>JARQOC010000005.1:134822267-135518939 GCA_033576535.1 Allobates femoralis | reverse complement strand
ATGGGGACTTGGGCACTGTAAAAAAAAACAAAACATCAGCTCTTTAACTTCCCTGATCGGGAGTGCTTCTGGGGCCCCCCCTCATTAACTTCCTGATTTTTCACTGCAGAAACCCTGTAAATAGCCCATACATTCTAGCATCTACCGCAGGGTTTGGGGAGGGGGCTAAAAATTGTTTTGGGTTTTTTCCCAGGTTACTGCACCAGCTTCCACAGCCAATCATAAAACCCCCAGTTTTTGGGGATGGCATTGGGGTTTGGGGTTGCTCCACCCTTCCCCCATTGTGCTGGCGTTTGTGATCATTTGCCTTTGGGAAAATAAACCGGGACGTCAGTGCTGTAAAAATAAATTTTTTAAAAAAAAATTTACATAGAGTTTTGGTTTGTATTTTTGAGTCCCCAGAAAAGATAAAGCAGACAGCTACTAGCTGCCCCCCCAGCTGCATGGCTTTACCTTGGCAGACAATCAAAATACGGGAAGCCCATTATTTTTTTTTTTTTATTTTAAATAATTAAAAAAAATGGGGGGGCCCTTCCCCTTTACTTTTGTTTGCCAGTCAAGGTAAAACCCAGTCACCTGGTGGTGTTTGTCTCGGAATGGTGAGGCCCATGGGTTATTTCCCCCCCTTCCCCAAGACTGCGGGAATCCCCAGCCGCAGCTGCCCCAAAAATTTGGGCATTCATTAAAAAGTGCCAATTGCTGGAGTTTAAAACTCTTCCCGAGGGACCTGGTGTAGCAGCATCGGGGGGGGGATAAAAAGTTGTTAATGCCCGGTTGGGGGGTATTGACACCTTCTCATTAAGCCCAGATTGAAAATTGTCAGACCTCTATAAAACCCCCACCCTTTTTAAAATCCTGTGAGGAAATATTTAAAAAAAACACAAAAAAAAAACATTAGTTAAAATAAATCACAGGGGAAAAATCCTTTGTTTAAAAATAAACACCCACAAACCCCAATTTTCCCAAATTTTTTAAAACCCCACACATACCCCTCCGACTTTAATCCACAACGATGGTCCCCTCAGCGGGGTCACCTGAGTTTTACTGTCCAGGGGAAACCCAAGTGAATCAGTGAATGACTCAGCAGTCAGTGTGAAACGCAGAGGCTGCAAAAGGGGAAAGGACGCTTTTGTTCCCTCGCTGCAGAGGGAGGATGTAGCAGGATGTAGCAAAAGGTGAGTTTAGCTTCATGGAAACCCTCGGGAGTCTGAGGGCCAATCACAGACAACCCCCCCCTCTGTGCAGCATCTGTGTTTTGGGTGTTGGCCCCTCACCAGTGGGAAAAATCAGGAAGTCATGAGCGGCCCCTGGAAGTACAAGGGGCGTGGCCCTGTAAGTTTGAGCTCATGTTTAATCACTATTTTATTCCTTTATACAGCCCCTTTTCCCCCGAACTTGAACCGGGAAATGGGGCATGGAAATTTAAAGGGAAAGTCCGGTTTTTGGGGTCCCGGGCCCGAACACTAGGTGGTTTATTATGGACCCTGAACCCTTTCCCCAGTTCTGGTTTCCCCACCCCCCAAATGTTTATGTTAAGACAAAAAATATTTTTTCAAAAATGTCTTATTGTTAGAAGCAGTTAGATGTGTTACCACTATTAATGTTCTTGCTATGTATCCTGGTTATAAATAATTTGGGCCCCTTCCCTTTTATTTTTCTAGAAATTTAAAAGGAACCTTTTCCCTCAGATTCATGTGGGCCCCAATCAAGTTTTCCTGAAACAAACACTAACTGCATGTTTGCATCCAATTTAAAGGTCCCCAGCCAGCTTCTCCCCGCTTCAATCCCCTTTTACTGACATGTCTCTCCAAATTTTTACATATTTAAAGGGGTAGGGTGGAGAAGCACCAAAAGGAAACACCAAAATTTTCCCCGATGGGGTTTTCAAAGTAGGGTTTTGAAAAGCCGCAGCATTTTTAAAAATTAAAAAAATATCTTTCTGCAGTTTTTATAGCCAAGCTATCCATATTATTTTTAAGCATTGCTTATGTAGCTCCAACATAATTTTATAAAATGTTTTACAGGGAAAAATTATTAAAGTCCCCACTAGGCTTACAACCCAAATTCCCTATAGGGAAATTTATATAAATTCCACTACCTTCAGCTGTCACTATTGCATTGCCAGATTTCCTGAGCTTCTATTTTAAACTATAATAAAAGCTACGTTTTTTTATTTGGGATCTCCATATTCAGCTGAATCTCTCTTTCATCTCTTCTCATGAATTTGCTATTTGTTCTAACTGGATCTGTATGGGATTTCTCAGGAGCTCTGGAACTAAGGACACCAGTGTGGTGAGCGGACTACTTCTCTTCTACTATACTGTAATATTGCTATCTGACGAGACATCAGATACCACTTGGCCGTGAAATATACTAGTATCAGTGAGCCCTTCAAGTTGCACTCTATTTGTATATTGAGTTGATATGGCAAGTGACTGAGCCCTCGAAGTTTATCACAATATCAATGTCCTTGAATTATTCAGGGGAATCATTTTTACTAGCCTAAAATTGTGTTGTGTTTTTTTTTGCAGAATATCTATAAACATTGTTTGTACATAATATATTCTACATTATTGTTTGATTTGGATATTAGCAACTTTGTTTAGTGTCATAATATCATTAACTGGGAGAAGGAATGTGAATTAATATGTTTATGCATACAATTGTAATTGCTTGTGTAGTCAAATGTCCTGAGGAAAGTAGAATTGTCTAGCTAAAACATCTTGCCTGCGATGCCAACTATGCTGGTGGAATTTCAATAACACAAGCTTTTGCCCTAGATCCTTTGAAATTCTTTAATAATAGTTATAATGGCTTGAGTTCTGCAGATGATTTCAGCGCAAAAGGCATCCAAGCAAAAACTGTACTCTGGCATTAGCAAGTGACAGCAGGCGTGATGTACCTTGATTTTACTCATGTGCTCTATGTGAAGAATAATATCCTATAGGAGATCCACAGTCTGTCAGAAGGGAGCAACATGCAGCAGATACGGTAGTGTTGGTAAAGGGAACGAGCCATGTCCTCAAATGCTATTAACCTGAAGACATAGGTTAATCTGCTTGGCTGCCCCACTGAAAGTATAGCTATGGTGAGGAAACAAATTCCATTGTGCCAGTTTTTTTGGGGAGGGGGGGCAGGCAATTAAAAGCTTTGCTATGGGTCCCCATGACTTCTCTTTATTTTATTCATCCTGTAGTTGTGTCCTCTTTTAGGCTTCTGCACTCTTTCTTCTTCATTGGTTGTCTGTCATAAATTTCCGATAAATGGCAATCAACACAGAAAGTACAGCCCTGTTCAGGTTACATTAGTAACTTTTGTTCAACCTATGAGTTAGACAAATTTTCCAATATATACCTCTGTCAAGAGGTCGTAATATATGGCATGGATAGAATACGTCGTTTCTTAATAGCCTCCCATTGAACAATAGTGTATAGCATGATATGCAGAATGTCAACATTACACATTTTAACATACCATGTTTCCCCAAAAATAAGACATCCCCCTAAAGTAGGACTTAGTGTGGGTTTTGTCAGGCTGCTAAATAAAAGCCCCCCCCCCCCCCCCGAAACCCCGAAAATAAGACCTAGTTAAGTTTTATTTTTTCTTAAGCATGCCTGTTTCACAGAGGATCCGGGCATGCAGCTGTGTCTGTATGTATTTATTACTCTATCCCACTTGCTGCATGTATGACGCCGCCGCTCTGAGCTCTCTGCCTCAGCTGCGTAGATGTACGGGAAGCCACTTGTAAATAAGAACCCAGTAGCCACCAGCCAATCAGAGACGTTACACAAGGCCTCTGACTGGCCAGCAGCTGCTAAGCTCTGATTGGCTGGTGGCTTCCCATATATCTATGCAGATGAAACAGAGAGCTCAGAGCAGCAGGTGCCCGTATTACATGCAGCTGCAGACCAGTGAGAACAGGGTGTGCATGTGTCTGTTTGTCTGTGCCGTAATAGGGATGATGGGGGATAGAGTATTGTGGGCTTCATGGGGATGATGGGGGATATAGTATTGGGGACTACATGGAGATATTGGGGGCTGCAAGGGGATTGTGGGGATATGGTGTTAGGGGCTACATGGGGATGTTGGGGACTGCATAAGGATGATGGGGATTGCAAGGGGATGATGGGGGCTGCATGGGAATGCATTTCTAACTGCAGCAGAATAAAAACATGCCACTGGAATGAAGAGCGGCCATATTACATTTAGATTATAATGGGACATAGAAACCATGAAAGAAAATAACAGGGCTCTTACAGTGTCCAATAGATCAAGTATGATCACCAATCTTATCCAGATATACATGTAAAAAAAAAAAAAAAAAAAAAGATATATATATATATGAGCATAGTGTTTTACAGAAAAACGTATATACATTTTAATATTTAAAACTGTACAAAATACAATCTATGCAGTATCTTTTAATGACATGAATGTAAAATATTTAGTATAGGATGATTCATTTGAGATTCAACTCCAGAGTACAATACAAAATAATATTGTGGTACCGTGTTAGCCAGAGAAATCGATGTAAATACTTAAGTCCCAAAAAAAGGGTTGAGAAAAGTATTCTAGGAGTGATACCTTTATTGGCTAACAAGAAAAATGATATTTGTAAGCTTTCAGAGCTCAAGGCTCCTTCATCAGACAATACCACAAATGAATTACTGAGACACTTAAATACAAAATACAGTAGGACGTAAGGAAATGGAGGTGTGCTAAGGAAATTAAAATGAAGTCTTTGTTAATGATGTAGATGACGTCATCTACATCATTAACAAAGACTTCATTTTAATTTCCTTAGCACACCTCCATTTCCTTACGTCCTACTGTATTTTGTATTTAAGTGCCTCAGTAATTCATTTGTGATATTGTCTGATGAAGGAGCCTTGAGCTCTGAAAGCTTACAAATATCATTTTTCTTGTTAGCCAATAAAGGTATCACTCCTATAATACTTTTCTCAACCTTTTTTTTTGGGACATAAGTATTTACATCGAGATTCAAGTCCGTAACAGCTAGAACAGCCTTAACTATACAAGGGGCAACCTTAGGACTTATAACTGGCCCCCAGAGTCCTTTCAAATGCCCCTCTATTAAATAGGACATCAGTGTCAAATGGTAGGGCAATGCTGAATACACTGTGTGCAGAATTATTAGGCAAATGAGTATTTTGATCACATGATACTTCTTATACATGTTGTCCTACTCCAAGCTGTATAGGCCTGAGAGCCAACTACCAATTAAGTAAATCAGGTGATGTGCATCTCTGTAATGAGGAGGGGTGTGGTGTAATGACATCAACACCCTGTATAAGGTGTGCATAATTAGGCAAATGCCTTTCCTTAGGCAAAATGGGTCAGAATAGAGATTTGACGGGCTCTGAAAAGTCCAAAATTGTGAGATGTCTTGCAGAGGGATGCAGTTGTCTTGAAATTGCAAAACCTTTGAAGCGTGATCACCGAAAAATCAAGCGTTTCAAGGCAAATAGCCAACAGGGTCGCAAGAAGCGTGTTGGGCAAAAAAGGCCCAAAATAACTGCCCATGAATTTAGGAAAATCAAGCGTGAAACTGCCAAGATGCCATTTGCCACAAGTTTTGCAATATTTCAGAGCTGCAACATTACTGGAGTATCAAAAAACACAAGGGACATGGCCAAGGTTAGAAAGGCTGAAAAACTACCACCTTTGAACAAGAAACATAAGATAAATTGTCAAGACTAGGCCAAGAAATATCTTAAGACTGATTTTTCAAAGGTTTTACGGACTGATGAAATGAGAGTGACTCTTGATGGGCCAGATGGATGGGCCAGAGGCTGGATCAGTAAAGGGCAGAGAGCTCCACTCCGACTCAGATGCCAGCAAGGTGGAGGTGGGGTACTGGTATGTGCTGGTATCATCAAACATGAACTTGTGGGACCTTTTCAGGTTGAGGATGGAGTGAAGCTCAACTCCCAGACCTACTGCCAGTTTCTGGAAGACAACGTCTTCAAGCAGTGGTACATGAAAAAGTCTGTAAACATGATTTTCATGCAGGACAATGCTTCATCACATGCTTCCAACTACTCCACAGCGTGGCTGGCCAGGAAAGGTCTAAAAGAAGAAAAAATAATGACATGGCCCCCTTGTTCACCTGATTTGAACACCATAGAGAACCTGTGGTCTCTCATAAAATGTGAGATATACAGGGAGGGAAAACAGTACACCTCTCGGAACAGTGTCTGGGAGGTTGTGGTGGCAGCTGCACGCAATGTTGATCATAAACCGATCAAGCAACTGACAGAATCTATGGATGGAAGGCTGTTGAGTGTCATCATAAAGAAAGGTGGCTATATTGGTCACTAATTTTTGGGGGTTTTGTTTTTGCATGTCAGAAATCTTTATTTCTAAATTTTGTGCAGTTATATTGGTTTACTTGGTGAAAATAAACAAGTGAGATGGGAGTATATTAGGTTTTTATTAAGTTGCCTAATAATTCTGCACAGTAATAGTTACCTGCACAAACAGATATCCTCCTAAGATAGCCAAATCTATAAAAAAAAAACAACTCTCCATCTTCCAAAAATATAAAAAATAATCCTCTACAATACAACTTGCCTAATAATTCTGCACACAGTGCTCTGAGTTCAAATAGTGCTAAAAGGTTCATATATACAGCTTCTTGAATCAGTGTTTTAGGAGGCTGGGCACCGTTATCCACATACCGTGTTTCCCCGAAAATAAGACCATAATAAGGGGGTTTGCTACGCTGTTGACTATAAGGCACCCCCAGAAAGTAAGACATATCCATTTTTTTACAGGGAAGCATGCCAGAGGACCAGGGCATGCCGCTGTGACTCATCCCTTAATCCGCCACCGTTTTCCAGTGCCCACTGCTGTATTTATTCTGTCGCTACTCTCTGCTTCCTGACTCAGCTGCTGTAGATGTACGTTAAGCAGCTGGCTATTCAGAGGCTAGCAGCCTCTGGCCAGAGGCCAGCACTAATGTCAGTGGGCTTCTGAACGGCCGGCAGCAGCTGGCCTCTGATTGGCTTACATCTACGGTGGCTACTGTAGAGAGCGCAGAGATGCACCCGGAATATCGTACAGTGTGGACTGTGGAGGACAGGTTACAGTAAGAAAATGTGGGTGTGTGTGTCATAACGGTGTTCATGGGGGCTGCAAGGGGATGATGCGGATATGGTATTGGGTGCTGCATGTGAATGATGGGGACTGCATGAGGACGATGGGGATTGCTAGGGGATGATGAGGGCTGCATGGGGAAGATGGAGGGCTGCATGAAGATGATGGGAGCTGCAAAGTGATATTGGGAGTTGCAAAGGGATATTGAAGTCCGCAAGGGGATATTGGGGGCTGCAAGGGGATATTGGAGGCTACAAGGGGATGATGGGGGCTGCAGTGGGATGATGGAGACTGCAACGGGACGATGGTAATATTGGGGGTGCAAGGGGATAATGGGGATCATGGATAAATAAGACATCCCCTGATAAGTTTTAGCGCATCTCTGGGAGCACAACAGAGAGTGTGATCCCATAATTCTATGTAACAAATTTTTATTTATTTTTTGTTCATGGTACAAAGTGTGTTTTCCTAACTCGTTATGCCTAAAACAAATAGAAAAAAAGTTGCTGTTCCACAAAAACTTTGCTCCTGTGATCAGGACAATGAAATCTTGAAATTTGTCTGTTTTCGGGAAAATTCTCAATTTGTATTCAATACTGAGTAGTTTTCTAGAATATTCTTGAACTGCTAGAATTGTGCAGAAGTTTCTACAATTTTCCAGAATTATCTAGAAGTTTCTAGAAACTTTTAGAACTTTCTAGAATGTTCTTGGTGTTTCAATAATACTCATACAAGTATAAAAGCACAGGTGACTCGAACCAACATTTCGGTTTATGTTATTGCTCAGTAAGAGAATAACAAATCGTAGTTAAAGAACAATTGCTTGTTTTAGATGGCATCAAGAGGTTGTTTGCACCCAGCAGATGCATTTTGCTATGTGTGTGGACAATTTATAAAGACAAGAGCGAGAAAGTAATCTGTGAAAGCATGTCGTAAGATGTGCGAGGCCTACAAGGCATATTTTGGCATGCCTGTCGGGGATCAAGACAAGACCCTCAAAAGGTACCAATGCCACCTATGCACATTAACATAGGCCTCATGAAACAATTTGTCACAGCTTTGGAAAGGAATCAGTGGCATTCAAGTATCTACAAGATCTCTTCCTTCCCAAAGTTTTAAGAAGCAAAATTTAAAGCTAGTGTTGTTGGCCCTCAAATCATGATAGTTATAGAGTAGAGATGAGCGATGTTCAATTTGAATTGTTCGCCAATCTCAAATTCGAGCTGTTTTTGGCGGTGTTCGAGTCACTTGCTGAATTAGAACAATTTGCTTGAAATTCGGCAGATCTAGTATATGTTCGATAACGCTTCGATCCACAAAAGTTTAATCTTCCTAACCCTAAACCTAGTCCTAATACTGCAAATGAATGTTAATATCCATTTATGTGTATATTGTGCAGGTGGGGTTGTATCAGAGCTGCAGCAATAAGGTCGCGCTCTTTTATATTTCTCCTAAAGCATGTACAGTGGGGCGGTTCAGGCTGCTAGCCAATCACAGTGCCACACTGCAAAGTGCATTTTTTCATACAACTAATGTCATCATTGGCTGTGTCTGTCACATGTCCTAGCCCTATAAAACCCGGCCATCTTAAAGATCGCCACCATTTTGCTGATAGCTGCTGCAGGTGTTAGACGGCACCCGCGGCTGTTGCTGTGTGCGACAGCTAAACAGTGCAAACTAAATTGTGTTCTCTCAGTCAGCTAGTGAGCGAATACAAAGTTAGATAGATAGGTTTAGGGAATAGGGACTAGTAATATCAGCCCTTTTCAGGGCTACCTTCATAGAAGCAGGGACTAGTTTTAATTGCAGCCCTTATCAGGGCTAGGTTAGAGTGATCTCTATTAGTTTTTGCCAGGCAGGTATGTGTCAGGTGTGTGCCAGTGCTGTGAAAGTCTTTCTCACAGCATCTGGCCACAGTAATATAGCTCTTTGAATCCATTAGGGCAGGTAGTGTAGCACTGCTGTGAAGAAACCGTTTAGCGGCACACTTGCGGCAAGCCCCATGCATTGTCTATGAGGCTTGCGGTAATGGTGGTGTTACACACAAGGATATCATTCAGGATATCGTTCAAAAGTCACGTGACTGAAATCTTTTGAACAATATTCTTTGTACATCCTTGCGTGTAAATGTCCAGCCCAGGCCCTGGGGGTACTCGGATCACTCAGGCGCGGTCTGCAGGGGAAGTCACGGGTAACGGTGCCTAAGGCCGTGGGCCAGGGGGGATGCAGATGAAAAATGAGTGGGAAGAAAATAATAAAAATGTCTGTCGTGACGCCACCTGTAGTGTTCCGATGATGGCACCGGCGCTGCTTGGGCCTCCGAGGTGATGGGCGGCATCAAGGTGGAACCGCTCCCTACAGGACGAGCGGGGGTCCCTGGGGCTGTAAGTTGTAGTGAGGGTAATAGGGTAGCACAGTTGTTTCTGTGCAAGGTGGGAGTAGGGGAGCGCAGTCAGTGTGGTGCAGATGGAAGGAGGGACACGCACACATAAAAGTCTTTTGGTACCTTTACTGGTGTTCTGTACTGGTACACTCATCCGGAGTTGAAGGAAACACCTTAGGATCTCCACAGCGAGTAGGGTTGTAGGCCTCCTTGGCTCAGTTGCTCTGTTGGGAGCCTGGCAGGCGTGTGATACACCATGCAGGAGTGCTGAATGGAGCGTGGGCCCGCCTTTCCAGTTCCCCAACCTCGGGGACTGCTGTATGTTTAAACTTATTTTTGAGATGTTTAATAGGGACACTTTAGTTAAGAAAGGGTTTGATAGGGAGCAGCTAGGAAGGTGTAGGGACAGCTAGTGATAGTGTAGGCACTTAGATTCCGGTGACAGGTTCCCTTTAAAAAGCCGGCGGGTACTGTCTGCTCACGGTGCTCCGGGAAAAGTTACTACACTGTTTTGTGAATAGGGAGCTATCCTCTGCTCTGGTGCTGAAGACAACACAGGGCTTCAGCACCTAAGCGATCATCAATACAGCAGAGAACAGCTCCTCTTAAACTGTAATGAGGAGAGGTACGCAAATTGCGCATCTCCTCATTACAGTATAAGAGGAGCTGTTCTCTGCTGTATTGATAATCGCTTAGGTGCTGAAGCCCTGTGTTGTCCAGCACCAGAGCAGAGGACAGCTCTCTATTCACAAAACAGTGTAGTAACTTCTCACAGAGCACTGTGAACAGACAGTACTCGCCGGTTTTTAAAGAATGATTGTAGCAGAGCCGCAAAGCTGCGGCTTCTGCTACCTGGCAGAGTTAACCCCTGGGCTGCCAATGTTAGGGGTAGTATGACTACAGGGGAGTGTGGCCACTCTCTGTGGCCATATTGGTCAGTTTAATAAACCCCATAAGCACCGCTTTCTACGCGCTCCTGCAGCACTGTGCCAGCAGGTGCCTCAGAGCTGCAGGAGCATGTTTAAATGTAAAATCAGGCAGGGACATTGTCAATATAGTGTATTTAATACTTTTACACACAATAATGTGCCAGTGCTGCTGTCACAGCGCTGGCACATTATTGTTCAGTGTCGGATTGACAGATTTTCTAACGAATCTGGCGCAGAGCCAGAATGAATATCGTTAACGAAATCCTTGTGTGTGACAACGCACGAACGATATATACATATTGTTCGTACGATGTCTGTCACGTGACTTTTGTAAGGATATCGTTCAGGATATCCTTGCGTGTAAACCCACCATAAGTGTGCGGTAGGTGCAGTTCCGGTAGTTGCGGCCGTGAAAAAAACGCAGTCAGCGGAGTTTTTTTTTGCGGCCGCAACTGCTGCAACTACCGTAACCGCATTTGCCGCACCTGCCGCACATAACAGCAAGCCCCATAGACACTGCATGGGGATTGCCGCAAGTGTGCCGCAAGTGCGGCCGTTATGCGTTTTTTTTTTTACCGCGACTGCCGCATTTTCAAACTACCGCTGATGTGAAAGGGACCTTAATTAGGCTTTTTTTTTTTTTGCTGCAGCTAGTCCAGGCACTTTGTTTGGGCCAGTAGCAGACTAGCAGTGTCCCACAGTGGTGTAGCCCACTTGTGAGAGAAGCTACACCTTCAGTGTAGTTGATTCTACTAATTTTTTACTGCAACAAGCAAACTTAAAAGCAGTGTTCACTAAACCTTTACTGTAGGCCACGTTTAATACAACCAAATATACCTTGAGTGTAGTTCATTCTAATAATTTTTTACTGCAACAAGCTAACCTGTCAGTTTTTGCTTAAAAGCAGTGTTCACTAAACCTTCACTGTAGGCCACGTTTAATACAATCAAATACACAGTGAGTGTAGTTCATTATACTACTTTTTTACTGCACTAAGCTAACCTGTCAGTTTTTGCCTGAAAGCAGCGTTCACTTAACCTTCACTGTAGGCCACGTTTAATGCAACCAAATACACCTTGAGTGTAGTTCATTCTAATAATTTTTTACTGCAACAAGCAAACGTAATTTTTTGTGCCTAGAACCACTGACTGGCCAATCAGCTGTGCTCGATTTCCATCAGAATATTTTTTGCCAACAACTGCAGAGTTGCTAATTTGTTCGCATACAAAATGAGTGGCAAAAGGCCTGCCGCTGGTCGAAGGGGGAATAGGTGTGGTGGAAAGGTAAAAACAATTTGTGTCCGTGGGGTACGTGGGAAAGCAAGAGTAACATCTGCTGGAGAAAGAGCATCTTCCAGCCAAAGTAAGATGTCTACTTCTTTCCTTGGAGATTCTGAAATGATCCCTTTCGTACGGACACGACTCAGATGACGATTAGGGATGAGCGACTTCTGTAAAGATGCAAGGCGTTGAGCTACGGGATGCGAACGGAAGAAGTGAGCACACAGCGACTGTGCCCTCTGCTGAAGTCCATCTAGGGATGGATCGTGTGCAAAAATTTGCTGGACAACCAGATTTAAGGCGTGAGACATTCAAGGCACGTGTGGCACATTGCCCCGGCGGAGGGCTGCACCCAGCATTGCAGCATTGTCACACACAGCCTTCCCTGGCTGCAGGTTCAGTGGACACAAGCATTGATGAAACTCGGTCTCCACAGCAGACCACAACTCCTCAGCTGTATGACTCACATCTCCCATACATTTCAAGGTAAAGACCGCCTGATGCCGTTGTGCCCTGCTGCCATCATAGAAAGGAGGTATGCAGGATTCCTTGTGCGCAGTTAGAATACGGGTGGCATTACCAGACAAGCTTTGGGTGCAGGTGGAGGACCAAGACGAGGTTGAGGAGGCAGAAGCAGTGGACGAACTTCTACATATAGACCATTGATGCACAACTCGTGGGGATGGCAAGACTTGGACAGCAGCCCCTTCTCCTGCTGTCTTCATAGTTACCCAGATTTTTTGGCCGCTACTTACATTTTGGTGACAAATCTTATGGTACCTTTACACGCCGCTACGGAAGGTTAGAAACCACCGGGTGTCGGAGACAATTGTAACTTGTACCTTCAAAACACCGCGAGGTAGCGGCGTGTAATTCAGGTTGTTGCCACCGGTCTCTGTCGACACCTGTTTCCCAGCCGTGCTCAAAAACAGGTAGGTATAAACCCTATGGTAGCGGCGTGTAATCGAGGAACAGGAAGGTATTTTCGACACCTAGTGAACTCCCTGGGGCGTGACACAGCCTCCGGGATACCGCGCCCCATCAGCGATCATTGGTGGAAGCTCCTGCGTTACGATTGGTTGTCGCTGCATAGGGCGGCATATTTAAGGAGATGACCAGTCACACTACACAATTGCAATAGCATCATGTATTAGCCAGCCTTCCTGCGCTGGCTGGCCAATCATGATGTTATTGCTTTGTCCAATCACCGTACGAGCGTCTCGTAATCCACAACTCTGGCACGCCTATGTGTTGTCCCTGCTGCCCCAGGTCCTCCCATATTCCCTTGTGGTAGCGGCGTGTAAATCAGGGAAGGTGCTCTACAGAAGGTAACCTGGGGCCCCCGTCGGTGCTTCCAGGGATAGAAAAAACCTACTGTGGAGCACCTTGTAGCGGCGTGTAATTGCGGTATCAGCTACCATTAGGAACCGTTGGAACGTACTCGTGCACGTGCGACACCTGGTGGTTTCTAACCTTCCGTAGCGGCGTGTAAAGGTACCATTACAGATAACATGGGGAGACTAAAGGCTTGTGGATTTTGGAATGTGCTGCATAAAAGTCACCTCACCAACCATTTTCAGCTTGCAACTGTGGAGCAATTGATGCCACTGAAGTGGTATCTGGGCCCACATTTTTGGGAAAAATGGAGACTCCTGTAGACCCCTAAATGTGACACAATGCTCAGCGTGTGCACGAGGCCTTCCAGATGCTGCGTTAAAAACCGCACCAAACACTCATCGCCTGCACAAGGCCTTCCAGATACTGAGGTAAAACGCACCAAATTATCGTCATCTGCACGTGGCCTTACAGATACTGAAGTGAAACGCACCAAATAATCATCATCTGCATATGGTCTTACAGATACTGAAGTGAAACGCACCAAATAATCATCATCTGCACATGGCTTTCCAGATACTGACGTGAAATACACCAAATAATCATCATCTGCAAATGGCCTTACAGATACTGAAGTGAAACTCACCAAATAATCATCATCTGCACATGGCCTTACAGATACTCAAGTGAAACGCACCAAATAATCATCATCTGCATATGGCCTTACAGATACTGGCATGTCATGCCTACATCTGTGTCTCCTCCCACTTTTACTCATCTATCTCTTTTCTTTTCGCATTTTTATATGTAGTTTTTACTTTTACATATGTTTGTTGAATCTTCTGAGTAGTTTGTCACATTTTGGATACTTTAGAAGGTGTTTTCTATGTGTTTTCTATGTGTTTGTATGTGTTTTTGTTTGGCTGCTATTGTTTTCAATGGGATTCGATGGTGTTTGACGAACATTCGACGAACAAACGCCCAATTCGGTGAACCGAATCAAACTCGAACACTAGAGTGGTGGCTCATCTCTATTATAGAGTTTCAAGAGTTTCCCAACTTCCTAAAAAAGGATAAAGAAGCATGGATCAGTTTTGTTACAGTAGTTACAGGCTTCCTTGGAAATCATAAATCTGAAAACTGTTTCATTGGTTGAGACTGTGGTGAAAAGCTATAGCAAAATGGGCTGCAATATGTCTCCAAAAGTCCATATCCTTGGTGCACATCTTGATAGATTGAAACAGAACATGGGTGCCTTTACCAAAATGGGCTGCAATATATCTCTAAAAGTCCATATCCTTGATGAAGCGCTCTCGTTGCTCCTCTGAATAAAAGAATCAGCTGTGACCCCGTGCTATGTAATGTCTGTATGCTCTTTTCCTTCCTCCCCTGTCCAGGAGACGTGGTATGCTCAGACCTTGTTCTGTGTACGGTCAGAAACAAAAATTACGCAGTACATAGCAGAGACACATATATAAGATTATCTCAGCACATGAACGCTTTTTTAAATACATCCTATTGTGGAACCAATTATTATTCCAAGATCTATTGATGAAAATTAACTTTATTCGTGGGAAAACCTCTTTAAAGACAGTTTTCCAATTTCAACTTCTCATTGTCCTGACCACAAAATCAAACTTTTTGCAGTCTAATATATTTTTTCCATATTTTTATGATATAACCAATTACGAAATTACATTTATTCCCTGGAAACAAAGCTCATGTTACATAATGACTGAAAATGGAATAACATTATAGCTGAGAAAAAATGAAAATTTGAGACACTAAGCTTAATAATATGGCCATATTGATAACCACCAAGTAGCCACGTCGAGGCGTGTCTCTCAGATTTTTTCTTACCTAGTAAATAAGGGCCTACAGAAACTGGGAAGATTGTGCCTGTGTTGTATATACTATAGTTTACACATGCAATGCAAACAGCCAAAGTAGTTTCAGATGCACATTTGCTATATCTAGAATGGAAGAAATATGTAGCATATATAACCATTGTTGGTCAGGAAAATATAAACAATGTGATGTGTGCAGCAATTTTGTGAACATTGCATAGTTCAGGAACTTTAAGCATCATCTGATGACAATGAATAGGTCGGTGCAGCAAGGAGTCCATTATCACAGTGATTCTGGTATTTGAACTAATAAACATTGAAATCGGGCTACTTATTATGCCCCTGAATATAATCAATACCATCATCATCCAGACTCATAAGGGCAACATAAAATCCAGTTTATTTATGTATATATTTAGTATAAAGCATGAAGAATGAAAATTTCTCGTTTACCTCTATTATAATGTGATTATGTGAAATAAATATATAGATAGATGGGGCTGTACACTCTTCTTTTTCCTTATATCAGGAAAGGTCATGCTTAATGACGCAGAAAGACAGCCTGTCCTTGCAGCCTTTGTAGAGATGTGCAGAAAGGACCTGGCAGCAAGCAGCATATGCCTTTATTGATCATCACTGCAGCGACTACGAAAGTCAAAATGTCACTGTTTCATGCTGTATTATGACTCATAGAGATTATATTAATCATTTCTTTGAAACGAGTACATTTTATTGTTATGTTGCCTTTTTTTTGCTCTAGTCTTTAGGGACTGTACATGGCTGTAAGAATTGTTCTTTGTTCTTTACTTGAACATGTCCTCCTTGGCAAATTAACTATCCTTCTGTGCCAGTAGGTGCCAGCTCACAAGATGAATCAATACCACCAAAACTCTTGACTATTTACAAAAACATGTCCTTTCTATACACTGTTATCAGTCTTTAACATTAGCTTAATGTTGCCAGACCTTTTGAGTCAATAATTATTGACTGAGTCTGTTAAAAATGCAAAAAAAGAGATCTGATTATTATTATTATTATTATTATTATTAATTATAGAGCACCATTGATTCCATGGTGCTGTACATGAGAAGGGGTTACATACAAACAAGTTAAAAATACAATTAGCAAACTAACAATGACAGACTGGTACAGAGGGAAGAGAGGACCCTGCCCTTGCGGGCTTACATTCTACAGGGCAGTGGGGAGAGAGACAATAGGTTGGGTCTGCTCTGATGGTGGTGGAGCGCCGGGTCCAATGGTGGTGGAGTGCCGAGTCCAATGGTAGTGTAGCAGCAGGTCCAATTGTGGTGGAGCGCCTGGTCCAATGATGGTGGAGCGCCTGGTCCAATGGTGGTGAAGTGGCACCGTGGTCATTGCAGGTTGTAAACTGTTCCAAACAGATGGGTTTTCAGGTTCTGCTTGAATGTTCCGAGTGTAGGGGACAGTCGGACGATTTGGGGTGCAGAGTTCCAGAGGATGGGGATGCTCAAGTGAAGTCTTGCAGGCGGTTAGATGAGGAACATACAAGTGTGGAGGAAAGGAGGAGGTCTTGGGAAGATCGGAGGTTATGAGTTGGATGATATCTGGAGATTAGTTCAGAGATATATGTGGGGGCAGATTGTGGATGGCTTTGTAAGGAGTTTGAATTGGATACGCTGGTGAATTGGGAGCCAGTGGAGGGATTTGCAGAGGGGAGAAGTGGAGGAATAGCGAGGAGAGAGGTGGATTAGTCGGGCAGCAGAGTTAAGGACAGATTGGAGAGGTGCAAGAGTGTTGGCAGGGAGGCCACAGTAGTCGAGACTGGAGATGACGAAGGCATGCACTAGTAGTTTAGTAGATTGAGGGTTGAGGAAGGGATGCATTCTGGAAATATTTTTGAGTTGGAGGCGGAAGGAGGTGGCAAGGACTTGGATATGTGGTTTGAAGGACAATGCAGAGTCAAGGGTTACTCCAAGGCAGGGGACGTCAGGTACAGGGCAAAGTGTGATGTTATTTATTGTGATAGATAGATCAGGTAAGGAAGGTTTGTGAGATGGAGGAAAAATGATGAGTTGATATTACATGTAGTGAACTCATCAGCATGGAAAAAATAGTAGATTATAGATTATTTTGCAGGAACAATATCACACATTGTAGTCCTATATATGTATACAGACTTAAATGGTGTTCCATTTGCAAGAGAGAATTGGCATTTTTCATCTTGCTTTTTAGAACAGGAGTCCCCAACCTGTTGCTTGAGAACCACATGTGACTCACGGGCCCATGATATGTGACTCGTGCACCCATGACATATGGTTCATGCACCCATGACATGTGGCTTGTGGCTGTCTTCCAGCTTATTGCATTAGTACCAGGTCTGGGAAACAGCTATGAAGAGCAGGTTTCCAGATGGTGACTTTTGTGAGTAGCCCTGCACAGAACAGTGGCTCTGGATGGGAGAAAGGTATAAGCCCCTAGATCTTATTATACTTCCTCGGTGACATTTCTGGGGAAAGCTTTGCCTGTCATTATACCAGTAATGGGGCTCTGGATGAGGTGACTGTGACTTGGTGAAATTGGGATGGAAGTGATGGTGGCTAGGATGTGTAGGATTATACACTTGGGATGAAGTGCAGGCAGAGTAGAGTACCATTAGATGGATTAATGAATAGTCATTGGAGCCTTGGAGAGGAAGGGAATTGTGAAGTATATATAATACATGGGGATGGTGATACTATTATATTCTTCAAGAACTGAGGGTGTAATAGGCTGCTCTGAAATTACTGAGCAACTTTTAAAGAATTTTGTAACGGGTTTATCCTGATGTATTATTTCAGCCTTTTGATTTGACGGTGCCCAGTTTTGAGCGGATTCCTCTGGGTCAGCTTCTAATAAGTGACATGCATTTCTTCTTTCCACAAGTCATTATTTATCACCTCTCTTTAGGAAAAAAATGCCTAAAAACTGTACATGTGAGCAGCAGAGTGGATTAATGATTAAAATGGAAATTGAGCCTTTCTAGAGTTTTTTAAGCTTTTTTTGGGAGGGGGTGACATTTGAATTAGATCCACTATCCTAATGGAATTAGGTAAACCCCTGTGGTCAAATGATTGTACCACCCATGGTCTCAAGTGGACACATCTGTGAAGACACAGCTTTTGTCAATGCATGTTGGGGGTTAATGTTTTTAATTTGGCCAGACATATAGGTCTTTTTTTTATATTTTCTAAGATATTGTTTCTTGCTAGTCGGCTCGGAGCCCCATTGTCCAACCAAATTTGTGTATTGCTAAATTAATGTAAATGACCTTACACCCCTCACCCACTTTGTTTACATCACTCAGAGGAGAATTATGCAGATATCGGATTAAAATGCCAACCAATAAGAGCCCAGTCTTATTCCACCAATCCTGAAAGACCACAATGCCCTGAGATGAGTGCTTCGGGCGTTCAGTTGGGATGAGCCCTGGTCCATGTGGTCTTTCTAAAGGCAGCCGGGCCAGCGGATGAGAGCACCCTCTGACCCACATGTCTCCACAACATCTACGTGTACTGTACAATTATATTGAAATAACTTAAAATAATAAAGAATACATAAAAGTATGTATGCAGCACTATTTTTCCTGTGAAGTCCAAAGACACCTAATGGGAATCTAAAACACCCCATTAGTAGTCGCTTCTGCTAAAAAAGGAAGCCATGACGCAGATATAAACTGAGCCTATATAATAATCCTGAGGAAACATGATTTAATTCTGTGAGGGATAAAAGGTTTATTATATCATAATTTATTTAAGAACAATCATAAAATAAATTATTTTTCCAATGTTCAAGAAGCTTTTAACCTATAACAGATGATATGCATTGCATTGCTCTGGTCAGGTATTCTACAGATAATGGTGTAATCAGTGGCGTAGCTGGCCAGCTTCGGGCCCCGGGGCGAGATCACCACCCGGGCCCCCCATGTGAGGACCAGGGGGGGGGGGTGCTGGTGGAGAGATTTGAGGACCGGGGGGGGGGTGTTGATGGTGGAGAGGTGTGAGGACCGGACCGGGGGAAGAAGGGTGCTGACACTCACCGCGGCCGGCCGCCTGCTGTAGGAGGGGGAGGAGGAGCGGGCAGATCTGCACAGCAGGAAGTCGCGTCCTCCCTCCTCTCCGGCCGCGCGGCTGCCAGCACGGGGCCCCCCCAGGGAGTGCGGGGCCCCCCGGGGGCGGCCAATGGGCCCCCCCTGACCCCCGCTAGCTACGCTACTGGGTGTAATACAATATACAATTCATAAAGGAAAAATAAATTTCAAGTTGACCTGAATACATTATAAGGGATTCTGATAGTTTATCTGGCATTTACCTCCTCTCATAGAGACTGTACAACAATGTTTTTGATGCCTAAATGATATTTTTGAAGTGATATATAATTTGAATTCTGGAACATAATGTTATTTTAAGCAGCTACTGGGCTAATATTATGCACCCTCCAAATGCTTGAAATATTTGTCCTTCTTCATCTCATGTGGTTTATTTACCTTCAGTGATCCGTCTCAACAACTATTTCTCCAGGAGAAAAATAGCAAAGCCCTCTTTAATGACCACAGAGCCAGACATTGGGAGGCACTTTAGATACCCCCATACAGCCATTAACACTGTAGTTTACTGGGATTGCTTCCATTGAGATGTTGGTGACCATTTTTTCTATAATCACCTTTGTATTTCAAGTGGTTGCATGAGGTACACACTGTTTTCTGACTTCATCGTCTGAAATCTGCTAACACTATGGTTAGATACTGATTTTCTGTGAAGCCATCCAAATCCTGTGCAACACGTCAAGACCTTTATTATCTCTAAATTGACAATCTGCATTAAAATTGATATTGATTAATATTTTATAATATTAACAAGTTGCTGCTCCTGTCCTAATTTATATAGACCAAGTGCCGGCGATAAAAGTATGACACCAGATGCACAGAATCAGATGTACACTCTCCTTGGTCACTCCAAAGTGCAATCCCACGTGTGGTTTATTTTAAGAGACATGAGGTTTTGCTCAGTAAGGGGCTCGGCCAGCCCTACTCAGATGCATTCATTGGTCAGTGGGTTCAGTGGGTTAGTCCATGGGCAGATACATGAGGTCATCAGGGGGTGTGGTCTTGATCGAGGGTCTCCAGGTGATGTGGCATTCTGTGATTTCTGTGATTGGTCAGTCTTCCTCTGAACTTCAGCTTCTTCCAGGAACAGGATGTAGTCATAGGTCCAGGCTCCATCTTACACACCATGGCATGGTGTGATGAAACAGGAAATGGCAGCCATGTTTAAGTCACAATTAAGATTATGCAATGTAATACATTACACTCTATGGATCGTTTCTTTCATGCCCTTATGTCTTAAGGTTAATTAAGTATTTGATCCTATGGCTCTCCTCAACAATATTACCATTGAGAATTTAAAAACTGGTAATATAAAAAGATTGCTTACATTAAAGGTCAAGGGTGTGAACTGTGACCCTCTATATATGTTAGCTTATGCATTTGCTACATTAGATTGATACATAAGGGAAAGATTCACCTATGTCCACCCTAAAATGAACAGGGCTGTCCACTTCTTGGACACCCCTTCTCAATCGATATGTTGACCACCACTAAAATAATAACACTTATACTCACCTTCAGAGCTGGCACTGTTCCAGCAGTATCGGCACTGGCTCTCCCAATGTCATGCAATCCCTGCAGCCAATCAGTGACCCCAGACAACTGGAGGGAAGTGAGTAACCAATTGCGGCTCTTACTTCGACAAAATGTCGATTACGTCCGAATAAGGGGACAGTGGAATGGCCGATACTGCTGGAATAGCACTGGAGGTGAGTATAGGTGTAATTATTTTACAAGGTGGAAACATACTAATTGAGAAGGGTTTGTCCAAGTAGTTGGCAACCCCTTTAACAACATCAGTGCACCCTTATTCATACACTATTGTCCGACCATTTCTCCAAAGGGTCACAGGAGCCATATTTCAACACCACAACATCAGTACATATGTTGCTTGTGCTACTGTGAGCAGTCTGAGTGGCTTAAACATGCTACAATGGACTGCAATGCTTCCAGACTTGCCTCACTTTGACCACATCTAGATCATCTTTGGGTGGCAATTACAAAAGAAATACCCGCAGCAATTCTTAATAATCAGACAACTATTATTAACCTTGATTGATAACATGCCTAGGCATGTAAGTGCATGCATTCATATTTAATGGGACAACAGGATGTTTTGCAAATTTTCTTTCTATTATTTCATCACTTGCATATGTGGCGCCCCTATAGTCTGGCTGTCACATATGGTATTTCTTCAGAATCATTTGTAATGGTATGTCTCTGAAGAATTGGAGCTCCCTCTGCTGGAAGTCTGAAGCATCCAAATCAACCTGATCTCTATCCTGACTTGATGCTCTAGCTGAGCACTCAAGGGCCTGGCTTAGACTATGACTTAGTTTCTGGTTAGAAGGAAGGGTTAGGGTAGTAAGACTGAGAACAGTGAAGGAGGAAGGTTTGGTGGAAGGCAGTAGGATTGATTCTCCAGGAACACGCTACCCAGCCCCAGCAGGGTACCAGTCCCTAGGCCACTCAGAGATTACAAAGCCTAGTTGCAGAAGCCAGAGGCTATTGAGTTCCATGCTCACCAACCACTTAAGTGGAGCTTTTCAGGGCATTGCAAAACAAAGGGCTAGAGAACAGCTGGAAGGTTAAGCTAATTTCAGATGTCCCATTGCCAGTCTGGCAGGAGGTAATACACATTAGATAAATAGAGAGTACAGGACAGCACAAAGGACCCTAGAAACCTACCAACTTACAGAAGTCAGCAGGAAGGCTATATTTCTCACCCAGAAGAGTGGACTACAGTTCTCATCAGACTGGCAAGACCACATGCCTGGTGGTTGTATCATTTTGGACACTGTGCAATGACTTCAGTAAAAGGTAAAGCAAAAGACTGTTTCCTGCTGTTTATTTCTCTGCTACCCTGCATCTCATCATTGCCACTAAAACCCTCATCATCCTCTTGGAGCCAGCCCTAGTTGGGAAGGGTTTAACATCTTCACTGCCACACCATCTAACTCCCATAGATCTCCTGCAGTTTCAGCCATATCTGGCTGATTATCCCAATTGGCATCATAAACTCTTATTATTTCCTTGTAGCCTTTTATTTCTCCATTTTTACTCTCCGTTTTCAATGTGAGCCAGGGCCACAGCACTGGGCACAGCCACCGTGAACCGAACCCCTGCCCAGCTGCTGGGTATCCCAGCCCTTTTCACTTCACACATATAGTTAACATGTTTATTGATCCTGCAATTTTCATTGTCCAAGACTTCACCTTCTTGGTGTAGCAATTTCAATGTTGAACAATGAATTATAAGTAGACGATTATCATATTGAGTCATACAGGCTTTTCTGTGTTTGAGTTTTGTGGACTGAACTAAAAATGAAAATTAAAAATCAGATTTCTAGAGCATAAAAGCACCATAGGGAATACATCTATTAAATATCGCATGTCCCTTCATTTTATAGAAAGACATCAGAGCAACTCATTTACTCTCAAACTGACAGGTTAGAAACATGTTCTTTCATTTTTGCCACAAGCCAAATGATTTAAGATGTGGTGCCAATAAGAATTATAGTATGTCAGTTTAGACTGGAAGGGGTGAATGCAAGAGTAGACGTCGGTATGTTCATCTAACACTTTCCTAATTTGTAGACATAAAGCATTTCCTTGAACTGAAAAAAAGCAATATATGCTACAAAATATACAAGAGAAGTTAGATTTCTACTATTTGTAAAATACTACCGGTTTGGTATTTTGCACCCAGATAATGTGCCAGTCCTTCAATTTTTTATTTCACCCTTTTGGATCTAATAGTTTCATTATTGCAGCAGTATTGAGCCTTGTTTGTTGAGTATATAAAAGAGAAATTCAGCTCACCCCTCATTGTTCCTGGCATGTAAGGTCCACAGAACTCCTCGCACCGAGCCGCCCCAGTCCCGGCATGCAGCAATCCAAAAGGATTAATCTTCTCATGCTGGGGTAACTCCACTGTCTGCTGCAAGATGTTTTAACTGGAAGAAAATAAAGGTTTATTGGTATTAGCACATCTGACCCTGTCTGTACTCGCTGGAGATTTCCTTTTTTGCTTTGCCTCCTTTGTTAAGAGTTTCCCAAATATTTTCAGTCAAAATTGAAGGTACCCCGATTCCCAGTGGTGTAATTGAAGCTCATGGGCCCCGATGTGAAATCTTCAATGGGGGCTCCCAATTATTGCAAATATTTTAATAGCACTAGTTTTTTCTATAGGCCAAATGGACTTTTGAGGCCCCCTAGGCTCCAGGGCCTGAGTGCGATTGCCCCTGACAATTTCTAAGAGATGTGAATTTTGCTCTGTGGTGTCTCCAGGCCCCAAAATAAAATAGATGGAGGTGAAGGAAGTGGTTAAGAACTAATAAACGATTGTACTCGCCTCTCCCTGCCCTCTGGCACTGAATAGGCTTCAGAACATCATTGACGACAATGGCCTGCGTTGTGACCTATGTGCTGACCAAGTTAGACCTAGTCAGTGCAGCTGCTGGAAAATCAAAAGATTGGAGGGAACAAGGGACGACTCGGCTTGGAACTGAGGCAACAGGACAGGTGGAGAGCAGGCCTAGGACCGTTGCGTATAATCTTTTATTATTTTTTAACTCTTAATGAGCTATTAAAAGAATTCAGCAAAATGGGGGTCTGATCAACATAAGTGCATGCTGCAATTTTTTTCACACTCATAAAAAATCCCTCATGTACACTGACACACTGCTTTATCATTACGTTTGTGCGTCTTGTGCTGTGTCTGTCCAAGCTTATGTCTGAAGCCCAGAAAAAATGTGATTCAGAGGTTTCCCTAAGGCTGCTTTCACATTGCGATTTTATCGGATCCGTGGCTGTCCGTTGTAAAACGGACAGACACAGATCCGATTTGGCCCCCATGTATCCCTATGGGCCACGGATCGGATCAGATTTGACCCTATTGCCATCCAATTTTTGTCAGATCCGATTCGGTCCAATTTTAAGCTGTACCCAAAATCGGAGACTGTTCCAATTTTGGGCACAGCCAATCAAATCGGACAGAATCTGATGTGACATGATCCGCGCCCATTAACATGGAGGCTTATGGAGCACGGGTCCGAGGAAACACAGGATAGTTCCTCGGACCCAATCTTAGTGTACTAAGCATGCTCAGTACACTAAAATTGCTCTTTATCATCTAATTTCACTTCCGCAATGTATATAAATACATTGCGGAAGTGAAATTTAGTTAAATAAAGGGTTAAAAATTAAAAAAAAACATGCCCACTTGTCCGACGGTGTCTGCACTGTCTCGCTCGCTCCTAGGACTGAAGGACCTGGGGTTGCCTGGCAACCCGATCACCTGAACGGTCACTTGACCGCTCAGCTGATCGGGTTGTCACATGACCTCGCGGTTTAACTCTCCCGCCCGCCGGTCAGTTTTATCTAATTTGATTTAAACCGCGCTGTCATGTGACAACCCGATCAGCTGAGCGGTCAAGTGACCGTTCAGGTGATCGGGTTGCCAGGCAACCCAAGGTCCTTCAGTCCTAGGAGCGAGTGAGACAGCGCGGGACACAGTCGGACAGGTGAGCATGGGTTTTACTTTATTTTTAACCCTTTGTTCACTCTCGCAATGTATATATATATATATATATATATATATATATATATATATATATATATATATATATACACTGCTGGAGTGAAAGTGTAGGTTCGGGCATTCTGTGTAAAAATCACGGACCCGGACACAGAAATAGGTCACCTCCTGTGGTGTCTGTTCCAGTCCGTGGGGTCCTACAAAAAGTAGGAACCCACGGACAGGAAAAAATACGTAATGTGAAAGCAGCCTAACAAAGCCATTGAGTATCATCAGGTAAACATGAGTTCAAAGACTACAATTAGGGATTTTATTTGGCAAATGTTTGGCCATGTCTGATTCTTATGCCAAACACAATAGCTCAACAGACTTTGCTATTGTGCCCCACATAATAGACAGATTTCACAGAAAAAAGTCAAATGGCAGGGGAATAACTGTGGGGAAAGCAGATGGGCCATGTGATTTAGGTGCAGGAAACAGGGAGGTTACAGGGAGCACTGGGAGACTAGTTGGTTTGTAACAATAATATTCCTGCTGTAGCTGCCTAACCCACAAAGTGCTCTGTATCTCAAGCGGTGGCAGCAGTCATCAGCTATGAATGCTATTTTATAGAAATGTAAGTTACTTACATAAATATGCAAGTTTGTCAAGTTTGGAGTCGAAGTGCTGGACTTTGTAATTTCTCTAGTGAGCAGATGAGTTGCAACAGCTAGAGATCCTTCCTAGCTTCTCATAGCCCTGTCTAGAATGGAGCTACTTCTATGAAAGATAATATCATGGTGAGGGGCAGAGCCAGTGGCATAACCAGATTCTGGCGGGCCCCGATGCGAAATTTAGACTTGGAACTCCCCCCCAGACCCCTCGCGCGCACACGTTGGTCAGATGAATGGGCCTCATGTAACGTTTTAAATCTTCTAAAGACTCACAAAATGACCCCTCTCCCAGTTCATTATGCATTAATGTCCCTCATCATGTTATATATGGTCTTCCTCCTGGAATATGGCCCTTATCGTGGTATATATGTTCCTAATCCTGGTTTATATGGTTCTCCTCCTCCCGCCACCATAGTCGTCCAATTATTATAATGCATCCCCATATTCCTTCATATATTACAGTGTACCCCCACATAGTCCTCTATGTATTATAATGCATTCCACAGTCCTACATAACTTAGCCCCCATAGTCATTCAATTGTTATACTAAACCCCCATTATCCTTCATATAATATAATGCAGCCTCACAACCCTCCATATATCATAATGCAGCCTCATAGCCTCTCCATATAGTGTAATACAGCCTCATATCCTCTCCATATAATATAATACAGCCTCATAACCTCTCCATATAGTGTAATACAGCCTCATAGCCTCTCCATATAGTATAACACAGCCTCATATCCTCTCCATATGGTATAATACAGCCTCATATCCTCTCCATATGGTATAATACAGCCTCATAGCCTCTCCGTATGCTATGATACAGCCTCTTATCCTCTCCATATAGTATAATACAGCCTCAAAGCCTCTCCATAAAGTGTAATACAGCCTAATATCCTCTCCATATAATATAATACAGCCTCATAGCCTCTCCATATGGTATAATACAGCCTCATATCCTCTCCATATAGTATGATACAGCCTCATAGACTCTCCGTATAGTGCAGTATTATATACGCAGCCTCATATATGAAACACCCAAAATCCCTCCCCCCATAGTCCTCTGGCCATACTGCACTAACTTATTTACAGCAAAAGAAAATTCTTTACTTACCTCCCCTGGTTCCCTCGCTAATTCGTCGGGCTCCTGAAGATTCCAGAAGAGGAGGAGACGGAGAAGGTGGCAGCCTGTTATATTCGCTCCCTAGAGGAGCGCAGGACAGGAAGTCGGCAGATCAGAGGAGAGGAGGGTAGGAGCAGCAGCAGGAAGTAGGAGGCTCCCCCCTCCCCTCCTCTCCTGTCCCTGACACACGGAGCCTGTTCTGCCTCGCTGTCACATGGATGTGTGTTCTCAGGGACGCACATCCATGTGAAGCAGGAGCTGCGGTCACAGGGGGCGGCTGGAGGCACGGGCCCCCTACAAGCCCGGGCCCGGTCTCAGCTGCCACTGCTGCAACTGCGATCGTTACACCAGTGGACAGAGCCTCCCACATTACTTTGCAGAGCTTATACCTGTAAGCAGCAACACCGCTTCTGTATACAGGTAACTGACATGAGTGATGTACTGCAGAAGGAGGCTGTATATAGATGAGGAGTGATATTTTGCAGGATTGGCCTGCATGTGTACATGCATGTGTTCATTGAGATGAACAATAGGGCAGAAATATACTGCAGAATGGGGCTGTATAAAAAGATACAGAGAAGAGGGATGTACTGCAGAGCGCTGTATATAGAAAGACTGAGGGGAGAGATGTATTACAGGATGAGAGTGTTTATAGAGGAACCAAGAGTGATGTTCTACTAGATGGGGCTGTATATAGAGGGGATAAAGCACCGATGTACCGTGGAATACGGCTATATACATTGTGTGCACAGTTATAAAGCAAGTTAGTATTTTGACCATATCATCATTTTTAAAGGGGTTTTCCCACAAAAAAAAGTTACTTTTAAAGTTGGTTTTAATCAATACACTGTGTGCAGAATTATTAGGCAAATGAGTATTTTGATTACATGATACTTTTCATACATGTTGTCCTACTCCACGCTGTATAGGCTTGAGAGCCAACTACCAATTAAGTAAACCAGCTGATGTGCATCTCGGTAATGAGGAGGGGTGTGGTGTAATGACATCAACACCCTATATAAGGTGTGCATAATTATTAGGCAAATGCCTTTCCTTAGGCAAAATGGGTCAGAAGAGAGATTTGACGAGCCCTGAAAAGTCCAAAATTGTGAGATGTCTTGCAGAGGGATGCAGCAGTCTTGAAGTTGCCAAACTTTTGAAGCGTGATCACCGAACAATCAAGTGTTTCATGGCAAATAGCCAATAGGGTCGCAAGAAGCGTGTTGGGCAAAAAAGGCGCAAAATAACTGCCCATGAATTGAGAAAAATCAAGCGTGAAGCTGTCAAGATGCCATTTGCCACCAGTTTTGCCATATTTCAGAGTTGCAACATTACTGGAGTATCAAAAAGCACAAGGTGTGCTATACTCAGGGATAAGGCTAAGGTAAGGAAGGCTGAAAAACGACCACCTTTGAACAAGAAACATAAGATAAAACGTCAAGACTGAGCCAAGAAATATCTTAAGACTGATTTTTCAAAGTTTTATGGACTGATGAAATGAGAGTGACTCTTGATGGGTTAGATGGATGGGCCAGAGGCTGCATCAGTAAAGGGCAGAGAGCTCCATTCCGACTCAGACGCCAGCAAGGTGGAGGTGGGGGGTACTGGTATGGGCTGGTATCATCAAAGATGAACTTGTGGGACCTTTTCGGGTTGAAGATGGAGTGAAGCTCAACTCCCAGACCTACTGCCAGTTTCTGAAAGACAACTTCTTCAAGCAGTGGTACAGGAAGAAGTCGGTATCGTTCAAGACAAACATGATTTTCATGCATCCAACTACTCCACAGATCTGAACCCCGTAGAGAACCTGTGGTCCCTCCTAAAATGTAAGATCTACAGGGAGGGAAAACTTTACACCTCTCAGAACAGTGTCTGGGGGCTGTGGTGGCTGCTGCACGAAATGTTGATCGTAAACAGATGAAGCAACTGGCAGAGTCTTTGGATGGAAGGCTGTTGAGTGTCATCATAAAGAAAGGTGGCTATATGCTGTAGGTCACTAATTTTTTGGGGTTTTGTTTTTGCATGTCAGAAATGTTTTTTTCTAAATTTTGTGCAGTTATATTGGTTTACCTGGTGAAAATAAACAAATGAGATGGGAATATATTTGGCATTCTAATTCATTGAGATGAACTAGTACATAAATTATCTCAGCACAGGAACATTTTTCTTAAATACATCAAATTGTGGAAATGATTAATATTGCAAAATCTACTGATTAAAATATACTTTAAAATTAACTTTGAGGAAAAAACCCTTTAACCCCTTCACCACCAGCCTGTTTTGATGCTAATGACCTGGCCATTTTTTTGCAATTCTGACCAGTGTCCCTTTATGAGATAATAACTCTGGAACGCTTCAACGGATCCCAGTGATTCTGAGATAGTTTTTTCATGACATATTGGACTTCATATTAGTGATAAATTTAGGTTTATAGTTTTTGCATTTATTTTCGAAAAAATCAGAAATTTGACAAAAGTTTTGTTAATTTCGCAATTTTCAAAATGTTTTAATTTTATTCTGTTAAACCAAAGAGTTACGTCACACAAAATAGTCAAAAAATAACATTTCCCACATGTCTATTTTATATTAACACAATTTTGGAAGTATTTTTTTTGTTTGGAAGTTGGAAGGGTTCAAAATTTATCAGCAATTTCTCATTTTTCAAAATAAGAAATAAAAAAAAAACACTTCACATCTGAAGAGACTTTGAGGGGCTTATATGACAGAAAACACCCAAAAGTGACACCATTGTAAAACTGCTCCCCTCAGACTGGTCAAAACTACATTCAAGAAGATTTTAACCCTTCAGGTGCCTCACAGAACTAAAGCAATATGGAAGGAAAAAAATCAAAATGTTACTTTTTCCAACTAAAATGTTGCTTTAGCCTCAAATATTGCATTTCCACAAGGGTAAAAGTAGAAAATGGACCCTAACATTTGTTGTGCAATTTCTCCCGGGTACGATGATACCCCACATGTGGTCGAAAAGCACTGTTTGAGTGAACAGCATGGTCATTTGACTTTTTGAATGGAAAATGAGCTGGAATCGTTTACTGACATCATGTCGTGTTTGGAGAGCCCCTGATGTGCGTAAATAGAGGAAACCCTCAAAAAGTGACCCCATTTTGGAAACTAGACCCCCCCAAGGAATTTTTCTAGATGGCTGGTGAGCATTTTGAACTACCAGGTGCTTCATACATTGAGTCTTGAAATTGAAAAGGTACTTTTTTTTTCACCCAAAAATTTTTTAAGGCTCAATTTTTTAATTTTCACAAGGACAACAGGATAAAATGGACCCAAAAATGTGTTGGACAATTTCTCCTAAGTATGCTGATACCCTATATATGGTGAAAAACCACTGCTTGGGCGCATGGCAGGAGCATCATTTGACTTTTTGAATGGAAAATTGGCTGGAGAGCCCCTAATGTGCCTATACAGTGGAAAGCCCCCACAAGCTACCCCATTTTGGAAACTAGACCCCCAAGGAATCTATCTACACAGGTTGTAAGCACTTTGAACCCCCAGGTGCTTCACAGAATTTTATAATGCTGAGCTGTGAAAATGAAAAAATACTTTTTTTTACCACAAAAGGGCTCAGAAGGGAAGGAGTGACCTTCTTAAGTGGCTACCTGGTATGTGAATTTTAGGCTATGTGCCGACACTGCAGATTTCCTGCGTTTTTTGCCGCTATTTTCCCACATTTATTTCTGCGTATTTTTGACAATTCTGCAGTAGAGCACCTTAGAAGTGTTGTACCCATGCTGCAGATTTTCCCGCGGCAGTATTATCACATATTTTCTTGTAGAAAAATCTGCAGCATTTCAATTCTTTCAACATATTTTGCCTCAATTTTCACCCGTAGAACTCAAAATCAGCTCCAGAATACTCAGCAAACACACAGCACTGTTCATAGAGTGAATATTTGTTGTGTATTTAGTGGGGATCATGCGCTAATGGCGTGGGCCTCCACTGTATTTTTGATCACCAGCACAGGTACGGGCTTCCACCCACGCCAAGATGCCTAGTTTTACCTGCCTAGTAAACAAAAATACAGTGGAACCTTTTTTACTTTAGTTATTTCTAGAAATTATTTTAAAAAGAAATGATGTGTGGCTTTGCTGTATTTGTGTTTGCCAGCCACATACAACTAGGCAGATATGGGCTGCCACCTACCCCCAGCTGCCTAGCTGTACCTGGCTGGGAACCAAAAATACAGTGAAGTCCAGCATCATTTTTTTTTATTATTTCTAGAAATAATTTAAAAAATTGATGTAGGGCTTCACCATATTTTTGGTTGCCAGCAAGGTACAGCTAGGCAGCTGGGGGCTGGAATCCTCAGCATGGAGAAGTCCAAGCTGTCTGAGCCCCCATGCTGCGAATTGCAGCCCGCAGCAGCTTCATTCAAGTGCCATTTTCTGGCACTGTACCCAGACTCTTCCAGTTGCTCAGGTGTCGGTGGCAAACTGGATAATAAAGGGGTTAATGCCAGCTTTGTATTGACATCTGGCACTAAGCTCAAGATTCATAATGTTGGGCCAATGTTAGACCCGGCCATTAGGAATCGCTAATTACCTAATTACCCCCACATACCCTCCAACATAATCCACAATGAAGGTCCCACATCACTCAATCACCTCCAGACACTGCAGCAAGGGATCAGATCCCTTGTCCTCTTGTTGCAGTCTCTGGGCTCAGACTGATCTTTCATACAGCATCAGTGTGACCCAAGAGAATTAAACAAGAGGACACTTGATCCCTTGCTGCAGTCTTTGGGCACACACTGATTGTAAGTGCACTGTATGGCAATATCCATGCAGTGCACCTGTCAGTGATGCAGACCCAAGTGCCAGAGATCACATGATCTCTAAAGCTAGGATCAGGTGACCAAATGTCGCCATGGCAATGTCAGGTTGCCATGGAAACATTCAGGTCACCATGGCGAGGATCATGATTACATTGCGGTGGACGTATTAGCGAGGGGGGACAGGGGAGAACGTGTGATCCCTCTTTCCGTACTCTAGCTGATGTGATCAGTAAAATTGCAGCAGCTAGGAGGTGAGACAGCCAGGGACAGCGAGCACTTCTCTGGCTATCACATCACTCCTCTTTAGCCTGATCTTCATGCAGGAGAGCAGATGAGGTTGGGGAGGAGTGGGCAGCAGAGCGAGCACAGTGAGGGCACAGGTGGGCAGCAAGGTGGGCACAGGAGGCGGGCAGCAGAGTGAGCACAAGTGGGGTCACAGACAGGCACAGGCAGCAGGAGGTGCCGCCGCCATGCTGATGGTGGGAGTCATCACACCCTTCAGCTCTGGAGGGGGTGATATAGCCCCCTACAGCCCTCCAAGCCTATGGCAGAGGCTGTTTCAGCACCAATATAGGCTAGACAGTAATTTATTGCCTGCTCATTACAATCGCTGGGATTGGCTTTTGAATTGAAGAGCCAGACACAGTGATCGTGAGTGAGGGGTTGGGAATCCACCCCCGGGAGGTCGAGCTCTGGTATCCTGTGTATAAAATCACAGGATACCGGGGGGCCCGATCGCCGTTACTGCGGTAAGGGTGCTGAATTTTGGCATGGTGAACTGGTATGTCAAAGGTCGGGAAGTACTACGGACCTATGACGAACTGATACATCAAAGTTCATGAAGGGGTTAAGTATGTTTTCAAATTCCATTCTATATAGACTTGAATGCTTATTGGATAAGCATATCAAGTGATGTGAATTTGTGCAATGAGGGAGGATGTGACCTAAGGATATCAACACCTTATATCAAGGTGTTCATAATTATTGCACAGCTTGTTTTCTTCAATCACAACTTCAAAATGGGCAAAAAAAAAGATTTGACTCTGAAATGTCAAAAATTGTTATAAGCCCAACAGAGAGATGCAGCACTTTTAAAAATTGCTAAGAAATTGGGGCGTGATCACACAACCATCTACATTTTTTATTTCAAATAGTCAGCAGGGCCGCAAAAAACGTGTTGGGAAAAAAAGAAAGATATTAACTGTCAGAGATATGAGAAAAAACAAATGTGAAGTGAACAGGAACCCCTTATCTTCCAGAATTGCAGCCTCCTTGAGAGCAATAATACAAGGTGTTCAGTGTTCAGAGACATGGCCGAGGTAAGGAAGGCTAATATTCTACTACAACTGAACACAACACAGAAGTAGAAACAACTGGACCAAGAAATATCTGAAGACAGATCATTCAATGGTTTAACAGACTGATGAGGTGAGAGTGATCATTGGCAGACCAGGTGGATGGGGGGTTTCTCTGTTTTTTACATGTCAGGAGCTCTTCAAATATAACATGGCTTCCACAAACTATTCCAGGAAAAAGTGATTCTTGGCAGACCAGGTGGATGGGGTATGGCTGGGTCAGTAACAGGCACAGACCACTACCTTGACTCAGTTGCCAGCAAAATGGGGATGGGGTACTGGCAACTGGCATTTTTAAAGAGGAGCTAGTTGGACCTTTTAGGGCTAAATATGGATTCAAAGTGCCCCAAATAAACTAGCACTTTTTAGATTACATATTATTTAAGCAGTGGTACAGGAAAAAAGTCTGCATCTTTAAAATACAAAACATGATTTTTGTGCAGGACAATGCTCTATCACATGCAATGAAATACTCCACTGCTTGGCTAGTAAGTAAAGGCCTTCAAGGGAATCTTTAAAAAGGTTTTTGCTTGCTCAACTAAGATCAGCATGATGTAGGCAAAGTGAACTTGGTTTACTGGGTGCAGCGGTTCAGACACAATCAAAGTTTTTAGATTTGGCAATGCAGTAAAGCAGAGAAAGCTGCCCCCACCCAAATCATGTTCTCTATATATAATGTCTATAAACAGTGAGCTGCTAATCACAGCAGGGGGTATGGAGGACTAGCTTTGACAATGATAATCTCCTGAAGCTAAAACAAACATTGCAGGTAAACAACTGCATACAATTTGATAAGAGATGCATCGCTGAAATCTGTGTGTCAACCTCTACAGCATGATGTCTTCAGATTACATTGCATAAACTTGCTGATATATTCCCTTTAACCCCTTCCCGACCTATGATGTTATACAACGTCATGGGCGGGTAAGGGGTGTTTGATGTGAGCTCTGGCGCGGAGCTCACATCAAACAGCCGACATCTCAGCTGATGTGATCAGCTGAGATGTCGGGCTAACAGCTCCGATCGGATCCGGGATCCGATCTGCGCTGTTAACCCCTTGGATCCCGCTATCAATCACTGACAGTGGGATCCAAGGCGGCTGCGGTGGGGACTGCGCTGTTCCCCGCCTGCTCCGGAGATCCCGCATAGTATCCTGGCTAGACCCCGGATGCTGTCACTGAGCAGTTTCCTTTGTGGTTGGCAGGTGCTGCTCCTGGGCTCTCAATGCTGCTTTGCATCCAGGCACTTGGTGTGGATGGGGGACTTGGAATCCCCCATCCTACCGTATTGGCTGCTGGGACGTTAGGCCCTGCACAGCCTTAGTGTTCGTTTCTTGGCTCTTACTCCTCTGAGGTGAGCTCGACACCGCTCCACTCCCCAGGCTCTCCTGACTTTCTCAGACCCTTGCCTACGGGTCACTCAAGGTAAGTCTAGTTCTCCTGGGACGAGCTTATCACTGCTCCAGTCCACAGCATGTCTTCCTCCAGTCCACAGGATGTCTTCCTCAGTACTGCTCCGTACTGAACTGACTAACTCCGCTCCAGACCAGAATTTATAGAGGAGCTCACCCTGAACCTGGGCTTAGATCTCCCCCGTCAGGCCTGGAGGCAGAAAGGTATTGTGTGCTTTGGTTTTACCTGTTTTGAATACCCTCTGTTGCTCTGTAGGGCCTCTGTAGTAATAGGCTCAAGAGTCTGGGCACTGGCCCCTGCCGTGGCCTGTGGGGTTTGGGCCCCTTGTTGGTGGCATTTTATGGCCAGGCATTGTGCAGGTTCTGGGCCACTAGCTGTTTCTTCTTGCAGTATCCTGATGGCCCTGTCCTTAAATTGTGCAAAGTCTAGGTCAGGATTCTGTATGGCCATCATATGCAGTTGGACTCTGTGGGCAGGGGATAGGAGCCCCTCAACAAACTGTTCAATGAGCAATTTGTTCTCTTCTTGTACACCATTTGGGTCTGTCTGTTTCATTGCCCTCAGCGCTTCCTGGAGGTTTAAAGCAAAGTCTCTTATGCTATCCTGCACCCTCTGTTTACACCCAAAGAATCTTATTTTTAGCTTTGCAGCAGTATGGGTAACAATGGTGACTTTCCGTCTGGCCATTAGATGTTCAACAGTGTCTTTATCAGTGTCTGACCAGGACTTGACCTCCCGCTGGGCTGCACCAGTTAATTGCCCAATCAATATACTGACTTGTTGATCTTCCGTCAGGGGGTATACTCTATAACAACTATCCAGTCTTTCCCTGAAGTCTGTCAGGATATTCAGTTCCCCTGAGTATTGTGGCAACCACGTCGCCCCTGGTGTATACGGCATCAGGAACGGTTTTACCGGTGCCATGGCTGGTACCACGGCGGCGGCTGGGGCTTCGACCGGTAGGGGCACTGCAACTGGAGCTACAGGCTGGGCTGCGACTGCCTCCCACGCAAGCTCTTCTCTATCCGGCTCTGACATTTTCCTCCTCCCTAGTGAACCTTAGCCCCTCTGGTCCTTCCATTCTGTGGGGATGATCAGCTTTAGTTCCGCCGGTGGGACAGGGTTTCTCTTCCCCACCGGATGTTGTCAGAGGGTAGGTTGGGCCTCCTTTTGAGCTCTTTGCAGGGTACCGCCCATGACGATACACCCCCTCGGCTTCCCACGCACCTCACGTCTCAACAATGGTGACAATCAAAAACACAAGAAAATTTGCGGAACACAGTACTACTAGATCCTGTTCGTGAAGCCAGAAACTGACACGCCCCAGGGCACTTGGGCTGCAGTGTTTCTGGAGAGTCACAGGGGTCGAGACCCGGCTCTGTCACCCTGGGTTCAGTGTCAAAGAGTTCTTGGGGAATTATAAAAAGGATTATTCATGACGCCACCTGTGGTTTGTGGCTATGAGTGGTCACTGCTGCTGCAGAACCTCTGGGGACGATAGATGGATAGCTAGGATGTAGTGGCTCCCCACGGGTGGAGTGGATGTTGAAAGGGTGGAGGGTGCAGGATGGAGGGTGAGAAGTAACTGACAGACGCACGGTTTGTTGGTTTCTTAAGTCCTTTACTGGTGATACTGGCACAAGGACAGATGGTATGGCTGAAATCCGGCAACCTGGGAGCAACTCGGGGTTCTCCTCACCTGACAAGTTCTGAGGCCTCCTTGCTGCGCTTTCTTAGTAGGTCCCTGTGGCTGCTTAAGCTTAGCTGCGGCCCTCTCTCTATCCTGCTGTGTGCCGTATGACAGGCAGCTCAAGTCCTTCTCCAACCCCACTTTACAGGCGATTGCTCCTGGGCTCTCAATGCTGCTTTGCCTCTGGTGTGGATGAGGGACTTGGAATCCCCACCCTCCGGTATAGGCTGCTGGGACGTTAGGCCCTGCACAGCCTCAGACTCCGGTGAGCATTTCTTGGCGAGTAAGCTCGACACCCCTCCGTTCCCCAGGCTCTTCTCGACTTCCTCAGACCTTTGCCTACGGGTTACTCAAGCTAAGTCTAGTTCTCCTAGGATGAGCTTAGCACTGCTCCAGTCCACAGGATGTCTTCCTCAGTACTGCTCTGTACTGAACTGACTAACTCCGCCCCAGACCAGAATTTATAGGGGATCTCACCCTGAACCCGGGCTTAGATCTCCCCCTTCAGGCCTGGAGGCAGAAAGGTGTTGTGTGCTTTTGTTTTGCCTGGTGTGAATACCCGCTGTTGCTCTCAGGTATGACACTACCCCCCGGGGGAGATAATGACTTTGTGGTATCCAGACTCTGGGGTGCCACACCTTAGGCCAGAATCAGACTTGCGTGTGACTCGCACGGGTGCAATACGAGAAAATCTCACATTGCCCTTGGTCTAATCTTAATCAATTAGGCAGCTCACACCTGTGAGTTTTTCCTCAGCCCTAATCAGACTAAAGTAATAATGGCAGCATACTGCGGTTGACTGCGAGTCTCGGATCATTCACACCCATCCATGTCTATGGGTGCGAGTGAAACAATACACTGCACTGATGACATCTGAATTGAGTGAAACAATACACTGCACTTATGACATCTGAATGCAGCATGATATATGCCAATGCCGGCAATAGAGAAGATGGGGAAATTAATCTCTAAATTTGTGCAAAATAGTAGATAGTGTGCCTGTTGCTCAGTGTGATGGAGGATCATTATTTGTTCAATAGCCCTCCTCATAAACCTGTAAAAAGTGGCCACAGTTCTATTGATTACCACTCCACCCTGACCTTAACACCCACATGTGGCACCCCAGAGTCTGGTTGCCACAATGACATTGCCTTCCTCGGCGGGGTCATGTCGTGCTTGGAAGCAAGGTGAGGTATCCACACCAGGTAAGCCCACCACACACAACACCTTCCTGACTCCAGACCAGAAGGGGGAGCTCTAACCCGAGTTCAGGGGAGGTCCCCTATAAATTCTGGCCTGGGGCAGGGCTAGGCAGCTCAGTTCCTGGGAGGACTGTGAAGAGGCCCCGTGGACTGAAGCAGAGTAAGGCTCGTCCTGGGACGGAGACTAGCCAGCGTGAGAGACCCGTAGTAGAGGGTCTGAGGAAGTGGAGAAGCAGGTCTGGGGAGTGGAGAAGCAGGTCTGGGGAGTGGAGCCGGTTGCCGGGCTCACCCCAGTGCAGAGCTCCAGAAGCGGACACTGGAGTCCGAGGTTGTGAGGGATTCCAAGTCTCCTGGCTACAATGAAGCCCAGGAGGCACAGCAGCACCAGAGAGCTCAGGGAGAGTAGCCAGAGGATTGGTACCCAGGAAGGGCTCGAGCAGCCTGCCATACGGGTGAGAGACTTTACGCAGGAGGAGAGGGTCGCAGCTTAGCTACAGGCACCCAGGACCTCCAAGAGTAGTGCAACAGGGAGGCCTCAGAACTCACCGGGTGAGGAGATCCCTAACTTGCTTCCAGGCCACCCGGACTCCCAATATCTCTTGTGAACGGTACCTTGGAGTAAACCTGCTACTACTACCAGTAAAGGTAAGGGAGACTTCAACCTTTGTGTCTACCAGTTATTCAGTGCCCTCAGTCCTTCACCCCCCAATGGCCTACCACCACCTTAGACCTTTCTGGCTGCCCTGGGATCCGTTCCACCCATGGGGAGAAAAACCACTACTGCTGCACTCCCATCATTCCCATAAATCCTGCACTGCAGGAGTGGTTACTAATAGCCGCATACCACAGGTGGCATCATGACAACTATCTCTAAATCACTACACCCAGCGCTTTTAACTTGACACCTGGGGCCATGGAGCCCGGCCCTCGACTCCCGTGACTCCCCCAACAGAACCGTTAGCCGAGTCTCTGAGTAACCCACGACCCTGGGGCACGTCAAGTTCCTGGTGCCATGAACATGATCCCGTGCCCGATATCAACAGGTACTGTGTGCCATTGACTTTATTGAACTGTGTACAGTCGCCATTGTTACCCCACGTGGCGCGCGGGAAAACAAGAGGGCTTGACATCGTGGGCGGGACCTTGGGAAGGGCGCAAAAAGAGACAAAGACCCGCGCTCTGACATCAGCCAATGCGTCAATAAAGACTGAGGACCGAGCTGCGGTTCACTAAGGGGGCAAGATGTCCAAGACGGAGGAAGAGCAGCCCATGGGGAATCAGGACGCAGTCCCAGGCAATGTCACCACCGAAGACGAGGCCGCAGCCGTGGTGCACGCAGTAGCGCCAGTCATGCAATTCACAATGCCAAATATCCTGGAAGCAGCCTGGCTACTGCAATACTCAGGGGAACCCGACACCCTGAATGATTTCAAGGAGAGACTAAAAAGTTTATTCGTGGTGTATTCCATGAAGGAGAAACAGAGAGTGACTATATTGATAGGCCAATTGACCGATGCGACCCAGCAGGAGGTAAAGTCCTGGCTAGATACAGACAAACGAACAGTTAAACAAATATTTGCCAGGTTAAAGGAAGCCTTTGACACCAGTACGGCCACGAAACTAAAAGTGAGTTTCTTTGGGTGCAAACAAGGGGTGCAGGACAATATATGGGACTATGCTTTGAATCTGCAAGAGGGGAGACAGCGTACAGTGGGGAGACAGGCACAGAGAGGGGAGACAGTGCACAGGAGGGAAAAAGGCACAGAGGGGAGACACAACACACAGGTGGGAGACAAACAGAGAGGGGAGAAAGGCACAGAGAGGAGACAGTGCATATGGGGAAACAGGCACAGAGAGGGGAGACATAGCACACAGAGGGGAGACTTGCACAGAGAAGGGGGAGACAGGCAAAGAGAGGGGAGACAGGCAAAGACAGGAGACAGTGCACAGAGAGGGGAGACAAAGTTGAGGGAGGAGACAGGCCCCGAGAGAGGGGAGACGGGCACAGAGAGGCTAGAAGCAGCACAAAGGGGGAGAGAGCAAAGAGAGGGTGGAGACAGGCAAAGAGGAGAGACACAGCAGATGGGGGAAGACAGGCACAGAGGGGAGACTATGCACAGGGGGGAAACAGGCACAGAGAGGAGAGACATAGTGCACAGGGGAAACAGGCACAGGGAGGGGGAGACACAGTGCACAGGGGAGACAGGCACAGAGGGGAGACACAGCACACAAGGGGGAGACACAGCACACAGGGGGAAGAAAAGCACAGAGAGGGGTGGAGACAGGTACAGAGGGAGGAGCCATGCACTGAGAAGGGAGACACAGCGCACATGAGGGAGACAGGCACACGGGGGGAGACAGAAACAGAGAGGGGAGACAGGCACAGAGGATAGACTGTGTACAGGGGAAACAGGTACAGAAATGGGGAGACAGGCAAAGAGGGGTGAGAGTACACAGAGAGGGGAGACACAGTGCACAGGGGGGAGACATGCACAGCGGTGGGGGGAGAGAGGCACAGAGAGAGGGGAGACAGGCACAAAGAGGGGGGAGACAGGAATAGAGAGGGGAGACATAGCATACAGGGGGAGACAGGCACAGAGGGGAGATACAGTGCACGGGGGGAAACATGCACAGAGAGGGGAGACACAGCGGAGGGGGGAGAGAGGCACACAGAGAGGTGGGACAGGCACAAAGGGGAGACACAGTGCACATGCAGGAAGACAGATTTAGAGAGGGGAGACAGCGCACAAGGGGGCATCATGCACAGAGAGGGGAGACAAAACGCACATGGGGGAGACAGGCACACAGGGGGAGACAGAAACAAAGAGGGGGAGACTGGCACAGAGAGGGAAGAGACAGGCACAGAGGGGAGACACAGTACTCATGCGGGAAGACAGGTTTAGAGAGGGGAGACACAGCGCACAAGGGGGCAACAGGCACAGAGAGGGGAGATACAGCGCACAGGGGGAGACAAGCACAGATAGGGGAGATACAGGGCACGGGAGGGAGACAGGCACAGAGAGGGTAGACACAGCGCACATCGTGGGAGACAGGCACTGAGAGGGGAGACACAGTGCACAGCAGAGGAGACAGGCCAAGAGAGGGGAGACAGAGCGTACAGCGGGGGCAACATGCACAGAGAGGGGAGACACAGCGCACAGTGGGGAAAACAAGCACAGAGAGGGAAGACAAACACAGTGTGCACAGCAGGGGAGACAGGCACAGAGAGGAGGGGACAGCGTACAGTGGGGGAGAGAGGCACAGAGAGGGGAGACAAAGCACACAGTGGGGGAGACAGGCACAGAGAAGGGAGACAGTGCACAGGGGGGAGACAGACCCAGGGGAGAGATATAGCGCTCAAGGGGAGACAGGCACAGAGGGGGAGACAGCGCCCAGGGGGAGACATGCTCAGGGGAGAGACATGCTCAGGGAGAGACAGCACACAAGGGGGAGACAGGCACAGAGAAAGGAAACAGCACACCGGGAGAGACACAGTGCACAGGCGGGTGACAAGCACAGATATTGGAGGCATAGTGCAACAGGGGAGAGACAGTGATCAGGGAGAAGACAGGCACAGAGAGGGGAGACTCAGCGCACAGCAGGGGAGAGATGCACAGAGAGGGGGGATAGCGTACAGTGGGGGAGAGAGGCACAGAGAGGGGAGACAAAGCAGACAGCGGGGGAGACAGGCACAGAGAGGGAGACAGTGCACAGGCGTAGACAGACCCAAGGGAGCGATATAGCGCTCAGGGGGGAGACAGCGCACAGGGGGGAGACATGCTCAGGGGAGAGACAGCACACAAGGGGGAGACAGGCACAGAGAAGGGAGACAGCACACCGGGAGAGACACAGTGCACAGGGGGGTGACAAGCACAGATATTGGAGGCATAGTGCAACGGGGGAGAGACAGTGATCAGGGAGAAGACAGGCACAGAGAGGGGAGACTCAGCGCTCAGCAGGGGGGAGAGATGCACAGAGAGGGGGGATAGCGTACAGTGGGGGAGAGAGGCACAGACAGGGGAGACAAAGCACACAGCGGGGAGACAGGCACAGAGAGGGGAGACAGCGCACAGGGGGTAGACAGGCCCAGGGGAGAGACAGCGCACAAGGGGGAGACAGGCACAGAGAAGGGAGACAGCACACAGGGAGAGACAGGCCTAGGGGAGAGACACAGTGAACAGGCAGGTGACAAGCATAGAGATTGGAGGCATAGTGCAACGGGGGAGAGACAGTGCGCTGGGAGAAGACAGGCACAGAGAGGGGAGACACAGTGCACAGGGGAGACACACAGAGCACAGGGGGGAAAAGTCAGAAGCATCTCTAAGTCAGAAGCTGCTCTCAAAAGTACTCAATGAAAGTCTAAGAGCCAGAACGAGGTCTGAATGAAGCTCTCAGACTTGATCTGTTCATGGTGTGGTGGTATTTGTCCCTTACATGTAATATTATTCTGTCACTGTAGTGGTAATGTGTCCTATGATCATGGTGTGATGGTATTTCTCCTTGTATGTGGTATTATTCTGACACTATGTGGTGGTAATGTGCACTCTGATCATGGTGTGAAAGCAAAAAAGACGGTAAAGTAGGATTTTACCAAAAGAGTCTACCTTGTCGTGGTGGCAGGCTTAAAAAATGATTTTGGCCAAAAAAAATTTGATAGCTATGTTTGTATGTGATCTGGTGTCTGATGGGAACTGTTGATATGTGATTGGTGAGTGGTGCAGAAGTGGAGTTTTTACATTAGTGGACAGTGGAACAGTGGAAGGTTCGAGGGGTGGAGATGGAGCTTGGGTGGAGCCGGAGCTGAGGTGGAGTCTAAAGGGAGGCCCAAAAATGTTGACAGTGAGGGGCCCTGAAAGACACAGAGCACAGGGGGGAGCCATGCCACAGCGGAGGGGGGGAGAGAGGCACAGAGAGAGGGGAGACAGGCACAAAGAGGGGGGAGACAGGCATAAAGAGGGGAGACATAGCATACAGGGGGAGACAGGCACAGAGAGGGTAGACACAGCGGAGGGGGGAGAGAGGCATAGAGGGGAGACACAGTGCACATGCGGGAAGACAGATTTATAGCGAGGGGAGACAGTGCACAAGGGGGCAAGATGGACAGAGAGGGGAGACAAAGCGACAATTAAGATGGTATGCAGCCCATTGGAGGATTAAACTATGCAAGGGGGGCTTTGCTCCCCCCCCCTGCATAATATGTCGAGCCCACTGGGACGGGGTACTCGGTACTGGACCGGGTCTGCTACTGGGGAAGTCACGGGTGGTCCTGGTCCTGACCGTGTCCCGGGTCCTGGCAATAATAAGGGGATATTTACAGGGGATTGTCAGTCGTGAAACCACCCACTGTGTGCGGCCAGTAGTGGAGCCGCCGCTGCTGCAGAACCTCCGGGGATGATGTAATGGCAGCGTAGATGGAATAGTTCCCGTGAGCAGAACTGTATTCCCCGGGGCAGTGATGGTTAAAGTCTATGGTGTAGTGTGCAGGCTTGGTGCTGAGTGCAATTCACTTACTGTCCAGATGCTGCAGGAATCCTCCTTCAGTGTTGGAGCTTGCACGCTGTGGCTCTACAGGTGGAGGGTTGTTATGATGCTGTATGGAGGGAATAGTACGCAGGCAGAGACAAGTTCTCAAGTTCAAGTTACAGTTCAATACAGTTCTTGCAGTTCAGTTCAAGTCTCAATACGCAGGCTCACTCTCCCCTCCGGGTTCCATTTACTCTCTGCAGCCAGGTCTCTCTCTCTATGACCCCTCACTCTGTCTCTGTGTCCTTTCCGGGCTGTTGTCTCTCTGTTTCTGTGTTCGCTTGGTGTGCGTCTCCGGACAGTATGGCGGTGACTCGGGCCCCTGTGGGTCCTCCTGGTTGTCACTGAGCTGCCTGTATTTTGGGGTAGGGACCCTAACGTGTAGCTGTGGTCACCCGTCGGTTGTCTGGGGATGCCGGGTGAAACTACGGTCCCCTCTAGAGCCGACACTCTACTCAGCCCAGCCTCCAGCAGTCCTCCCGTGTGAGGCTCTACCAGGCTCTCTCTACTGTGTCTTCCAGTGTCATAGGAAGGCTACTCCGCCTGCAGTCTGTCGTCTCGGCTGTAATTCTAGGGCCCGGTATCACCGTCCCTCTCTTCCCTCACACTCCTGGGGTGCTGGCTCCGGATAAGCTTTCTCTCTGGCTCTGTTCAGATTCTGCGCTCCATACACCCCACTCGTCCAGGACATGTGATTCCTTCTTTCCTTCTCAGCTTAACTCGGCCTACTGCTGTCTCTCGGCCTGTGCCGTGCTCCTCAGCCTGCTGCTGGTCTGTGTCTTTGCTGCTCGGCACCCTGGGCCTACTGACTCCTTCCTCCTCCCCCTTCACTATTTCTACTGTCTGTCACCTGACTACGTGTGTGCCAACCCACTTCTCTAAATCCACCACCCCTCGCCTGCCTAGAGTTCCCAGGCTCTGGGCTGGATGCTGCCATCTACTGTACGTGGGTTGTGTGGGCAGTGAGGGTGTTGGTGTTCAACTGTCGTCCTACCTGCCTGGCTGCAGTTCCCTTTGTGGCCTCCTGAACGCAGGGCGCCACACATACCCCTACATGGGGGTCCTACCCCAAAACACCCACCTCTATTATAATCAACTCTATGACCACGTGGACTTAAGAATTAGTTCCACCCACCACATAGGGTCATTCACGCTCATTGTTCCTCCTCCTCTGCCCCGTGTTGCAGCCAGTTACTTCCAGACGTTGATTCTGCAAGATTGCTGGAATTTTTTTCCTGATTTCCAGTGCACTATATGGTAAGATAAATTATGTAATTCAAAAGTGAAACACATCCTGCAAAAAACAAGCCTTCATATGTCCATGTTGACTGAAAAAAGTTAAGGAATGGAAAAAACAAAAAATTACCCAGTGAAGAGGTTAAAAAATGTTTTACCTCATATGATTTAAAATGCCATGCTGTAATATCTGTATGCCCTTTTGCTTCCGCCCCTGCCCAGGAGATGTGGTATGATCAGACCATGTCCCTGTATGGTCACCAATAGCCATCAACTTCTGACTGTCCGGAACTCAGACGTTACATTACAAGCGCTCATTGCAAGTCTATGAGAGCCAAAACGAGGCTCCAAAGAGTAGTAGGCCTAGTTCACATCTAATGCAGGTCTACACTTTGCCGCATTTGCGTTTCTATGCTTTTGTCCGCTAAAAACGCATCTAAACGCATGCGTTTTTGGCCCCATTGATTTAAATGGAAAGCGCATGCAAAAACGCATGTGCGTTTGCATTTTTGCAAATGCAGCCAAAAACATGGGCTGTTGCGTCTAGGGCTGCGTTTGCAAACGCACATGCTTTTCTATGCGTTTTCCATTGAAATCAATGGGGCCAAAAACACATGCGTTTGGATGAGTTTTTTAGCAGTAAAAAATGCATAGAAACGCAAATGCAGCAAAACGCAGACCTGCATTAGGCCAGGGTCACACATACAAATCCGTCTTTTAAGCCCTTAGAAAAACAGATTCCGTTTTACTAAGGGTGCCAATAGTGTCCCCTATGGTCCAAGATGTTTTTTGGAACCATTTGGACTTAGGCCCCTTTCACATCAGCGTAAAACGCTGATCGTGGCAGATGCAGCGGATTTACCGCATCTAACAGCCTAACCGTCACACTTGCGGTTCACCTGCAGCAAGCCCCATGCAATGTCTATGGGGCTTGCGGCAGGTGCGGCAAGTGCGGTATAGTTGCTGTTTCGGCTCTTGCGGCAGTTGCGGCCGTGAAAAACGCGGTAAGCGTGTTTTTCGCTGCCGCAAGTGCCGAAACTATAACTATACCGCACTTGTCGCACCTGCCGCAAGCCCCATAGACATTGCATGGGGCTTGCCGCAGGTGAACCGCAAGTGTGACGGTTAGGCGGCAGATGCGGTAAATCCGCTGCATCTGTCGCGATCAGTGTAAAACGCTGATGTGAAAGGGGCCTTAGTCATTTATTCTAAAAAAAAGCATGTGTTAACGCATGGTGCCTATATGTGCCATGTATTAACGCCTGTGTCTCCCATAGGGCCCCATGTTAAAAAAACGCATGCGTTTCTTGAAAGGACCCCAAAAACGCTGCTAGTGCTGGTGCTAGAGCTGGTGCATAAAAACGCACATGCGTTACTGCATATGAGTTTGTGAACTTAGAAAAAAAAATGCCCAAAATGTTTCCAAAAACGGATTTAGCCCAAAAAACGGATTTTATGTGTGACCCTGGCCTTAGGCTGCGGTCACACATACGAATCCGCTCTTTTGAAGCTTTAGAAAAATAGATCCATTAAATTTAGGGTGCCAATAGTGTCTCCTGAGCTCCTGGCCGTTTTTTAGACTCAGTCATTTTTTCACCAAAAACGCATATGCGTTAACGCATGGTGCCTAAATGTGCCAAGCATTAACCATAGGGCTCCATGTTTAAAAAAAGCATGCGTTCTTTTTACTGCACCTAAAAACGCTGCTAGCCGCGTTTTTTGGGATGCTGAACAAAAATGCATGCGTTTTTGAAAAACACAGTGACACTTAAGTGCACCGTCCATTAACACATATGCGTTTTCGGACTTAGAAAAAGAAATGACAAAAATTATCTCAAATACGGATCCAAGGCAAAAATGGATGCCATGTGTGACCCTGGCCTTAGATGTGAAAAGGGCCGTATTGATTTGTCACTTCCAGCTGAATAAAACCCTGGAGCTGCTGGCAGGTCTGAAATCACAGGAGACAAACCGGACTGACGCTGGTAACAGATGAAGACGAAGGATGGATAAGGCTACTTTCACATTTGCGTTTGATAACGCAGTGTATCATCCGCATGCACAAACACATGCCAAAACGCAGACATACAGTTAGGGCCAGAAATATTTGGACAGTGACACAAGTTTTGTTATTTTAGCTGTTTACAAAAACATGTTCAGAAATACAATTATATATATAATATGGGCTGAAAGTGCACACTCCCAGCTGCAATATGAGAGTTTCCACATCCAAATCGGAGAAAGGGTTTAGGAATCATAGCTCTGTAATGCATAGCCTCCTCTTTTTCAAGGGACCAAAAGTAATTGGACAATGGACTCTAATGGCGGGTTTACACGTTGCGATATCGTAGTCCGATTTCAATCAAAAGTCACATGGTTGGAGCCGATATCGTTCCTGCGTTGTATGGTGTGAACGTCCAATACGATGCAGGAACGATGTCAATGCGTACTATTCAATGCTCCGATATTGAATAGACATTGAAGCGGGATTGTGCTGTGTGACAGCCCAACTACGATGCGATGTTCTACGTCACCCATTCACTCCCATGTTAAAGGATCGTTCCTGGGTTGGGGGGCGTAGATATCGCACGGACGTTGTATTCCGATATCGCAGCGTGTAAACATCCAATGCGATGCGGGAGAAACGTGCACTAAATGCGCGCTCCCGCACCATTGAGTTGCGCTATCGCAACGATATTGAAGCGTGTAAACCCACCATGAGGGCTGCATTTAACTCTGAAGGCGTCTCCCTCGTTAACCTGTAATCAATGAAGTAGTTAAAAGGTCAGGGGTGGATTCCAGGTGTGAGATTTTGCATTTGATGAAGTGGCCACATGGCTACGAAACGCGTCGGCTTCCTTTTGTTTGGTGTGTGGACGAATAAAGAATAAAATCAAAATTGTCTCTTGAGATCAGCGCGGAAGAATCCCGGTAACACAAAAACCTTCCTTTCTTTCAACAGTTTGGGCATATAGCTTCTGTGCAGTGTTCAGGGCCGGGTCCCTGTACGTCCACCAGCCCCTCTGTACCCTTGCCAGATACGGGCGTACGGGGATCTATGTCGGGCCCACTGGGACGGGGGTACTCGGTACCGGACCGGTCTGCTGCTGGGGAAGTCACGGGTGGTCCTGGTCTGGTCCGTGTCCTGGGCTCGGCAATAAAAGGGAATATTTACAGGGGTTGTCAGTCGTGACGCCACCCACTATATGCGGCCAGTGATGGGGGCCGCCGCTGCTGCAGAACCTCCGGGGATGATGGGATAGCAGCTTAGGTGTAATAGTTCCAGTGGGTAGAACTGTGTTCCCCGGGGCAGCAAGGGTTAAGTCTATTGTGGAGTGTGTAGCACACTTACTTTGCAGACGCTGCAGGGATCTCTCCTTTTTGCTGGTGCTGACAGGCTGTATCATGTATGGAGAGAATCACTTTCATGCAGAAACACAAGGGAAGCAGTTCCAGGGTTTTCTGTGTTTACTCTCAGTTCTTCAAGTCACTTTACAGCTCAGTTACAGTTCTTACAAAGTTCAAGTACAGTTCTTAATACACGGGCATATTCTCCCTCTCCGGGTTCCCTTTGCTCTGCAGCCAGGCCTCTCTCTCTGTGACCCCTCACACAGTCTTTAGTGTCCTTTCCGGGCTATTACGGTCTCCGTCTCCACGGGTGTGTGTGTGTGAAACGCCGGACAGTATGGCGGTGACTCGGGCCCTGTGGGTCCTCCTGTTTGTCACTGAGCTGTCCTTTGGGGTAGGGATCTCAATCTGGAACTAAGACCCCCGTCGTGTTGTTTGGGGATGCCGGGTAAACTACGGTCCCCTCTAGAGCCGACACTCTACTTCAGCCCAGCCTCCAGCAGTCCTCAAGTCTGAGGCTCTACCAGGCTCCTTTCTCTCTGTTCCTCTCGGTATCATAGGAGGGACTTCTCTGCCTGCAGTCAGTGGCTTCAGCTGCGTTCCTAGGGCCCGGGTATCACCGTCCCTCTCAGTCCTTTTGTCGGGGTCGTTGCGACAATACACTCCTTCACCAGTCACTCCAAATTAGACTATGAACATATGGTACCAGATAAGAGTAAATCAGACGGAGAATCTGGTTCAAACTTATAATATGTTCGTTGCTTTATTAAGCAATGGCAATGGTCACAGCAACTAACTTTTATTTCCGGCTACACTGCATTTTATACTCTAGGGAATAGGCGTGAAATGGCCAGGACAAGGTGGGATTAGGTGGGGGTTAGGTGGGGTTAGGCTAATATATCTATCTCTGTTAGTAATAATTAGTCCTTTGTCTTCTCTGCTGAGTCCATCCTTCTTCTTGACACGGTGCCATCTCTGGGCTCCTGGCATGTCACAGGCATCCAGAGGACAGCTTATCTCCTCAGTTCTCATCCATCTCAACACGACAGTATCTTCTTTTCAGCAGACAGAGAATACTAGGTTAAGGGAAAAACTTATTGTTTCTCACCTAGAGTATTAGTAAAAATATAAAATATAAAAGTATATAAAGAAAATATAAGTCTTTTCTCCCTCAACACTTTCACACTCCTGGTGGTATCGGCTTCGGACGTGCTTTGTCTCTCCTCCGGCTCACACTGGCTCGGTACAGATTCTGCGCTCCTAGACCTTACACTCACAGGACGTGTGATTTCCAGTCTTTGCCTCTCAGCCTACTCTTGGTCTTTGCTGTTCAGCTCACTGCGGCCTATTCTTGGTCTTTACAGCTCGGCACCTTGGGCCTACTGACTTCCTTCCTCCTCCCCCTTCCTATATACTGTCAAGTCACCTGACTACGTGTGTGCCCAACCCACTCCTCCAAATCCACCACCCCTCAATCTCATAGAGTATCTAATCTCAGGGCTGGATGCTACCTTCTCCTACACGTGGGTTATGTGGGCTGTGAGGATGTTGTTGTGCAACAAGTGTCCTACCTGCCTGGCTGCAGTTCCCTTTTGTGGCCTCCTGGACGCAGGGGCGCCACATCTACTTCTCACCTTGTACTCCATGGGCTCGCTTCTTCCTACACACCTGTCAGTTGTTCCCTTCTAGGGCAGGCGTGACTGTGCTCCAGCCCGTGGGAGTCAACACCTCCTCCTCCTCTCTCTGTCTTTCCTTCTCCTACTCCTTTACTAACTTTTCCCTCCCTGCTACGCTTGGGTCCTCCTTCTGGATCCACCCCCAGTCCCGGGCTCCCTAAGTGTTATGTGTGTGTGCGTGTAAAGGTCAATTGTGTCGTCCCAGCACCTGGAGAGCAGAGGCACAACTCTCCCTCTAATGGAGGAGTGTAGTACCTCTAGTGGCAGCCTACCTGGTGGGGCGCCACAAATGCATTGCCGCCCATTGAAACCTATTTGAAAGCGAGAGACAGAGTATGTCTCCATTCACTGGCATGCATTGATTGTGCGCATCAGGATGCTTACATACAAACTAAGCCTCCTGATACGCAGAAAAAATGCAACATGTTGTGTTCGGAGGGTGCCGAGAATATGCGCATCCTAACGCAAACGCAGGTACCATTTGTCCCCATGTTAAACATAGGGACGCGGTACGTATGCTTTTGGCTGCGCTTGCATACGTTGTGTTACAAACGCAAGTGTGAAACCGGCCTAAGACGGGGGTCAGGGACTTACCGTAGATGTAATGGATTGTGGACCCCTCCAGATGTGAAATTTAAAAAATTGCTGCAGTGACTCTTTAACTGTATTTTGGTGCTTTTTTTTCCCCAATAATAAAGTCTCCTTCATCCTAAATAGAAAAACTGCTGCAAAAATTGACATTGTATCTAATAAAAAAAGTGCATCTCATATCACTATGCTGAGAAAAGAAAAAGTGTCATCATTGACCCAAAATGCTATATAGTGTGAACAAGTGCATGCGTTTTCTGTGCCTCCATGGGGCCCCTGAGCCTCTCCTTGTCCCACATATGCAGTAGTCAGTGACTATAGAGAGCCCCAGGCTGACAGCAGAGCGGAGCTGCCGGGAATCCTCCGGACAGCACACATGCCCTCAGCCCCTCTCTGTCTCCATTGGGCGGTGAGGAGGAGGCAGAGCCGCCTGCAGACGCAGCGCACTGTGCGTAAGACGCGTTGGTGAATACAAGGTGAGGCTGCACATAGCATGACGTACCCCGGCAGCCGGGCTGGGAGACGCAGAGACCGCAGCGGGGAGGGAGATGCAATAGGCAAAGTAAACAGAGAAGAGCGGCAGCACCGGCGGCTCCGGGCACCGACAGCTGGATTAGGAGCCGTGAAGTCTGAGTGTCCAGTGCACAGCATGTCCCGGGAGCGGGGGCTGCGGAGTCTCTTGAGCGGTAAGGAGCGGTGCACGGTGACCTTCCTGCACAGGTGCACGGTGCAGAGGGGGGGGGGGAGAGAGGGGGGGCACCGGGAGAGGGGGGAGGACCGGTATCGTCTGCAGCAGCTCCCGTATGGCCGCTCATACATTGCATTATCACCCACCCCCGGCTGCACTGTGTCCTGCTCTGAGGCACATAATGCAGCCATGGTGGGGTCAGTGGGGACTATGTGAGGACAGGGGTCTGTCCGCTCCCGGTCCTCCCTGTCCTCACACACCTAGTGCTCCTCCACTCCAGCATCACAGCCTTCATCATCCTCACCGTATATAGACATTACTGCACACAGCCCCGAGCAGCCTGTGCCTAGTGCCAGGCGAGTGTGTGTGCCAGCTGGGGGCATGGGCACCATATAGGTGCTACATTATATACACACACAAAGTGTGACAGCTGACAGCATGGGCACCATATAGGGTATAACACACACCCTGCCAGCTGGAAGCATGGGTACCATAGGTGTGTATGCGTACAACACACACCCTGCCAGCTGGGAGAATGGGTACAACACATATATGGTGCCCATGCCTACAGCTGGCATTATAAGTGTGTATGGGTATAACACACACACTGCCAGCTGGAATCATGGGCACCATAGGTGTGTATGTGTATAACACACACACTGCCAGCTGTGAGAATGGTATGGGTACAACACATATAATGCCAGCTGTAGGCATGGGCACAATATAGGTGTGTATGGGTATAACACACACACACTGCCAGCTGGAAGCATGGCACCATATGTGTGTATGGGTACAACACACACCCTGCCAGCTGGGAGAATGGGTACAACACATATAATGCCAGCTGTAGGCATGGGCACCATATAGGTGTGTATGGGTATAACACACACACACTGCCAGCTGGAAGCATGGCACCATATGTGTGTATGGGTACAACACACACCCTGCCAGCTGGGAGAATGGGTACAACACATATAATGCCAGCTGTAGGCATGGGTACCATATAGGTGTGTATGGGTATAACACACACACTGTGCCAGGTGGAAGCCTGGGCATCATATGGATGTGTACTGGTACATTACAGGTATACACACTATATGTCCAGAATGTACCCATACACCCACAATGTTTATATGTGTATTTAGGTAAATTCTAGATATAAGTTCCAAATGATATATATATATATAAATTTTACATACATGTGTGAGTATGGCAGGTGCTGTACATTGGTCATTAATTCATTTGTGTAGGTATGTGCTGTGTGTGTGTGTGTACATACAAAGAAAAAAAAATATATATATGTATGTGCGTATATATATATGTGCGTATAGGTACCTACTGGATATATCGTGTGTGTGTGTATATAGTATATGTAAATGGTCATTATGTAATATGTATAGGCACTGTTCTTCCTGGGGATATACTGTATGCTTGTATTGTGATTGTTCTGTGTAATCTCCATCATGTTATGTCTAAGCTTATACCATGTTTTTCATATATTTATGCCTGTGCATATAGGATGTTTGTACAATGGGGTGATATTATCACAGGCCCATATGGGAGACGAATGTTGCACAGTCCTCCGGCTATATATACATACGTGTAGCCGCCCTGACCGTTTCTATACTAGATGCTGTAGTGTCTGTTGTGTACAGTATTGGCTGTGTACGTGGAGTCACATACTACGAGCCTCATAGTGGGCTAATGCAGGTGACGTCAGTGTAAGAATGAGAATGGCTGGCAGTATTACATCAGCGCCAGCTTCTGTTGTGATGGATTTCGCTCTCTGCAGCCTTATACAAACATTGGAATATGAGTTTGTATTTGGCTGGCGTGGCGTTATATCACTGCTTGTATAACGAGGATCGCCATCCTGTCCTCTTTTCTTATACACAGTACAGATCCCGCAGTGCTTACTACTCTATATGCCTTGGTGGGAGTGTGTGCTATCACCTGTGATAGAGAACAGCAGTGGGCAGTGCATTGTCATGCTACATGCACAATTATGTAATCAGGCTAGCATTTAATTTTTTTTCTTATCTCTATGAATCATTGTAATATACTATAGATTTTTTTTTTTGCATTCTTTGGCACACATCTTTTTACATGTGCAATGGTGCATTTTGATCACTATACCAGAGGGTAGATTCTCCTCCGCATAGTTGCTGTCCAAGTACAATCTCCTGGACCAGTGTTACTCAACGGGGAAATGCAGATGAGTGTACCGTAAGTGATAAAAAAGACAGTCTGTGTGTGAAAAAAACTCACATCATGCGCTGGTTTCTTCCATGTGTCAAATGAGACTTGTCCATTCGAGTCGCAAAATAACCATTGCCTATGACATAACCAACCTATGACATGGGACACTGTAAATTATTTTTTAAATTAGTAATAACTGCTGCTGTAGAAAAAAAAAAATGTATTGCATATGGATGACAGGTGAGAAAAAATCAGCTGAATTTTCTGGATGAAACTGAGGATTTATTTTTTATATGGTCGTGTGAATTTATCCAAATAGTGAGATATTTCTGTATCTGGGTCAACACTGCAATCATAATATAATTGAAAATAATGCAGGTTGAGGTGTGAGACATGCTGCGCCTCACTGTAAATCTTATATAATGTTTGATAGAACCGTGATGAAGGCTGTCTCCTACATCAGGTGTTATAGGATTGTGAAATACGTAGTTTTCCAGGATTTCACAGTAAACGTTAAGGCTACGTTCCCGTGATTGGGTTTTGGTGAGTTTTTGATGTTGCAGCATTTCTGCACCTATTATTTAAATTGGGTTAGTTGCATTTTTTCTTCATGCATTTTAAACCAATAGTCCGAGTTAGCCGGCTCACCTGTTTAGACGTAGGAGTACACTGGACCAAAATCCATCCAATATAAAGTCCAAACAGCAGAAGTCCAGCACATCCAATGTTTTATTGGATATGCAGAGTCCAAACTTTCAGAATTTGGTCTCTATTTGTATCATTAAAGTCCATTACTTCAATAGAACATGTCATTTTTTAAATTTTTGTATTCAGAATGAAGCTCCCTAATAGAATTATGGATGGGGCAAAGTCTTAACGTACCATCACACGCCGCAATCTCACCTGGAGATCATAAAGGCGATATGTCGCCTTGGAGCAATCACCGTGAAATTGCCTCACGGTTTCGGCGTGTGATTGGGGAATTTCACTGCGATATATCGCCTGTCGCCTGATTCCTGAATAGTGCTCAGTAATCAGCTGCAATCCTTAAGGCGATATTTCCGTGTTTTGGCGTGTGATAGGGCGATAGTGATGGAAAGATTGTTACTTATGATTTCCCGTAGGCGTGCCTCAGCGTGCTGGAGTTCGCGCCCCGTCTGAACTGATTGGTGTGGGCTACTGTGTTCCCATTAGCTGTCAGTTGACACCGCACCATATTTGAAGAGCTGTCCGTTCAGCTCCACACAATAGCAATGGCGTCATGTATTAGCCAGCCTTCCAGAGAAGGCTGACGAATTGTAACGCTGTTGCGTTGTCCAATGAGCTTGTATGCAAGTGCTAGGACCGCGGAAATACTGCACCTGTCGCAAGCCCCATAGACAATGCATGGGGCTTGCAGCAACTGGGCGGCATGAGTGGCTGTTAAGCGGGAGATATGGTAAATCTGCTGCAATTTGCAAAAAACGATAGTATGAAAGGGACCTAAAGTGCAGTTCATTCTTTGCAAAAAATTCTAAAGAATGTGTCAACAGTAAGTTCTGCACAGATGTATATTACCCTGCATGTCTTTGCAAAGTAGGAAATAATACTACTCATGTAACATTCATAGAACTCAAGCAGTGTGAGGTCTGTAGACTACATCACATGGGAGATACCAAGTTTGCCGTATATCCATCACATGAGGGACACTGAAACTGCCGTATATACATCACATGAGGGACACTGAGATTTCCATATGATCACATGGGGGACACTGAGACTGGCGTATATACAACCCCTGGCAAAAATTGTGGAATCACTGGGCTCAGAGGATGTTCATTTAGTTGTTTTATATTGTAGAAAATAAACAGATCACAGACATGGCACAAAACTAAAGTCATTTCAAATGGCAACTTCATGGCTTTAAGAAACACTAAAAGAAATCAAGATAAAAAATGTGGTAGTCTGTAATTTTTTTCAGACCAAGCAGAGGGAAAAAATTATGGAATCACTCAATTATGAGGAGAAAAGTATGGAATCGACCTGTAAATTTTCATTCCCAAAACTAACACCTGCATCAAATAAGATCTGCTCTAGTCTGCATCTAAAAAGGAGTGATCACACTTTGGAGAGCTGTTGCACCAAGTGGACTGACATGAATCATGCTCCAACATGAGAGATGTCAATTGAAACAAAGGAAGGATTATCAAACTCTTATGGTACCTTTACACGCCGCCACAACAGGATGGATACAACCCGCTACAGGCTACAAATGTAGCTTGTCGAGCCAATATCGCCCGTAGTAGCGGCGTCTGAAGACGGGACGACACAGCCGGCTACAGATACCTCTGTATCCGTGCACTGCCCATAAACATATGGCAACATCGCCGATTGTAGCGAGCTGTATCGGCGTGTAAAGAAGCTACAGAAGGGAACTCTGGACACCCGGCGATGTTGCTGCAATGTGGCTAAGGCGTCACCCATGCTGCGTGATACCGCGCCCCTTCAGCGATCATTGGTGGAAGATGCTGCGTTACGATTGGCCCTTGCCTCACAGCCCTCCATCTTGGATGAGCTGTCCCTTCAGCACTACACATACGCGCCGTATGCACGATCAGATAGTAGTACAATTACGCGGACACACACTTGAACGTAAAATCATAAATGGCCCATGATCTACATACAGTGTGCACATCATATCAACATGAAAAACGAATAATGCGGGACACAGCGCACAAGTGTGTGTTACGTACCGCTCTGGCTTATTGCACAGCAGCTGCCGTAGAAGTGTTCCGGGTCTGGCAGTGCGCGCAGCGCGCACACAGATGCACACAATCCCATACCACAGCGGAGGAGATTACCCAGTAGACAGATCAGAGCCGTGTTGTACGGACTGCACTGTGGGTCTGCTGCAGTAGGGGCCGCATAAGTGTGTCGGCCGAGTCTGCGTGTTGGCCTACTTATAAAGGTGCGTCACCCCCACAGCGGTCGTAATGACGTCATGACGTTGGTTTCATTTTCACTCTGCCTGCAAGGTGCCAGCCCCGCCTCTGCACACACCATAGCAGTCATGGCAGCCGTGCACCGCGCCGCAACATGGGGGATGGCGGAGCTGATCATCCTCATTGATCATTGTGACCGTCGGGACTATTGGGGCCACCATCACCACCGGCACCCCAGGCTGCGCAATCGGTGCACCGTGCGGCGGATCCAGCGGGCCCTGCTCTGCAAACTGGGGGTACAGAGGACAGTCAAAGCGATCCAAAAAAAGATCGCTGACTTGAAGCACAAATGCCCAGCTCGCATACTGGACATCCGTGCCAGGATTGGCAGGCTGCGTGGTGAGTAATTGTTGCCCCAAAACACACACCGCCACATGTGCATGTCCCACAATACACAAAAAATGATGGAAACATATGACAAGGGACAGTGTGGCCTACACAATCAAACACATCTTCACAGTGTTGTGCTCATCCAGTCAGCCCTAAAAATGGCTCACACGCACAGTACATGCATACAACATGAGTGTATGCATCCAGCATCACCTGGTTGATGCTAAGTAAGGCTGGGGTCACACATACTGATATCTGCCCACATATTGTTTGCACATCTCTGTTTGCAGTCAAATCATGGTCACATGTTGACATTTGGAGACAGCCTCAAAATGGAACAATGTGTCCATGCTTTCACTGCAACCAGAGATCTGTCAACAACATCTGGCCACATATCTGTGTGTGTGTGACCCCAGCCATAGCCGTCAAATAAATACCCACACAAGCTCTTTGTAGGACAACAATGTGTAGGCATGATCTTATTACGTCTTTTATGTTCAAATTTCAAACTAGATGCTGAATCCTCATCAGAAGAAGGGCCCCATGCCCCACCCACAGGTGGCCCATCAAGAACCCCACCACATCAGCCTCAAGTGGCACCCTTGTCCCCAGGGGCAACACCTTCCCCCGGGCCTCAGGAGCCAGACGTCCCGTCAACCACCGGGACAGAGGACGTGGAGGACCAGTCCGCACCTGGCAGCCCGCTGGAGTGTGACCAGCTGTCCCCATCTGCCTGGCTGCTGGAGGAACACATCAACTCCCCACAGGAGGGCGAGGAGCAGCAAGTACCTGGCGGCCCAGAGGAGTCTTTGCCCCGTAGCCCAAGACCACTGTTACCCCTGAACCACATAATGTGGCCACGGAGCCCCAGCCCGGGAGTAACACCACCTCCCACTGTCTCCAGCTCAGTGGCGAGTCCTGGGGTGACCATGTCCCCACACAGTGACTATGGTGGTAAGTGTGTTATGTTGCCACACACACCCTGCACACTGTTGCTTCAATTTCATCTGGGGCCAAACAATTTATGTAAACAAAGTAAACCATGTTGGTTCTCCCTTTTTCCAGATGGTGAACGTGCGGGCTCATATGGATGGAGCTTGACCCCATCTCCCTCCCCGTCTGATGGTGAACTGGATTTGGAGGAACAGGGTAAGTGGATGGTTGCGGCCAGTCATGACTAACCATCAGCAGTGACGAGTCTGTACTAAAGTTTGTGTTTACTCCCAATACAGGTGCCCCTACCATGGAGGAATTCATCCAGGCCCATCAGGCATTTGTGGCCCGTTTGACCACGGCTCTACAGCGTGGCCTGCAGGACCTTGGCCGCCTGGCTCAAATGCTGGCGGACCTACACCCACACCATGGTTCACAGCCATGAATTTGAGGGATGCATTGTATCCTGGCCAAACATGGCCCCACAAACAGTTGTCCTTGTTGGACCCTAAAATTTTCACACGTTGGCTTGTTGCCTTGCAAAAGTGAAAATATTGTGTTTTTTTTTTTTTTTTTGCCCCCGTTGGGCTCTTTTCTTATAGTGTCCCACATTGGGACCATCACAATTGTGGACTGGCTAGCCCCATCTGGCCTACAATCCCTATACTGTCCCACATTGGGACCATCACTAGTGTGGACCGGCTAGCCCCATCTGGCCTACAATCCCTATACTGTCCCACATTGGGACCATCACTAGTGTGGACCGGCTAGCCCCATCTGGCCTACAATCCCTATACTGTCCCACATTGGGACCATCACTAGTGTGGACCGGCTAGCCCCATCTGGCCTACAATCCCTATACTGTCCCACATTGGGACCATCACAAGTGTGGACTGGCTAGCCCCATCTGGCCTAAGCCTTCCTTGTATGATGGCAAATGTCTGTGACACATGTATGTTTACAATAAAATGCTATTCTAACTTTGTTATACGCTCCTTCATGTGACCTTACTAATATTTGGTGACCAAAACTCACCATAACCTAACTATGTGAGGCACATCACAACATCCCTTTGTGAATGTGCTAAGACATTCCAAATGAACCGATGGTGATCCTGCTGAGCGAGCACTGGCCCATATTGTGTTGCTTGGGGAAACCTATTATTGGCCACAATTCCATTCACCCCCAAAAACCCACACAATCCTTATTCTGAAATGAATACACAATTGTGTTAATAAATAAAATTTATTCCAGCCTGGAATTAAAAATAAATTACAAATAATATAATGTAAGTGGGAAAAAAAATTTAAAAAAAACCACTAATTTTGGCCACAAATCAATAAACAAAATATACATATAAAACCAAAATCGTGAAATTATAAAGTCCAGACTGCCAATTCTGTGCATTGGCTACTAGTGTCCAAATTACTCCTCTTCTGTCGGCTCTGACAATGCCGCATCCCCCTCCTCTGAGGGCAGCCCCGACCTGCCCCAGAACGTCTGGTTGAACGACGATGTGTTGAGGGGGGATGGGGTGACTGTGGCGGGGCCGGTCTTCTCACGGGCCGAGATGGGGCAGCTGGTGAAAGGGGCCACAAGGTGTGTTGCATGGGGGAGGGGACGTGGCAGCCCCATTGAAGGGCCCCATCCTCGGCAGCATCAGCGGCATTGTGGAACACCCTCAGAAGGATCTTCTTCTGGAGCGGCTCCATCCCTCGCATTCTGTTGCTCATGCAGAGGGCGTCGGGGTCAATGTGGGTCCGTTGTTCATCCAACAACACGCGTCGGGCCCAGGTCGCCAGCTCCGTCTCAGGTGGTGCAGGACGTCGGCGGCGACGGATCCCGGAGCTGGGACCTGGGCCTGGACCCACATCACTCGCCGCGCCCTCCTGCTCAGCCCCAGATGTCATGGGCTGAGCATCATCAGCAACAGAATCCTCGGCAATGGAGCCGTCCTCTTCTGGGGCCTGTGGGTGGGGAAAAAATAAAAACAAAAAAACCATTAGTGGAGGCAATATCAACTGTATACATTCACAACAGGACTCTATATACCACTCCCACACAGCAAGCCCAACTACCAGAATGGAAAATGAGGAATAACACAGTAAAGCAAATAAGGTTCTAGACCCCAACACCAGTGGTTCTCCTGTACACTCACCTCGACCATTCCAGGAGCTCAGCTAAATACATAATTAGTTGTTTGTCACGTAGCCGTAATCCAATATTAGGACATGTCACCACAACACCTTGATACTGGGGGCTGTGCTGGCCAATGACACATATTGGGCACCTTCCCATTAGGACTCCTTTATGGTGAGAATCCACCCCTCACTCAATTACCTTTAACCCACTGGCAACAAAGCCAACACACATGTGAGACAGCACCATTTACTACATGGTACTATGTGGCTGTTTGAGAACAAACCACCTGCTATCTTGAAACCCTTAAATAACTAACCTAAACATACCAAGATGTTGTGGAAGAAGCAACATTGCAATACGGCTGGAAGCATAGAATAGAAAAGTCTGGTAAGTCAGGGAAGGAGGGCAGATAGATTGACACACCAAGGTGTGCCGCAGCAAGGAGGTAAATATGGCAACACATTTGGTGTGAAGGATTTATCGAAGCACACATGTGAAGGAAACATTGTGGCCCACCACTGTCACACAATTACCCACCTCCTGTGGCGCAGGTGGTGATGCAGCCGGGCCTACATGGGACGCAGCAACGGGGCAGTTGGTGGTCGTTCGATGCGGGCGAACCTCGCCCAGGATGAAGGTGAAGAGGGGATAGTACCATAGGGTAGGTGATGGTACCTCCTCTGCTCCAGCCCCTGAGCGACGACGCTGGTACTGAATGTGAGCCCGCATGAACGCCGACCTCATGTTCTTGATCTTAAGTGCCACCATAGGCTGGTCCCACGTCTTGCCTACCCTTGGCTCAAAGCGATTTGCCAGAGCCACAAGACTCCTGTAGGCCTCGGCCCTCGCTGCCCGATTTTTATATTCGGGCAGCGAGCTGCGCCACAAACATTCGTGCCGCTGATACTCCGTGAGAAGCTGGGTTTCCAATTCCACAGTACCCGTCGGCATCTGCCGATGAAAAATAAAACAAAAAGAACACAGTCACAACACAAGGCATACCGACATTTCAAAACTTGCCACAATCATACACATAATCATTAACTTTCTACAGTGATCATCTATGCAGCTATTTTGTGGAGTGAAACTGGCCATGAGTGTGCCATTTTCTCAATCTCAGACCGCTACTAAGTCAAACACATGTATGCTGCCAATATCAAGCCCCGGATATCGGTGTCCACCTACAGATGTTTCAAACATGATTTCTGTCCCCAATGTACCTATTGCAACACACCTTGACACGGTGTGTGCGTACATACCTGTAGAGGGCAACATGTGACCTAAGACGTTGTGTGCTAACTAGTACCTGGCCAGTGTCCACAATGGTAAGGGGTCACTATATGAGAAAGGCGGGCTGGGTGTGTGGCAACACTGCACATACTACATGTAATGTGCACCCAGATGATCATGTAGGTGTTCCTCCAGACGTGGAAGTCCCATTTTAACACATGTACCCAACATCCCTGGAATGTCCGCCACAATTCTACCACCCCTGAAATGTTGATGTGAAGTACCAGCCAAAGAAATAACAGCGTGCTCTTTTACCATTGCCAAAAAGCAGAAGGTGCAATACATACTTACACTATATAAGTAGAGGCACTACCTGGCTACTGGGCGACACAGAATAAGGTTCACATATTTAATATTACGTGTTCAATATTTGCATGCCGCTTCTAACATCGCCATACAAACATCGCCTAAGCTGCCTGTGCCAGAACCAGCTGCGTTCATTACATTTTCTTACAAACCGCTAAAGAGGCTTACCGTCAGAGCAACAGAAGTCAAACAGGACACTAGTAGCTCAATGCACATCGACGTCTGGACACGGAGCAGTGGCCATTGACCTGCCTTTATAGTCCGGGACACCAATCACAGCGGACACAATAATGCACATCCTGAAGGGGCACCTGGGTGCGGATTTGCCTTCCGCTAATTGGTGGAGATCGCTGAATCGTGATAGGTTGCCGGCCCTTTAAAAGTTGCCCATCCCGCCAAACATTACGCTTGCTGGCCAGACCCATTAGGTAAGTTTTTGTGGACACACATGGAATTGGCGCAGGGTGGGGTGCATATGTTGATGTTCTTGGAGAGCGCCGGAGACTGGTGTAGCGGCCGATATAGGGGTTTGTATTTTTGGGGACGACATATAGTGTAGTGTGTGGGTTAGGATACGGCATTTTGTGTGGGCCTTGACACTTTTGTTGAGATACATTGCTGTGTTTGTTTGCAGACAACATACAGGAGAATGGATGCATGACTGTAGACGGAACTGTGTCACTCATGTCGACTGGATCGATTTCTGCATACTGGTTGTGGCCAATGGAGACTGTGTTCAACGGGAATGGGATGACCCAGGGCTTTGAGGTGTTGGGCGCCAGACATGGCATACATGTGTATTTAAAATGACACCTTCAAAAACCAATTACACCATGGGTAACCATCCGCAGTCATGTGCAATGTGGTTTGGTTCATGTAGCCTTCCTCAACCTTCCATATCGGGGTACGTCACATTCGTTATTCTTCTCATTTTTACTGTAATCAATTGACATTATGGGCTGTGTCATGGATTATGGGACCTGTTTGACCAACATTATTGGTGACACATGTCCCTTTCTAACTCACCTAGGTGCAGATGTGTGAATTTTGGGAGCTCCCATTGACGTTGATGTAAGAGGAGGCCACTCTCAATCGCCGGGTGCCATGTTGTTTGGGGTGACTACTGGGTGTTTGCCGTCCTTGCTTCAGGGTTGTGTTTTGGGCCCACAGAAGAGATCCCATCCTCTTGGCTATAGTGTGTAATGGAAAAGAGGTGTGGGTTGCTGAACCTGCTGACTTGCACACATTTTGTTCTATGTACTCATGTTGTGCTTTCACATCTACAGGTGCTGATATTGAGGATGCAGAATATCCATGACCGCAATGTTATCGTGGCTCTTGCGTTGGTGGAAGAGCAAATGTGGCTTCAGGATCGGTATGAAAGGTTGATGAGGCGCAGACAGCGGCGGATGTGGACCCGTGATTGGCTTCTGAGGCGGGAAACCCGGGGCCACATGCAGCTGTTGCGGGAGCTGGAGCTTAACTGTCCTGATGATTACCGAAACTATCTCCGTATGCCCGAGGACTGTTTCACCTTCCTATTGGAGCGTGTAGGGCCAATGATAGCGCGTCAGGACACTATAATGCGCCCATCAGTATCAGCTGCTGAGCGGTTGGCGATCACTTTGCGGTTCCTGGCTACAGGGCAGTCCATGACATCCCTCACATACGTGTCACGTGTCTCCCTGCCCCTGCTGAGCCGCCTGATCCCTGAAACGTGTTGGGCCATCTGGAGAGCTCTGCAGCCAGCCTACATGAAAATGCCATTAACCGCTGCAGAATGGCTGGAAGTGGCCCAAGGGTTTGAAACCCGGTGGAACTTCCCCAACTGTGGCGGGGCATTGGATGGTAAGCACGTGAGGATTACCAAACCTGCCCACTCTGGCTCTTTGTATTACAATTACAAAGGGTATTGTAGTATAATCCTCATGGCTGTAGTAGATGCCAACTATGAGTTCCTCTACGTGGATGTTGGAATGCCCGGTCGCAACTCAGATGGGGGGGTGTTTGCCCTAAGCTCCTTGGCAACACTACTAGGGAATGGTGGGCTAAACTTACCCTCAAATGAGCACACGACCGAACATCTCAACTTTGCGTTTGTGGCGGATGAAGCTTTCCCACTTCAGGAACACCTACTGCGGCCGTATCCCCAGAGGGCCCTTACTTCTGAGAGACGCATTTTCAACTACCGGCTATCCCGGGCCCGCCGTGTAGTTGAAAATGCGTTTGGGATAATGGCCAATAGATTCCGGATTTTTCATACACCTATACATATGAAACCGGAGTCTATTGACGCGGTAGTGGTGGCCTGCTGTGTGCTACATAACTTCCTGCGTCGTAGGGATAGGGCATCATACACGCCAGGAGGTTATGTAGATAATGCAGACGCTACAACAGGGGAGCTCCGTCCAGGGTCTTGGCGTGATGAGGCCCATGTGATTGTGCCACTCCAGCCGCAGAGCCATGGCCGCACTCGGCAGGAGGCCAGGGACAGTAGAGAAGCTTACTGCTCCTACTTCAATGGGTCTGGTGCAGTGAGCTGGCAGGACCAGGCCATATAATGTGGCTGGCTCTGGGAGTTGCTTTTTGTGTTTTCAATGGAGGTGACAGCAGGTTAGCTGCACCCCTTTAATGTTTGGTTGACCTTTTCCATTCTCTTTGTTTGCATTATGTGCATGAGTTTTCATTATGTAGTTATTTAGTTAGTTAGTTTAGGTTATTTTAGTATTTTTTCCATGCACAGTTTGCAATGTGTGGTGATTTGCTTATCCATTGAATTTGCCTGATTAATGTCACCTGCTCTTGAATTCTACAATGTTTTTACTTCATGTATATTTTGTTTGCACAAGACAAGGTCAAGATTCATGCAATATATTAAACCTTTTTCTGTTGGATCCAACATCATCTGTGTGAGCCTGATTACTTGGTGGAGGAGGGCAATGTGATGCAGGGTTGGGTGGGGGCCTGGGATGTCATAGCCACCTATTGGCTGGGATTGTGCACACAATATGTGTGGGTAGCCATGTTTTTCGGAAAGTCTTTTGCCAACAGTGTTTGTGGCCATTGTGCGTACATGATCCTTTATTTTGTTGTAGGCAGAGGGTCCCCTGCACACAGCACATTGATGCAGGACATATTCTTGTCAGGTGTTTGCTAATACACTGTCACACAGATCTTTGACTTTGTGCCTTGGAAGCTGTTCCACTACATTCACATCTGTCAGCACATATATTAAACCCCATTCAGCCTGTATACATACACATACTTCGCCACAGTTGTCACAGATTTTTGACAGAAAAGGCACATAGTCTTTTGTAAGACGCTAATGTGTGGCACACAAACGCACCTCAGTTCAATCTGCACACGCGGCTGTCACAAGCGCTGATCGTGCGTGACACGGCAAACACTTGTACTACGCACACATAGCCCCGGACCGCTACTTTAATACACACGGGATATGTGACTGGCCACCGCTCTAGCGTGACCCATTACCATCGCTTTGGATGCATTCGCCAGGCTCCGCCATGTCACAAGCGCTTATTCCGTGCCACACTCCGTTCACTAGTACGGCACGTCTCGGCCATCCGCCCTTTCCGTCGTGCCCAATCACAACTCCGTAGTGTTGGCCAATGGTTGTGGTTTGGGCGCGGCGTACAGGTCTGTGGCACGCCTATTTGTTTTACGTCCTGCCTTTGTTGCTCCCAGATCACTCTGTGGTGGCTGTGTGTAAAGCTGGTACGCTGAGCTACAGACGGCTACTTGCGACACCCGGCGATGTATGTAGCTGTAGATGTAGCGTAGCGTAGCGCACACTTGTGGCGGCGTGTATAGAGGGTGCGGTTCCCGTTGGTAACCGTTCGGCCGTGCTCGTGCACGTGAAGTTGCCGTTGGTATCCATCCTGTTGTGGCGGCGTGTAAAGGTACCATTAGGGTACCTTTACACGCGGCTACATTTCTAGGGTGGCTACAGGTAACTTACTGGTTGCAGTGAAATCATGGAGACAAGGTTCTATCTTGTTGCTGTGTACAAATGGAATAATCTCTCCATGATTTCACTGCAACCAGTAAGTTACCTGTAGCCACCCTAGAAATGTAGCCGCGTGTAAAGGTACCCTTAGGGTACCTTTACACGCCGCGACGGCAGGCTGGATACATCGCGCTACTTCGCGTGCACGAGCACGCTCAAACGGCTACAAACGGTCAACGCACCCTCTTTACACGCCGCGACAAGGTGCGCTACGCCACGCTACATCTATAGCTAGCTACATCGCCGGGTGTCTCAAGTAGCCAGCTGTAGCGTAGCGTACCATGTTTACACACCGCTCCAACAAGCTACTATGGGCGGACCCGGTGCAGCAGGGATAGCACATAGGCGTGCAACAATCTTGGATTACGAGCCGTCCGTATGATGATAGGACAGCGCAATATCATCAGGATTGGCCAGGCATCGCAGGAGGCTGGTTAATAGAGCACGCTCGAGTAATTGTGTAGTGTGACTGGTCAGCTCCTTAAATATCCCGCCCTATGCTGCGACTACCAATCATAAAGCAGGAGCGACCTCCAATGATCGCAGATGGGGCGCGGTAACATGGCGACTGTGTCACGCCTTAGATACATGGCAGCCACATTGCCGGGTGTCCAGAGTTGCCTTCCGTTGCTTCTTTACACGCCGATACAGCTCGCTACAATCGGCGATGTTGCCTTAAGTTTATGAGCAGAGCCCATAAACAGATGTATCTGTCGCCGGCTGTAGCGTCGCCTCTTCAGACGCCGCTACTACAGGCGATATGGACGCTACAAGCTACAATTGTAGCTTGTAGCGCGATGTATCCAGCCTGCCGTCGCGGCGTGTAAAGGTACCCTTAGGGTACCTTTACACGCGGCTACATTTCTAGGGTGGCTACAGGTAACTTACTGGTTGCAGTGAAATCATGGAGAGATTATTCCATTTGTACACAGCAACAAGATAGAACCTTGTCTCCATTTATTTCACTGCAACCAGTAAGTTACCTGTAGCCACCCTAGAAATGTAGCCGCGTGTAAAGGTACCCTTAGGCTGGCTTCACACTGCGGCGTGGACCGCCTTAGGCTGGCTTCACACTGCAGTTTTTTCACTGATCAGTGTCCATCCAGTTTGTGTGCCAAAACCAGGAGTGTATCCAAAACTCGGAACAGTTGTCAATCTTTTAATTATAGTTTTCCTCTCGTGGTTCCTCTCCGGGTTTTGGCACACAAACTGGATGGACACTGATCAGTGAAAAAACTGCAGTGTGAAGCCAGCCTTAAAAGAGGGTAAATAGACCCTCCGTACCTGGATGTTCCTCCAAGGGAATTTGTATTAGAACTTGATTGCTCCCTGGGAGAGGTAGATAAACACCTCTGAGGAAATAAGAAAAAGTTGATGACATGGGCATGGAGCCCCTCGGGGCTTTAAGCCAATAATATAATAATCCAGGTTATTTAATTTTCCTCCTTTAGTGAATGTATTAACTTGATTGGTCCAATGTCTTGCTTTCTTTCCTGTATTATGCAAATATCAATAAAAATTATAGTTGATAAAAAAAAAAGAGGGTAAATAATCACGCAATGTTGCAAAAGATGTTGGTTGTTCACAGTTAGCTGTGTGTAAAATCTGGACCAAATACAAACAACATGGGAAGGTTGTTAAAGGGAAACATACTGGTAGACCAAGGAAGACATCAAAGCGTCAAGACCGAAAACTTAAAGCAATATATCTCCAAAACAGGAAATGCGCAACAAAATAAATGAGGAACAAATTGAAGGAAACTTGTCTGTGACCGAACTGTAAGAAAGCGCCTAAAGGTAATGGGATTTACATACAGAAAAGCTAAACAAAAGCCATCATTAACACCTAAATAGAAAAAAAACAAGATTATAATGGGCTAAGGAAAAGCAATCATGGACTGTGGATGACTGGATGAAAGTCATATTCAGTGATGAATCTCGAATCTGCATTGGGCAAGGTGATGATGCTGGAACTTTTGTTTGGTGCCGTTCCAATGAGGTTTATAAAGATGACTGCATGAAGAGAACATGTAAATTTCCACAGTCATTGATGATATGGGGCTACATGTCAGGTAAAGGCACTGGGGAGATGGCTGTCATTACATCTTCAATAAATGCCCAAGTTGACATTGATATTTTGGACAGTTTTCTTATCCCATCAATCGAAAGGATGTTTGGGGATGATGAAATCATTTTTCAAGATGATAATGCATTCTGCCATAAATACTGTGAAAACAGTCCTTGAAAGAAGACACATAAGGTCAGTGTCATGGCCTGCAAATAGTCCGGATCTCACTCCAATTGAAAATCTTTGGTGGAAGTTGAAGAAAGTGGTCCATGACAAGGCTTATCAAAAACTGGAAGATACCAACTTATTTGTATTAAAAATATCTTTTTATTCGTATCAAAAAGTTAAAATAAAACGACCACAGATTAGACAGATCTGTGCCTCATGCATCCTCATGCCTCAGGCATCCAGAAACACAGGATGGCTGTTTGGAGGTTTTGAGGATTCATCCTGGTTCATACCATTGTTTGTGCAGAATCAGATGTTTTCACGATTCTTGTCTAATATGACATATCCACAAAAGCCCAATTAGGCCCCTTGATGGCCATCCTTTGGATGTCCTCCCTATGACGATACATTCTATGCCCTGGAAGATTTGTAGGGTCAGTTTATCACTTTGACCAATCCATGTCAGCTGGGTATACTTGCCCTTTGGAAATATCGCTTTCCTGGCCTGTATAGTCATAAGACTGAACTAATAACCTAAACCCCAAAAAACTTCTGATGAGCCTTCTAATATATGAGAAGGCGAAAAAAGCTGCTTCTCTATTGGTTTACTCCTTGTGATACATTAGAGTATATGTATCTGTATGCAGTTAGATACCCCTCTAAGGATGACACACTTGGAATCCTCATGGACAAAAAGAATGTGACATCTCTATTTTCTGGTTAAATATATGTACAACAACTTTGCTAGGTTCCCACCTTTGTATATATGTTACATGAATGTCTAATCTGTTGTCGTTTTATTTTAACTTTTTGATACGAATAAAAAGATATTTTTAATACAAATACGTTGGTATCTTCCAGTTTTGATGAATACTATATTTTGTTACCTCCTAAAAATATTACCTTTAGTTAATTTAATCCATGACAAGGCTCCAACCTGCAAAGCTGATCTGGCAACAGCAATCAGAGAAAGTTGGAGCCAGATTGATGATGAGTACTGTTTGTCACTCATTAAGTCCATGCCTCAGAGACTGCAAGCTGTTATAAAAGCCAGAGGTGGTGCAACAAACTACTAGTAATGTATTTGAGTGTTGTTTTGTTTGTTTTTTTATGATTCCTTAATTTTTTCCTCAGAATTGAGTGATTCCATAATTGTTTTCCCTCTGCTTGGTCTGAAAAAATTATACTTACTGACTACCACATTTTTCATCTTAATTTCTTTTAGTGTTTTTTAAAGCCTTGAAGTTGCCATTTGAGATGACTTTAGTTTTGTGCCATGTCTGTGATCTGCTTTTTTTCTACAACATTAAACAACTAAATGAACATCCTCCGAGCCAGGTAATTCCAAAATTTTTGCCATGGGTTGTACATCACATAGACACTTGAAAGGGAAAAAAATAAAAAAAACAAGAGGTTGTTTGAATCTGGCTGAAATTAGAATGGAAAGGTCATGCGAGGAGTCGTACTCACCTTCTGAAGGTTGTGCAATCCAGGCACAACACTGCGCAAAGGCATTCACCAATCACTCAGGGGTCAAGCTGTCACCATGCCCTTCTGCAGTTCAGCACATCTCCGCAATGTTGTCCCCTCCGCCGGATCAAGGAATTAAGACCGATTTACAAACCACGATCCCTGCTCTCCTGACTAGGAATCCCAGAGGCATTCAGACTTCAAATTGCAGTGTGGGCCTGGCTCATCATAGGATGCGAGTACATCCAGGACATCAGCTGCTGCATCTTCGCCAGCTCCCAACCTGGGAGTAGTTCAATTAAATAATAAAAGAAAGTGGTGTGGTTATCGGGTGCTACAGAGTACTGGACTAATGTTGAACATTAAAAAGTAACACATTTTAAACATTACTGCGTGTTTCAGGGGTATAACAGATCTATGAAAGGACCCCACATACAGCTCTGGAAAAAATGAAGAGACCACTGCAAAATTTTCAGTTTCTTTGATTTTTTTTCTCTTTTTAGGTGTATTATAATGCAAAGAAAACAAGTTCTTATTCATTTAGAAACCACAATACTCGTGTTTTAACTCAGAGTTCAAGAATCAATATTTGGTAGAATAGCCATGATTTTTAATCACAGCTTTCATGTGTCTTAGCATGCTTTCCACCAGTCTTTCACACTGCTTTTGAGTGACCATATGCCACTTTTGCCACAAATGTAAGCAATTCTTCATTGTTTGATGTCTTGTGACTGTCTGAAGTCATGTACAGCTACAAAAGAAGCATTTTATCAATGAGAAGCAAAGGAGAGTGAGGCTGAAATTTGCCAGGGACGATAAGAATTGGACCAGAGAGGACTGGAGTAAGGTCATTTTCTCTGAGTCTAATTTGCAGCTTTGCCCAACACCTGGTCATCTAATGGTTAGACGGAGACTTGGAGAGGCGTACAAGCCATAGTGTCTTGCACCCACTGTGAAATTTGGTGGAGGATCGGTGATGATCTGGGGATGCTTCAGCAAGACTGGAATTGGGCAGGTTAATCTTTGCGAAAGACGTATGAGTCAAGCCGCATACAAAGTTATCCTTGTAAAACACTTGCTTTTTTTTTGGTCAACCAATGTTCCGCAACTCTGAGGACTGGTTTTCCAGCAGGACAATGCCCCATGTCACACAGCTAGGTCAATTAATGTGTGGATGAAGGAGCAACCACATCAAGACCCTGTCATGATCAGCCCAATCTCCAGACCTGAACCCCATTGAAAACCTCTGGAATGTAATCAAGAGGAAGATGGGTAGTCACAAGCCATGAAATAAAGAACTGCTTACATTTTTGTGCCAAGAGTGACAGTGACATAAGGTCACCTAAAAGCAGTGTGAAAGACTGGTGGAAAGCATGAAAGATTTGATTAAAAATCATGGTTATTCCACCAAATACTGATGTCTGAACTGTTCCTGAGTTAAAACATGAGTATTGTTGTTTTTATTTGAATAATAACTTGTTTTCTTTGCATTATTTGAGGTCTGAAAGCAATTGTTTTGATAATTTCTCATTTGCTACAAATAAATACAAAATGTTTAGCTTTGAATTTCGTAGACATGTTGTCAGTAGTTTATAGAATAAAAGAACCATGTACATTTCACTCAAAAATATACCTATAACGAGAAAAATCTGAGAATTTGAAAATTTTGCAGTGGTCTCTTAATTTTTTTCCAGAGCTGTGTATACAGAAATATCTCAGGTTAAACTACAATTAATTCACATCAGTAATTCATTAACTACCGTAATTAAAACCACATGTGCAGACTCCTACTATAAAGAAAGGGGTAAAATAAAGACCTGTTATGGCACTCACATGATACAGTTTGGAAATTTTCTTGGCTGAGAGATAGCTATTGTTGAGCTGGATGATGCTGTTTCTCTTTTCTTGGGAAATCTTCATGGCTGCTCTTTGATTTGAACCAGTGACCTTTCATTTAGGAATCAACCTAATAACAAAACTGAGCTGTAAAAGAATGTGAGAACCGGTTGTAATTTGTACTATACAGGAAGAAAATGTTTTTTCAACACCTAGATTAAAACAGTAATAATGCAGTGATATGACAAGAATCTGCATAAACTAATCATATGCTAAATAGTTGCTAAGCAAATTTATGTGTGAGATAGTCAAGATGGTTGTTTATGAAATGAATGTAGTCTTACGCTCAAAGCTGTGGAGAGTGGGGGGATATGAAGCCGAAAGTCAAAAGGTCAAAACACTGTTACCCTTTTTCTTGTCTATTGATTTTGTGCAAAAGTCTAGTGAAGAGGGTGGAAAATTTGACATCACCTGTCGTGAATGGTAACTTTTCTGTATATCAGCTGTGTATAGAGGTGAAGATCAGTGTATGAGTCTAAAATAGCCCCAAACAGAAGTGTGATTTTATTTTTTTTCTTCATAATAAAAAATGGCTAAAACATTTTTTAAATAAATTTTAAGACAGAGATCTGATTTTAAAATAGGTAATTTTCTAATGATACATTTAATTTAACAAGGTAGCTCATCAGGCAGTTCTTTTTGGATGGATCATGGACATCATTAAAGGGAACCTGACACCTCCTAAAAGCCACCTAACCTATCACCCTGAACCTTCCTATTACCATTATAACTATCCCTCTCTCTACTAAATGTTTGTTTTCAATGTTATACTTACTCATTAGGATGATAATGAAGTGGGGGCTATATGTAATAGTCCCCCTGGGTGTGTTTGTTTGCACAGCACACAGACACGTGGGGGACACCTTCCCTTCCCTTCAGTGCTACATTTAGATTGCCATGCAAAAGGGGGGCGACAGGTCCTCTTTAAACGGAGACAAACTCATGGGTACAATTTATAGAGATTTGTAGTCAGGAGCCTGTCCCGTTTTGTGGCGCTGGGATTCTGACAACACAACTTTTGTGACAAGTTTCCTTTAAAACCTATACATGAGCATGTGCTCAATATACTGTCTATAAATGAAATAATATTGCTTTACTTCAGTAAGAATCTATTAAAAAGAATTGATTCTGTGGTCCAGCTGCCTATTTCAACCAATGCCCTGACCAGCGGTGGTGGCTAGTAGGCTGACAAATTATTTCCTCCACAAAATCTGCTGCAAAGTCTGCACTATTTGATGTGAAAGAGTCCTGCTTTCTTATTTCTTAAAAGGTTAAGATGCAAAAGTCCACTAAAACAAGAAACAAAAAAGCCCTAGAGCTCCACAATGTGTTCAAACTGTTTTGTGAGCAAATTGGTAAATGTACCACATTCCTCCTTGTTACTTTACCTCATGCTTCTTTGTACAAGACGTTCAGGGGAGACTTCCACTCCTTCTGTGCTTTTGTTCATTGCCAATAGGGATCTTCATAGCAGTTGGTAGAAACTTTTTTTTAAATCTTATTGATTTTACTTTTAGCACCTTCATTTCCATATAACTTGAAAATTGTATATATTTGTTAAAGAGGACCTGTCACCAAAGCAGGCATGGTGATCTAATTACAGCACTGGATACAGCATGTCTGCAGCATGCAGGCAAGGGGTCCCAGAGCACTTGAGCAGCCCTGTAGCCCGAGATAATACAGTTAGAAAACTTACATGCTACAGCCACTAAGGCTACTTTCACATTACGATTTTTAGGGAGCCAATGCTGTCCGATATAAATCGGACAGCATCGGCTCCCTTCTAATGCCTGAATCGGATGCCAAATAGGCATCCGATTCTGGCATTAAATTGCAGCCTCCGGGCTGAAAAAAAAAAAAAAAATAAATAAAGTTTATGCTCACCTCCCCCCGAGCCCCCGCCGTCTCCCGCCGTCTTCCTGCAGGCTCCCGCTATCTGCAGAGGTCTTCTTCTGCAGTATAGGACCTGCGGTGATGTCACAGTCACGTGACACCAGGTTACACCATGGTAACCTGCGGTCACATGACTGTGACCTCACCGCAGGTCCTATACTGCAGAAGAAGACCTCTGCAGACAGCGGGAGCCACCGGGAGCCTACAGGAAGACGGCGGGAGACGGCAGGGGCTCGGGGGGAGGTGAGCATAAACTTTTTTTTTTTTTTTCTTTTTTAACCCCTCATTTTACAGTTAGGAGCTATTTTAGTGTACTGAGCATGCTCAGTACACTAAAATCGGGTCCGAGGAGACATCAGATGTTTCCTCGGACCCTTCTCCATAGGGCCCCATGTTAAATAGATCGGACTGAATCGGATGTGCACTAAATGCCATCCGATTTGTTCCGATCGGATTCTGTCAGATTTTATTTTCGGTGCAAAAATCGGAGCAGGCTCCGATTTTTGCACCGATAAAAAGATCAGACAGAATTGGATCGGACCAAATCGGATGGCATTTAGTGCACATCCGATTCGGTCCGATGCCCATAGGGCTGCATGGGGCCCAAAATCAGTCCGATGCTGTCCGATTTTTATCGGACAGCATCTGATTTTAAAAATCCGTAGTGTGAAGGCAGCCTAAGGAGGTGGCTAGGGGCTGCAGCCAAGGGCAGATGCACACCCCCTGCATGTGTAATCTGCCCACCGCTGCCAATCATTCTCTCCTTCTTCTCCAGCATTTAAACAGAGTTTTTTTTTCTCTCCGTTTAGCCCCGCCCCCTGAGGGGTGTGAATCTGCCCTTGGCTGCAGCCCCTAGCCACCCCCTTAGTGGCTGTAGCATGTAAGTTTTCTAACTGTATTATCTCGGGGTACAGGGCTGCTCAAGTGCTCTGGGACCCATTGCCTGCATGCTGCAGACATGCTGTATCCAGTGCTGTAATTAGATCACCATGCCTGCTTTGGTGACAGGTCCTCTTTAAATTTTAAAGAATGCATATGTAAAATAATTTATCTAGATTACGGTACATAAAGTTGTCTTACCGTAATTGGTGTACAAAAAGCATCCAGTATTTATATTGCCTCATTTAATGGATCATGTGATTTATGCTCCCAAAACCACCGGCAGAATACGACTGGCTTCACATCACGTTTTTTGGGATCATGTTCTGTCTGTTTTGAAAAGGACAGAACAGGATCTGTTTTTGCCTCCCATGTATCCCTATGGTGCCAGATTAGTCATAAATGGCCATCCGTTTTTGCCAATTCAGTCCCAGATTCATTTCTGTTCTGATTTTTTTTCCTGCTCCGATTTTGGGCACCGGTGAAAAAAAAACGGACCAAACCGGACAGAAACTAGGATTTTTTTTTTCCGAATGCGGTTTTAGTGTACTGAGCATGCTTACTGGTAGTACACTAAAACTGCTCTGTTCCTGTAATTATCTACATACACTGCTAAAGTTAAATTAAATAAAGGAATGATTAAAAATAAAATAAATGCTCACCTGTCCGCCGAGTGTCCCGCGATGCATCCAATTCCGATGGCTGCATGGACCTTAATCAGCTGACCGGGAAGGGGCAACCCGATCAGCTTATGTGTCACATGACCGCATCAGCGTGGTTTAAGTCGCCCGCCGTTCGGTATTGGCGGGCGATTTAAACCACGCTGATGCGGTCATGTGATACAACATCTGATCGGGTTGCCCCACCCCTTCCCATTCAGCTGATTAAGGTCCATGCAGCCATTGGAGGTGGATGCATCGTGGGACACTCAGCAGACAGATGAGCATTTATTTTTTTATTTTATTTTTTTTTTTAAACCAGTGGCTTTTTATTGAAAGTATAAAGAACATTATACATCAAACAACACACAAAAAGCAATTAGACATGAAATAAATCATATAGGGGAAGGGGAAGAAGAAGGAAAGAGAGGGGGGGGGGGGGGAGTGGGGGAGGCAGAGGTACACATAAGCATGTATACTTTTAACATTAAGGTATCATACAAATAGAAAACGGTGTATGAGAACATCAGAACTTGATAGGTCCCCAGCACCTCGAGGGCTGTAGAGGTCCGAGGGTGTCACTCTGGGACAACAACCGAGTTATAGGGGGAGGCGATCCACGGATCCCACCAATTAAGAACCTTAGTCCTGTGAGGGAGGTCATGGGAGAGGGCTATCTCATGGGTCAGGTGGTTGTTGAGACGGGCGACAACTGCTGAAGTGGTGGGGGGAGAGGTCGACTTCCAGAGTGCAGCTATGGTTTGGCGAGCGGCTATCAGGGTGTTCGTGATGATAGGCCTCAGTGGACTAGGGAAGGCGCCAAGGCCCACACCAAAAAGGGCCAGTTGGGCAGTCAGGGGTATGGGGAGGCCCGTCAAGGTTGTCTATTTTTTTATTTTTAACCATCCCTTTATTTAATTTCACTTTAGCAGTGTAACAGCACTGACACCACTTGCCTGGCTCGGCTCCTCCCAACTCTTTCTGTGTCCGGAACGTTCAAAATCCCAGATCCGGACACAGAAATGGCATCAAGAGTTTACAATCCGGACCTGTCCATTCCTGTCCATGGGGTACTGCAAAAAACAGGATTCCACGGACAGGAACAAAAACCGTGGTGTGAAGCCAGCCTAATTCAGACACACTGTTGCAACTAGGCAGTCGGTATCTTTTAGACAAAATAGTTCATGAGGTGCCACGCCGATAAATCTTTAGATGGTAATGTGTAAGGATTTAGACCTGGAAACAGCTAACCACGCACAGACATAATGAAGAAAGAACCAAGGATTCGAAAAAAATAATCTTCATATTTATTAGAACATCTTTAAAAATCCATGATGGTTGACGCACCAAATTCTTTCTGGAGCTATGCGCCCTTGATCAGCGTCAACCATCATGCATTCTTAATGATGTTCTAATAAACATGAAGATTTCATTTTCTGGATTCCCTGGTTCTATCCTCATCATTGTGTATCTTTTTACTCTGAAATGTTGCTGTTTTTCAGAGAAAATATACTTGGATAAGCCAGTTGGGGACTGTGTATCAAGAATGACTAGTCTTAGGCAGGTCCCTGACAGCTTCTCCCCACTCCCACAGACTTGCAGGTCTTCCAATGCTCATATATTGAGAGGAAGCTGTCAGTGTAGAGAGGGTTCCCCAAACTATGGCCCGTGGGCCGCATCTGGCTCCCTGAGGCCATTTACCCGGCCCCCGTCGCACTTCCCTGATTTATTTCAATTGTGAGCGCACAGGCACTTACAATTGAAATAACACAGCCGGCGCTACACAGGAACTCTATTTCCAGTATAGACGCTCGCCGCACACCATCCTAGCCTAGAATGATCACGTCACAACGTGCTCATCTAGGCCTTACAGCCGAAGACCGAGGTGTCGGGTACTCAGCGCAGGAACGGCTGCAGCACTAGGTAAGTATATTTTTACATGTATTTGTTTTAACTGGACATAGGGGGGGGGGGTCAGAGAGCCTATATGGGGGAGAGTGCATGGACCTATATGGGGGAGAGAGCTGGACCTATATGGAGGAGAGATAATGGACTACATGGTGGCAGAGAGCATGGACCCATATGGGGGCAGAGGGCATGGACCTATATGGGGGCAGAGGGCATGGACCTATATGGGGGCAGAGGGCATGGACCTATATGGGGGCAGAGGGCATGGACCTATATGGGGGCAGAGGGCATGGATCTATGTGGGGCAGAGGGCATGGACCTATATGGGGGCAGAGGGCATGGACCTATATGGGGGCAGAGGGCATGGACCTATATGGGGGCAGAGGGCATGGACCTATATGGGGGCAGAGAGAAGCACATTTCAAGGGTGCACTATGCTGTATTTGGGGAGTACAGTGTGTGTTGTAGGATATAATCGGGGGTACAGTATAATATTATTGTTGGTATATTGTTTTTGTAGGGCTGTATATATATCTATTTGTAATTTGGAATCCCTAGGAAACAATGATGTCAAGAAAGAGAAAAATTGACTCCAGAATTTTCCAGAATGAAACATCTGACATCTCCAACCAGATCTAGACTAACTGATGCGCACTTGCATCACTTGTTACAGTTAGCAGTGACAAATATGGAACCGGACATTGACCATCTCATTAGCCAAAAGCAGGCCCATAGTTCCCATTGAAATACTGGTAAGTTTGTTAATTTAAATTGACTTGTTCTTTATTTTAAATATTGTACTTGTTCCAGTTTGTTTTTTTCTTTACTTTAAAATAAGATATGTGCAGTGTGCACATATATGTGCAGGGATTTTCATAGTTTTTTCATATAATCCGGCCCTCCAACAGTCTGAGGGACAGTGAACTGGCCCCCTATGTAAAAAGTTTGGGGTCCCCTGGTATAGGGGATTGGACAGTGAGGACACCGAGAATAAGAGGGGTTGTGGTTTGGGTGTCACTAACGTGTGATCAACCAGTCACATGTATACATAGACATAGTAAGAAAAGAAAGATGTGTGGAGAGACTGGGATCAAATGCACATATCAAGGATTCATGAAAAAATGCAAAATTGTTATTGAAAAAAAGCACAAATTTATAATAATACCAAAATTGATAAAAACAATTAAAATGTGTGAACACCGCACACCACAAACTCAATACCACATTAAATATCCACAATAAGCTGTGAATGGGGACACTATACGTTGTACCCCTCTAATAACACACAGGTGGCTCCCAGATGAGGTTTCTGCCTAGAAGTGCCAGGGAACATTTATAGTATCCAAATATTATATCGACTATAATACAACACCCTGCAGAAATTAAATGTACAAATTCAAGACGCACGCAGCATCTTACAAAAATCCAATACCAACAATAGGCATTTGAAGATGCACCCTGCAGAAAGTTTTATAAATACTTGCAGTAAACAACAGGAAAAATATACCAGCAAAGTCAATATAATGAACAAATCTTGACCTGGAAGGCTAAAATTCTCCTCAGAGCCATACCTGCATAGAGCTGTGGGCAAAACAGCCCTGACACCCAGAATTGTAACCCTTTGTTAATAGGCATATGGAAAAAAATAGCTTTTCTTTTTTTTTTTTAGTTTTTTTTTATGATTCCTTGATATGCGCATTTGATCCCAGTCTCTCCACACGTCTTTCTTTCTTTTTTTTTACTAAGCCTCAGGAGACCTACCTTGAACTAGCAAGTCTCGATTCACTGTGCCCGGCTGGTTAATCCAAAGTATTTTCTCTGAAACACTGCAGCATTTCAGGTCAAATATACATGGCAGCAATAATGCAGATATGGTCTGACTCATTCTGCCCCAAGTTTGGGTAAAATGAGTCGGATGACCAGTTTCTTTTAATCTAAGTAAATGTAAATATTAAATATGACATATGACATTTTTCAGTTTATAGGCATTAGAGGAGGTCTGAATATAATACATGAATAATTAAGCTGCATTCCTGTTCAGCGTGTGTGCGATGACAGGATTCCAATTAACTGTGTCATATTGTGAAGTAAAAAGGCTCTTTGATACATAAGTTATGTGCAATACACTGCTGGAGTAAATAAGATATACCGTACATGTTACCTGTTGATGTTGTTTAAAATAATGTGAGTTTTTGTATATACGTTTGTTATCCCGCATCTGGCTGCATCCCGTCCCTGGCTGCATCCCGTCCCTGGCTGCATCCCGTCCCTGGCTGCATCCCGTCCCTGGCTGCATCTCATCCCAGACTGCATCTCATCCCTGGCTGCATCTCATCCCTACTGCTAAGTGCGGTCTGCGTGCGGCGGTTCAGAGCCCGCTTCCCCGCCCCTCAGTGACCAGGCTCCCTGCAAATGAGCCAGCAACCAATCAGAGGCGAGCATCTAACATTATGCGATGATGTTACATGCTTGCCTTGGATTGGCTGCTGGCTCATCTGCTGGGAGCCTTGTCACTGAGGGGTGGGGAAGCGGGCTCTGAGCTGCCGGAGGAAGAAGAGTGTGGTGGTGAGGAAAGGGTGTGAGAGTGTGTGAGTGTGTGTTTGTATGTGTGTGTGTATGTATGTTTGGGTGTGTGTGTATTAGTGATGAGCGAGCATGCTCGGCGGTAGTCTTTACTCACCCGAGCATCCCAGTATTCGGGATGCTCGGCGAGCACTGAGTACCGCCGAGATGTTCTGCTCCACGTCCCTGCATGTTGGCGCTCTTTACAGAGCCAGCCCACATGCAGGGATTGGCTACCAGACACTGTAATGCCTCAGCCATAGTGGTTGTGACATTAGAGTGATTGGCTGGCCACACAGCGTCATAAGGTCTATATCCGACCTGACCGTGCTGTGCTCGTGCCGGTGGCTGGCTATTTAAGCACAGCTGATCTGACTTCTGTGTTTAAATCTCCTGCGCCAACATCAGCTGTTTGGTGTCGGCGCAGGAGATTTAAATAGCTGTCAGATCAGCTGTGTTTAAATCTCCTGCGCCGACACCGCTGGGAGATGAGCGTAGCCCGGAGATGAGCGGCACACGCAGCTCATCTCCTGGTGAGGGGCGCCGCTTATGTCCCGGAGGAGGCAGCCGCTCATCTCCTGGCGGTGTCGGCCCGGGTGATCTAAGCACAGTTGATCTGACAGCTATATTGGCGTGACCCCATGAATTTCGGGCTTAGGGCTAGCTGATAAAACAAAGCTGGCCTTATCCCCTTTATTACCCAGTGAGCCACCGCATCAGGGCCATGGATGAGTCAGGTACAGCACCAGAAAATGGCGCTTCTATGAACGCGCCATTTTCTGGGGTGACTGCGGACTGCAATTCGCAGCGGGGGGGCAGAAAGCTTGGGCCACCCTGCGCTGTGGATTCCAGCCCCCAGCTGGCTAGTTGTACCTGGCTGGACCCAAAAATAGGGTGATGCCCCACATATTCCCCTGGGTGAATATGTGACCATAGGTCACCTGAGTTACCCCCTTATGATGCCGCAGCGCTCTGGGCTCTCCTTCAGGGACCATGGGGATAGAAGCTTTGTTCGTCCCTTAGTCTCTGATGTAGCAGGGCCGAGAGTGTTCAGCACAGACATGAGGGTCGAGGGGATAATAAAGATGCAGTCCCTAAATGTGTTTATTTTTTTATTTATATATTTCTTTATGAATTATTAAAGAAAAAAAATTTGACATGGGCTTTGCCGTATTTTTGTATGCCAGCCAGGTGCCCCCAACCCCCAGCTGCCTATTTGTACTTGGCTGGGAACCAGAAATATAGGGAAGCCCTTTTCTTTAATTATTTAATGAATTTCATTAAATAATTAAAAAAAAAAATTGACGTGGGCTTCACCCTATTTTTGGGTCCAGCTAGGTACACCTAGGTAGCTGGGGGATGGAATTTGCAGAGCAGGATGGCCCAAGCTTTCTGGGCATGCCGTCAGATCAGCTGTGTTTAAAGCTCCCATGCCGACACTGCCGGGCGATGAGCGGCTGCCGCTCCTGCAGCCCCTGGTGCCATCTGATCATCCCTGTTCACCATGCCTGCTGCCTGTGCAGCGGGGGACAGGGGGTGATCGGACGGCACCAGATGCTGGAACCGGCAGCAGCGGGATCGCAAGTGACATGTATGCTTTCGGCAGTGCGCTGGGGGTGTCGCCAGCAAAATGCTCGGATTTCCCCATAGGATAACATTGGGCTCGGTGCTTGAGTAGAGCACCCGAGCATCTCTATATGCTCGACCCGAGCATCGAGCACCTAAGCTTTTACTGCTCACTCATCACTAGTATGTATGTGTGAGTGTGTTATTGGGGGGCTGTAAGGGGATGATGGGGTTATTGGGGGGCTGCAAGGGGATGATGGAATTATTGGAGGGGGCTGCAAGGGGACGATGGGGTTATTGGGGGGAAAGAAGAGAGACCAGGTTGGGACCTCACTACAAAGTGGCATCAGGATGGGGACATTACTTCAAGATGGGGACATTTCTACAAGAAGGGGACCCATGATAGGGGCATTGCTACAAGATGAGGGTCAGAATGGGGACATTACTATAAGATGAGGACCAAGATGGCGACATTACTACAAAATAAAGATAGGGATGGGGACATTACTACAAGATGGGACCAGGATGGGGACATTACTGCAAGAAGGGGACCAGAATGGGGACATTACAAGAAGATAAGGACCAGAATGGGGGACATTAATATAGGATGGGGACCAGTATGAGAACATTACTACAAGATATGGACTAGGATGGGGACATTACTGCAAGAAGGGGACCAAGATGAGAACATTACACAAGATGAAGACCAAAATGGGGGACATTAATATAGGATAGGGACCAGTATGAGGACATTATTACAAGATGGCAATCAGGATGGGGGACATTACTACAAGAGGAGGAACAGGATGGGGACATTGCTGCAAGAAGGGGACCAGGATTGGGACATTACTACATTGAGCGAATTAGCACTTCAGTAAGGAAGTGGAATAACTCCAGTGCCACCTTTAAGTAGCTCCTCAAAGTCATAATCGCTTTCCAACAAGCCTTTAAATATGACTAAGGGATTTGTGCTAGATCAGAACCCCAAACTACAGACGCTGCGTTTTGGGGTAACTGCCCCTCATCAGGTTGTGGTGTGTGGGATATTCTGATCTGGCTGTGTGAGTGGGCTAAGACAAGGTCTGGGAACTTGCTATCTACCTTATGGAGAGAAGCTTTCTGTAACCATAAGAAGACAGTTAAGTAGATAGCAAGTTCCCAGACCTTGTCTGAGCCCACTCACACAGCCAGATCAGAATATCCCACACACCACACTGATGAGGGGCAGGTACCCCGAAACGCAGCGACTGTAGTTTGGGGTTCTGATCTGGCACAAATCCCTTAGTCATATTTAAAAGCTTGTTGGAAAGCGATTATGACTTTGAGGAGCTGCTTAAAGGTGGCACTGGAGTTATTCCACTTCCTTACTGAAGTGCAAATTTGCATATTTCCTAGAGGGGGGGATGTGGCTACAATCTCCTCACCTACTTAACTGTCTTCTAATGGTTGCAGAAAACTTCTCTCAATAAGGTAGATAGCAAGTTCCCATACATTGAGTGAAAAATTCTGGAGTTACTAAAAATGTCACTTAGTCCTACAAGCAATGCGGCCCCTGATATCAATTTTTTTCTATGTGCGGACGACCAACCCAGCCGAGTTTGAGACCCCTGGTGTAGAGCCTTCCAATGCAGTGCCAAAACGTGCTGCAAATTCTGCAGAGGTCTTGTGGACGTTCTGCAGACGTACTGTAGATCCTTGCCAGGTATAGGGTGAAATCTGGGGACTTGACTTTCTTACACAGAAGTAGATCAAGATGGCTGGCTCACTGCAATATTAGCATTGTTAAGATTTGTTTAATGGATGGCCTTTCCTAATCATTTTAGATTGTAACTCTTAAATGGGGTCATCTCTCATTTTGATTGTGTTCAGCAGCTAATTGATGTATAATTAAGTCTCTGTGTTTTCTCATGTCCTGAATTATAAGGAGAGGGATATAAGAAAAAGATAAGCTGCAGTTTTACAACAGAATGAAGTAGCACGCCATTGGATGAGATTTTGTCAAATCTCTTCGCATAATGGGTATTTTTGTACAGAAATTGTCAAAATTTTTCCTGCTGCACATCCATTTTTTTCTGTCTATTTTCACTTCAAATTTTACTTTATTATTAGGGGTGAAAGACATTGTCAACTTTTGCAAAACCTGACTCTTGCATGTTGAATGTTCATTGTGGAATTGTGTAGTAATCTGGGATGTAAAAATTTGCCATGTGTGCCTCTATCATCGGTGTATATTCACATGTTAGGATGTAATCCCTCAGGTCATTTACAAGAGGAGGACCAAGGCACATCTTCAAGCTAAATAATGAGTTTTTTGAGCAGTGTTGCTTTTAAAGAGTACTAAATCAGAAAAAAATCAGACTGGATTTTCCATCCAATGTGTGTGTAAATTAAATATAAAAAGATAAATATTTTATTTTACATACAGTCATGGTCAAAAGTGATGGCACCCCTGTAATTTTTACAGGAAATTATTACAATTACCCATGTTTTGTTATACACATGTTTATTCCCTTTGTGTGTATTGAAACAACACAAAAAAACTGGAAAAAAGGCAAATTGGATCTAATTTCTCACATTCTCCCCCCCCCCCAAAAAAAAACAAAAAAAACATGGGGCGTACAAAACTGTTGGCACCTTTCCAAAATTGTGGGTAAACAACTTTTGTTTCAGGCATGTAATGGTCGTTCAAACTCACTTGTAGCAAGTACCGTATATACTCGTGTATAAGCCGAGTTTTTCAGCCCTAAAATTGGGCTGAAAAGTCCCCCCCTCGGCTTATACACGGGTCAATACGGTAACTCAGGTTGGAGGAGGCGGGGGGAGGCTGCTGTATGAGCTGCCCCATCACGTGGGGCCGCTCATTATATATGCACTGTTTCCCCCCTGTCAATCAGCGACAGCAGTGCATATATGCCCCCAAATGCTGGCACTCTTCCCCCTTCATTATAAGCCCCCCCCCCGGCTGCTTAAGTTACCATCCCTGTGTACTCCGTCCTCGGCAGCATCCGGGGTCATGTGACCGGCCGGTCGCATGACGTCATCGCTACTGGCCGGGGAACCCGGATGCAGCAGAGGACGGGAGCGTGGAGGACCGGCGCGGAGCAGAAGACCAGGGATGGTAACTTAAGCAGCCGGGGGGGGGGATGCTTATAATGGCGGGGGACGAGTGCCAGCATTTGGGGGCATATATAACTCACTGCTGGGGCTGCTGTATACACCTCTGAGGCTGCTATATACCTCGGGGACTGCTGTATATACCTCGGGGACTGCTGTATATACCTCTGGGGCTGCTGTATACACCTCTGGGGGCTGCTGTATACACCTCTGGAGGCTGCTGTATATACCACTGGGGAGGCTGCTGTATATACCACTGGGGAGGCTGCTGTATATACCACTGGGGAGGCTGCTGTATATACCACTGGGGAGGCTGCTGTATATACCACTGGGGAGGCTGCTGTATATACCACTGGGGCTGCTGCTGTATATACCACTGGGGAGGCTGCTATATATACCACTGGGGCTGCTGCTGTATACTACCACTGGGGAGGCTGCTATATATACCACTGGGGCTGCTGCTGTATACTACCACTGGGGAGGCTGCTATATATACCACTGGGGCTGCTGCTGTATATACCACTGGGGAGGCTGCTGTATACACCACTGGGGCTGCTGCTGTATATACCACTGGGGAGGCTGCTGTATATACCACTGGGGAGGCTGCTGTATATACCACTGGGGCTGCTGCTGTATATACCACTTGGGAGGCTGCTATATATACCACTGGGTCTGCTGCTGTATACTACCACTGGGGCTGCTGTATATACCACTGGGGCTGCTGCTGTATATACCACTGGGGAGGCTGCTGTATATACCACTGGGGCTGCTGCTGTATACCACACTGCTGGGGGCTGTATACTTGTGCTGGGGTCCACCCTCGGCTTATACACGAGTCAATAGGTTTTCCCAGGTTTTGGGGGCAAAAGTAGGGGGTTCAGCTTTTACACGGGTCGGCTTATACACGAGTATATACGGTAACTGGTGTGGGCAATATGAAAATCACACTTGAAACAAGAAAAAAGGGAAGACTTTGACCCAATTTTTACATTGCGTGTCTGTGTGTACCACACTAAGCATGGAGAACAGAAAGAGGAGAAGAGAACTGTCTGAGGACATGTAACCTTGAGATTCTTGATATTTTTCAGCAATTTTAGTTCTCAAGTCCATCTCCAGAAATGGTGTTGTTCCTTTGTCCACAATGCGCAAATAATAAAGAAGTTTACAACCCATGGCATTGTAGCGAATCTCACTGACCGTTGACAGCCGAGAAAAATTGATGAAAGGTTGAAACACAGTGTAGTCTGCAAAGTGAAACAGCACCCTCAGTCAAGTTCCAAGGAAATTAAAGCTGTCCTGCAGGGTCAGGGTGCATTAGTGTCAGCGCAAACTATCCGTGAACATATATATGAAATGAAACACTATGTCAGGTGATCCAGGAATGAGGCCTACAAAGAAAAGACCACAGCACATACAGTCAAATATGGTGGAGATTCAAAAATGTTTTGGTGTCATTTTGCAGCCTCTGGCACTGGGTATTTATTTGTACAAGACATCATGAATTCTGAAGCCTACCAAAGGTTTTTGAGTCACAATGATGGGGGGGCCCTGATTTTCCCATTTTAGGCGATAAACACGTGGTTATAAGGGGGGAGGCTTTTTGTATTCCATGGGGGGAAACCCGGGAGGTTGATAAATACCAGAGGTGAAAACAATGCGGGTTTATTTCGTAATAATGTCGAAACAGGGGGCATTTAAATCTTGTTGAAGTTTGTCTCGGGGTTTAAACGATTTCAAAATTTCTTTTACCCCATGGGGAATGAATCCTTTACAAAAAATGTTGCAATGATTTGGGCAAAAGGAAGAGACCCAAACACCCCTCGGGCCCCAACCCCCTAGGTGGAAAAAAGGGGGGAAAGAATTGAAAACGGGCCAGATTGGCAGCAAGCAACATCAAGAAATGGTTTTTTTTAAAAGGAAAATTGAAAACAGCAAGGCCCAAAATTTCATGCGGGGGGCCCGGAAATGGTGGGGAACGGGATGAGTACAGCTGCGCCCCGGTCCTCGGGGCATGCTTTTACAAAAAATTAAACCCTTTTTTTTGGGGGTGAAATATTTAACAGTGTAAAAAAACCCCTTTACGGTTTATTTTTCAAATTTTTTGTTTTTTTTTGGGGAACTGGTATGTGGATAAGGGTCCCCTCCAAAACACATTAGAAGTGTTAGGGTTTTTATTTTATTTATGGGTCCCCATTATTCATCGTTGTCATGGGGGATTTATCAAAAGTTAAAAATACAATGAAAAACCTAAATGACAGACTGGTAAAAGAGGGGCCTCCCTTTGGGGTTAATTTGGGCGTGGGGAGAGAGACATAGGTGGGCTCTTTAAAGGGTACCCCGGTCCCCAGGGGGGGTTTTTTTTGGGCTAAAGTAGGTTGTAGGCTTTTTAAAAGAGGGTTTTCAAATTCCCCCTTGAAGGTTAAAAGGGGGAGATGCAAACTTTTTGGGGGTGAAAGTTAAGGTGTGGGATGCTGGGGAAATCCAGGCTTTATAGGAATGCAATTTGGGGAGGAAAGAAGGAAGCCCGGGGGATAATTTTTAAGAGTGAATGGGAGATTGTTCGAGAAAAAGGGGGGCAATTGTAATGGCTTTATAAAGTTTGTTTTTTTCCCTCCTTTTCGTGATCCGAAAAGTTTGGGTGAAAAAATGCAAACTAAATTTTTACCGCATAACCCGCACTGCGTTAATCAGGAAGCCCCATACATTTTTTGGGGTTTCCTAATGTGGGGGCATCCAATCGGTTTGGCATTGCTCAATCGGGGGAAAAAACGAGCTCCGGTTTTTTTCGCGGAGCAAATCCAAAAACTGTACCCACTTGCCCACCTCCGTCCCTTTTAGGAAAAATTTTCCCTCCGCCGTGGGGCCTGTATTAGCAACCAACCCTTAAAAGCCAAGCCTGTTTTATATTTCCAATTTTACCCGTTTTATTTTCCAATTTAACAATCCCGGGGATGTTAAAATTCAATTCAAAACAATCTCTTTAAAAATTTATTTTGAAAATTTTCCAAAAACCCGGGTTGTAAAGCTCTCTTGTCCATTGGGTTCAAACGCTCCCGGGGTGGCCCCTCACCTCTTAGTACTTTTTTAAAACTTTGATATCTTGTGATGACCCCCCGGGTTCATAAAGGGATTGGCAAACCCTGAACCGTGGCTGCGGGTCGGCTAAACCGTTTCGGAGCCCTTTCCCCCCCGTTTGCCTTTTAAATACGCCCCAAAAAGGGCCCGTGGGTAATGGGGTCCCTTGCCTGGCTTTAGCCCCCATGTGACCCATACCCGTAGCCCAAATCCTCCGGGGTTCCACATCCTTGGGACCCAAAATCATTAAAACTCCATTCAACATCCCCAAGCCCCACCGGGAGTGGCCCCTCTGGCCCCATTACGGGTTTGAAACCAATCAGGGAACCCCATGTTTTGGGCCCCTTTAGGGCTCGGCCCCAACGGCACATCACCCCATTAGGGGGGTGAGGGACCGGTACCTTGATGCAGCGGGAAGGGGGCCCCCCTCTGTCCGGACGGGAAGCCTCAATCTCCAACAGCTGGGTTTTATTTCCTAAATTTTTATAAGGGGCTTAATATTTTAACTTCTTCGGGTTACTTTTTTGCCTCTTACCATAGTTCTCGGGTCCCTTTAAGGAGCCCGAACTCGGGACCCAAAGGCGGCAGCCCGAGGCATTGCCACACCGGGCAAACTCCGTTACACGGGAACCGCGTCTTAGGGCCGGGGGGGGCTCGATGATAACGGGGTCCCCAAAGCTCCCCAAGGCTCCTTTCCGGAGGGGTTTACAGGACCGTCCCCATTTCAGGGTTTCCCCACCGGTGTCAACCCGGCCCTCCGAAAAAGGGTTGAGTAGTGCCTTACCATCTCTCTGGGGGATTATTCGTAAAAATCCTAAACCAGAAAGGCTTTTGGGCTAATTCAGGCGGAACAGCCCAATTCCCTCTCAGGCTCTGTCTGGCTAAAAATGGTTTTAATTGTAATCAATAGGGAGCCTTTTGTCCCGAATCCCAAAGGGGGACCAACCCCTTGTGGTTTACAGTTAAAGCTCGGTAACTTGTGTTCGGGTTGTAAAGATCATCATTACATCCTTTTCCTCCCTTGGATTCATCCCTTCCCACTGCGCTCATTGGCCATAAACCCTGTGTTCAAAGGGGGTTCAAAGCTTTCAGTTAAAACCCCGGGGAGTGTACGGTTTTTCCCCGAACCCCGCATGTGACGCCCCCGGCCATGTGGACCCATCCCGGCGGGGCCCAAAGGCCGTTATGCGGTAATTGCGGCAGTTGCGTTTTTTTCCGCAACTGCCGCGTCAGCGAAAAAACCTGATGTGAAAGGGCCCTAAGTCAATTTTTGTATTTTAAATTTTGAACGTGGGGAATTGGGGACCCAGTGGGGGGTTTTGCAGAGGGGAGAAGTGGGGAAGCGCGAGGAGAAAGGTGGATTGTATTTTAATTTTAGCACTTTTTAAACCCAGAAATATATTCAGCATTGCCTGCCTTTTGACATGATGTCCTATGTGATAGAAGGGCATTAAAAGGGATCTGAGGCCAGTTACGAGCCCAAATTTTTGCCCTTGTATAGTTTGGGCTCTTCTGGTTTTAGGGGATTTGAATTTCAAATGAATCATCCTATCTTTTTAAAATTTGCGAATGGGTTTTTTGCCCCTTCTGAGCCACTCGAAATGCGAGTCGGGTGGTCTGGGTACCCCCAAAGCTTTGGGCCGCGCAGCGGCCATTGCGAGCGTTTAAGGCGACTCGCTATGCCCGCTCAGCGGGCAGGCGGTTTAGCGGGCCGAAGCATTGGCCGCGCAGGGGCCCTTTGCGAGCATTTTAAAGGGATCGTATGCCGCGAGCGGGCTTGGCGATCCCCTTTAGCAGAGCGAAGCTTTGGCCGCGAAGGGGCCCATTGCGAGTAAGAGGACCCCTCTTCTAGAATCCCGGCTGTGCATGGGACCCAGCTGTATAATATTTTTCTTTTGTGTGTTTAAAAAATACGGATAGTTGTATTTTATAAATTGAATGTATGTACTTTTCTGAAAGTAAAAAAAAGTTTGTCCCCTGTTCCCAGTAGATGGAAAAATTTGGGAAATATGAGAGTGAACACTGAGTGCATCAGATTCCAATATTTATTACATTTTCTGAAAAAACACGTGCCTTTTATATATATTTTCCTGGATAAGATTGGTGATCATTTTTGATTTTTGCACTCTGAAAGGAAAACAGTTACTTTCTTTCAGGTTTCTATATTCCAGTGAATATGGTGCTCTTCTTCCAAGGGTGTTTTTATTTGTGCAGTAAAAATGTGCTTCATTTTTGCTTTGCAACTTGGCTCCCATTTGTATGACAGTAACACTCTCAGGCACCCTGTTATTTTCTGATAGTAATTTGCGGGAAATTTTTTTCTTCATACAGTGCCTAATTCCTTTAAAATAGGTCAAAAGCATTTTGCTGCACTCGGTCAGGGGACTATAAGAAAGATGTGCCAAGTTCTGAGTGTCTTCATTATATTGGAATATGGCAGTTCAGTTTTATCTTTGTTTTTTTTTTTTTATTTTTTTAAAAAAAATTCTACTTGTACTACAACACTAAAAATTTTGTTTTGAATATTTTGCCCAACAAATAATATTTTAATACACCAAGGCATTTTTGGCGGGTTTAGCTGCTCTGTTTAAAAAAGTTTAGAAGTTAAGATTTTTTCCCCACTTTAACCCCGTGCAAAAAAAATTCTGTCTAAAAAGGCCCTATGACCTGTCCCGGGACCCCACAAAGCAGATAGATTTGAAAAGGGAGGGGATTGTGGAGCCACTGGGGGGGGGACTCTGTTGGCCCCGGGGTATCGTGGGGGTATATGGCATTTTGGTTCGGACCAGTCCCAGCCCCACAAGAAATGGGGGTTATTTAAGGGGATGTAAGTCGTGACGCCCCCAGGGTTTGGCAGGGTACCCCCGCGCTGCAGAACCTCGAGGATGATGTTTGGCAGCGGAAATGAAACCGGTTTCCGCAGGCGGCTGGTTCCCCAGGTCAGTGATGATAAAAGTTATGGAGGGTGCAGGGTGGGGGAATGGTGGAGATGATAGTGCTTGTGAGGAGAGTGGGCTTGGGGAAAAATTGCCGACTCCGGTTTTGTTTTTTTCCACATCTTTACTCAGGTGTTGTAAGCAGAGTCTGTCGGGAGTCTGTAACGGGGGGGTTGCTCCCCCCCTGACGGGCCCTTGGCTTCCCCGCTCTGCGCTGTTTGTTTGGCCCTGCTCCCCTTTAGCTAGGTGCCCCCCCTGACTCTCCTCACAGGTCCCCCCTTGTAGGCAACTTGAGTTTTGTCCGTGTGTTTCTGACCCCGCTGTGTTGCTTCGTGAGGTACAGTGAAGATATAAAACCCCCGTATTTTGGGTTTTTATGGCTGCTTTCCAGTTCAGTTTGGATCCGGTATCCGGTTTTTGGCTCCTCCGGGGGCGAGTTATGGGGAAACTCATTTCCCCCAGAACCTTTTTCCTCTTTTCATATTGACCCCTTCCCCTCAGCCCTGGCTAGGCCGGGAATTGAGCAACGGATGGGGGGGAGTCTAAGGAGCCCCTTTACCCCACAGCCCTTTTCTTCCTCAGTTTCCCGGAACTGAACTATCATTCCCTCTCCACACCCGGAATATATAGAGGGGGCCCCTTTAGTCCCCTTTTTTTTTCGGCTGGAGGCTCTGTGTAGTGTAGTGTAGTGGGTTGTGGGGGGAAACCCCTGGTGATGTTACTGTGGCACATTAACCCCTGGGGTGCCACAGATGCTGCCAAAAAAATAAAAATGTGAAGGGGCCCTTTTAAAGGGACTCTTCCTTGCTGAGATTCTTTTCCATTTTGGAAAAAAATAAATTGGTAAATAGAAAACTAAATTGCGTTATGTAATGAATGTGAAAAAAGTACCCTAGAGTGATAGAAGGAAAGACAAAAAAAAAAAAAAAGAGCATGTAGTTACGGGATTTTGTCAGGTCATTTTCAGTATGTATAATATTACCTTGGACAGTGCTTGGGTGCCATTTGAATATGTAAAAATCATTAATGTACCTGTGTATTTCTCTTGTAGGAAACTTCACCCCTGGGGCAGCTGAAAAAAGTAATTGTATGATCATGGGGGCCAAAAATTCAGTCGTAAATTTATTTAAATAACCCGCTTCCCCAAGTGTTATCTGTCCCCCCCCTCTGCTGAAGTTCACTAAATCTCGGCTTCTGGGCTGCTGGGGGGGGGGGTTGAGAGAGGAGAGGTATTTTGTGCTAAATCCTGTAGTAACATACCTTAGTTTGCTATCTGTAAAAGAGTTTTATTTATATGAACATTAATTTCTCATCATGTAATGGGTTTTGCTGAGAAGATCAAATGTTCATATAAACACAAAGAAATGATCAGAGCACAATTACACCATGCCAGAACAACAATGAATGAAAATCTCGAGCCCCATCTGCAGGGAGAAAAACCCCTCCCCCCTCTCCTTTCCTCTGTCTGCAATGAATCACACAAAAATAGATTGAAGGCGGGGCTGTGTATTTGATGCTAAATATTCATTCCCAGGGGAGTGGATAGCAGAGAGCTCACTGTGATTGACGATGGAATTAATCTTTTTTTTTAAAGTTTACACAGGATAGGAGGGGAAGCATAAATTATAGAAATACATAAAATAGAGCGAGTTTTGAAAAAGGAATTAGAAAGTTATATCAGTTACTAGGGAAAATTTTGCCCTGCCGATTCCTTTAAACATTTAAGGGTAACTTAATTGTTTTTTATTACAATAACAACTGGGGCCCTTCCATCAGGTTTTTCGCTGATCGCGGCAGTTGCGGTGAAAAAAACGCAACTCCGCGATTACGCATAACGGCCGCGGCACACTTGCGGCAACCCCCCTACAATGTCTTGGGGCTTGCGGTAATGTGCGGCAGGTGGGGTTTTCGGCACTTGGGGCCAGGTGCGGCCGTAAAAAAAAACGCGGCTGCCCGGTTTTTTCGTGGGCGACTTCCCGCAAGTGCTGATACGCCCCTCCCGCAAGCCCATAGCATTTTGGGCACATTTGAAATTGGTCTGGGAATTAATGGATTGTCTTGGAGAATAGGTTTAGGATTATAGAAGTTTTGTTAATTTTAGGACTTGCAAAAATGAGGGCAGTTCAGGGAGTAGAAAAGGAGTCATGACGAAGATTAGGTGGTAAGAACTGTGGAGCCCCGGTGTGTAAGCTTCACGCTTCCCCTTAAATTGTAGTGGATGGGAACAAATACAAAAACTTTCACAGGATGGAAGCATCAGGTGGCAGTTAGAAAAAATATGTCCGGTGCTGTTTTTTCGAAAATTTGGAAAGGGGGGAAGACATGGGGAGGACAATTAGAGGTTGAAATAGTTCAGGGAGAATGATTCGAGCAATAGTTAGTTTTTGCGGGAACAAAGGTAGGAAATCTTGAAATAAAAAGAGTTTTTGAGATGCCAGCAACACAATAAGTGAATGAATGGATATGGGAATGAATAAAAGATCTAAATAAAATAGACACCAAAAAAACATCGCCCCATTTTGTTGGGGGGGGATTTTATGGTGAACCCAAAAAACTGGATAGCATTTAGGTAGGTAGGTTAGTAGGGGGGAAAACGCAAGAAGTTTTTTTTTGACTTTTTTTTAAATAGAGGGAGGAGATGAAAAAATCGCAGAAAGGAATGCTGGTATTTTGTAAATTAAGGCTGTAATATCGGGGAAAATGTTTTTTTTTGGGGGCCTCATGAGCTGATACTAAAACCCAAATTGTGGTGGTTTGTCAGTAGGTGAATCAATGTACGAGAAAAGGGGGGACCCCCTGGGATGACCCATGAGAAAGGACTACAAAGGGGGAAATAATACCCCAAAAGGAGTGGTCTGGGGATAGGTATACCACAAAAAATGCTGTCCTTGCAATAGAGCAATAGTGAAGGTCTAACAGTGTCAAATGTGCAGAAAAAATCCAAGAGAATAGCAGGGATCAGACATTTAGCTTTTGCTTTAAGTAGAGCGAAATCAGAAAAAAGGTCAAAAAAGAAATTATCTGAGAGATGGAGAAAAGGGCAAAAATGGACCAAGTTTCCCATCGTTTAGGTGACTTCAATGGGTTTTTTTAACCCCTTTTCTGTTCAATTTTAAAAGAACGTAAGGTTGTTTTTACCCCTCCTATGTACCCTATGGTGGGTGGTCATAAAGGGCTATCCGGTTTTGTAAATTCGTCCCGGTTCGTTTCTTTCTGTTTTTTCCCCAGTCCAAATCGGGACTGCTCTGATTTTGTTACCCGGTAAAAAAAAAATGGCCCAAAAACCGGACAAAAACGAATAGGGCGATCCAGGCACGTAAAAAAGGAAAAAAATCAGATTGTTTCCCGGATCCTGTTTTGTGTAAGAGCAAGTCAGTACATTAAAACTGCTCTGTTCCGTAATTTCACTTTAGCGTGTATCGATCGCTGCGCAAATTTGCTTCACTCCAAAATGTCATTGAGCTGAAAAAGGGGAGAAATTGGTTGTAGCAGTAAATATTATCGATTAAAACCGAAATGGGGGAGTGGTAGAGAGTTTTATTTAAAAAATTTAATTCTGGTGTTTTTTTTTTTTTTTTTTTTTTTTTTACTTTATGCTTATTGTTATGAAAAACTTTATTAAAAACCCTTAATCGTATGTGTCTTGGGGGGATATAAAAAAGGGAAAAAGTTAATTTGTCTAAATTAATTTTGAGTAAAAGTGTGTGCCCTGTTACAGCAAAGAGCCCACAATTTTAGGGGACACCAGGGGTGTAAACTGCAACGGGTGCGGGGGGTTGCAACGCATTGGGCCCCTGGGCCCGGGGGGCCCAAAATTTCCCCTTTGGGGTATAAAAAAAAGATTAATGCTATTAAATTTTTGCAAAAATTTGGGGGGCCCCTTTGGAAATTTTTTTGCAGGGGGGCCCATGAGCTTAAAGTTACGTATAATGGCCCCCTCTCAGTTTTGTAAGCTCTGTTTTGTAATTCGTTATAGCTATGACATTCAAGTATATCAGTGCTGTGCAAATTAATTGGGACAAAGAAGTCTTTATTGTTTTTTTTGCATTAGTTTTACTTGTGTAAGTGTTTTTCAGTTTTTGGGTCGTTTCCTTTTTTTTCACATACCTTTTTTGATTTTGGAGAAACGATGCAGTTTATTGTGTGGGGAAATTATTCTTGAAAGGGTAGATTTTCCAAAAAATGGGGGAAGCGATTTCTCTTAGGGTACCTTTCACGCCGGCCGGGGAAATCTGTCGGTGTATGTCGCCTGCACATGCCGTAAATTTCACTCCCATTGGGATGTTGCCAGGGGTTGAGGGTGGCTTTTTCCAAATGCGGAGGTGCATTGGTGGTAAGCAGTGGGATCACAAAACCCCCAAATCTGGGTCCTTGTATTAAAATTAAAAAGGATATTTTGTGTGGTCCTCATAGCCCTGGTGGGCAAAACTATGATTTCCTTCGTGGATTTGGAATGAACGGGTGTATTAGATGGGGGGGTGTTGCACATGCCCCTTGGGCCCAAGCCCAAAAGGGCGGTGGGTAAACTTGCCCTCAAATTATGAGAAACCCGTCATTCAACTTTGGTTTTGGGGGATGAAGCTTCTCACTTCAGGCTCCCCTACTCGGTTTTTACCCCCAGGGAAAGCTTATTCTGACATGCATTTTCAATTCCAGCTACCCCCGGGGCCCGGTGGGGTTGAAAATGCTTTGGGGATCCAGGCCCAATACTTTCCCGGGGTTTTCTTTACCGTCTGATTGAAATGGAATTTTTTGATGTGGTAGTTGGCCTGCTGGTGTTGCATAACTTCTTGGTGTAGGGATCGGTCTCGTAACCCCGGGGCAAGTTATGTGGATTCAGTGCCCCCCACAACAGGGGAGGTCCGCCCCGGGATTGACGTGCTCCCGACCATGGTGGGGGGATGATAAGGTGTGTTCGGATCACTCTCCCCCACGGTGCGCCACGACACTGTCCCAGCTCTGAATAAAACTGGGAGTCTTGGTCTGACAAGATCTCATGGGAATCCTACTTGGTAAAAATGTCCCGGGGCCCTCGGCCCTTGGCTGCAGAAATACTTGAAAGGCACAGCTTTGGATATGGGGGGGATAGTCCAAACAGTGAGAATGTATGTTTTCCCAGATTTACTTGGTTTAGCGGGTAAAATGATATGACAGTACCTTTGGAAGGGTTTTCTCTTATGGGAGTGGTTGCAGGGGTGCCTTTGGGTGTTTCCCCGGGTCCCCTCGTGAATTGTCGAAAGTTCGGCAGAAATGGTAGGTTTGGGGGAATCCCGGGCCCAATTAGAAATTTGAGCAACGTTCTCCGTGCGAGTTTTGCCTTGATGGCCAGAGTAGGGTGTCATGGCAAGGTTTAATAGGGGAATTCTGTATTTCTGAGGAAAAAATCGCTGTTTGTTGAGCCCGGGTTTCTGGGTGTCAGGTTGGTCCCCGTACAGAAGCCCATTTTTTGATAATTTTCCCCCTTTCTCCCCTAACTGCCCTATTTCACTGAGCTCTAAAAACTAGAAAAGGGGGGGGTCGTCTTTTCCTCTTGTTTAAAACTAAATTTATCCAAGTGAATTCATATGATCTCCACAAAAAAAGAAACACTACCGGTTGACGGGTTTAGTGGCCTCCGCCCATGGGGGTTGTACACATCCACATTGCGGCTCTTTGGTTGACTTTGGTTACCGCCCCGAAAAAGTGGAAAATGAATTTTCCCACATATTTTCCTGAAAAAGTCTGAGGGGGCCGCTATACCCCCGATCATGCATTGTTTTCCCCCAAAACCCATAACCGGGTCCACTGTTGGGAATATATTTGGGTGCCTCCGCCATTCAATTGAAATTATGGCCCCTTTTTTAATTCCCTCTGGTTGAATTACTCGGGGATCGGCTAGGTGAGAAAAGCCCCAGTGTACGGAAGCCAACAATTTTGGCCACCCAGCCGCCCTCCTGTAGATGTTTGTGTAAAGATCGAACAGGGGCGGGGGCTCGCCCCCCATGACCCCGGGTGGGGGGAGCAGGATATCAGAGTCACTTGGCAAGTCTCAGGGATGAAACCAGTCTTTCGGGTGGGTCCCTGTAAATAATGGACAGGAAAAGGTGGTTGTAGCTGTTCTGCTCTGAAAAACTGGACATTGGGTTGCGATGCCCAGACTCCCACCCATAACATTGCGTCGGGATTCTTCCCACGTGTAGTCCCAAAGGGTGGAGCAGGGGTAGTGCGGGGCCAAGTCACACGAAAAGGTATGGTCGATGGTTAGGGGGGATGATGAATTTTAAAGGGCCCGCAGGCCGGGGCCGCCAGCGTTGAGGGGTTGTAGTTTTTTTTTCATGAGTAGTAGTTTTTTCCATGAGGTTGAGGGTGGACCCTATCAGCTAGGCTGCAGTTTCCTCCACTGTGGTGGTCTTTTTTCCGACCTTTCCCGGATCCAGCAGGGCATTGGGCGTAAAAATCCCTTTTTAGAAAAAACCGGGAGGAAGGTTCCCAGGTTAAGGCCCCCTCCCCCTCGGCCCAGCGATGGCATATTTTTTTGAGTTGTGGGCGAACATTTAAAAATATTTTCCACATACAGGTAAGGTACGAAAACGGAGTCTGAAAGTGTCTGGCGTCACAGAAAAATGTTCTAGAAATAGTCTGTTTAATCTACGCGTACTCACGTTCCACCGGGGCCCATGCTTATAGCTTGGCAGCTCACCTTCAAAGAGCCCCACCAGATGTCGGCCGTCCCTTTCGGGATTCCCATTAATCGACACTGATGTCAAAGTCGGAAGAAGCCCTCATGTGCCTGCACCCTCATAAATGCTTGAAGTCTTTGCTGGACACTCGGGGGGTTTCCCCCTCATGGTGGGTGTGGGTTACACCCGTCGGGAGCTTCTAGGTTTCCCAAAAGCGATCTGCCTCTGCAACCCTTTCCTGGCTTGTGAATCCCCTCCCTCTCCTTAGCTCCGCGAATGACTCCCATTTTTTTCTATGGAGACCTCATCCCCAGCAATGCCTTCTCCTTGTACCACACAACCACTGACTTTTCGGGTTTTTACCTCGGCTGCAGTCTTTCCTCTTTTGTGTGGGGCGTTCCTCAGCGCCCCTCTTGCAGGCGAACCCCTTTCCCAAGGGCCTCAATCAGCTGCCCCTTGGAGAGCCCCTTGTACCCGACCCCCCGTTCACGAGCCTTTGTTTGAGGCTCAACAGCCCAGTTTTGTACCTGGGGGTGTGGTTCCCCAATGTTGAGGGCCGTTGTCCTCCTTTCCCTTTCTTGACCCCGCGCTGCCAACCCGTTTTGACGGGGTGTAGGCAGGAAAGAGGGGAAAAGGTGGGGACGACCCAAACAGATTTTTTAAACCCAAGAACGCTGGAAAAACATCGGGTAGATCTACAGAGTCCACAATTAGTCCAACGGAAGCGTTTTCGGGGGCCCTCCGTAATCCTTGTCCCAGTAACAAAGCTAGCCCACACGAGCCCCAATGGTTCCACACACCCCCGGATGACGAGATCTGGCCTCGTCAGGTCTCGTCCTGTCCCCCGTCCAAGTCAACTCTCATTGATTTTAAAAAATTAAATGTATTGCCCTGTGCCTGGGGATCCCCCCAAAGAGGGAAAGGGTTCCCCCCTCCATTCAAGGGTTTGGCCCATCAGAAGAGTCTGGATATTTGGGGCCCTTTTTTGGGGTTGCGAGGATGTGTATTGGGTTATTTCGCTTTGGAAACAATAGGGGAAATTTTCCCCAGTGTTGACACAAGCCTAAAATTTAAATTTTGGCTAGGTGCAAGTTGGGTGAAAGGGACGTTAAATTGCATCTATAGAACCCGGAAGAGTTACTACATCAATGGGATTTTTTATACAAATACAGGAAGGGAAAAAACACTCAGACAATAAAGCTATTGCGTTGTCCAAAGAGGTGTTTTGGGCGGTGTAAAAAAAATTTGGATGCCTTGTTTCACCGTGAATGTACGCCCAAAATTCCTTTGGGGATTGCGGGGTATGAAAACAGCGAGGGGGGTATACAGAGTTTGTTGGTGTTGGTGTGGCGATTTCCCGGGCAAACACATGTTTAGGGTTTAGGACGAAATTGGAAAAGTAAAAGCGCCCTCAGCGATCTGAGGCGACCATGAAAAAAGTGCATGCGCACGTTAGTCGTCTCCTTTGCACAAAAAAATTGCGGGTGGAAGGTACCCCTTTCAGGGAGGGTTGTTGTTATTAAAAGGGACGTAACGCGCGGAATTTTGTAGCAATTTCACTGGCAATTTTCGGTTACAGTGAAAACATGGACACATTGTTCCCTTTGTCCGGGACAAAATAGAACAATGTGTCATGATTTCACTGCAACCAGCAAATTTTCCAGTGAAAAAGCTAGCAAAATTCCCGGTGACGTACCCTTTAAAAGGGAATAATTTAGCCTTTTGTGGGGTAACACCATTTTTAAGGCATGAATACACTGGAGAAAAAAAATACACTAACCCCTCCTCACAGAAAAAAAGCTTCAATGAAATGAGGGGGGGCTACTGTTATTTTTGACTAAAACCAACAAAACCCCTTTTTTTTTATTATGTTTTACCTCACACCTGTTCAAAACGGTTAAATGGTTTGGATGACTGAAGGTAAACCCTAATTTTCGATTTTACTAAAAAAAAAGCTTTGTCCCATTATTTGCAAGACTGTATGAAAAAAAAAAATAATATGAGGGAAAAAAAAGACTGTAGTTAGTCAAATTTGAATTTTTGAAGCTTTTAAAACGCTTTTTTTGGGAAATTTAATTTTTATTGTAAAAAAGGTACCCCCTTCAGAATCCCTACATAAAGAACAAAGAAACCCTTTTAATCACTTGAAAGGGAATGCCCGTGAGATTTATTAATGAGTAATCTATGCGGCCCCGGGGTTTGCTGCTATTTAAGAAATTTTGGTGTAGATTAATTTCTCCCCCGATCCCCTAAAATTTTGGGTGTGACTTTTTTGACGCCCTACAATTTTGTGCTCTTTTTACAAGCTGTAGAGAGGTATTCTATAAGGGATTTTCAGACTGCCCCGCATGCAGCCCCCCAGAGGAAATATTTCCCAAAAGAAACACTTTTTTTTGGATAAGAACCTGTAAAATTTTTATGTTTTTTGCTTAAACTAAAATGACTTTTTTTGTTTTGTGAGTTAATGTTTGTGTTTTTCAATTTTTATTATGGAAAAAAGTGGGGGAGAGAAAGCAAATTTTTTTTTTTTATTTACTTTTTTTTTTTTTTTACACCCTTTTTTTAAACCTATAAACCTTTTCGCGTTTCGCTTTATTGGGGCCACTGCAAAACTGTAATTATCTCGAATAGGGGAAACTAAATGTGATTCTTGTAAAGAGTTTTACAATTCTTAAATTTTTTACATGGTGTATAAATTACCTAATTGATTTTCTCATGCATTACACAGGATCAGTGAAAATAAAAAAAATGATTAAATTGAAGACACAAAGGGGTACTTAAGAGCCATGTTGCTTTGTTATGGTGGGTAGATTTACCCCCAATGTAGTAGGGGCTACAAATTCAATATATTTTATGGGACAAAAAAAGTCCTGACTGCGTATATTTCTTGGGTGGTCCAAGGTGTGATAGGGTTTCCAAATTCCCCTATTGGTTGGCACATCATGTCCATACACCCCTTTTCAAAGCAGTCATGTAAAACACTGTCAAAAATGTTCTCCCAAATTTGGGGATCTGTATTCCTTTTAGGGACAACTAGGGATAAATAAACCGGATTTAAAGAGGCACCTGTCACCAAAACAGGCATGGTGATTAAAAACAGCCTGGATACAGCTGTCTGCGTATGCAGGCAAAGGTCCAAGCACTTGAGAGCCAATAAGGAGGTGGCTAGGGGCTGAGCCAAGGGGAGATTTACACCCCCTCATGTTTAATTGCCCCCGTGCCCAAACATTCTCTCCCCGTCTGCAGCTTTAACAGAGTTTTTTTTTTTTTCCCTTGCTCCCCCTCAGGGGGTGGGGCTAACGGAATTTTTGGGAGGAGAAAAGAAACTTGTTTAAATGCTGCAGACAGGGGGGAGAATGATTTGGCAGCCGGGGGGCAGATTAAACATGCAGGGGGGTGAAATTTCCCTTTGGTGCAGCCCCCAGCCACCTCCTTGTGGCTGTAGATGAAGTTTTTAAGTGTATTTGCTCGGGGACAGGGCTGCTAAGTGCTTTGGCCCTTGCCTGCATCTGCGACATGCTGTACAGTGCTGTAATTTGATTTACCACTGCTTTTTTTGAAGGTCCCCTTTAAATGGGTTGTTGGGCTTTTCTTAATTTAATGGTATCTAGGCTCCAAAAAAGTTGACGTTTTTAATTAATCCTGTCCACATTTTTAGGGTTTCCTAGTTTTTACCTATTTTTTAGCTGCCAGAGAATGTCCCCGAGAATGTGTTTGGGCTGGGGCTGATTTAAATGAAGAATGGTCATTTATTCCAAGACTCCCAATTTCCTTGCACCCTCCCCCCGTCTACAGAATGACATGCCACCCCCAAGACTGCTACAGGCCACCCCCGACCAAGCTAACACCGAACCCTCTGACAAGGTTGATTTCCCCCTTTCTGGGTCGGGTACCCAAACTTAGTTGTGCACCATATGTGAGTGGATTCGACATGGGTCAGTATAGGAGTGAAAGGGTGTGTGCCCCTCCTGGTGCCCTCGTCGTGCTCCCTGTGGCGCTCTGTGCAGGGGCAGGGAAACCGTCCTGCTCTGTATTCCTGCAACGCGGGATACAGTGTGGTAGCTGGGGATTGAGGGGAGCCGGCTCCCGCACGAGCTGCCTCAGGGGGGGGCGTGGCTGAGGGCACACAGGATTGAAAAAGCTCTCAGCTCCCACATGACCCCGTGTGAGAATTTTACTCCCAGCAGTGCACGAGCTGAGATTTGGTACATGTGCAGGGGGAGGGAACCCCCCTGTGTGCTGAGGGGGTGGATGGTCATGCTTGGGATTGGGGGGGCCTAGAAGTTGAGGGTGGTGGGAAACGTAGATGGGGGGGGGGGGCGTGTGTTGGAGTCTGCAGTAAATACCCGTTTTCATTTACATGCAGCTCCCGACAAACGGACCCCGGATTTTTTTCTGCAACGTAAAAAGGTGATGTCTGGAAACCTGAAAGTGTTGAAGGATGTATATTAAAAACTGTCAACATTTTACTGCCTGATATACATGTAAATTTAGAAAAGCCTGGACAAACCCTTGAAGGTCAGAGTTTGTACCGCCAAGACTTTTCAGTGTTGGATTCATGCGTTTCTATGCAAAAAATGGGCAAGCACACTGTGATTGGGTCAGTCAGAGTATTTTAGTTGTTTCTTACTTTTAAGGCCATTGCACACGTTCAGTATTTGGTGAGTTTTTTTTCTCAGGATTGAAGACAAAACATGGTGGGCAAACAGAAAAAAAAATCTAATAGAAACCTGCACCCCTTCTGTATTTAAACACCCCCTCTGGTTTTGGCTACAAATCTGGGTAAAAAAAACTCAAATTTTCAGTGGCACGTGGCCTTAGTTTTGTAAGCAAATCCCGGAGTGGTTAAAAGAATGCAAAAGTGGTGAGTTTTCTATTATACTTTTCCCTTTATTTTCCCCTCCTGATTTTGCTTAGAAATGTGAGGTAAAAATCACCAATACCGTGTGTGATGTGGCCCTTACCATATATTTAGTGTAGTACTTGGTTCCTCATGTGAAATGATTCTGATTAACCCTATGAAAGTCCGCCCGTCCCAATGAGAATGTCGGAGTCAGACGGGAGAAAAAGTTATTTTCCTACCAATGGCCGGTTTTAGTGCGATAAGGCGTTTTAGAGACCTTTAAAACTCATAAATTTAAACCCCCTATGGTTTTTAAATGGTTTATATAAGATAAAAACCTAGTGGGGGTAAAACCATAATGAGTGCTGGGTTGAGAACCTGGGAATGAGGCAGTAGGTGAAATGTTCCGTGGCTCCTATGAGAAGACCCAAAAATATTAAACCCTTTTTATATTCGGGGCCTGCTTTTTGCTTCCGCTTCCCGTTCATAAAATCCATTTGTTTTTTTTTTAGCACAGTTCAAAGTAACATGGATGAGCAGTGCCACGTGCCATGGTAAATATACCCTAGGGACTAATTTACTCTAGATTTTTGTTTGCTTTGTCTAAACGAAGCGATCTAACCATACTGCCATTTTTACAGGGTGGCTGTAATTTAGTCTTTGTGTTTTTGTTGCAAAAGAATTAAAAAAACTACGAGCATCAGTCCCCCATGTAGAGTTAATAAATCCTTGTTATGACTTTTCACGACTTTTTTTGTGTGCTGTCTTCCAATTGCTATTTAGTGCCATCCTGTATCGAAATTTATCCCCTGTCTATTTACTGTTATTTTCCTGAGCGATTTCACTTTGTATTTTGTGTGTTATCCGTTTGGCTGTCTGTTTTACATTGTAATGTTTGGGAAGTTTTGATGGTGCAGACAAATTGATGTTATATTTGAGAAACAAGTTTGGGAAGAAAATTTTGTATGGAGGCACAAAGGTATTTCCTTATGTTTGTTGTGTTGTAGATTACCAGATTTTTCCCACTATAAAATGATACGCATGGGCTTAAGACGATCCAGGTTTAAGACGAGGAAAATGGGGGAAAAAATTTTTAAGCAAAAAAAATGGTAGAATAGTTTCATTATGAAGGAGGGGGGGTGATCTGCTGCGACATGGTTTTTGGGGGGAAGTCCACAAAAATCTGTACTAATTCCAATTCTGGGGCCCCTTTAGGTATATAGTTCCCCCCGTCCTGGTATATGTGATGTGCCCTATCTGTATATGTCCCCCTCTTTATATTTTCCCAACCCGGTATGTGATCCCCCCCTCCCGGTCTATGTGCCCCATTTTTGATAAAAGTGTTCACATGTCTGTTTTTGTTTTCCCATGACCTGCCCCAGGAAAAGGGATGCTGACTGAGGTGGCCAAAAGTTTGGCGTTTTTGAGGAAAAAAGTGTTTTTTTAATGATGGGTTTTTTTTTTTTTTTAACACGCACTTTGAGTTTTATCATTTTGAACTTTAAGACCTCTTTTTTTTTTTCCCCTTTAAATTTTCAAAATTAATTCTAAAAAAAAAATTTTTGAGAATGACAAGCCTTTGTGTTCTTTGTTATATATTTTTTAAAAATTCTTTTTTTTTCTTTGGCACATTTGTACACTTTTTTTTTTTTTGGCAAAGGGGTCATGGAAGTTCTATAACAATCAGTAAAGTACACACAAAAAAACCCGCTGCAAAAAATTACCCAAAAACAAAATGAATAATGATAATTTGTAATATTTTCCCATTAACGTTGTTGTGGCCTGAGGAAGTTTCACAGTTGCAGAGGGGCCAGTTTTTGGGATATTAATCCGGGGACAGGTGATAATGTCACGTAGCTGAAGTGGGTTACTGGGCCCCTATACACTTCCCTTTTGTCCACAACAATTGTCAAGTGGGAGGTTACCTTAAAAAGGTGGTATATGACCCCCCTGTCCCCCAGGGCGCTTGTAGTGGTGAGTCTGGGGGGCAGGTGTTTTTAATATGACCCCCGGGGGGCGGTTTGTAGTGGTGATGTTTTGGGTTTAGGTGTTGTATGTGACGCCCCGAGAATGTCTGTAGTGGTGGTTGGATGCAGGTGTTTATATGAAACCCCGGGGGATCCTGAATTGTGATGTTGGGGCAGGTGTTTATATGACCCCCTGGGGCTCCTGGTGGTTGTGTGGTGCAGGGGGTTTTTTTTTTGACCCCCGAGGGGGGCTTGGTTTGCGGTGATGTTGGGTGAAGGGGTTTTATATGACCCCCGGAGGCATCTGTAATTGTGATGTTGGGTTGGGTTTCAGTTTTTGTGTATGACCCCCCGGGGCTCCTGTGTGGTGATGTCTGGTGCAGGGGTTGAATGTGATCCCCCGGGGTGGGTCCTGATGGTGATGTATGGGTTTTAGGGGTTGTTATGACCCCCCCAGGGGTTTTGTGATATCTGGTGCAGGTGTTGTATAGACCCCCCGGGGGCGTCCCGTAATTGTTGGTGTCTGGTGCGGTGTTGGTATACACCCCCCTTTATTTGTCTGGGTTGGGGGTTGAAACCCGGGGCTCCCGTAGTTGCTGGGTGCTGGGGTTGAAATTTATCCCGGGGGCGCTCTGTAGTGGTGGTTGGGGGGGGTTTGATTTGAACCCCGGGGGCCCCCGTTGTGATTTGGGGAGGTTTGTATTGACCCGCGGGGCTCCCCTAAAAGGTAAACTGGGTCTGTTGAAAATGACCCCCTGGGGGTCCTGTGTGGTGTGTGGGGGGTTGAGGGGGGTGTTTTATAACCCCCCGGAGACGCTCTTGTAGTGGTGATTTTCTGGGAGCAGGGTTTTGCCCGTGATGTTCGCAATTTTAGGCGCCCGACCCGACCCTTTAAAAAATAATACTTTATTCAGGAAATAATAGGATACAGTGTGTCCGTAAGGCAAGGTGGCTGTGGTTCACCCCTTAGGATACAATTTGATGTTTTGTGTATTAAAAAATGGCGTCTTCTCGATGAAACAAGCACATTAGAGCCCTGAGGGGTGGAGTAAGGTTTCCCACCACTACGGGAGGTAATATTTGCAATTCCAGGTAATCTATACTGGTGGAGGGACCCACACGGATCGGTCCCCCTGGGATGGGAATGGAGGTCTCACTTTTGGTGCTACCATTCCCCATTTAGGGGGTCCGTCAGACGAGTTTGTGGCCCTGAAAATCCGTTGCATGGTTCTGGCTTGGGAGCATATAAACCCGCATGGGGGAGGGATTGTTCAGCCTTATCATCCTGGCTGTGGAAGTTCATTCCTTTGTGGAGGGGGAATTATATGGAGAGAATGGGGGTTTTTTTCTGATTTTCAAGGTGAAAAGATGCTGTTGTCTCTGCGCTGCCAGTGTGTATGCTGGAAGAAGCGCATACAAATTGTGCTGACACAGAGGAAAGGCCAAACCGGCGTGCCGGTGGTTTTGTTTTTGTTGAGATTTTACCCGAATCGATTTGACACAAATATCCCTCTCCCGACGCCTCCCTCCCCCCCGAAAGATTCCCTCCTCCTTCCTCCAGTCCTCCCCCCATCACGACAGACAGCCCCCAGGGGTTTACATAGCAATCTCTGCGGGGTGTATGTACGGGTGCACACAGCCAATCCTGAGGGTGTGATTCAAGGGGTGCACAAGCCAATCACTGCTGGGGCTGACATAAAGGGGTGCACCAGCCAATCACTGCAGGAAAGCTGATGTACTGGGGTGTACTACATCGGGGTGACGAGATGAGACAAGGTGGACATGCATTAAAATGGAATGCAAGAAAGATGACAAGGATGGGTGTCCCGGTCTGATGTAGGGGCGTTTTCTAGGGGCAGAAAAGACGGGGCCCAAACCCAAGACAAATGTTTGCAGCCAACCCAAACCCCCCAAATTAAAATGTTACACCCCTAAGTAACTCTTGAGAAAATAATGTACTTTTGGACTATAAGAGCACCTGGTTTTAGAGGGGAAAATAAAGGAAAAAAAACAGATTAAGCAACAAATGTGGTTATAATGCACTGTTATGGCAATGGGGTTTGCTGCTAAAACCCTTTTGGGGGGTAATGTCCCCATCCGGGCCCTTCCCCGGTTAAAATTGTCCCCCCTCTGGGAGGGCCCTCCTTCCCGGTATATATTTCCCCCTATGGGATATGGGTGTACATCTGTGCGCCCATTAAGTAAGGGGAAAAGTGCCCACTCCAAGGGGGGACCCCCTGCCCCGGATAGGAAAGCCCCCCGGGTTTCTTGGATGAAACAGTGGGTAGGTGGTAACTGAACAGACAAAACCCCCCCTTCTGTATAGCAAAAAAATTTTACTGAACAGAACAATAAGGACACGGAAAACATGCCGGCATCACGGCCAACCAGGCTGGCGTAGGGTCATTTGGGAAAAAGGCAAACCTCTCATTGGACACCAGGCGGGGGAATCAGGGTCATCTCACCCCCACGGGAAACGGGTATCTGGACACCCGGGGGAAAATCGGGGCACTGGACACCAGGCGGGAACCTCAGGGTCATTGGCACCAGGCGGGGGGGGGAAAACCCCGGGGGGCACCGGAACCCGGCAAATGGGGTTTTATCTCGGAAACCCCCAAGACCCTCGGGGTCACTCGGCCCCAAAGGGAAACCCGGGGGGGATCTCGGACCAACAAACATCGGGGGATCTAACACAGGCAAAAACCCGGGTCATCTCCCACCCCCAAGACATCACACAACTCAACCATTCGGACACAGGGGAACCCCCGGGATCATCTCGGACACCCAAACACCAGCAAACCCTCAGGTCCATCTTGGGAAAAACTCAGGCTCTGGACTCCATCAAAGGGGAACCCCCCACCGGGGCCCCCAAGACACCCCAAGGGGAAACAAGACAAAAGGCCTTCCCCCCAAAACCCAAAAAACATCCAGGGGGCCAATTAGTTTTCAGAAAAATTCACAGAAAAATTAACAAAGCAAACCCCAACACATTTTCCAAACACACTGGGGTATTAAGAAACCCAATCAGGGTCTCTGCCAACCCAAAAGGAACTTTTAAATGGAAACCCTCGCAATTCTACGCAATTCAACGCACACCTCCCACTTCTAAACTGGGGAATTTCCCGGGCCCCCCAGCACTTCAAACCCCCTAAGCCCCTACCAGCACAAACATCCGACACCTCACCTGCAAACCCCAGACACATGGAATCATGCACCCCTCAGGGAAACCCTTTAAACCCCCATAGCCCCAAAGGACCATCCACAAGAATAAAACGGGGAAAACATGACAATTACCCAACACCATACGCACATTATAGCAAATCCAATCCATAAAATACTAACATCCCCCAATTCAAGGGGGAAAACATTTTAAACCATAACGCAGGGGGAAACAAAACACCCCAAAACCCGTTTCATATCCCCTCCTGGCCCCCTTCTGAAAACCCAAAAAAAAATTCCACAAAAATTTTAATTTTACCTACTTTAAGGGCCCCAAAAAAGGAGAAACACACTGATTTTCAACCTGCCACAGGGGGCTCGGCAATCTGCCCCTTTTCCCAAAAAAGGATCCGGGGGAAATTTTGGTTTTACAATGCTCGCGGATAGGCCAACCTTTACTGTCAACGGTCCGGGAAAAGGGGAAAGGGGTTAAAACCCCTGGGGCCCAGGGGGGACCCCCGGGCCTGCCCGGACTAGGGGGGGCAGGAACCTTCTGTGGGAGTGGTTTTTGGGTAGGTGGAAAACCTGCCCAGGACAGCAAAAACCCCAATTAGTTGCAAAAAAAGTCGTTTATGGAACAAGAACAAATCAAGGACACGGAACCCCAACATCAGGAACCCGGGCCGTGAAAGTAGGGTTTTTTGGCCCCGGGAACTCAGGGGGATCCGGGCCCAGGGGGAACTCAAAGGGGTTTGGCCAGGGGGGAACCCGGGTATCTCCCGGGGGAAAGGCGGGGTACCCAGGGTCATTCGGGGCCCGGGGGAATAGGGTCATCTCGGACCCAGGCGGGAAAAAGGGTATCCGGACACCAGGGGGAACCCCAGGGTCTTTTTGGCACGGGGGAAAACCTCCGGGTCTTTTGGGGAACACGGGCCCAGGGGCACCGGACACCCGGCGGGGGAACCTGGGGTCATCTCACCCAGGCAAGCCCTCGGGGCGTCTCGGGACACAAGGGCAAAGACCCGGGGTCAATTCGGAATTTGTGATTGCAATTATTTTCAGGAAGAAACTGAGTATTATCTGACAGAATTGCAGGGGTTTCAATACTTTTGGCCAACACTGTATATTCACTCTCTTCTTCTTCAGTGACAGTACAGCAGTGAGGCAGTCCTGAAGTTGGAATCATCACACAGGAAGCCTCCTGCTCCCGACAGCAGAGCAGTTAGTGAGATTACAGGAGGGAGGGGGCTCCTGTGGCTGCACTCCTCTCCCCTCTCCTCAGGGCAGACTGCCTTTGTGTTTCTCCCCCACCTCCCCCCACAGACTTGGACCCACCCACTTTCTGCTACAGAGCGACGTCCCCCTCCCCTCACTGATGCTGTGCACTCACTGCAGTTTCAGTGCAGAACGATGGAGAAATCCTCGGCAACAGCTGGAGTGAGGAAGAGCAGAGTTTGGAGGGAACTGCCGAGGTCACAGAGCCGCGCAGGGCAGTGTCAGCAATCCCTGCATGTCTACAAGCAGCACGAAACTTTCAATAATAAAAAGAGATGTGAACTAGACATTCGGGGCAGAACACTGATGTTTCATGACACACAGAGCTAAAATGTATTGGGGGCGTGGTCGGCAGCTCTCTGCAGTGCTGTAAATTCCACCTGCCGGCCGGGACAGTGGGGCAGGAGCTCAAAATCGTGACTGTCCCGGCAGATCCGGGACGGTTGGGAGGTATGGCCATGGGGAGAGATTTCAATGTGATCCGCAGTGTTCTCCTGCGCTGTCATGCAGAGGACACTGCAGATCCATTGAGATCCATGCATTGTATCTGCGCTTGCGGGAGCTTGCTGATAAAACAAGCGCCCGTGACCGCACAAAATATGCAACAGGCTGCGTTCGGAGGGCGGAGTAGGGCGCACAAATTATGCGCATCCAAACACATCTGCAACAGAATGCAGCCAAACGCAGGTACCATGTGTTCCCATGTCAAACATAGAAACGCAGTGCGCTTGCGTTTGGTTGCTTTCAGAACGCTGCATTCACAAAAGCAAATGTGAAACCGGCCTAAAATTTCAAAGTTAGAATATTGCTAAATTTTTGCCAGATTTCTGACTTTTTCACAAATAAAACGCAAAATGTACAATTTGAAATTTACCACTTAGTATATGTGTGATTACACCGCAGCTTGGTTTATTACAGAAGTTTAATGTAGGTCTGTGGACCCTATGTCTTGCTGCTTACAAGAAATTTTGGAGGAGCACCGTGTATACCACCTCTTGTTAATAACAATAAAATAAAAAAAACATGAAATTTACTACTTACTTACATGATGTCCAATATGTCACGAAAAAGCAGTCTCAGATCTAAGATCTGTTGAAGCGTTGAGTTATTACTTCATAAAGTGACATTGGGTCTCCCTCAGTGGTCAGAATTGTAAAAAATGGCCTGGTCATTAGGGTGAAAACCAAGCTCTGGAGTTAATAATAATTTCTACAATTGGATGTGTTGAGAAAATGTTCCTTTGCTGAGATAATGTTATATATGTGTCCCTTTTATGTACTGTGTAATGGATATGTCTGACCATACAGGGACATAGTCTGATCGTACCACATCTCCTGTGCTGAGATAATCTTATATATGTGTCCCTGCTATGTACTGTGTAATTGGCCGTGTCTGACTGTACAGGGACATGGTCTGATCATATCACATATCCTGTACTGAGATAATCTTATGTGTGTCCCTTCTATGTACTGTGTAATGTAATATCCTCTGAGCATATAGTGGCGGATAGCATGGCAACACAAGCCTGATATCAGATTCCCCTATGTTTTCTTTTTTAACCTCCTTTTTTCCTTTTGTCGAGAGGCATTATTGGATGGGTAAAATAGCTAATCAAGAATGAGCGGATTTTGGTCTTCCTGGTGAAGTTTTATGAGTCAGTAGTTTTATGAAGGTTTTATATTTGGTGGTTTATGAAATAACGTTTTTGAATAAAGGTTATTTAACTATTGGGAAATGTAAATCTTAAAATGTGGCCGAGAAGCTTTCTTATTCCACGCAGTAGTAGTATGTATCTTTCTTTATTAGGTTGAGGAAAGAGGGATGAATGTGGGCTGTGTGTTGCCATCGATGTGTCTGACCATACAGGGAAATGGTCTGATCATATCACATCTCCTGTGCTGAAATAATCTTCTATATGTGTCCCTGCTATGTACTGTGTAATGGAGGTGTCTGACCATACAGGGACATGGTCTGATCATATCACATCTCCTGTGCTGAAATAATCTTCTATATGTGTCCCTGCTATGTACTGTGTAATGGATGTGTCTGACCATACAGGGACATGGTCTGATCATACCACATTGCCTGGGCTGGGGAGAAAGTAAGACTTTACAGACATTACAGTACGGGATCACAGCTGATTCTTTTTGGGAGGTAACATTTTCCTGCCTGCTTTAAAAAAAGAAAAAAAAAAGTTTTACCTCAAAGAAAGAATTGGTGATCCCGAGCTGTAATGTCTGTTTTATACTTTATACCACATCTCCTGGTCAGGGGACAATCAGATCATGTCCTTGTACGGTCAGACACATCCATTACACAGTATATAGCAGGGACACATATATAAGATTATCTCCGCACAGGATTATTCCTCCTCCAAGAACAGTAATTTTTGATAAAGCCATGTGAGGGATTGTTTTTTTACAGAAATAGTTGTACATTTTCCTGACCCCATGCATTTTATCATGCTGTTTACTGGAAAATGGGAAGAAAAAATTATGAAAATTTGTGGAAAAAAATAAATTCCACGATTGTCTTTTGGGTTTTGTTCTTTTCAGTTTTAATTCTGCAGTAAAAAACTACCTGGAAACATAATTGTACAGGTCAGTATAATATCAAACTTAAATGAAAAAAAAATTGAAAGTGGTAGTGGTGGAAAAAAATGTGACTTCAGACTTGCGTTTGCCTCCGCAGTGTTTTGCGGAGGCGAACGCAAGCCGAGCACAAGCACTGCCCATCCCTATGTTTAACATGGGGACGCACGGTGATGCGCTCGGCTGCGGATCGGCGTGAGCACTGATAGACTTCAATGTGTGATTTGTACGCATGCGGAAGCTTGCGTAGAAATTATACATTCTCGTCCGCACCATAAACGCAACATGTTGCACTCCCCGCCGCATTACGCAGTTGCGGGGAACGCAAGTCTGCAGGCAGTCTATGAAATATTACTCGAGTTATTGTTTTCAAGACCCATAAAATGTTTATTTTTTGGTCAAAGAAGCTGTGCGGGGACTTGTTTTTTAGTGTTACCCTGATATTTTAAATCGCGCTATTTGGGGATATGTCCGATGCTTTTAAGCATTGTGTTATTGCATTGTTTTAATAGTATTATTACTATTTATTATTTATATAGCACCTCTAATTCCATGGTGCTGTACATAAGGAGGGGTTACATACAAAATATAGATATAGGTTACAGTGAGCAAATTAACAGTGAACAGACTGGTACAGGGGAGAGAGAACCCTGCCCTCGCAGGCTTACATTCTACAGGATAATGAGGAGGACACAGTAGTTTGGAGTGGCGTCGCAGCAACCAAAAACCCGCAATTCTGTCATTTTAAACTTTTTTTATATATATCTTTTACAGATCACGGTAATTCATTTACTTAGTCTTGACTTTTTAGACCTAACTAGACCATGTGAATATTATTTTTCGACCTTTGCACATGCTCATTAGACACATTTAATACAAAAGGGTAAAGTCGAGATCCCGCTGATATGCATCAATGTGAGAATTGCAAGATTTCTGGGGTTTTCTTTTATATTTTTTCATTTTTTTTTCTATTTTCCATTGTTTACTTGTTTGTAATAGAAGATTGTAAAACCTCCATGCAATATTGTTGCAAATGAGAAAAATGGAGAGGACATGTGTAAGGCTGGTTTCACATTACGATTTTTTCCTGTCCGTGGGGATCCTGTTTTTTGCAGGACCCCACGGACAGGAAAGGATCAGATCGGATGTGGCCTCCAGATGCCAATTCTCTGTCCGGGTCCGTGATTTTCATGGATCCGGACACAGAAAAGCTCGAGCCTGCAATGCGCAGGCAAGCGGGGCACTTTCACTCCCGCAATGTATATACATACATTGCGGGAGTGAAGCAAGGGTTAAAAATAAATCCTCGCCTTTCCGGCGTGTGTTCTGCTATACACGCCATGTATCTCTGAGCTTAAGGACGTGGCAGGGCGGGGCTACCCGATCAGCTGATCGGTTTAAAGCGCCCGGCAGCCAATCGGTTTTGGCGGGCTGGAGATTTAAACCGCTCAGCTGATGTAGTCAAGTGACCGATCAGCTGATCGGGTAGCCCCACTAGGTCCTTAAGCTTGGGATAGATGGCGCGCATCGTGGGACACATGCCGGAGAGGTGAGGATTTATTTTTTATTTTTTTTTTATTTTTAACACTTGCTTTAGTTAATTTTACTTCCGTAATGTATGTATATACATTGCAGAAGTGAAATTAAGTGAAATTAAACTGGAACAGAACAGCATGCTCAGTACACTAAAATCGGGTCTGAAAAATGATCCTGTGTTTCTTGGACCCGTGCTCCATAGGCCCCCATGTTAATGGCCGCGGATCGTGTCTGATTCAATTATGTCCGATTTGGTCCGCTGTGCCCAAAATTGGAGCAGTCGCCAATCTTGGGTACAGCAAAAAAATTGGACAGAATCGGATCTGTCACAAATCGGATGCCATTAAAGACAAATCCATGCAGATTTGTTGCCCATTACATGGGGGCCAAATCTGATCCGGACAACGGACAGCCACGGATTGCAAAACATCGCAATGTGAAACCAACCTAAGGGAAATGGATGAAGAATAAATCATCCTACGGATAAAAATGAGTCTGTTTAATTTGTCGGTGATTCTTAATAGGAGAAATAACTCTGAAAACTGGCAAGTGTTCTACTACTTCCGCATGAAGAGCAGCGTCTATGTCGTGGGCTCCAGACTATTTACACCTAGTAGGTTAAATGAGAGATTGTTATATAAAACATTTTTTGCTGACCATTTTGCATATATAATTGGCAATATTATCATCTACTCTACATAGCAAAGTATTGTATGTGTATTTGCAGTTATTTATTTAGCCACATCTTTCCCTGCAGCTCTGTACACAGATTGTATTCACTCGCATCAGTACAAACATTGAATGTCATAATGTACAATAATGGCTTCTGCAGTTTCCATGGAAATCTGGAAAAGTCCTATGCATTCATCTAAGAAATAATGTTCTTTGGTATGAAGAATTGTTAGTGATTTGTGCTTTATCTTGTCGTGATCGAATATGAATTCCTTCTAATGGAGCCCCAATTATAGCAGGAGGGTGGGCAGAAAAACATGAGAAACAGAACCAGGATAAATGCCAGTCAGGATGATGGTACTGTATATACTTTGTGACCATCCCGAATAGTTTTCTTCCTCGATGAATTATTCCAGGCTATGTGGTCCTGCGATGCTCCTATTACGATGAGGGGCACAGTTTTTAAGAATATAGTTCAAATTATCTATGTAATTTACCTATATGAAAGGAATATGTGTTAACCTCACCTAAGGCTGTGTTCACACGCTGCGTATTTGTCGTGTTTTTTTATGCGTGTAAAAAAAGTGCGAAGGAACAACTTCAACTGTACTTTTTTACGCACGTTTCTTCCAGTGCTTATAATGGGGCCTATGGAAAAAATGCGCATAAAATCTGGAAAGAATTGACATGTTCATTCTTTTAATGCGTGCGTTTTTTGCTCCAAAAGCGCTGCGTAAAATTATGTGACGTCTGAGTGGCACACAGTGAATGTCCATTCACTTTGCTGGGAAACGCAAACGCACATGGGTTTTTGGGGCACAAAATCATGCCAAATACGCAGAGTGTGAACGTGGCCTAAGTCTACAGCAGCAATGTTTTACTTACCGTATATACTCGTGTATAAGCCGACTTTTTCAGCCCAAAAATTGGGCTGAAAAGTCCCCCCTCGGCTTATACGCGAGTATATACATGTGTGTGACGGGGACGGGGGCTCTGACTGGGGGCAGGAGGAGGCAGGAGGGGGCTACAGTGACACCGCGCGGTCACGTGGGCCCGGCTCATTAATATGCACGCATCCCACTGTCCATCCCCGGCAAGGGGATGCAGTGCATATTGCCCCACACAGCCCCTGGTGGCCCCCGGCAGTGGTATACAGCCCCCCCCGCCTAGTACCGGGCCCCCATGCTGCGGATACAGTAGTTCATACATTACCATCTCTCCCTGCAGCGCGCGGCTCCTCCAGTCCCAGCCGGCATCTTCCTGTAGTGTCATGTGACTGGCGCGTCACATGACACTACAGCAACAAGCCGGGCGGGAGATGGAGGAGCCGCGCGCTGCAGGAGATGGTAATGTATGAACTACTGTATGCTGTGCCGCAGCATGGGGGCCCGGTACTAGGCGGGGGGGCTGTATACCACTGCCGGGGGCGCTGTATAAACCCCCGGGGGCCTGCTGTATAAACCCCCGGGGGCCTGCTGTATAAACCCCCGGGGGCCTGCTGTATAAACCCCCGGGGGCCTGCTGTATAAACCCCCGGGGGCCTGCTGTATAAACCCCCGGGGGCCTGCTGTATAAACCCCCGGGGGCCTGCTGATACCCCCGGGGGCCTGCTGATACCCCTGGGGGCCTGCTGTATACCCATGGGGGCCTGCTGTATACCCCTGGGGGCCTGTTGATACCCCCTGGGGGCCTGTTGATACCCCTGGGGCCTGCTGAATACCCCTGGGGGCCTGCTGATACCCCTGGGGGCCTGCTGATACCCCTGGGGGCCTGCTGATACCCATGGGGCCTGCTGTATACCCCTGGGGGCCTGTTGATACCCCTGGGGCCTGCTGATACCCCTGGGGGCCTGCTGAATACCCCTGGGGGCCTGCTTATACCCCTGGGGGCCTGCTTATATGCCTGGGGGCCTGCTGTATACCACTGGGGGGGGCCTGTATACCTTACTGCTGGGGGTTGAATACCTGTGCTGGAGTCCACCCTCGGCTTATACGCGAGTCAATAAGTTTTCCCAGTTTTTGGGGGCAAAAGTAGGGGGGTCGGCTTATACACGGGTCAGCTTATACACGAGTATATACGGTAATCACTGAGTTACACCATAATACTTACCCTACAATCTGACAAAGGTACAGTGTTGGCCAAAAGTATTGGCACCCCTGCAATTCTGTCAGATAATACTCAGTTTCTTCCTGAAAATAATTGCAATCACAAATTCTTTAGTATTATTATCTTCATTTAATTTATCTTCAATGAAAAAACACAAAAGAAAATGAAGCAAAAAGCAAAACATTGATCATTTCACACAAAACTCCAAAAATGGGCCGGACAAAAGTATTGGCACCCTCAGCCTAATACTTGGTTGCACAACCTTCAGCCAAAATAACTGCGATCAACCGCTTCCGGTAACCATCAATGAGTTTCTTACAATGCTCTGCTGGAATTTTAGACCATTCTTCTTTGGCAAACTGCTCCAGGTCCCTGATATTTGAAGGGTGCCTTCTCCAAACTGCCATTTTTAGATCTCTCCACAGTGTGTTCTATGGGATTTAGGTCTGGACTCATTGCTGGCCACCTTAGAAGTCTCCAGTGCTTTCTCTCAAACCATTTTCTAGTCCTTTTTGAAGTGTGTTTTGGGTCATTGTCCTGCTGGAAGACCCATGACCTCTGAGGGAGACCCAGCTTTCTCACACTGGGCCCTACATTATGCTGCAAAATTTGTTGGTAGTCTTCAGACTTCATAATGCCATGCACACGGTCAAGCAGTCCAGTGCCAGAAGCAGTAAAGCAACCCCAAAACATCAGGGAATCTCCGCCATGTTTGACTGTAGGGACTGTGTTCTTTTCTTTGAATGCCTCTTTTTTTCTCCTGTAAACTCTATGTTGATGCCTTTGCCCAAAAAAGAGAGAACATTCTTCCAAAACGTTTTAGGCTTTCTCAGGTAAGTTTTGGCAAACTCCAGCCTGGCTTTTTTATGTCTCCGGTTAAGAAGTGGGGTCTTCCTGGGTCTCCTACCATACAGTCCCTTTTCATTCAGATGCCGACGGATAGTACAGGTTGACACTGTTGTACCATCGGACTGCAGGGCAGCTTGAACTTGTTTGGATGTTAGTCGAGGTTCTTTATCCACCATCCGCACAATCTTGCGTTGAAATCTCTTGTCAATGTTTCTTTTCCGTCCACATCTATGGAAGTTAGCCACAGTGCTATGGGCTTTAAACTTCTTGATGACACTGCGCACTAGGGTGACCACAAAAAATCGATGTCGGAATTTTGTCAGTCTGGACCCCACAAAACAATTCCCTTTTCCAGATATTGAGAGAGCCAAAATTTGAGCTCGCTCAAACGACGTTAACCCGTGCCGCTCGTCGCTCAAATTTTGAAAAAATCCAAATTTTTGGCCAAAAAGCTGACATGGAGCCATATCTCCAGAACGGTAATAATAAAAACACGCTTAATATCTCAAAAGAAAGCTAATGTTGTTCTTCAAAATTTATATTTTATACATAATTGTTGTTATTTTAAGTCAAACTGAGTTACAACAGCTTTTAGCCCCAAGAACGTGACCTGGTACCACTAGGGCATACTTTCGTATATTTTGTTATTAAGTGCTATTTTTTTTTTTTGGTATATTTTTGAGTTTAAAATAGAAGTATAATAAAAAAAAACAAGTAATACTGATAAGTCTAATGACATTTTTTTAATTTTAAAATATAAAAATGAGGTATATAATACATACAAAACAGACACAGAAAAGATACAGACGTAGACCTACATGAGTTGATAATTTTACATAGTTATCTAGTCTATTCTAGAGCTTTTGTTAAAGTAGCTTTTGAAACGTCAGAATATAATGCTCGGCATTTGCTTACAACTTGCAGGACATATTGCTTTTGTTCTTCATCTTTTGTCAGAAGGTCGTTAAAGTCTGGTTATTAATTTAATACCGCGCTCAGCCATATCCATTAACTACTTTTAATGTTTTGACAATTTTCAATCCTTCTTGGAAGTCATTATTTTGAGGCCAGGTGTTTGGATTTTGTCTGAGGAAATCTGTTTTTATATTAAATCGTCAAAGAATGTAAACGTTTCTTTGGTAGTAAATTTACCAATACTCCATCAACTACCTCTTTTAATTTTTTTTTCCTACCTTTTGGATTTACAACCCTAGCGTGCTCTGATGGTTCATCTGTGCTACTGAGCAATTTATTAGCCATTAACAACTTTTCATCGTCTGTAATGGTGGGATCAAAAAACGATAATCCCACCAACTCTGCATTCAAATACCACAAATGGTTCGAAAATTTGGTCAGGGCTATTTCTGCAATGTCGTTGTCACATTCTTTATAGTCTAACAGTCTATGCAAAATATCAAAAATTTGTACTTGGCGCCAAGATGACCCCTTTTGGAGCATTTGAACCTAAGAATTTAACAATTAACATTTTAACAGTAGGAAAACAGAAATGGCACCACAGAACTTTCTTCTTCTTTAGACATCTTAAATTGACGACGAAAAAAAATGAACATTTAAGCAGTAAATAGCCCTTGCCGTCCACCTAGCGTGATGAATGGCTCCTGGAGTTCTAAAACCCACAACATTGCCGTCTAGTGATCCAACAAATATGAGAACCAACTGCAACAGCTCCTTGTAGTCATCTCTGGGGTGGCTCTCAGTTAATTTGGTCTCGAATTCAACAGTAACATTTGCAATTACTTCTGGAGTTAGCTGCTTTTATATTAGATTGTCACTGATACCTGTGTCATATTTTCCTTTGTCTATCTTGGGCCACGCATGAGGAATTCTTGAAAATGTCTGGATGAGGTCCAGTGGTTGATCCCATTTTTGTGTCGAATACGCCTCTTAACACAATTTCCAAGATATGGTGACGCAAGCTAGGTGTACATTTCTCTTCCTAACATTTGCTCCAATAGGACGCATGCTCCTTTGAGTCTTCCCGTGTTCGATGCTGCAGTGTCGAAGCACATCGCCTTGACGGTGTTGGGAAGACCCCATTCCTGTAGGCATTCATATACGGCTACGGCTTGCTCCTCTCCAGAGCTGCTTGCTGTTACAGGAACTCCCAGCAGCTGTTCCTTTTCGCCATATGAAATCGCAATAGATATTCGCTCACATTGCTCATTTTTTAAAACATCCGGTAAAAGTTTATCGTCCCAATGGACAACCAAGGGCTGTTTTTCAGGAATGTTTACTTTATCTAAAAAAATTTTTAGTATATTCTCTGAACTTTTGCCTTCTAGAATGTAATAAAGTTTTCGAGACTTTGTAATCAAGAGGGTCAGGTTTAGTGCTTCTAGAGTAGCTATTAAAATTCTCGTGGCATTTCTGTCGGATACCTTACATCGATCTAACAAAATGGATAATTACATGTTTAAAATCTCTTTAACGCCCCTTGCAAATGAAACTTTCATTCTCTTGCTCTCAGATGGTCCTGGATCTTCTGCAGCTTCTTCAGGGATGTCCATTTCCTCCAAGCCCTCAAGTTCCTGGTAGATGCTGTCCTCTTCAGTATTTTGTTCTTCTTTTCCTTCTACGAGCTTGTCTTCATCATCCGTTCTAAGAAGCAACAAAAGAAAGAGAAAAAAAAGACTATAAAAACTTGTCGTTTTAGCAGAATAGTAATAATACATAGGTACTAAATTACCTACTTCTAATTATCAATAGGTATTATTTTAAGAATATAAACTCAGTCATAAAGATGCCAAATGATGCTCTCATGTACAATTTTCTTTCAATTATAATGAAACTATTTACTTATTTGTTTACTTTTTTAAAATAATAATAAATAATATCAAAAGTTTCTTCTTGGATTTGTCGGTTCATTTTTGCAAGTTCCTTTTGCGCCTTGATTTCTTCAGCTTGAGAATGATCCACTCCAGCCATGGAACCTGGGCGGCCCTTCTGCCTCTGTTTCACGAGAAACGCCTTATCTTCTTCCGATATCATCAGAGCCAGGGCATCTTGTTGAGCAATATCAAAGAGATGATCCAACTTTTCAACAAACTGTTTAAATTTGTTCTTGGCCGTTTCCGATGTTTTCTTCCGGTCTTTTTGAAGACTTCTCCACTCGGCGTGAAGTTTTTCCAGCTTAGTAATTGCATCTTGCTCATGTTTAGTCGGGATTTGAGCTTTCCCCAAAAAAATGAACACTTCTCATATGGTCAGTTTTGCTGATTCTCTTACAGTTAATTTGACAGTACGTAAATTATAAAATAAAGCACATAAAACTTGACGATTTGAAGGTAGTTTACAACCGGTGATCTGGTGAATGGGATAGCCCACAAGAAATATTTTATCCTTGTTCCGGCTTTGTACACCTGATGTGAATGCCATTTCAGAGTCCAATAGGTAAATAACAGTTAACTAGAAAAATGAAACAAAATATATTACAAACTTTAATTTCAATAAAATATTTTCAAATATCTTTTAAAATAATACTAGAATAGCTATAAAAACAATAACACACACACTTGGAAAATTAAAAAAAAAACGTTAAAATCTCTTCACTGGATAATTGTTTGATGTAACCAGCTCAAAGGCACTTTAGAAACTAAGCTGAATAAGTAAAAGGTCGGTTGTACGCTGAAGTAAAATCACCATCCCTAAGATAGAAATTACATGCACCCTCCTTTTTACCTGTCAAACGGGTCTTTCTTTGGTAAACTAGTCAGGTAATCCCCATATAATAAAATATTACATTTGAACAAAAGGCTCTATATGTTTGAAAATAGAGTTCCAAAACACCTTTTAACAAAAAAATGTATGTATAAATATAAATTTTGAAGAACAACATTAGCTTTCTTTTGAGATATTAAGCATGTTTTTATTATTTACCGTTCTGGAGTTATGGCTCCATATGTCAGCTTTTTGGCCAAAAATTTTTCAAACTTTGAGCGACGAGCGGCACGGTTAACGTCGTTTGATCGAGCTCAAATTTTGGCTATCTCAATATCTGGAAAGGGGAATCATTTTGTGGGTCCAGACTAACAAGATTCCCACATTTCCCCCCCCCCCCCCCTATGAGATCCGGTCACTCTACTGGCGCACGGTAGACACCGGAACATTCAGGTCTTTGGAGATGGACTTGTAGCCTTGAGATTGCTCATGCTTCCTCACAATTTGGTTTCTCAAGTCCTCAGACAGTTCTTTGGTCTTCTTTCTTTTGTCCATGCTCAATGTGGTACACACAAGGACACAGGACAGAGGTTGAGTCAACTTTAATCCATGTCAACTGGCTGCAAGTGTGATTTAGTTATTGCCAACACCTGTTAGGTGCCACAGGTAAGTTACAGCTGCTGTTAATTACTCAAATTAGAGAAGCATCACATGATTTTTGTAAGGGTGCCTATACTTTTGTCCACCCCCTTTATTATGTTTGGTGTGGAATTATATCCAATTTGGCTTTAGGACAATTCTTTTTGTGTTTTTTTTCATTGAAGACAAATTAAATGAAGATAATAATACCAAAGAATTTGTGATTGCAATCATTTTCAGGAAGAAACTGAGTATTATCTAACAGAATTGCAGGGGTTCAATACTTTTGGCCAACACTGTAGATACAAATAGGTATCACATGCTTCATTGGGCAGCCCTATACAGTGCCATACAAAATTTTGGGCACCTTAAGTCAAAATCATTATTTCAAACAATTAAGCCAGGTTGCAAATTAAATTAGCTAAAAAAAAATGTATAAAGTTAAAGATGACACATTTTTATTTGTATTTTATGTAAAAAAAAATTAATCTTTTAACATTTTAAAAATTATAAAAAGGAAAGTTGACCGATGCTGACGTTTTGGCACCCTTGGAGATTTGTGACCAAGATTTCAGACCTTAATTGGCCTAGTAGGGTTATGGCTTTTTGACTATAATCGTTAGGATAGGCCAGGTGATACAAATTTTACAGCTTTATAAAAACTCACTGCCCGCTAACCTTGTGCCAAAAACAGCAGCTGTGGGTTCTTCTAAGCAGCTGTCTAGCACTCTGAAATGATAATGGTGGAGGCCTACAGAGTAGGAGAGGGCTATAAGACGATAATGATGCGTTTCCAAGTTACCTGTTTCTTAAGTCGAAATGTAATTAAGAAATGGCAGTTAACAGGAACAGTGGAGGTCAAGATAAGGTCTAAAAGACCAAGCAACATTTCAGTGAGTGCTGCTCATAGGATTGCTAGACAGGCAAATTGGAGCCCCTGATTGACTGCAAAAGACCTTCAAGAAGATTTAGCAGATGCCTGAGTTTTTGTACATTGCTCTACTGTTCAAAGACACCTACACGCACATGGCCTTCATGGAAGAGTCATCAGAAGAAAATCTCTCCTGCATCCTCACCGTAAAATTCAGAATCAGAAGTATCAAAAAAACATCCAAATAAGCTTGATGCATTTTGGAAACAAGTCCTGTGGACTGATGAGGTTAAAAAAGAATTCTTTGTCTACAATGATCAAAGGTATGTGTGAAGAAGAAAGGCAACAGAATTTTGGGAAAAGAGCATCTCCACTTCCATTATGCATGAATATGGATCAATCATGCTTTGCTGTGTAGTGTTCCAGCAAATAGCATGGGGAACATTTCATGCGTAGAGGGAAGAATGGATTAATTGAAATTTTAACAAATGTTTGATGCAAATATAACACCATATGCAAAACAGCTGAAGTGGAAAAGAGAATGGCTTCCACAAATGGATAAGGCACAAGCTGAAGGTTTTACAATGGCCCTCAGTCTCCTAATCTGAACATCATTAAAAATCTGTGGCTAGACCTTAAAAGAGCAGCATATGCAAGACGACCCAGGGATCTCCTAGAACCGGAAGACTTTATTAAAATTGGATTAAAAAACCTCAAACAAGAATTGAAAAACTACAAAAAGAGTTTACAAGCTGTAATGCTTGCAAAAAGGGTTGCTACTAGGTACTAACCATGCAGGGTACCCAAACTTTAGGATTGGCCCATTTTCCTGTTTTGTACTTTTTTTAATGTAAAAGATTAATTTTTGTTTGCGTAAAATGCAATGGAAATGTGTCATCTTTAACTTTGTCTTTTTAGAGATCTGGTCATCTTCAACTTGCTTAACTATTCACCGTAAGAGTAATTTTGACCAGGGGTGCCCACATTTTTGAGACGCTGCAGCATTGAACTAATTGCAATGTAAAAATGTGAGTTATGCTCTTATTATGACTTAAAAGTTAAAGTCTTAACACCCAAAGGTTACCTGTTAGTAATAAGTAGTGGATGGCTGTCAGATGATCTTTCCCCTTTGATTTCCTGTCCTGGGTATAATTATGAATAGCAGTGACAATGAGAAAAAAGATTTTCTGATGGATGTCTTAAGGCCACTTCACACACTACGTACGATAGCTGAAACGATATCGTTGAAACGTCATGCTTTTGAGATCGTTCTTACTATCTTGTTTGTGCGTCGTTGCGTGTAAACGCAGGATGTCTGAACGAGAAATCGTTGGATCGGACATCTCAAATATGAGAGCAGGACCTCAAATCTATCGTTTGTCGTCCAATTAAAGGGATCCTGTCACCCCCAAAACACCTGTAAACCTATTAAAACCTGTCCCTAGAGCATATTAACACTTTCCCTACACTCTTTTTACCTCCTAAAAGCATTAAGTGACATTGAAGAAAAACGTTTTATAAGTACCTGATTACTGATGATAATGAGTGACTATCTATTCATAGTCACTCATCAAGACTGCCCCTCTGCTTCATATCACGCCTGAATAGGCGTGATCTAGTGCCCAGATTCAAAATCGCGCCTCCCTGCTGTGCCCGGTGTCGTCCGAGGCTGCAGTGTGGCCGGGTGACGCGATCCGCGTCATACCCGGCGCCGGGTGACGTATTTACACCGGCGCCGCGCTTTCGGCTTCAAAATGCGCACTGCGCATGCCCAGTGCGCATGCGCAGTGCGCATTTTGAAGCCGAAAGCGCGGCGCCGGTGTAAATACGTCACCCGGCGCCGGGTATGACGCGGATCGCGTCACCCGGCCACACTGCAGCCTCGGACGACACAGGGCACAGCAGGGAGGCGCGATTTTGAATCTGGGCACTAGATCACGCCTATTCAGGCGTGATATGAAGCAGAGGGGCAGTCTTGATGAGTGACTATGAATAGATAGTCACTCATTATCATCAGTAATCAGGTACTTATAAAACGTTTTTCTTCAATGTCACTTAATGCTTTTAGGAGGTAAAAAGAGTGTAGGGGAAGTGTTAATATGCTCTAGGGACAGGTTTTAATAGGTTTACAGGTGTTTTGGGGGTGACAGGATCCCTTTAAGGATCTGTGGAGCTGCAACATCGTTCAGTGTGACACCTTTTTGAACGATGTCATTCATATTTCTCCTATTCCTGCCGCTTTGTAAAATCGTTCAAACAATCTGCTCCAAATAGCTGGCGCGTTGCCAAATTTAAGATCGTTAATGATATCCTTGCGCCTGACAATGCACTAACGATGTTGGAAGGATCACAGTCACGTGACATAGCTAACGATATCAAAGCGTGTTAAGTGGCCTTAAGTTATTAAGTAGAATCTGAAATGATTATTGTAAAAAGTAAATCTTTACGGTGTAAAAGAAACGCATTTTGAAGACAAACCGCCCCCTTTGTTGGGTATTAAACACATTGGTGTTTTAAATCTAATGACGGGGTGGTCTGTTCACAAAATCCTTTTTTTTTTTTTTTAATATTTTTAACGTTCTTTAATGCGTACTTCTATAACGATCATTTCAAATCCTCCTTATGCAAGACACAGACCAGGGAATTAATTTTTTCCTTGCAGCCACAGTGTGACAGAAATTGATATCTAAGGTGAATTCCTATGCTGCTGATTTTGTTATGGAAAGTTTTGCAATGGGCCCAGTCGTCAAAAACATCCCCTTGTGAGTGGTATGGATGTTTGTTATAGAAATTCTGCAAAATCTGGATCATATGATGGAAGCTTATCATACACAGTACCTTTAAAATCTATCAATTTTGATCGTATCATCAGTTTATGCAGCTTTTTCAACTGTAAGCTGTATAAAATGGTTATTGGTGCACAGATCAAGTTATGTGTATTTGTATAATGACGCAAGGTGTGGACAAGGATATGATTACCCTTTGTTAAGGTGTGCAGAATCTTTAGGCAAAATGAGCCAAAAAGGAAATTTTAACTGGCCATGATAAGTCAGAAATTTGTAAGCCTTACAGAAGGATGCAGCACCCTTGAAATTGCTAAGATATTGTTACGTCACCACACAACCATCAAAAGTTATTGTTGTAAATAGTCAACAGGGTCTCAAAAATGTATTGAAAAAAGATGAGCATTAATTGACAAAGATTTGAGAAGAATCAAAGTGAAGCGACAAGGAACCCATTATCTTTCAGTGCTGTCATATTCCAGAGCTGCAGCCTCCCTGGAGCGCCCAAAAGTACCAAGTGTTCAGTGCTCAGAGACCTCTCCAAAGTAAAGGAGTCTAAAACCCATCCAACACTGAACAAGACACAGATGTTGAAATGTCAAGCCTGGGCCAAGAAATATCTGAAGACAGATTTTTAATAGGCTTTATGGGCTGATGAGATGAATGCCTCCTGACAGACCAGATGGACAAGCCCGTGCCTAGTTCAGTTATAGGCACAGACCTCAACTTTAACTCAGACATCAGCAAGGTTGAGGTGGACTGGTATTATTAAAGAAGAGCTAGTTGGACATTTTTGGGTTGGAAATGGACTCAAAATCAACTCCCAATCCTACTGCCAGGTTTTAGAAGTAGAGATGGGCAGACCCGTGGGAGTTCGGACTCTGGTGGTTCAGCTGGACTTTTTTTTTTTATAATAATCTGTCCGGACCAAAACTTGACTCGAACCACATTTGAAGACACTGATTGGGCAGTTCGACTCTCCACCCACATACCGCCAGCCATAAGTAAAGCAATTCTGGAGTAAAGCACGTCTGGAGTGCTTTGGATACGTAAAGCACCCGAATTCCTACCTTGAATGGGGTTCACTCAGCTCTATTTAGAAGACCTTTTCTTCAAGCAGTGGAACAAATTCGCATCTTTCAAGATAATGCTTCATTGCATACATCAAAGTACTCCACTGTTTGGCTAGCCAATTATTACCTTAAAGAAGAAAGAATGACACTGCCACTTTCTCAGTAGACAAAATTTGTAATGTCGTCAACAGATTGAGGTTACGTGCCCACTGCTGCGTTTCTGCACCAATAATACGGCACCAACAGCCTTGTATTGAAAGTCTATGGGATTTTCCAAAAGCTGTGCCTACAAGTGCGTTTTTAGGTGCTGTGTTTTTGTTGCAGAAATCAACAGATTTTTTTTAATGTCCCTGCAATTAACCTGCTTATTTTTGGCTATGTTTTCCCCATAGATTCCATTCTAACCCCCTCAAAAAAGCACCATAAATGGATGGGTGTTCCCACTGTCTGTCTGTGGTATTTTTTCCTGCGATTTCTAAAACAAAAACGCTTCAATACTCCCTCTCCCCAGTGATTCCCCTTGTGATCCTCGGTGATTCTTGCTTTGTGCAGCGGCGGGAGATGTCTATATCTATCTGCCAGGACCTTTGCACCACATGACTCAGCCTGTCACATGGTGCGCAGTATCCGGCAGATAGATAAAGACATCTCCCACCGCTGCACAAAGGCACAATCACCGGGTATGCTGGGGAGAAAGAGTCTGTGTGTGTCTGTGTTTTGATGTCCCCTTAAGTGTTCTGCATTTGTATGTGCACAAATGCAATAGTTTGTGCTGCTTTTGTTCATAGACAGCTGCGTTTGTACAGCCAACAGACGCAGCCCAAAAAATAAGCACAGTGGGCGCATAGCCCAATAAATTGACATACTCCCTTTGATCGAAGGATTATGACTCTTATTGAAAAGACGATGACTATATTGGTCTCTTACATATTTGTTTAAATTTTAAATTTGTACATTTTTAGTATCATTATTGTTTTCACTTCAAGAAATGAAAATAATTAAGATGGAAAAATGTGTTTTTACCGTATATACTCGTGTATAAGCCGAGTTTTTCAGCACATAAAATTTGCTGAAAAGTCCCCCCTCGGCTTATACACAGGTATATACGGTAATTGATGTACAACAGCCCCCCCGTGGTATCCCCCCGTATATACAGCCCCCCGTGGTATCCCCCCCCATATATACAGCCCCCCCGTGGTATCCAGGGCCCCCCTTGCTGCACCTGTAAAGGAAGATGTCAGTATACTTATCGCTGCCGCCACCGCTCCGCTGCTCGGTCACCGCGCTGCTCCGGGTCTTCATGCTTCCTGTTCCTTCTCCGGCGCTCAGGAAATGACGTCATTGTTCGAGCGCCGGAGAAGGAACAGGAAGCATGAAGACCCGGAGCAGCGCGGTGACCGAGAAGCGGAGCGGCGGCGGCAGCGATAAGTATACTGACATCTTCCTTTACAGGTGCAGCAAGGGGGGCCCTGGATACCATGGGGGGGCTGTATACAGCTGGGGCTGCTGTATACAGCTGGGGCCCCTGTATACTAATGGGGGGGGTCTGTATACCTCTGGGGCTGCTGCTGTATATACCCCCTGGGGCTGCTGCTGTATACTACCACTGGGGCTGCTGCTGTATACTACTACTGGGGCTGCTGTATACTACCACTGGGGCTGCTGCTGTATACTACTACTGGGGCTGCTGTACACTACTACTGGGGCTGCTGTATACTACCACTGGGGCTTCTGTATACTACTACTGGGGCTGCTGCTGTATATACCACTGAGGCTGCTGTATACTACTACTGGGGCTGCTGTATATATCTCTGGGGCTGCTGTATACTACCACTGGGGCTGCTGCTGTATATACTACTGGGGAGGCTGCTGTAACACTGCTGGGGCCTGTATGTACCACTGGGGAGGCTGCTGTATACCACACTTCTGGGGGCTGTATACTACCACTGGGGAGGCCTGTATACCACTGCGGGGGCCTGTATACCACACTGCTGGGGGCTGTATACCTGTGCTGGGGTCCACCCTCGGCTTATACACGAGTCAATAGGTATTCCCAGATTTTGGGGGTAAAAGTAGGGGGGTCGGCTTATACACGGGTCGGCTTATACACGAGTATATACGGTAATTTAGTTTCATAATAATTCTGCACATATAGATATTCTTTTAAGAAAGTAAAAAAAAAACAACTAGCTTTTACTTTCTTAAATATTCAGATTTCAATTTTATTAAAGGGGTTGTCCAGGCTTTTTCTATAATTTACATGTATATTTGGCCTGCAAAATGTTGACAGTTTATAATTTACATGCTGTCAAGATTTTGCAGGGTTTCCCAGATATCACCTATTTACGTCTGGAGGAGAACGTCCAGTGGGTGTGTTTGTATTGGAGCCTGCATGTAAATGTAGAACGGATCGTTTACTCCCAGTCTCCTACAAACATGCCCCCTCCCCCAATGTACAGTATGGCCAGCCACCCCCAGACTACTACAGGCCTGCCCCAACCCCTAATATCACCACCCACCCCACTGTACACCGTGGGTCACCTCCTCCTCTGGCACAATGTACAGAATCTGCAGGTCTGTGCACAGCTCTGTGAGCTGCAGATTAGGCTGCTGGCTCTCTATGCCCCCTGCTCTGTGCAGGGGAGGATTTCCTCTCTCTCCCCAGCTTCCGGCTCTCTATGCCCCCGTTCTGGGCAGGGGAGGTGTTCTCTCTCCCAGTTGCTGGCTCTCTATGCCCCGCTCTGTGCTGCAGGAGATGCAGAGAGGATGAGCCTTGGCTCTCCTTCTCAGAGCGTTGGCATAGAGAGACGGCAACTGGGGAGAGAGGACGACCTCCCCCGCACAGAGCAAGGGGCGTAAAGAGCCGGCAGCTAGGGAGAGAAGACTGGCTCCCCTGCACAGAGCAGGGAGAAGGAGGTGAGGGGACACAGGATTGCAAACAGCCCTTCAGCTCTTCCACTGACCAAGTGTGCTTAATCTGCAGCTCACAGAGCCATGCACAGAACTGCAGATTCTGTACATTGTGCCAGAGGAGAAGATGACCCACTGTGTGCAGTGGGGATGGGTGGTGATATTAGGGGCTGGGGAGGGCCTGTAGCAGTTTGGGTGTGGCTGGCCATACTGTACACTGGGGGAGGGGGCGTGTCTGTAGAAGACTGGGAGTAAACGACCAGTTCTCCATTTACTTGCAGGCTCCAATACAAACACACACCCCTGGACGTTCTCCTCTAGACACAAATAGTTGATATCTAGGAAACTCTGCAAAATGTTGACAGCATGTAAATTACAAATTGTCAACATTTTGCAACCTAGATACACCTATAAATTATAGAAATAGCCTAGGCAACCTGTTTAAAAGCTTTTGAGTTAACTAACAGCACTGTAGTAAGTTATTAAAATTAATTCTCAAAACTACAAATTGCCTAATATTGCACACAGTGCAGACTATTGTCTCTTTTTTTATATATATATATAAATATGCACAGTCACTAGGCTGAGCCAAACATGCATATTTATGGAGAAGTCAGATGGATTTGTGAGGTTTGATCTGATCATGCGAAGAATCATATTTGCCCAATTAAAAGAGGGCCTGTCACCCCCCTGGTGCTTTCCTAACTGAAAGCACCACTGAACTCAGCGTGTCTGCTGCATTCAGGGAAAGTGTCTCCTATGTTTCTACCAGTCCTGTAAGCTGTAAAAAACCCTTTATAAAGTTTAGAGGTAACAAGTCTGGAAAGTATTACTGATTATGTAGTCCTCGCTGTTCCCAGGGGTCCGACCCGCCCCCTGCCTCTCGGTACCGCTTCCTGCCCGTGACATCAGCGCCGAAGCCCGCCCTGCTCCAGATTACCGTATGCTGTATGCATACAGCGGGGTGGGCGCCGGTGCGGACGTCACGGGCAGGGAGCAGCACAAAGAGGCAGGAGGCAAGTCGGACCCCCGGGAACACTGAAAACTGCATAATCCTTAAGACCCTCCGGACTCGTTATCTTTAAACCTTATAAAGTGGTTTATACAGGTTACGGGGGGGAAGGGGTTAGAAACAAGGGAGACCCCTTCGCTGAATGCAACAGACACGCTGCATTCCGTGGTGCTTTCAGTTTGAAAAGCACCAGGGGGGTTACAAGTCCTCTGAAAATCACCCAGTTCATAGATGTTGTTGCAACTGCATCCCTCACGTGTGCATGTCCAGGACATATTACTTCAGCTTTGGACTCTGACTGTTCATAGAAACTGCTTTGCCTAGATGACTATTAGCTGATTTTTGGCGTACAGCATACCCAATTATGATTTTTTTTTCTTAAACTGTTTTTATTGAAATTGCACCACAATTTATTATCATAAATAAAGCAGTCATAACACCCACAAACATATAAAGCAACTAATTTACCATCAAACAGTTGTTACCATATTAATTGAATGAAAGTGATGAAAGAAGCGAGGACAATACACCCTATTGTTTTTTTTTTCCTTCCAATGGTCTGCTACCAAGTAATCTATGCAGAAATACTCTGTTACAGTAATGATCTCTCAACCCTTGACATCCATCATATCTGATGACCTCATGACCCCCATCAATTTCTCCTGAGATAGAAATACCACCGACTCCATAATTTGCACCTTATCAAAGGAAACCCATCCTATACCTCACCAGCTTACGAAACGCTAGGCCAGGTTCATCGGTCCATGACGCCCATAATTGCTCAAATTTATTGGTACCTGTCTTTCAGTTTATACCGTATTTTGCAGATTATAAAATGCACCAGATTGTAAAACTCACCCCAAATTTAGAGGAAAAATATATGAAAAACAATTATTAATTTTAAAAAACGGGTTGTATCTTAAAATCAGAGTCCATTCTATCATCCAGATATAGCTTACTGGGGGATGCGGTGGATTGGGATCGCAAAGGGCAGGGTCGCAGCTGAAGTAGGAGAGTGGTGTCCTGGTGTGTGATAAAAGGTGGACGAGATGTGCTTCAGGATAATGGCTGCAGAAGCAGAAGATTGAGATCTTGGAGAGCTGATGTCTCAATCTGCGTGTGTCGCTTACAATGCGATACATTTTATAAAAATAGCTGCTAAGGTGGCGCATGCGCAGATTTAGATCTCGGCTCTAAAAAAAATCTTAATTTGTGCATGTGCAGCCTCTGCAGCCGTTTTTCTGGAGCACATCATGTCCACTGACTGGAGAGCAATAACACCAGTATTATGCTGCAGCGACACCACCTCGTCCCAGCTTTAGGCCCCCAGAATGCCGTGCTGCCACTGACTTCAGCTACAATTTGCTCCACTGCGTCAATTGATAAACTATGCCTGGATTATAAGAGGCACCTCCATTTCCCACCCCAGTTTTGAGGGGAAAAAATGTCTTATAATCCATAAAATATGGTACCTTTTCCAAGTTAATAAACCAATTAATCTTAATAATGTACTCCTTTTCAGTCAGACCTTTAGTATTTAGCCAGTGTTGCGTGATTTGGTTTTCACGCCAAATATCACATACATGACATAGCCACTTTACCAACTTCAGTGATCTTATATTCTGTATGTAGCCTAATGCACAAACTATTGGAGTCTTCTCCAGGACTAGCTTAAACGCTCTACCGATCAATTCCATTACTTTCCTCCAGTATCTTTCCAGTTCATTACAGGACCACATCATATTAATTAGATTTGCGGAGTCTGTACTACATCGAGGACATCTTGCATCTGTTCTGGCACCAATTTTAAACAAAAACTCAGGTGTTCTATACACTTTATGTACCAAATACAGTTGAGAAGGGCTATGCGCTTCACTGAGTAAAAGCTGGGGATTCTTACCAGTATTTCTATCTACTGTCCTCCCCTATGAGTCCAATCTCCGCTTTGCACCTTTCCTTACTATGTATAGGACTATTACTCAGCACCAATACATTTTGATTTTCACACTGTGTAATATCACACAGTTTAGGTAAAATTCTAATGCTGAAGTTTTAGAATGATGGTTGGGGGGGGGCGGTGTAACCTAATTTAGGACTTTATTTTCAAACTTTTGTACGTTGAAGGGAACTTGTCGTCAGACTTTTGCTGCCAGATCCCTGGGCAGCATGAATCAAACACGCATTTAAGAGTAAACATACTGGAAAAGCTTCTTTATGCACTGCTTTGTTAGACTTGTAGGTCTTTTCTGATAAATGTACGCAAAGAGAGACCTTTCAGTCGGCCGAATCAGGGCAGGTAAAAAGCAGTGAGGAATTTGTCATCCGAGATGCATAGGCTCTAATTCATCAGGATTGGCATTGTTCACAATGATGGGGTTTGGTGGATTCAGATGTCTGGTTCATTGAGAGATGAGAGCTCTTGATTCGTTAAAAGGTGTTCATCTTGAAAGTGGCATGAACCTTGCCAGAATTCGTATTCCATTCAAGACTGGATTAAGATTTATTCTGTAAGGTATAATGATTTAGACGAGCGGGTTTTGCAAAAATATTGTGATTTTTCAAAGCGGTTCCCAACAGTTTTCTGATGTAAGGGCCCTTTCACACATGCGGTTTTTTCCTGATTTGGAAGATCAGGCAAAACCCGATTTTTACAGTATTTTGCCATTCACTTTAATTTTGTCAGGTAGAATCTTGTTGCTTCATGTTTTCTCCTGAAATCATTAAAGAGAATGGGCAAAAAAAATGAATCCTCTAAGAATCAGGTGTTTTCCTGATCTTCCAAATCAGGAAAAAAACGCAAGTGTGAAAGGCCCCTAAAAGCTTTGCTGACTTGTGTCAGTAGTTCACGGCTTGGTTTTCAAAGTATGTTCTCAGAAACACCAGTTATTTCAGAGTAAACCATAACTGGCTGCAATCATGTAACCAGAGTCTGATTCACGTTGCCCGTGTTTTGGGTAGCATGAATCTAATGAAGGACACCCTATTATACCCCTGGAAATTCACCAGCAGGACTCGTCTTCATCTGATATTCACTTTTAAAAGAGAATCTGTCACCCTTTTGAGGTTTTTGAGTTATTGATATGGGCATACAGGTTGTACACAGCTGACATTAGTCTTACCTGTATGTCTCCTGGATGATTGCTTCCTCTGTAAAAAATCATAATTCCTAACTTTATTTTTCACGTGTATACAAAGGTAGAGGCACCGGGCACCTTCAGGGCTATTGGTCTTTCTTATTCCTCCATAAAGACAGACCGCTGTCTTATCCCCAGCCACCTGGTGGTGCTACGCCTGCATCAGCCAGTCAAGCATTTACAGTCCAAGTATAGAAAACAAATAGGCGGCACTCACCGTGTGTTCGTAGGTGCTTTCTTTATTGAAGAGGTGCGGGGAGGGGGTGCATGAAGGTACAGACGACAGGTCCTGTTTCGCGGTTTGCCCGCTTCTACAGGTCTCAAACCTCTCAATAAAGAAAGCACCTACGAACACACGGTGAGTGCCGCCTATTTGTTTTCTATACTTGGACTGTATAAACTTTATTTTTCAGATTCTGGAGCATGCACTTCCTGGAAGATAAGACTGCCTCCGGTCATCATACAAGATTTCTCCTCCCTTTCTATTCTTTAGGGGGTCACTGTGACATTAGGTAAGTGGATGGAAATCCCGTGCCTGCACATTCCCCCTGCTGTCTCACCTGCACCAGTCCGTCCTTATGTGGGCATGGTCTTCAATTTTGATGTACGCAGGTGCTAGAGTTTTAAATGCCATATTAGAAACTACAGAAGGGCGGAACAGTGCAGAGGGGAGACGGGCAGAATATGCAGGCACAGGATTTCCGCCTTTGCACCTTACATCGCAGGACTCTTAGGGCACCGTCACACCTGGCGAAGTCAGCGGCAATTTTTTGTAGGCTGACGCTGGGGCGTGGCCTATCGCCGCCGACATCGCCAATGCGTCGTCTAATGTGAACGGGCGAGGGCGACGCATTTGAGTGGTCGCCTGGTTTCAGAGCAGCGCTCTGAAAACAGGCAACCACTCTGGGGCGATGTGTACACATCGCCCCATGTAAATGGGGGACGGCGATCTGCCAGGCGATGGGAGCCATAGGCTCCCATGTTAAGGCATCGACCGCTGGGGTTTTCAGACACCCCAGCGGCGACGCTGCCTGTCACATCGCCGGAGGTGTCACCACATGTAAACATGTGACGGCGACGCTGGTGGGGCGCCAAAAACGTGCGCGCTCCCGCCCGTCGCCCATCACCTGGTGTGACGGGTCCCTTAGGGCCGCTTCACACCACGGTTTTGGTCTATCAGTTCTGTCCGGTGTTTTGTAGAAAGCACTAGACAAAACCTGACAGCCCCGGATACAACAGAACCGGAGGGCAAATATGCCCTCTGGTCCTGTTTTTGCTGGATTCGCAGCCCGTGGCTGAAATGTCAGGATCGCGGCTTGCGGGAGCTAGCCACGGTCCTGAAATCTCAGTGGGGAGCTCTCCACGGTGCTGAGCTCAGCACCAGAGTCTAGGAGCCGGACCGATTTTATGTCGGATCCGGCACTTAAACTCCCATGTTAGGGGGCGCCAGATCTGATTTGTGCAGATTTTTCCCCGGACATAAAATCGCAGCAAGCTGCGATTTTGTGTCTGGGACAAAAATCAGAATTCTCCCGGATCTTCCCAGACAGATGGGAACCGGATGGCAAATGGCTGCCATCCCGCCCCATAGGAATTACTATGGGTCCGAAATCTGATTCAGGGCTGTCCGGTTCACATCGGACAGCCCCAAATCAACAAAACCATGGTGTGAAGCCGTCCTGAGGAAAAGGAGGGGAGGAGGAATCTTTTACAATGAAGACTGGAGGCATTCTCATCTTTTGGGCAGGCACGCCCCATAGCCTGGAAGATCAAAGCTATAAAAGATGATTTTTAGAGAAAAAAATGTTATCCAGGAAACATACAGGTATAACTAATCTTAGCTCTATGCTACCTTCATGTCCATATTGATATACAAGAATATCTCAAAAGGATGACAGATTCCCTATAATGAGCACTTATGAAATGACTGAATAAGGCTAATATGTACTGTGCACTTTTTTTTCTTCTAATTACTGTATTTTATTTGTTAAGAGTTTAATTAGTGATTACAATTCCTAAAGGCTCTGTGAAAATGATAATTTTAGTGTACAGTATCTAAATGTGTGGCTTCAGGCATAAAAACTTATATTGAGTGTAATATGTACACTTATTTCTAAAAGCTTAATGTGCCATCTGTAATTGTGCATTAAATTAGATTTGATGTTTGAACTTCATGAATATTTTTTGTTCTAATGAGGTCTAACTAACAAAGCCTATAAAAAGCATTGTAGTTATTGTTACATAACCTTAAAGTGAACTTGTCAAAATAAAGAAAAATAGTATGTGGGGCAGCTTCTGTAGTATAGAGTAAATCATGTATGCTTATATTTGTAATTTTGTTAATATTATGCTTATACCACTTCCTGTAATGCAGTAAATGCCTTTTTTAGCCTTTGATGGAAATGATATTCTGATAGTTCAGAACGTATTTGCGTTTACCAGATAGTCATTGCATATGTCCAGCCTTTTTCTAGATCGGTGTCACACGTCTTGTTTTTTTGTTTTTGGTTTGTGTGCTGTTATTTTTGCAGACAGTATTTCAATACAAAAAATTACCTTCAAAAAACACTTTTTCTTGATACTGTCTTTAGTATCACGGTTACAAAGCTCCTTCTTGCTGTTTGTTTGTGGAATTTTTGAAGACGGATCACGGACATCTTGTGTTGGATCTCAATGTGTGGAGAGGGCTCTGAAGCTGAGCCCACACTTTGTGGTTTATGCTATCTTGTATGACATAGCTGGCATCTGCCTTCAAACAACAGTGGCCAGAACTTGCTCCAATCACTGTACTTAAACCACTTAAATATTGCTGTTAATCTCTGACAGCGGAACGCTATAATTCCATGAGTGGGATCAGTGTGACACTTCTTGTGAAGGCTTTTTCAGGGCATTGCCTATGTGGTCTCCTGACCAATCGTTAGCTATAATCGTATCCAAAATAAAATTGGGATGCATTACTTAAAAGATTCCATTGCATCTTGCTTTGTTTCCTGATGGTCTTTTGAGGTAGGTGGCATGAAATCAGTGGAACACCTGTAGCAGGATGCCTGGCTCATAGTCCAATGTCATGCAAATGCCTTCTGATAGTTTGTGTAGACACTGTTTGTTTGAGGCATCAGGTTTGTTGTGTGATGTCTAAGGGCTGCTTCACACTGCTGCGTGATCCGGTCTGAGGCTGTCCGGGAGGACCCTGACAGCCTCGGACTGGATCAGCACACAGGCCTGGAGGGCTATTATGCCCTGGATCACGCCGCTAGTGTGAAGCCGGCCTAATTTGGATTACTACTCATCATTCATCGAATCTGACAAGACTTCTTGGGCAACACCATGAACATGCCTTCACGAGTGATTTCCACATCAGTGCATCTTTTAGGATTATGGTGTGGGATGGCTTAATAAGCTGTAGCAGGATCCCCTTTTGTCTTCATTCCAGGTAAATTTACAGCTCTATATTACATTGATTTGGTGGTGGAACCAGTAGTAATGCCATTTTCTCCATAATGTCTGTGGTGTAATTTTTTGAAAAACCACAATGTCAGGCTGCATAGTGCATGTATTGCTGTGAGAGTGTGAAGACACAGTGGCCTTGACATGATACCATGGCTTGCAGCATCTCTGGACTTGTTTCCCATTGAGCACATTTTGGTACGTCATTGGCTCGCCATTGTAAGGGAGCTGCCCGCTGCAGAACTTGATGATTTGTATGCCAAGGTACATTCAGCGTGGCAGTACATTTTTTAGACAACCATTAATAACCTCTGTGATAGCAGGCAAGACGTGTGGATTTCTGCACATGGCGCTTATACTCTTTACTGAATAAATCAAGATGTTTTGAACATTTGTGTTTCCATTTTTCCATATTTTGCATATTAACATGTCTATCAATCCTGTGATTTTAATCCTTTCAGAATTTTACCGTTGTGGTGAGGCCATTTCAATGGTGCATGGTATCTAGATACACAATTGTAATGCTATCACATATGGCTGAAAAGCCTGGGTTGTATGATGAAGGAGGTGCATATAAATTACCTGCGATGTGTGAATGCACCGTTGCATTACTATGCTATAGGAAATAAGAGATGAGAAGGGCATGTCCTCAACCATCTTGTTCTACTCTGCAGTGACTTTGGCCCATGACATCAGTTCACACATGCACAGCTCACTCCCCATTCAAGGTAATCTTACCGAGGAGATCAACAATGAGCTGTCTCAAATGGTGACCAATGTCGGTTGGATTTTTGAGTTTGAAAAACCCATGTTGGTGTAATAAAGAAGAATGTAATACCGCTATTGCATTTAGGTTTGTTCCCAAATAGTAATTTTAGGTGGGTATTTTAAAATAATAATAATTTTATCATATTACGCAGCACTTTACAATTCGGAGGGGACATGTACAGACAGTATGAGACAATACAGAGTAATTAACAAGAATTCAAAAACCATGAGGAGTGAGGTCCCTGCACGCAAGCTTACAATCTGTTTGGCTTGGTCATAAATAATTGTAAAGTACTATAGAGGTGACAAGGTTATGCCATGTACACTGGTGTGCACGAGTGCTTTGCTTTCTAAATCCTGAGTACAGGTTCTAAATTTAGTTTTACATTACTGTTTTATGTAATGATTTTAGAATGCACTGTTTGCTTATTGCCTGCGTAGCTCTTAATTAAAAACTTCCATCTAAGTGTATTATTTCCACATTGACATTTTACAAATGAGTGTGTAAGCTAACAGTTCCCAAAGTGAATGTAATGTACGGTAACCGCTTTAGGCAGTGCACATAAAGGACATAATAGACGTAAAAGTAGTTTTGAATTCATTGATAATTTTTGCTTCACTATACTTTTTAAATATTCCGTTTTAGTTTTTATTTTTTTCATTTTTCATTATCCCCAGATATTTAGACCATTTAATGTGTTTAGTTTTAGGTAATTTGCATTATAGTAGAGACATAGAGAGTGCTAAGGGGCCAATAATGCTGATGTGCAAGTTATAAGGAATAAATGGCAGGTGTTAGTTGTTCCTGTAAATTGTTTGGCACTCAACCTGTAAGATATAAACTCCTCATTTGTGAAATTCTGTTGGTTTGTTAGTGCACCCTTCCGCTGAGACTGCACAGTGCTCCTGCTCTTACAATGACTCAAGGAGAAGCTTTTGACCAGGTTATCAGTCTCCTCCTATTGAAAAAGCATTGCAAATGAGAAAGCTCTTTTTCAATTGGAGAAGTCTGGTCCCATGCACCTCCATCATCTGCAATCTTAAGAACATGACTGCACCAGCAAATGCAGTTCACTACACTTTGAAAGAGATTGACACTAAACCTGTACTAACTATAGGTATATTGGTCAGTAAAATCATGTCCCACGCACTTAAGGGGGTGTCACACGCGTCAATGTCGTCAGTGAGATGATCGCTGACGACATTGACCGCTGATTGCTGGTGAGCTGTCACACAGACAGACTCACCAGCGATCAATTGACCAGTGACATCATGGAAACGATTTAAATATCGTTTCCACGATGTCCTGCTCCCGCTGCCAGCCTGCTGGAAGCCGGAGCAGGCTGGTCTCCAAGGTAAACTGCGGGTATCTAGGCAGCGCGCGCTGCCTAGATACCCGACGTGTACCTTAGTTACCAGCCTCCTCCGCTCACCAGGTGAGCGGAGGAGGCTGGTAACTAAGGTACACAGTCGGGTATCTAGGCAGCGCGCGCTGCCTAGTTACCCGCAGTGTACCTTGGATACCAGCTCCCAGCGCTTGTGACAGGCGCTGGGAGCTGGAATATCGCTAGTCCCGGTGTCACACGCAGCGATGCTGCGTGTCCACCGGGCGACAATCGCCAGGTTTCTGAGCTGGTTCTGAAACCTGGCGATCATCAACCAGCGATTTATCGCTGGTTGATGCAGTATGTCACACGCGTCAATATCGCTGCAACGTCACGTGCAGCCGATATCGTGCAGGCGATATTGACGCGTGTGACACCCCCTTTAGAAAAAAGAAAGTTCAAACCTTGGTACAAACCATTTAAGAGCGTGGTCTACTAATACATCCACCTTATTTATTGATAAGAGCCTGCCAGAATGCTATAGTAGGCTATCTGACAGTTCCATAGATGCACATTTTGGACCTCTGCTCCCATAAAATGGGGCAGTACAGAGACCCACTGTCAAGATCATTGTGGTCGCAATAGACAAATTGTCAGCAATTCCATATCCTTCAGTTGATTAATTTCAAAAGTTGGTGCCGCCATTTAGATTTTATCGCGCAGCACATTGGATATCAATGTCTTATCATCCAGCCTCTGCAACAGACGCTGGTTATAAGAAAGAAAATGGGAAAGTAGCCAAATAGGGAAGCTTTGTATCCCAAAACAATCGAATTAAAAAACTACATTGTATGATTAACAAAGGCATTGGCCATGTCTTATAATCCAATTACGCAATTTAGTTGACATCAAAGCGTAGGCCTTATAGGAAAGATAAAATGGAAAAGTGGAGATAACCATGAGAACGTGAAGTAAGTTTGACATGACTTTTGGTCCATTTTTCCTACTTTCTTGTATTTTATGTACCCTCCATAAAGCAGGGGTTAGATTTGAGCACAAAGCTAAATTTGTTTTTAACCTCCTGGTATATTAATTTTACTTGATCTACCTCCTTTCATTTTGAGTTCCATCTTTTGTAGAACTCTATTGTTATTGAACTTGATTATATGTTTATTCATTTAGTTTTTATAATCAACTGTAAAACTATAATTGTGGAGAAAACTATAGTAAGGCTACGTTCACACTACGCATATTTTTTGCTTTTTTTCTGCAGTTGCGCTTTTTTACGCGCGTACGCGCCAAAAAGAGCAACTGCATTCACACAGTACGCTTTTTTCTGTGCGGTTTTCCCAAGCCCATTTTAACATGTGGGCAATAGGAAAAGTGCGCAGAAGAAAGCGCAAAGCATTGACATATCTATTATTTTTACGCACGCACTTTTGCAGTGAAAGCGTGTGCGTAATAACACTCAAAATGCAACATGTGAATGGATTTCAGAAAAACCATAGGTTTTGCTAGACTGTATACCCAGAATTGCATTTCACTGCATTTACGCGCACATAACAAAGCGCTGCGTAAATACAGGAAAACGCAGGAATATGCAGTAAATACCATGTGAAAGTAGCCTAAGCTTGAAGCATGGCCTTTTTCCAGTAACCTTGTCTGAATACAGTGGTTTCTTCCTGTATGACAGTACATTGATCTGCAGGGACTAGAAGTCATGCATAGAAAAGCTAATCACTCAAGTGCACCTAATGAAAAACATGAGAGAAAATGAAAATCACCCAGGGGATGTATGTATTGGAGGAGAGAGGGATATGATTGGGTAAAATATGATAACATGGCTGATACCAAAACTTGACCCTTTATGTTTGTGGCTTTTAGCACTTGCTCTTCATGTCTTAAGGAGTGCAAAGTAATTTACCATGAAATTTGGCCACAGGTTTGTTCTTTTTTTAGGATGGCAGTGTCTTTCTAAGGCCCCCTGCACATCACGTTTTTTGTGGATCTGTGTCTATCTGTTGTAAACTGATGGCCACGGATCCGATTTGGCTCCATGTATCCCTATGGGCACGGATGTGCATGGATTGGTCCTTATTGGTATTCGATTTTGTCAGTTTTGTGATAGATCCGTTTGTGTCAGCTTTTTTCCCGTCCTCAAAATTGGAGCCTGCTCTGATTTTGCCCGCCTTGAAAAGAATGGACAGAAACCGATTCGTTGCTGTCCGTTTCAAATAACATGGAGCTCTATGGTGATGGATCAAAATGGATCCGACAAAAAAATCTGATCCGGGAAACTGATCCTATTTGCTGTACTGCGCATGCTCAGAAGCAAGGTGCAGCCCTAACTCTGGTAACTGATGACGGATCCGTGGAAAACACAGATCTGTTGGCCCAGATCCGTGCCTGTCCGTGTGTTCCTTGAAATTCAAGGATCACCACAGATGTGCAAAAAACGTGATGTGATGTGGGCCTAGGGAATCCTACAGATTTCATGCTCTTGATACGTTAACATAAATAAATAAAGATAGTCTATAATTAAAATCCATAAAATAGACTATATACCTTAAAATTAATGCTGTTACTGTTTTGGGTCTTTATTACACAAATAGTACAGCTAATTCCAAACTCAGAATTATTCAGAACTTTACATCAGCACTCATAGCAGACAGCAGGACTTTACTATATTTCAATAAACAGTGGCTTGCAAAAATGTTCACTTCCCTTGGCATTTTACTTATTTTGTTATATTACAACGTGTTTTTCATATTTTTGTAATCCAATTTATGTGTGATGCATCAGCACTAAATAGTAGAAATTGGTCAAGTTAGAAATTAAATTTATGGGATCAAATAACACTTGGCATGTGCATATGTATTGACCCCCTTTTGCTGTGAAGCCCATAAAAATGTTGGTTGCAGGGGTGTCAATACTTTTGGCCACAACTGTATGTGTGAAGAAGAAAGGGCACAGAATTTTAGGAAAAGAACATCTCAACTTCCATTATGCATGAATATGGATCAATCATGCTTTGCTGTGTAGTGTTCCAGCAAATAGCATGGGGAACATTTCATGCATAGAGGGAAAAATGGATTAATTGAAATTTTAACAAATGTTTGATGCAAATATGACACCATATGTAAAACGGATGAAGTGGAAAAGAGGATGGCTTCCACAAATGGATAAGGCACAAGCTGAAGGGTTTACAATGGCCCTCAGTCTCCTAATCTGAACATCCTTAAAAATCTGTGGCTAGACCTCAAAAGAGCAGCATATGCAAGACGACCCAGGGATCTCCTAGAACTGGAAGACTTTACTAAAATTGGATTAAAAAACCTCAACCTTGTCCACCCCCTTTTTTTGTTTGGTGTGGAATTATATCCAATTTGACTTTAGGACAATTATTTTTGTGGTTTTTTCATTGAAGACAAATTAAATGAAGATAATAATACCAAAGAATTTGTGATTGCAATCATTTTCAGGAAGAAACTGAGTATTATCTGACAAAATTGCAGGGGTGTCTATACTTTTGGCCACAACTGTATATATTATTGGATAGAAATAGGCTTTATACCATATCCTGGGCTTGACCACCACATGACTATGTTATTCATTCATGTATATGTTACAACGTTATACACTATTGATGTATGTCCGGTTTCTATTGACCCACTGATCAGGGTACCCGCCATTTTTTGTAGCCAGCAAGTCCCCACTGACCATTACTGTGCTCACTGATCACATCTCTTTTATGAGAGCATCTGCACGTATATGATGTATGAAATAATTACCAATTTTGGTCGCTCCTTGTTACAAGCTTGTTCACACAGCTACTGTGGTGCTTTCCACCATTTGCCATGGTTATTTCTGTATAACATCTTGCCGCCATGTCACCAGGGGGGCCCATTTAGTTTTTAAATGTTTTTAACTTTCCCTGCACAGTTCAATAAATAAAGCATTTGTTTGATACACATCCATTTTGTTTGGTGTTGCTCCCTCCTTATGTGCCTCGTCTTTTCTCCATATTGTATTTTTTAACAGTGGGACTCTTCTGGGACTTCTTGCTCATAGATTATATTCACAGATTTTTTTTCTGTCGCATTACTCAGAACTGTCTTTGATCATCCTGGAGCTGATCATCCTGGAGCTGAACATTGGCTGAGCCTTTGTCATTCTGGCTATTTTTCAATCCATTAGAATGGTAGTCTTTCGCTTTCTTCTACGTCTCTCTGGTTTTGTTTCCATTTTAAATCATTGGAGATCATTTTAGCTGAACAGCCTATTATTGTCTACACTTCTTTTATAACATTTATCCTCTCCAATCAACTTTTTAATCAAAGTACGCTGTTCTTCTGAACAATGTCTCAAATGACCCATATTTCTCGGGCTTTCAAGGAGAAATGCATGTACAATATGTGCTGGCTTCACCCCTAAATAACGGCCACCTGATTCACACCTGTTTCTTCCCAGAATGATTGACCTCACTAACTGAACTCCACACTGCTATTATTTTGAACACATCCCCTTTCAATTAATTATTCAAATACACAGACTCAAAAACATGCAGATCATGAATGCTGAGCCTGTTGGTTTCTAATAATCTACTGCAACAACTGGTAAATTGTTTGCCATGTGGTAATATGTTTTATATCAAAAACAGTGAATAATCTTGTTAGTCATATTGGACTGCTATTATTTTGAACATTTACTGAATGCTGTTTGAGTTTTTCAGAGACCAATAAACTTGTATGGAGTCTTATCAGGACGGGATCAAAATTGGACATATCTTTCCTCTTGCTTGAGGATCAATTGGTCCACAAAAAAACATTATGAACCACTGAAAAGCCTAATGTATAGGAGGCAGTCAAAAAATTATCTGCACCCTGGCTGTGGAATGTTTCATTCAATCTTCTGTAAAACACAGATGCCTCATTTTTTAACATAATCTCCCTCCTCTTCAATACATTTTGTCCATTTGTCGTCAAGTTTTCGTATTGCCTCATTAGAAGTATTTTAGGCTGAGCTCCAAGCCTTAAATGTGCTGCTGTCTTCACCTCTTCATCAGACGTGAATCTTTGTAGGGTTCTTTCAAGGGACATAATTCCTTGGCCCTCATCTATTCAACAAAATCAGTTCACGAGCATGGTTAATGTTTTAATCGGTCTTGGATGAGCTCCTTCTTCATGGCTGATACCTGTGCAAAGTTCTCTATCCATTCACAGACGCTCCTTCACGATAAAACACTTTCTCCATACTGTGCACAATGCGTTCATTAAATATTGGCACCAGACTCCCCTTCAGACCACAAAAAAACAATTAATCACTGTAATCTGATCTTTCAATCAAATCACAAGTGGGGCATTTATTATTTCTCGCACCGCTATTGCAAGTGAACTGACATAACATGTTCAACCAGCCCAGAAGCAACTGGAACGATGGCAAACTCATGCAGAGTGCACTGATAAAACTGTGGTTGGCTGTATTGATTTATAACTGGAGCCCTTGTATAAGGATATGTAGGTTATTATTATTATTTATTTATATAGCGCCATTAGGTTCCATGGCGCTTTACATGAGGATAAGGGAGACAAGAACAAGTACACTAAATCTAGGCGATCAGGACGTACAGGTACAGGAGGGGCAGGGACCCTGTCCACGAGGGTAGGTAAAACACATACGTCTGACTGAGGCCTACAATACGCACCTTTGATAGCTGCTCCAACTTTGATACTTTTCCCAAGTTAAGATAGATATAATATACAGTACTTACATTTGTAATGTAGAATTGTGCAATGTCTAAACATAAAGTTGTAGATTTTTGCCTTTAATTTAACAAATAATATGTCATTGTTTCCAGAGAAAAACCTTAAATATGTATACCATTTAGGCTGCCTTCATATTTGCGTTTGGAGCGCACCAAACGCATCCAAACGCTTGCGCACATGCGTTCCTATTTTAACATGGGAACGAACGCATGTGCCTGCGTTTGGCCACATTTTCGTTCGGATGCGCATAATTTATGCGCCCTCCGACCGCACTCCAAACGCAGCATGCAGCATTTTTTTGTGCGTTCGCGGCGCTTGTTCTATCCGCAAGTGCCCGCAAGCGCACAAAAAATGCATGGATCTCAATGGATCCGCAGTGTCCTCCGCATGACACTGCAGGAGAACGCTGCGGATCTCATTGAGATCTCTCCCGGTGGTTGTCGGTGATCACCGGCGGCCACCGGGAGATCATGCAGAGCCACAGCTGATCTCCCGCCGGTGTCAACGGGGAGATACAGCTAATCTGAAGCTGTTTAAATCTCCCGCGCTGAAACCGAATAGATGATGTCGGCGCTGGAGATTTGAAGCAGCGATCAGCTGTTTCATATCTCCCGCACTGATATCACCCTATTCTGTGTCAGCACGGGAGATTTAAACAGCTGTCAGTTCAGCTGTATCTCCCCGTTGACATCGGCGGGAGATCAGCTGTGACGGGAGGAGGAGATCTCTGATGCTGATGTCCTCCTCCCGGCTGCCCCCAGAGACAGCTGATTGGCTGCCTGGGCACCATAGTAATGTGAACGCATGCGGAGATTCTCCGCTGCGTTCACATTATTATGGGCTGCGTTTGCCTGCGTTTGCGTCTGCATGCCCTCCGCATGCAGACACAAACGCAAGAGTGAAGCCAGCCTTACAACACTTGTCATCTAGAATGGAAAAAAAAACCAAAACATTTGATTACCGGAATTCTCACCAATTACAAGAACAGACCTGTGTGCTTTGTTGTAATGTGACAGTGGTAACATGTAGGCTACCACTACATTTACCACTTCATTGTTCATTTACTTACTTGACCATCTCTGTCAGTTATATAGGCAATACGAATGCTAGATGTGGAATCCGTAAGGAATCTTTCTACTAATATGGAGAAATTCGCATCTGTCTCATTGGGAGTTTTGCCTTCCTCTGGATCAACATGTTAGGTTGTAGGTTGAATTCAATGGACTTGTGTAAGCATTCACACAGTTTCACAAGGTTGAAGGAAGACACAAGTGTATGCTTGTGTGTGTGTATTTGTGTGTGTGTATATGTGTGTATATATATATGTATAAATATATATATATATATATATATATATATATATATGTATATATATGTATATATATATAAAAAATATATATATATATAAAAAATATATATATATAATATATATATATATATATATATAATATATATAATCATGCATATCAAAAATGTCAGATTATCAAGCATAGGCTCCATGGTGTAGGCTTTTCTCCACACATACCGCTTAGTAGTATCACCAAAAAGTTCTATCTTTGTCTCATCAGACCAGAGAATCTTATTTCTCATAGTCTGGGAATTCTTCATGTGGTTTTTTGCACACACTATGCGGGCTTTCATATGTCTTGCACTGAGGAGAGGCTTCAGTCAGGCCACACTGCCATGAAGGCCAGACTGGTGGAGGGCTGCAGTGCTAGTTGACTTTGCAGAATTTTCTCTCATCTCCCTACTGCATCTCTGGAGCTCAGCCACAGAGATCTTTGAGGTTCTTCACCTCTCTCACCAAGGCTCTTCTCCCACTATTGCTCAGTTTGGCTGGATGGCCAGGTCTAGGAAGACTTCTTGTGGTCCCAAACTATTTCCATTTAAGTATTATGGAGGCCACTGTGCTCTTAGGAACCTTGAATACTGCAGAAAGTCTTTTGTAACCTTGAAGCTGTTTGTAGTGATTCCGGGATATACACCGCACTGACCAACAGGAGTAGATAAGGATTCTTTGTTCCTTATGTTATATGCCCTGAGGAAGTGGTCAGGTGACCATGAAACGCGTCGGCAGTACCAGTGTGTTGTGTGATGTTTGCTGAATAAAGAATCCTTATTTACTCCTGCTGGTCAGTGCGGTGTATATCCCGGAATCACTACAAACAGCTTCTCTCTATCTCTCAAGGGAACTGCAGCGACCAGGCTAATTAAGCTGTTGTGGGTGTCACAACAAAAGGAGGTTAGTGGATCCTTGCAAGCCCCCTTTTGGTGTCCCCTGGTAACCACTCTATGTGCTCTCCCCTCCCCCCTCTTTTTGTATTTTGTAACCTTGGCCAGATCTGTGCCTTGCCAAAATTCTGTCTCTGAGCTCCTTGGGCATTTCCTTTGACCTCATGATTCTCATTTGATCTGACATGCACTGTGAGTTGTGGGGTCTTATGTAGACAGGTGTGTGCCTTTCCAAATCAAGTCCCATCAGTTTTATTAAACGCAGCTGGACTACAATAAAGGAGGAGAACCATCTCATAGATTATCACAAGGAAATGGACAGCATGTGACTTAAATGAGTGTCTGAGCAAATGGTCTGAGTATTTATGGTCATGTGATATTTCAGTTCTTTTTTAATACATTTGCAAAAATTTCTAATTTTTTTTTCAGTCAAGATGAGTTGCAGAGTACATTCATGAGAAAAAAAATACCTTTTTTTGAATTTACCAAATGGCTGCAATGAAATAGAGTGAAAAATTTAAAGGTGTCTGAATATTTTCCATACTCAGTGTAAATCTATGTGCATCTCAATGAATTAGAATATCAAAACAAACCAATACAAAAAGTGAAACGCACATGTGATCTATTCCAAGTGTTTATTTCTGTAAACTTTGATGATTATGGCTTATAGCCAATGAAAACATGACGGTCATTATTTCATCTTCTCTCTGAATTTCTGTATCGTGCTTGTCAATTTTGGCTTGTAGTATATACTCGAGTATAAGCAGAGTTTTTCAGCACACTTTTTGTGCTGAAAAGTGCCTCCCTCGGCTTATACTAGAGTCACTCAGTGTTTGCTGTAGGGGGGGTGGTGACCAGGGACTGGAAGAGGCTGGATCAAGCTGCAGAGGGACTGGGAGGTCACGTGCCCCCGCTCATTGGTCTAATGTAATATGCACTGCATCCCCCTGTCCATCACCAGCAGAGGAATGGTGCATATTACATTGAACTAAGTGTACACACTCTCCATCACTGGTATATGGAACCCCATCACAGTATATGCCCCCCATGCTGGCACTCACAATAAAATTATAAACGATTTAACTTGCCCTCCGAAGCTTCCCTTCAGGCACCGTGGTATCCTACCTCCAGTCTTCCTGTCTGTGTGCCAGCTTCTAAATCATGTGACCGACGCAGGAATGAAGTCATCGCTGCTGCATCGGTCACATGACTAGAAGCCGGAGACCAGCAGGACATCCGGAGGGAGGACGCCACGGTGCCTGCAGGGAAGCTAAATCATTTATTATTTTATTGTAAGCACCAGCATGGGGGCATATACTGTGATCGCTATTTACTTGTGATGGAGGGCATATGCCGTGATCGAGGGCTATATACAGTGATGGGGGCTATATGTAGTGATGAGGGGGGTTATACACAGTGATGATGGGTTATATAGCAGGATGGGGGGCTGCTGCATTTCCCACCCTAGGAGCTGCTGCATTTCCCACCCTAGGCTTAAACTCAAGTGAATACATTTTCCCAGTTTTGGGGGGTAAAATTAGGGGCCTCAGCTTATACTCGGGTCGACATATACACAAATATATACGGTATACCTCTGTAAATTGTGTCTAACAAAATAGCTATGTAAGGGGGTTTTTGTGGTCTTCTTGATAAATTTAAATAGTGCTAGCCATTTTAATGTGCTCAAAATGGATCCTGCTATCAAACGTTTAGCTGCAGTTAACAATATTGGCCATTCTATTAAAAAAGACATAAAATTGAATGTAGCCATTATTTTTGAATGGGATAGAATTACTTCAAGCTAATTAGCATGTATTGAATTGTACATTATGAAGAAGTGTTAATGATGAATGACATTGGCAGGATCTCCGCTGTAACAGACAGCTTGGACAATTGGCAGTGCCACTTGGCATGTTTACTGGCGCTAGTTTCAGTCTTTTGGTAGTACTTTAAAATTGAACAGTCATAAATTTTTGTGGCGTATAGCTCAGCGTACGGTCCAGGATCTCATTAATCTGTATCAGTGATCACATTGGTACAATAGGATAAATATTAAAGAAATTACTATGTAGGAAAATAGACAATGATTAGCAACCTATAATGCTGTGTGTGTGTATAAAGTCATAGGCGAAAATGTTGGCACTCTTGAAATATTTACAGCAAATGAGGTATGTCTGCCAGAAAATTATTTCAACTACACATGTTTATTTCTTTTGTGTGCATTAGAATAACACACACAAATAAAATTTAAAAAAAACAAAAAACATGTCACACAAAACTCCAGACCAAACAAAATGGGCCGGACAAAATTGTTGGCACCCACAGCTTAATATCTGGGTGCACACCTTTTGGAATAATTAACTGCAATAAAGCCCTTCTTATAGCCATCAACAAGCTACTTGCACCTCACAAATGGAATTGAGCCTCCTCATATTTTACTGTATGTACTGTGTTTTTATTCCATTTTCGGTAAACATTAGAATGATGTGCTTTACCAAAAACCTCTATCTTGGTCCACAAGATCCTTTCTCTGAGGAATTTTGGCTTACGTACATTTTGGCAAACTGAAGTCTAACTTTTATATGTCTGTGTCAGCAGTTGGGTGCTCCTGGATCTCTTGCCACAGCATTTACTTTTAGGCTGGAATCACATTGTCCATGTGATATATGACCAAGTTGGACGTGTCACGGATGAGTAACTTGTAATGGCTCTTCCCTGTCAGGAAGGGAGTGTGGAGCTGCTTAGAAAAACAAGCAGCTGATGGTCCCGTCCAGAGAGGGCAGAGCCTTTCCAAGTTACTCATCCGTGACACGTCCAACTTAGTCATGTATCATACAGACAATGTGATTCCAGCCTTATTCAAATGTTGGCAGATAGGTTGTGCTGAAACTGATGCATGTTTAGCCTGCAGGATAGCTTCAATTTCTTTGGAACTTGATTGGGACTGCTTATCAGCCATCCATACTATTGTGCATTGCAACCTTTCATCAATTTTTTTATACCGTCCACATCCAGGGAGATTAGCTACAGTGTCATGGTTTCTAAACTTCTTGGTTTTGTTGTGCATCGTTGACAAAGGAAAATCTCTGGAAATCGACTTCTAATCTTGAGATTGCTGATATTTTTCAACAGTTTTGGTTCTCAAGTCCTTTAGACAGTTTTCTTCTCTTTCTCTTCACTATGCTTAATGTGGCACACACAGAGACACAATTCAAAGATTGAGTCAACTTCTCCCTTTTTTATCCAGTTTCAAGTGTGATTTTCATATTGCCCACACCTTTTACTTACAGCAGGTGAGTTTGAACGAACATCATATGCTTGAAGCAAAGTTGTTTACTCACAATTTTGAAAAGGTGTCAACAAGTTTGTCTGGCCCATTTTTGGAGTTTTGTGTGAAATTATTTACAATTTGCCTTTTTTTTTCCTGTTTTGGTTGTTTTCTTGTGTCGTTCCAAGACACGCAAAGGAAATTAATGTGTATGACAAAACATGTAATTGTAATAATTTTCTGGGAGATATTTTGTGGAACAATTTCAAGGGTGCAACCCATTTCCAGTAAATAATGCTTTAAAAAAAATAGAAGTTTTTTTTTATCACTTTACACAATAAAGAGTCAATAAGCAAGAATGAAATCAATATTTGTTTCAAAACAGCATCAATTCTTCTGGGTACATTTGCAAACAATTTTTAAAGGAATTCGGGGAGATTGTTCCAAACATCTTGGAGACCAAAACGCAGATGTTTTGTGGATGTAGGTTTGTGCACATCCTTTGGCTTCTTCATGTAATCCCAGACAGACTTGATGATGAGATCAGTGCTGTGTGGGGACCATATCATTGCTTCCAGGACCCCTCCTTCTTCTGTATATCGAAGGTTTTTAGTGATATAGGCTGTATGTTTGAGATCAAAGTTAGTGATGAGCAAGTAGCGAAATATTCACACACTCTATACTCGTTATGAGTAGTTATTAATATTCGCATATTCATCCAACTAGTGAGTCTAATGTTAGTCAATTAGTGATGGGCTCCACCCACACACATCTGGCCAGAAATCGAGCATTTCCAGGACAGGGCGGGATGGTGTTTTTTTTTTTTATACTATTTCAATACTTAAAACACCTTGCTCTGCCCCCTCCCCCCCCCAGGGAGATCCTAATATTCAATCTGCTCTCCCTGAGGTGCCAGCTCACTTTGTGTACTGAAGGGAGCTGGCAATATCTGTCAGATAAATAACGATGGACACATCACTCACGAGCACCAGCGATACTCTTCAAGTAACGAGTATCACGAATATTGTACTATCAGTGTGAGTAGCGAATTGTAATGATTACACTCATCACGAATCATAGTTCTGCTACAGAAAAAATATGAAGCCAGACACCTTCCTGATTGTATATCATTATGGCATCATGTATCCGCTTGTGTTTGTCAGGAGGACACCATTAATCTGGACTAAATACTCATCCCATTTGCTGAAATGCAGCCTAAGCTTGCAAGCAACCTTCAACAAGCTGAACTGTTGGCTGTAGACACTTATTAGGCTGCTTTCACACCAGCATTTTTTCAAGTTCGCGGAAGATTTCGCCACATCTGCCTTGTAACTGTTGACTTGCGGCACGAATGCGGCATGTTCCATTCGTTGTCTATGGGACTTGCAGTCAGTTGCAGCAAGTGCGGTTTTTCCGGGTCCGGCCTGTGTCAGGCATACAAGCAGGGTCGGACTGGGGTGTCTGGGGCCCACCAGGAAAATTGATTTCAGGGGCCCACCCACCCTTCAGCTATATGTAAATACCTGGTAGCTGTTATATCCATTATATTGGCGGCTCCTGCACATCACTCTGCGCTCAGCAGAACTGCGATGTACAATTATTGTACTTTATGTTAACTTGTTTTCACCAAAGAATCTTTTTATCAGGGATCCACAGGTTTAATAGGTGATCACTTATTTATTGGTGGAATCCGACCTGTGGAAACCGTATCATCAGAAGAATGTGGGACTTATATCCCAATTATTAAAGGGGTTTTCCCATAAACAAAATTAATTTTAAAGTTCATTTTAATCAATAGATTTTGGAATAATAATTTGCATAATTTGAGGTGTTTAAAAATAATGTTCCTGTGTCGAGAAAATCCCTGTACGGTCAGACACATCCATTACACAGTACACAGCAGGGACACATATATAAGTTTATCTCAGCCCAGGAACATTTTCTTTTAAACACATCCAGTTGTGGAAATTATCATCATTACAGGGTCTACTTATTATTAAGATGAACTTTAAATTAACCTTGTTCGTGAGAAAGGCCTTTAAAATGCAGCGGCTGGTAATGATGTAAGTATTGCGCATGCATGAGGTGTACTTAACCGCAGCTCATCACATGAGCTGCCGCAAAGTATGCCTCACGCATGCGCAATGCGCAGCTTGAGGTCTGTCCATACACTGAAATGGTGTGTCGACGTCAGCAGCTCCTGAAATGACGCGATTAGCGTCATATCGGCTGATCCGCCCATGGAGGAGGGCGAGGAGGATTCAAATGGTTTATCACGCCCATCGGGGCGTGAATACAAGCACTAAAGGCGGCTAAAAGAAGTCACAGGGAACACCCTGTGCGACTTCTCGGGAGACAAGAAGCCGTAGTTGTAGAGGTATCAAAATCACTTTTTGAAAGTTTCAAACTACACAATTTTTACACAAAGGGATAGGTAGAATAGCATAATGATGGTGCAGGCACAGGTATTAATAGGATGGGGGGTGATTTTTAGGGGTCAGGTTCCATTTAAAGATTCCAGCATCCACATGACTACATCATCAGAACCACCGTCAATACAATTACATATCACTAGAACCACTGTCAATACAATAATACCTCACCAGAACCACTGTCAGTATATCACCAGAACAGTATGTTCCCTATATAAATGTGTATGCAGATTAAATGTCCCATACTGTTCATCACTCCTTCCACATGTCCCCATACTGCTCATCCTCCTCCCACATGTCCCATATTGTTCACCCCCGATGTGTCCCATACTGTTCACCCCCGATGTGTCCCATGCAGCTCATCTTACATCCATATGTTGCATACTGCTCATCCTCACCCCCATTCCCCTGAATCCCATGTTGCTTATCCTCCCCCAATATGTCTCATGCAGCGCATCCTTCCCCACCATCCCCCTTCCAGGTTTTATGCAGTCTCTCACCTCCCATGTTCCACGCAACCTCTCCCCTCCTAGGCACCACGCAGCCTCTCCCCTCCCTTGTTCCACGCGGCCTCTCCCCCATCCCTCATCCATGTAGCTTCTCCCCTCTCCCATGTTCCATGTAGGTTCTCCCCCACATTCCATGTAGCTTCTCCCCCCCACGTTCCATGTAGCGTTCCCCCATCCCCCATCCATCCATGTACCTTCTCCCCCATCCACCAAACCATCTATGTACCTTCTCCCCATCCCCCCTCCATCCATGTACCTTCTCCCCCATCCATCCGTTTTCTCCCCCTTTTTCCATGCCGGCCCCCATCCATCCATCCAGCTACTCCCCCCTTTCTATGCCGCCCCTATCCATTCATCCATCCCGTTCTCCCCCCTTTTCTATGCCGCCCCCCTATCCATCCATCACGTTTTCTCCCCTTTTCCATAATGCCCCCACACATCCATCCCATTCTGCCCCCTCTTCCAGGTCACACCATCCATCTATTCATCCATCTATCCCACTCTGTCCCCCCCAGGCTACTATCTTCGGCTGTAACAGCGCCTTACCTGACTCCACGTTTCTGATCCCGGATCCTGGCAGCTTCTTCCTCTGCAGCGCTCGGTCTCTCGGTCACCGGCACCAGGAACCCCGCACCAGGCAGCTTCTTCCTCTGCAGCTCCTGATCTTAGGCACCAGGCAGCTTCTTCCTCTGCGACTCCCGGTCTCTGGCACCAGGCAGCTTCTTCCTCTGTAACTCTCGGTCTACCATTGGCCGGCACCAGGCAGCTTCTTCCTCTGCGGCTCCCAGTCTCCCACTCGCTGGCACCCGGCAGCCTCTTCCTCTGCAGCTTCTGGTCTCCGGCACCAGGCTATGGGGGGCAAAAACACGCTGCTGCTATGGGGGGGTCACAGACATACTGCTACTGCTGGGGGTGGGGGAGCACTGACACACTGTTACTCTTGGGGGGCACACACATATTGCTGCTGGGAGGCACACACATATTGCTGCTGGGGGGCACACTGATTGCTGCTGGGGGGCACATATTGCTGATGCTGCTGGGGGTCACACATATTGCTTATGTTGTTAGGGGGGGCACACATTTTGCTGCTGCTGGGGGGCACACTTTATGCTGTTGCTGGTGGAGACATATTGCTGCTGGGGCAGGGCCGGCTCCAGGTTTCTGCGGGCCCTGGGCGAAAGAGTCTCAGTGGGCCCCCCTTAGTACATACTGCTGCATCATGTATGTATATTATATTATCTAATATATAAAGCTGAATGTGTGTATGTGTGTGTGTATATCCGGGATTGGCATCTACACCGTCGCAACTACAGCTACAAAAATTTGCACAGTCACACGTCTGGACCCCGGGAGCGTCATAGGCTATGTTGTGAGGCGAAATTTTAACCCTGCGCGTTCCAGTTCACCAAACAATTTTGCCCCTATCTACATAATGGGGAAAAAGTGAATGGAAAAGTGTTGGAGGAAAATCGACAGCTGTCAGCTATAGAGACAAAATTTTGCACAGTCACACGTCTGGACCCCGGGAGCGTCATAGGCTATGTTGTGAGGCAAAATTTTAACCCCGCGCATTCCAATTCACCAAACAATTTTGCCCCTATCTACATAATGGGGAAAAAGTGACAGTTACCAGATGACAGTTGTGAATAAGAGGGGCTTAATGATAGCACCAAAGACTAACAGCACATACCAGCATATAGTCACTAAGATGGGGCCCCAACATGAGCTATTCACCACACACAGGGACATGTATACACACCACATGCACACAAAGAGTAACAGCAAGTGTATTGTCGCTAAAGTGCAGCACCAACATTGGATACTCACCACGCACCCGAACAAACACACACACACCACAAAGAGAGAGACACACCACAAAGAGAGACACACAACACAGAGACACACACCTCCCCCAAGGGACACACACACACTCTGTAGCGACACATGCACTCACCCCACAGGGACACACACACACCACAAAGAGACACACATAACACAGACACACCACACAGACCCCCCCCCACAGGGACACACACACATAGCCACCCTATAGGGACACATGCACTCACCCCACAGGGACACACACACACCACAAAGAGACACACACAACACAGATACACACACACCACACAGACCCCCCCCCCACAGGGACACACACACATACACTCCCTATAGGGGCGCATGCACACACCCCACAGGGACACACACACCACAAAGAGACACATACAACAGAGACACACACCACACAGACCCCCCCCCCCCCCACAGGGACACACACATACACACCCCAGGGACACACACACCACACAGACAAACACAGATGTGCACAAATCACCTCACACAACTTGCCTCATACGTGTGCTATCTTTATTTTCCAAACATAAACATCTGATTAAAAACAGTCAATGTGCAACACATGTGCCATATAGGGAATTAAGGCAGATGTCAGTCACATGAGCCATCTATTATGTGTATGTGTGAGGTAACATATACTGCCCGGCCAGGGGGAGGGATTACTGTTGGCTGGAGATTTATTAGGCTGCCTATAGCAATCAATCACAGCTCAGCTTCTATTTTCCTACAGGTCATTAATATGACATATTCAAATTCAATGTTGTTATAGCTAACATCAGTTATTTATTAACCCGGGCGTAGCCGGGCACTACAGCTAGTAATATATATATATATATATATATATATATAGTCCCAACCTATGTATATGTATATATAAATATATCCCTCGCAAATGTATTCCCTACCATGCTGTCTCTCCGATCCTGTGCATATCTCTCCCCTTGTGCGGGCTCTCCTCTCTATGTGCAGTCTCTCTCCCCTGTGCGCTGTCTCCCCCTTTGCCTGTCTCTTTCCTGTGCGCTGTGTCCCCCCTGCGCACCTATCTCCCCCTGCGCGCCTGTCTTCCCCCTGTGCCTGTCCCTTCAATGTACGCTGTGTTTCCTTCCTGTGCCTGTCTCCCCCGCTGGTGTAATTTTCCCCTGACAGGGCCCCGAGTGCTGTCCCACACCGCACCCTCGGGGGCCCTGCACTGCCCCACACCTCACCCTCAGGGGGGCCCCAAGTGCTTCCCCCAACACCAGGGGGTCCCTGAGTGCATCCCCCACAACAGGGGGCCCCTGAGCACTTCCCCCCCAACACCGTGGGGCCCCTGACTGCTGCCCCCACATCGGGGGGGCCCCTGAGTGCTGCCCCCACACCGGGGGGGCCCCTGAGTGCTGCCCCCACACCGGGGGGGCCCCTGAGTGCTGCCCCCACACCAGGGGGGCCCCTGAGTGCTGCCCCCACACCGGGGGGGCCCATGAGTGCATCCCACACACCGGGGGGGCCCATGAGTGCATCCCCCACACCGGGGGGGGGGCCCTGAGTGCATCCCCCACATCGGGGGGCCCCTGAGTGCTGCACCCACTCTGGGGGGCCCCTGAGCGCTGCACCCACTCTGGGGGGCCCCTGAGCGCTGCACTTACACCAGGGGGGCCCCTGAGCGCTGCACTTACACCAGGGGGGCCCCTGAGCGCTGCACTTACACCAGGGGGGCCCCTGAGCGCTGCACTTACACCAGGGGGGCCCCTGAGCGCTGCACTTACACCAGGGGGGCCCTGAGCGCTGCACTACACCAGGGGGCCCCTGAGCGCTGCTCCCACACTGGGGGGCCCCTGAGCGCTGCACCTACACTGGGGGCCTGAGCGCTGCACTTACACGGGGCCTGAGCACTGCACACACCAGGGGGACCCTCAGGGGCCCCTAAGAGCTGCCTCCCTTCTAACCTTAAGGCCTCAGCCAGTGATCTCTCAGACCTCTCCTTTTTATGTAGTGTGAGCTGCCTGCAGCTGCTCTATTTCCTGTGTGCGGAGATACAGGAAATAGACGGCTGCAGTGATCTCACTGCAGGTGAGGACAGGCTGTCTGTGGGGGCAGTGCTCAGGGGCCCCTGCGGGTGAGCTTTAGGGGCAGTGCTCAGGGGCCCCTGAGGGCTAGGGTTACACTTGCTTTGTGACCCTAGCCTGATGCCAGTATTTTCGGCTGCAGCGCATAGCGTTTACTGCTATACGCTGGAGCCCATAGAAACCCGCAGTTTACTTTGCCAACCGCAATGTTGGCAATGTAAACATCGGGTTTCTATGGGCTCTGTTGCTGGCAGCGCATAGCATTAAACGCTCTGCGCTGCAGCAGACAATACTGGCGTCAGGCTAGGGTCACAAAGCAAGTGTGACCCTGGCCTCTCTAAGCAGTCTGGGCCCCGGGCCAGGCACTTGCCTGGGTGCTGTCGCTGGCCCTGCCGCTCGGCCCGCTCTGTTCAGCAGGGGTTAGTGAGAGGCGGGGCTAGGTGGGCGGGGCCTCTAGACCTGAGGGCCTCCCATGACTTTTACCTGGTTACCCGCCAGAGCAGTCCGAGGCTGCATACAAGTAGCCAATTATTCTGAAGTTCCTGACTTTTGCAAGTGGACCAAGGAGAATTGATGTTGTTTACAAAACAAAGGGCTTTCACAGCAAACATCTACTTCAATTACCGTACATTTCTCTTTTTGTTAATTTACTTAATTGTATATTTTTAATACAGACATCTAAACTAATACTTCTGTTTTGTATAATATATTTTCCTGAAAACAGTCATGCTACCTCTCACTTTTTCCTAACCTTTTCCTCTATTATTCCAAGTAGAAATATTTTATCATCTATCCACCAAGTAGATGTTATATTGGGGTTACCCCAGATTTGCTTGAGACGGTGACTGTTGTTGAGGGCCAAACCAATAGGCTGAAATGAATTTTGTTCAATATTAATATATTATTACTCTGTATTAATATTGTATCACTTAATATTGAACATTATTAAATATGCAGACACTGCCCCTATATCTTATAAGCCCTCACAAAGGCCCCTGCATACTTTATGAACCCTACACAGTCCCCCTATAATTTCCTCTTCATTTCCTGTTCTGGTTTTCTCCTGTGATTATGTAATAAATAAGAACCATTTCTGTTCAAAACGCGTTATTACAGGACCATTTTTCATACTATCATGTTTTTAAAAGGAACCGGTCATGTCTCTTTTGGTTATTACACTGCCCCCAATGTTGTTTAATTATGTAGTGTTCACTAATAACTTTTTTTTTCTTTTTTAAATTGTTGTATTCATCCCAAACAAGTATTTTAGATACTTACATGTTTTCATTAGCTAGCTGACAATAACAACAGTCAAGCAGTCATCTCTCACCCCCTTCGCACATTTTAAACTGTGCCCACCAGCACTGTCTATAATAGGCGGAGCTAAGTCTCCAAAGACCATAATAAGCTTAGCTCCACCGATTACAGTCCCATGGTCGTGACATCACACAGGTCCTTTATCTGTCAGCATTGCTGGCGTTCACTGACAAATCCGTTAACTGTTGACCAGCCGGATGACTGCTTGACTATTTGCCCAGCTAGCTATTGAAAACATGTAGGTATCTAAAATGCTTTTTTGGGATTAATACAATAATTTAAAAAACAAATAAATTGACACTAAATTATCTAATATGACATTGGGTGTGGTTTAATAACTAAAAAGGACATGGTCTGGGGAACAGCTATTCTCCTTGTGGAGAGTATTCAGCCAGTCGACAGTGAGGAGACTTTAAGCCACAATGCTCATCTGGGAAATTGCATAATCAAATTGTCACTTTAGTGAGGAAGTAGACAAACTCTAATGCCACCTAATCCTAAATCAATTACCGTATATACTCATGTATAAGCCGACCCGTGTATAAGCCGACCCCCCTACTTTTGCCCCCAAAACCTGGGAAAATCTATTGACTCGCGTATAAGCCGAGGGTGGACCCCAGCACAGGTATACAGCCCCCAGCAGTGGTATACAGGCCCCAGCAGTATGATATACAGCAGCCCCCAGTGGTATATACAGCAGCTCCCAGTGGTATATACAGCAGCCACAGTGGTATATACAGCAGCCCCATTGGTATATACAGCAGCCCCCAGTGGTATATACAGCAGCCCCAGTGGTATTGCAGCCCCTATATACAGCAGCCCCAGTGGTATTGCAGCCCCAGTGGTGTATACAGCAGCCCCTATATACAGCAGCCCCAGTGGTATTGCAGCCCCAGTGGTATTGCAGCCCCTATATACAGCAGCCCCAGTGGTATTGCAGCCCCAGTGGTGTATACAGCAGCCCCTATATACAGCAGCCCCAGTGGTATTGCAGCCCCAGTGGTGTATACAGCAGCCCCTATATACAGCAGCCCCAGTGGTATTGCAGCCCCAGTGGTATTGCAACCCCTATATACAGCAGCCCCAGTGGTATTGCAGCCCCAGTGGTGTATACAGCAGCCCCAGTAGTTTTGCAGCCCCAGTGGTATTGCAGCCCCTATATACAGCAGCCCCAGTGGTATTGCAGCCCCATTGGTGTATACAGCAGCCCCTATATACAGCAGCCCCAGTGGTAGTATACAGGCAGCCCCAGTAATGCAGGGCCCCCCCCCTCATGCTCCGGTCACCTGTAAAGCAAATTATACTTATCACTGTCCCGCTGTCCGCGCCCGCCGCTGCCGACATCGCGATCCTCCATCTTCATGCGTCTTCTTCCTGTTTCCTGTGTTCGGCGCCGGTAATGACGTCATTGGCAGCGACGAACACAGGAAACAGGAAGAAGACGCATGAAGATGGAGGATCGCGATGTCGGCAGATGCGGGCGTGGACGGCAGCGGGACAATGATAAGTATAATTTGCTTTACAGGTGACCGGAGTCAGGCTGGGGGGGCCCTGCATTACTGGGGATGCGGGGGCTGCTGTATACCGCTGTATACAGCAGCCCCCGTACTGACTCGCATATAAGCCGAGGGGGGTACTTTTCAGCCCAATTTTTGGGCTGAAAAACTCGGCTTATACGCGAGTATATACGGTATGACTTTTAAGATTGCTACCGTTATTAGGTGGCATTAATTTGTCTACTTCCTCACTGAAGTGACAATTTGCATAAAAAGGACATGACTGGTTCCCTTTTAAAGAATTTCTAACATATTATTGGTTTTACAAGATGCCTTCGGACATTTTGTTGCTGGAAATACACTCTTTTTTAAATTTGTTTACAGCCTTCCTCGTCTCCGAGCACCGTCCTGAACAAGCTTCCTCTCTGTGAACTTGCGTCTATAGTTAGTCATTTTTGCCTTCCATATACAGTGTGAGACCCCACCTCGCCTTCCGATCAGTGGCGTAACAGTCGCAGGGCTCGCGGCTGCGATGGGGCCTTGATCTTTAAGGGGCCCACGCGTACAAGCACAGATCGCAGTGCCGGGCGCCCGTTTCACATGGGAGCGCATCCAGAGAACACACATCCATGTGACAGCGCGGCAGCACAGGCCGCTATAGGGCCCACGTGTCAGGGAGAGGAGGGCAGGGAAGCCTCTTACTTCCCACTGCTGCTCCCGCCCCTCGCCTTGAGACTGCACTATATGGAGAGCTATGGGGCTGTATTATGCTATATGGAGGGCTATGAGGCTGTATTATACTATATGGAGAGGCTGCATTATACTATATGGAGAGGCTTTTAGGATGTATTATGCTATAAGGAGGGCTGTGAGGCTGCATTATGATATATGGAGGGATGTGAGGCTGCATTATATTATAAGGAGGATAATGGGTTTTCATTATAAAAATTAAATGACTGGGGGCTACCTTATGAATGGAGGACTATGGGATGCACTATAATACATAGAGAACTATGGGGATACATTGTAATATATGGAGGAATATGGGGATGCATTATAATAATTGGACAACTATGGTGATGGGAGGAGATGGACCATATAAACCAGGATGGGGGACATATATACCATGATAAGGGACATATTTCAGGAGGAGGACCATATATAGCAGGATGAGGGACATTAAAACATAATGAAGGGTGAGAGGGGTCAATTTGTGAGTCTTTATAGGATTTAGAACATTACATGAGGCCCATATATTTCATCAACATGTGAGGGGAGGTGGCCCAGGTCTAAATTTCGCACCGGGGCCCGCCAGACTCTGATTACGCCACTGCTTCCTATGTAGTGTGAGACTCCACATAGCCCTTCAATATTCAGTGTGAGCACCCATGTGCCCTCTGATGTAAAGTGTGAGCCCCCACATAGCCCTCTAATATACAGTTTAAGCCCTCACATAGCGCTTATATGTGCAGCCACACCTCACAATCATAGAGAAAAAAAACAAAACCAATACTGATGTTTCTCCCAATCCCAGGCGCTCTGCACCAGTCTCTTGTGCACAATGCAATCATGACATCATTGCGTCTGCTGTCTGTCACACACTGATTGGTGGAAAAAGGAGCGGAAGGCTCCATACTCCACCAATGTAACTTTACTCCTTAGTATGCAGATAGCATCGATATTGGGACATGGGCGACGGAGTAGATAGTTCTGCCTGTGCTTGTGGCCACATACCCTTTTGGCTTTCTCAGTCTATGGGCCAGACTGTAATAGCCAGAGGGCTAGATGTGGCCTGTGGATTGCACTTTGCTCAGCTTAAAATTCATGATGTCCCGCTAAATTAGACATGGTCACTATAAATTTCTAGTAAACATTAAAAAAAAAACAAATCACAGAGAAAATGTTTTATTGGAAATAAAACTCAGAACACATTTAGGAACTCCATTTTTTTTTAGAAAAAAACAAAAATCCAACGTAATTCACTTCTTATCTTCTTCAGCTCTGCTACATCTCTCTGCCATCAGACAAACACTGTCTGCTGGCAGAGAATGCAGGCACAGAATGTCATCGGAGCACAGCCATAAAGTGAGCGCTTCTCTCACAGCTGTGCACCGATGTCATTCTGCGCTGTGCTGTAAGCGGTGACATCACCCTTGGAAAGCATTGCAGTAACTAGGGCAACGCTGCAGGGTGAGCTCAGTAATGCTGACGCTAACCCCTCTGTCTCATAGCGCTGAATGAATGTGCCAGTGGGGACAGCAGCGGTAACTGAGCTCATCCTGACAGTGTTGCCATAGTTACTGCAATGTTTTCCAAGGGCGATGTCACCACTTAGTGTCACAGCTGTCAGCTCCGTTAGGGCGCCTGTGCAGATTCCTCTTTGTTCACACAGGCGCCTTGAATGAAAAGGAGGCTACGAGGAGAGAAGGAGGCGGTGCCAAGTACATAGAAGAGGTGGAGGAGGACTGAAAAGGAGTGAGGTCCGTACACAGTGACAAAACCCCTCGGACCACGTGAGTATTATTTACATAGAGGGCGGGAAAATTTATATATAAAATGTTAATTTAGGTTTGCAGGGAGGGTAGATGGATTATAACCACCTTCACAGAATGCAGCATAGGCACTTTTAGTTTAATAGGCTCTGGGGGTGTGACAGGTTCACTTTAATAAATGTTTTTAGTGGGTTTTTGGACATACATGGATTAAATGGATTGTTTGATCTAATAAACTGCATTCTTTTTTTTTTTTTTTTGAAACATCATATTTATTCAATTTTCCACCAAAGTTTTCTTCCAACAAAAATAGTTTACATTCGGTATAATCATAATATACAAAATCAGAGCAAGACAATCATACAAAAATTAAACAAACATTAATATAGACATTTTTGCATGTCAAATCGGTGTATTTATCATATAACAAAAACCACAATGCTCCCAAATCTCCAAGTAATATCCAAGTGCCGCAAGGTATGGGCAAGGACCCCTCCAATACCACCTATTCAAGGCTTTGTGTCTCAATATCTAATATCGTTTATTTTCCAGCGGTGGATGTACGAGACCTTGCCATCTTATAAATCTACCTGTAAGTGTGAGTCCCTATCTTTACTCCCTATAACATATTTCTTATCCTACATCTAGTCGTCCCAAAGTCCCCCCTAATTCCTCCAGAAGGTACCATGAAGTGTCTTTAAGTGGGACCATGATATGACGTATCGCTTCCCCCGAGGTCTTGGCTTCTATGAAGCTCCTCCATTTCTCCATGAAGGACACCATCATCGCCTCCTTATCTCTTAGCACCTCTCGTCTATCTATTTCCAGCGCTCTGTCCAAGCCCATCACCATGTCAGACTCTCCCGGTAAATCCGGTCGTAGCCAGAAAAGGAGTAGCAGGCGTTTCGCTAACAGCATAAGGACATGAGCCAAACGCAAGGCCCCTCTGTGACTCCCAGGCGTCTCCAAGTCCTGGAATATCCATTTCGAGGGTTCCATAGCATAGTGATATTTACAGTAACTATAGAGCAGGGCATCTACCATGCTCCAGAATACTTGGACCTTAGGGCATTTCCATATACCATGTATCATATCAGTTTTTTCCCGCTGACATTTCGGGCAATTAAGTAGGCGATCTGGATTGGATACAGAACGCGGGAAGTTAAATCCGTATACCATCGCATGAATGATGCGGAAATGTGAATCTCTCCACTGTTCACTGGAAATATAGCGCCGTACTTTATCCCACCCTGTCAAAATACTGTCCTGCACTGAATCATCCTCCAAATATCTCCTCCACACGGAGAACAATCCCGAGTCCCCACTCGGTGACAGAATGACCCTAAGTTCCCTATATATGGAAGAGATGCTCAGCTGGGAAGATTCCATGTTAATTAGCCTGTCACAAACGTTTGGGGACAGTTCCTTGGATACATCACGTAGTCGTGCCATGACGTGATTTTTTATTTGCATATATTGGAGACCCTGTGTCCCCCCCAGTCCAAAATTGCCCAGAATCTCCAACCCCGTCATCCAACGTCCTTCCGTCTTATGTAGCAGATCGCCCATCTTCAACACCCCCTTCCTTCTCCAGTCTCTGAATAGTGCGTTGTCACGTCCCATAGTAAAGTCAGGGAAGGCCCATGGATTAAGATGTTTAGAGACCCTCCAGGACAGGCCACATTTCTTCCTGACCGCCTTCCATGCCGCAATTGTGTCCTTGCAGACAACGGCTGACTTGATATGAGGCGGAATGCTTGCTAGGGATGAATGTAGGAGGGAACAACGGTCCCAAGGGGCACAGAATTCCACCTCAAGTGGGCCTGCAGAATATCTGTTAGCAGCTGTGATCCACTCTACTACGTGCCGCAGCAAACATGCCAGATTATAACCCCTCAAGTCAGGTAAGTTTGTACCCCCCTCAGCTCGCGGTAACATCAACGTACCCAGACGAAGTCTAGGTCTCTTTCCCTTCCACACGAACGTGGAGAATGCCTTATTAATCCTACGTACGTCAACATGTTTCAACAGTAGGGGAATCGTTTGTAAAGGATAGAGAAGACGGGCAAAACTTACCATCTTTACTAAATGACATCGACCCAACAGGGAAAGTGGAAGATTTGCCCACCTTTTCAGTTCCTGTTCAATTTTGTCAAAAAGTGGGGAGTAATTAAGGGTGTAGACCTGGCTCGGTGTCCTGCCTAACTGGATCCCTAGGTATTTGATGTGAGAGTTGGCCAACGGAATTCCCAATGCGTTTGCAGTTTCCCTTAAAGCTCCCCCCCCTCTAATACTCAGTATTTCGCATTTTCGTCTGTTTAAGGAAAACCCCGCAAAGATTCCAAATGACTCAATGCCCCTAATCAACATAGGCAGATCACTTTCCGGGTTATCCAAAAAGAGAACGATATCATCTGCGAACAGAGCAGATTTCACCTCGCAGCGTCCCACTTTAATTCCTGAAAATGGGCTAGCATTATTAATGTATCTCGCCAGGGGCTCCAGGGCTATATTAAACAATAGAGGCGATAGTGGGCACCCCTGCCGAGTCCCTTTCTGTAGCGGAAATTTCGGTGACAGGAAGCCCGGGGTGTGCACCCTCGCAGTAGGGTTAGAATAAAGATTAGAAATAAAGCTACGAAATCTGCCCTCTATGCCCATTCTATTCATAACCAGATCCAGCCATGGCCACCGGACATTATCAAACGCTTTTTCTGCGTCCAAGGTGACCATGGCCGGATCTTTCCCCTCCTGTCTGGCACTATTTCGCACCACGTCCAACACCAATAACGCCTTGCGGATGTTAGTCACTGCGGAACGCCCTTTAACAAACCCAGATTGGTGAGCCTCAATGAGTTCTGGGAGGACCTGGGCCAGCCTGTCTGCCATTATTTTAGATAGAAGTTTAAGGTCCACATTTACGAGAGATATAGGCCTGTAATTTGCCGGATTTTCTCTATCTTTATCTCCTTTGGGCAACAATTTAATATAGGCCATATTCGTGTCGTCAGGTATAGAGTCACCCATGGTAAATCTATTAAACATCCCCGTCAGTGTTGGGGTCACCTCCTCTCTCAGGATTTTATAAAACTCCCCCGTATAACCGTCTGGGCCTGGTGCCTTATTAGTACCCAATTTCCTGATGGCTGAGTCGACCTCGGATTCCGATATGGGTTTGTTAAGAACGTCCAGATCTGCTTCCGAGATCGAGTCAAGGTGTATCTTTCGTAACCAATCTTCTCCTCCCGACATTTGTTCTCCCTGTACTCTGTAAAGCTTTCGGTAAAAGTCTCCCAGTACATTATTAATGTCTCTTGGGCTAGTAACCACTTCCCCACCCTGACGACGTAGTCCCATAATCGGATTAGGTAATCTGCGACCCCTAGCCAGGTTCGCCAGTAACTTCCCCGCCTTATCGCCAAATCTATTTAGATCCACGTCCAGCTGACCACGTATCATGATTTCCCTGGTCTCTGCCAATCTGTCAAAATCTTTCCTCGCCTCTGTCCATTTCTGTCTGTCGGACGGATTACATGTGAGGCGGAATGTCCTGTAAGCGTCTGTGACTTTCGCGCTGGCCACTGAGTACTGTTCTGTCACCTTCTTCTTTTGTGTTAAAGTATGAGCAATAATTTGTCCTCTAACCACTGCCTTCCCCGCTCCCCAGAACAACGTATGGTCATCTTTGTGGGCCGTGTTATCTCTCGAGAACTCAAGCCACCATTCTTTAAGTCTGGTCCTAAAGTCTCCCAGTTTCGACAGATGTGAGGGAAAGCGCCACAGGATGTCCGATCCTTTAGGTTGAACATCAAGGATGTCCAAAGACACCGGACTGTGGTCTGAGATGACCATTGGCTCAATCTCAGCACCCTCTATGGATCGCACCATTTTCGTATTCACCAGGAACATATCTAATCGTGACCAAGACGAGTGGGGGTACGAGTAATGAGTATATTCCAACTCCTGTGGGTGTAGAGTTCGCCACACATCTGCCAAACCCAAAGACCTCACCATGTCAGCTAATGCTCCTCCCCGCCTAGGTGCTCCTATAAGACCGGAAGTCCCGTAGGTATCCCTCCTCCTATCCAAATCTTCAGTCATTACTTCGTTAAAGTCGCCTCCAATTATTATATTTGGTTCACTATCCTCCAACCACCTCGTCTGTAAATCTCTAAGGAACTGACCCCGCGGGCCGTTTGGAGCATAGATGTTATAGAGACTTAACCGTTGAGCCTTTACTTCCAGGACTAAATGTAGTACCCTCCCCTCTTGGTCTCTAGATACCGATACCTCAGTATGAGCTAGATGTTTGTTAACGAGTATTAATACCCCAGCTTTACGGTCTTGTGCACCTGAAATCCATCCCGCTCCCACCCATTGCTTTTGCATGTAATGTAACTCATGTTGCCTAAGATGTGTCTCCTGTAAAAGGGCAATGTCCACCTTAAGTCTTTTCAGATGTCTAAGCACCATATGTCTCTTATTGGGGGACCTAAGCCCCTTAACATTCCAGGTTATTACTCTAACCATTTTTCATAACGTCATGAGGAGAAAAGTAGGCACCCAGCCCACCCCAGAGTCTCGGATTGACGACTAGATAGTATAGTACCCATTTCATGTGTTGGGAAATCAGAGCATCCAATGATACAGCACTATATACTTGGAGTAATAAACCTATTGGGAGCAACAACACAACCACAAAAAATAAACTGAAACAAACAACCCTCCCCTTATTAGTCATCACCCGACCATGCCGGGCACACGAGATGGGAACTTCAACAAACAAGTTTCCTCTCGGGAAAATATCTTTCCTTAACCCCATGGCTTCCTTTTTTCTGTGCTGACGCGGCCCGCCCTGAGCCTTACGCCTGATATTCACATATACGGAACCATTCCAAGAAGGCCGTTGAATTGGTATATGTTGCCTTGGACATGTAAGCTTATACATATCCCCAACTTCAGATATAATATACATCCCTTCCCAGAAAGAAAAGAAAAGAGAAAGAGAAAAAAAAAAAAAAAACACCAGTAGTAAGGGAGGCACATTAGGGCAATCAGACTATGGAGTGAACTTCTCATCATATGATATTCACGTAAAAAGAGAGATGAAGAGAGAGAAAGGTAGAGAAAAGAAAGGAAGGGGAGAAATGAAAGAAGAGGAAGAAAGTGGGACATATAGGAGAGCGAATGAGAGGGAGAAATTGCGAGGTGGAGGGGGGAAGGAGAGGGGGGGGAATACCGTGGGGGGGGGAAGAGGAGGATGTGGAAATAGAAGTGAGAGGCAAAAGAGTAATTGTGTGAATGTGGGGGAATAGAGGAGGGGAAGGGAGTGTGTAGAAATATGTATATGAGAGGGATGAAAAGGGGATGAAGAGGTGTAAGTTCAAGATTGAGCTTGAGTCGGTGAGAAAGTATATGGAGTACATATAGATGTACGGGAGTGAAGTGGGAACGTCATATGAGCGGAAACAAAAAAGCAGAGAGGGAGGATTGAAAATGGGAACCAACGCTTGCCAGTAGCTTTAGTAGACATGGCTATCCATTAGCATCGGTCTGTCCATGGATCCTCAGGGATAAGATGCCAAGATCATCATAGGGAAGTCACAACTTGTAAAGCAATCCTTCCTTGCTGTGTCACACGTCCGATGCGTTCCCAATCTCAGCTGAGTCCAGTATTGTCGCCGTGCATTGGTCTCTAGATGAGGCTTCCTCAGTGGAGCGATGATTACGCCTGCGACGCTGTTGCGTTGTCCAATTTGCGTTGTCAGAGTAACTATCGCGTCCTCCAGGAACCACTTTCTCTGTAACAGCGTCAGCGTACGAGCGTTGTGTCTGGGATCTTGGGGAATTCCCGTTCTCTGGCGTGCGACGATGAAACCCAAAGGAAGCACGACCTTGAATAAATTGCATCGCTGCAGCACTGTCTGTAAATGATTTCAGGACACCTTTTGGATCCCGAAACCTGAGTATAGCCGGAAACGCTAGTTGGAAGCGCACGTTTTGTTTAAAAAGCAGGGAGCAGGCTGGACTGAACAGTTTCCTCTTACGTGCCACTGAAGCCGAAAAGTCTTCATATAACCTGACTCTGTGGCCACCCACTATCAATGGGAGCCTTCTGGACCTGTACTCCCTCAGTAGTGTTTCTTTGTCCTTGTAGTCCAGATATCTTGCAATAGCTTGTCTCGGGTTGTCTTGCGGGTCCCGTGGCGGGCCCACTCGGTGCGAGCGCTCAACTCTGCATTTATGTTGCATACCCAGCACCTTTGGCAGTTCCACCTCCCAGATAGCGTCCAGTTGACCAGGTGAGATGGATTCAGGTAGACCCACCAAACGCAGATTATTCCGGCGGGACCGGTTTTCCAAATCATCTAATTTGTCTTCCGAGTACACCGCCTGCTTTTGCAAGCCCGCCACCTGCTCTTCCAAGCGCAGAATTCTGTCTTCAGCTTCTCCCAATCTACGTTCTGCCTCTTGCAGCCGGTCCCCTTGAGCTGATACCGTGCGCTGTAGATCCTGAATCACTTCTGCTACAGCTTCCTTGACCGCCGCTTTCAGATCAGCCGCAAGGTATGGTGCGACCTCTTTAGCTAAGGATTGCACATCCACAGTGTGCATACAGGAGGCTGGGTCCCCCATTTCACCACCGGAGGTCCCCCCTCGTTGTCCGCCATTACTATTGTTATTCCTAGGCTGCGTCTCGCCCACTCCCGAAGCGGGAGACGATCCCCCGTTCAAACCTCTCGCCGGCGGATCTGGTCTGCTCCTGGCGGTACCTCCAGTCTGGCCTCCTCGCCCCCCGGAGGATTTGGCAGCACGGCTGTGTTCTTTCGTTTTGGCGGCGCTGGCTCGCACTTCCGCCGCCATCTTAAGCTGTGTCCCGCTCGGCCTCGTGATGCGCCGGGTGACAGTCTCCTCTCCGCCCGTACTCCTCAATATGTATCTGTCCAGAGTCCCTGTGGTACGGGGAGTGGACGCCAGCGTGGATATGGCCCGGATGGCTCCTTAAACCCGGTGATTGTGACGGATTGTCGGCTCAGGGACAGGAGCCCTCATTTCAGGCAGCCATCAGCACAGCGCCGGAACCGGAAGTGGGAGTTGATTCTTATGGGATTCTTATAACCCGTTAGTCTCTACTGAGTATACATGATGCTTCACATGACGTTATGTATCCGTAGTATCAGAGAAATAGAGGAATAAAGCACATGTGGAGATCCAGAAGATATAGCACTACAGGCCCAGGTGGCGTCTAGCACTGCAGGGGTTAACAATAGAACTGATAAGTCTGAATGCTGCAGGAGTTGTGAGGCACTGATGCTGCAGTCCTACAAGTAAGGGTGGGGGTCAGTGAGGAGTAGGATCTTCTGTAGTGGGAGCAGATACCGACAGCACAACAGTGTTACCCAAATTGCAGCGGGTTACAGCAGATCAGGTGTCCCCACAAAGATAGTTTATGGTGCCAGCCACTAGAATATACTCTGAGATCAGAGAGACAGGGTCCTGTATGGGCCAAGGTGTTGTAGAGCCAGGAGATTGTAAGGGATGATGTTAGTCTCTTGCAAAAGTGCTTTCCTGAGTCACCATTATCTCTGCAGGAGCTGTCTTTCACTTACCATTTCAGTGACTTCTCAAATAGCAGGTCCGGCAAAGGCTCCTCACTGCTTCCTGGAGTGTCAGATATCAGCAGCCCAGCTCCATTCTGTGTGGTTGCAGCTGCTGGAGGAGACACAGTGCAGAGTGTGCACCCGAGGACAATAGAAAGTCTCTGTAGGAGCAGGTGGCAGAGCTCCTTGTGGCAGCACAGCTCTGTGAGGGGGAGGCCACACAGTCAGGCCAAAATGAGAGCTTGAGGTGGTAGACAGGTAAAAATAAGCCCAGCTTGGTGTGCTGGGATGAGGCAGCAGATGATTTAGGGATGAATGGAGGCCAAATAGCACCTCCAGAGCCACGGATGCCTGTGATTGAGTATCAGGTAGCAGGAGCTTCTTCCCCCCCAGTCCAAAATTGCCCAGAATCTCCAACCCCGTCATCCAACGTCCTTCCGTCTTATGTAGCAGATCGCCCATCTTCAACACCCCCTTCCTTCTCCAGTCTCTGAATAGTGCGTTGTCACGTCCCATAGTAAAGTCAGGGAAGGCCCATGGATTAAGATGTTTAGAGACCCTCCAGGACAGGCCACATTTCTTCCTGACCGCCTTCCATGCCGCAATTGTGTCCTTGCAGACAACGGCTGACTTGATATGAGGCGGAATGCTTGCTAGGGATGAATGTAGGAGGGAACAACGGTCCCAAGGGGCACAGAATTCCACCTCAAGTGGGCCTGCAGAATATATGTTAGCAGCTGTGATCCACTCTACTACGTGCCGCAGCAAACATGCCAGATTATAACCCCTCAAGTCAGGTAAGTTTGTACCCCCTCAGCTCGCGGTAACATCAACGTACCCAGACGAAGTCTAGGTCTCTTTCCCTTCCACACGAACGTGGAGAATGCCTTATTAATCCTACGTACGTCAACATGTTTCAACAGTAGGGGAATCGTTTGTAAAGGATAGAGAAGACGGGCAAAACTTACCATCTTTACTAAATGACATCGACCCAACAGGGAAAGTGGAAGATTTGCCCACCTTTTCAGTTCCTGTTCAATTTTGTCAAAAAGTGGGGAGTAATTAAGGGTGTAGACCTGGCTCGGTGTCCTGCCTAACTGGATCCCTAGGTATTTGATGTGAGAGTTGGCCAACGGAATTCCCAATGCGTTCGCAGTTTCCCTTAAAGCTCCCCCCCCTCTAATACTCAGTATTTCGCATTTTCGTCTGTTTAAGGAAAACCCCGCAAAGATTCCAAATGACTCAATGCCCCTAATCAACATAGGCAGATCACTTTCCGGGTTATCCAAAAAGAGAACGATATCATCTGCGAACAGAGCAGATTTCACCTCGCAGCGTCCCACTTTAATTCCTGAAAATGGGCTAGCATTATTAATGTATCTCGCCAGGGGCTCCAGGGCTATATTAAACAATAGAGGCGATAGTGGGCACCCCTGCCGAGTCCCTTTCTGTAGCGGAAATTTCGGTGACAGGAAGCCCGGGGTGTGCACCCTCGCAGTAGGGTTAGAATAAAGATTAGAAATAAAGCTACGAAATCTGCCCTCTATGCCCATTCTATTCATAACCAGATCCAGCCATGGCCACCGGACATTATCAAACGCCTTTTCTGCGTCCAAGGTGACCATGGCCGGATCTTTCCCCTCCTGTCTGGCACTATTTCGCACCACGTCCAACACCAATAACGCCTTGCGGATGTTAGTCACTGCGGAACGCCCTTTAACAAACCCAGATTGGTGAGCCTCAATGAGTTCTGGGAGGACCTGGGCCAGCCTGCCTGCCATTATTTTAGATAGAAGTTTAAGGTCCACATTTACGAGAGATATAGGCCTGTAATTTGCCGGATTTTCTCTATCTTTATCTCCTTTGGGCAACAATTTAATATAGGCCATATTCGTGTCGTCAGGTATAGGGTCACCCATGGTAAATCTATTAAACATCCCCGTCAATGTTGGGGTCACCTCCTCTCTCAGGATTTTATAAAACTCCCCCGTATAACCGTCAGGGCCTGGTGCCTTATTAGTACCCAATTTCCTGATGGCTGAGTCGACCTCGGATTCCGATATGGGTTTGTTAAGAACGTCCAGATCTGCTTCCGAGATCGAGTCAAGGTGTATCTTTCGTAACCAATCTTCTCCTCCCGACATTTGTTCTCCCTGTACTCTGTAAAGCTTTCGGTAAAAATCTCCCAGTACATTATTAATGTCTCTTGGGCTAGTAACCACTTCCCCACCCTGACGACGTAGTCCCATAATCGGATTAGGTAATCTGCGACCCCTAGCCAGGTTCGCCAGTAACTTCCCCGCCTTATCGCCAAATCTATTTAGATCCACGTCCAGCTGACCACGTATCATGATTTCCCTGGTCTCTGTCAATCTGTCAAAATCTTTCCTCGCCTCTGTCCATTTCTGTCTGTCGGACGGATTACATGTGAGGCGGAATGTCCTGTAAGCGTCTGTGACTTTCGCGCTGGCCACTGAGTACTGTTCTGTCACCTTCTTCTTTTGTGTTAAAGTATGAGCAATAATTTGTCCTCTAACCACTGCCTTCCCCGCTCCCCAGAACAACGTATGGTCATCTTTGTGGGCCGTGTTATCTCTCGAGAACTCAAGCCACCATTCTTTAAGTCTGGTCCTAAAGTCTCCCAGTTTCGACAGATGTGAGGGAAAGCGCCACAGGATGTCCGATCCTTTAGGTTGAACATCAAGGATGTCCAAAGACACCGGACTGTGGTCTGAGATGACCATTGGCTCAATCTCAGCACCCTCTATGGATCGCACCATTTTCGTATTCACCAGGAACATATCTAATCGTGACCAAGACGAGTGGGGGTACGAGTAATGAGTATATTCCAACTCCTGTGGGTGTAGAGTTCGCCACACATCTGCCAAACCCAAAGACCTCACCATGTCAGCTAATGCTCCTCCCCGCCTAGGTGCTCCTATAAGACCGGAAGTCCCGTAGGTATCCCTCCTCCTATCCAAATCTTCAGTCATTACTTCGTTAAAGTCGCCTCCAATTATTATATTTGGTTCACTATCCTCCAACCACCTCGTCTGTAAATCTCTAAGGAACTGACCCCGCGGGCCGTTTGGAGCATAGATGTTATATAGACTTAACCGTTGAGCCTTTACTTCCAGGACTAAATGTAGTACCCTCCCCTCTTGGTCTCTAGATACCGATACCTCAGTATGAGCTAGATGTTTGTTAACGAGTATTAATACCCCAGCTTTACGGTCTTGTGCACCTGAAATCCATCCCGCTCCCACCCATTGCTTTTGCATGTAATGTAACTCATGTTGCCTAAGATGTGTCTCCTGTAAAAGGGCAATGTCCACCTTAAGTCTTTTCAGATGTCTAAGCACCATATGTCTCTTATTGGGGGACCTAAGCCCCTTAACATTCCAGGTTATTACTCTAACCATTTTTCATAACGTCATGAGGAGAAAAGTAGGCACCCAGCCCACCCCAGAGTCTCGGATTGACGACTAGATAGTATAGTACCCCTTTCATGTGTTGGGAAATCAGAGCATCCAATGATACAGCACTATATACTTGGAGTAATAAACCTATTGGGAGCAACAACACAACCACAAAAAATAAACTGAAACAAACAACCCTCCCCTTATTAGTCATCACCCGACCATGCCGGGCACACGAGATGGGAACTTCAACAAACAAGTTTCCTCTCGGGAAAATATCTTTCCTTAACCCCATGGCTTCCTTTTTTCTGTGCTGACGCGGCCCGCCCTGAGCCTTACGCCTGATATTCACATATACGGAACCATTCCAAGAAGGCCGTTGAATTGGTATATGTTGCCTTGGACATGTAAGCTTATACATACCCCCAACTTCAGATATAATATACATCCCTTCCCAGAAAGAAAAGAAAAGAGAAAGAGAAAAAAAAAAAAAAACAACACCAGTAGTAAGGGAGGCACATTAGGGCAATCAGACTATGGAGTGAACTTCTCATCATATGATATTCACGTAAAAAGAGAGATGAAGAGAGAGAAAGGTAGAGAAAAGAAAGGAAGGGGAGAAATGAAAGAAGAGGAAGAAAGTGGGACATATAGGAGAGCGAATGAGAGGGAGAAATTGCGAGGTGGAGGGGGAAGGAAGGGAGAGGGGGGAATACCGTGGGGGGGGGGGGAAGAGGAGGATGTGGAAATAGAAGTGAGAGGCAAAAGAGTAATTGTGTGAATGTGGGGGGAATAGAGGAGGGGAAGGGAGTGTGTAGAAATATGTATATGAGAGGGATGAAAAGGGGATGAAGAGGTGTAAGTTCAAGATTGAGCTTGAGTCGGTGAGAAAGTATATGGAGTACATATAGATGTACGGGAGTGAAGTGGGAACGTCATATGAGCGGAAACAAAAAAGCAGAGAGGGAGGATTGAAAATGGGAACCAACGCTTGCCAGTAGCTTTAGTAGACATGGCTATCCATTAGCATCGGTCTGTCCATGGATCCTCAGGGATAAGATGCCAAGATCATCATAGGGAAGTCACAACTTGTAAAGCAATCCTTCCTTGCTGTGTCACACGTCCGATGCGTTCCCAATCTCAGCTGAGTCCAGTATTGTCGCCGTGCATTGGTCTCTAGATGAGGCTTCCTCACTGGAGCGATGATTACGCCTGCGACGCTGTTGCGTTGTCCAATTTGCGTTGTCAGAGTAACTATCGCGTCCTCCAGGAACCACTTTCTCTGTAACAGCGTCAGCGTACGAGCGTTGTGTCTGGGATCTTGGGGAATTCCCGTTCTCTGGCGTGCGACGATGAAACCCAAAGGAAGCACGACCTTGAATAAATTGCATCGCTGCAGCACTGTCTGTAAATGATTTCAGGACACCTTTTGGATCCCGAAACCTGAGTATAGCCGGAAACGCTAGTTGGAAGCGCACGTTTTGTTTAAAAAGCAGGGAGCAGGCTGGACTGAACAGTTTCCTCTTACGTGCCACTGAAGCCGAAAAGTCTTCATATAACCTGACTCTGTGGCCACCCACTATCAATGGGAGCCTTCTGGACCTGTACTCCCTCAGTAGTGCTTCTTTGTCCTTGTAGTCCAGACATCTTGCAATAGCTTGTCTCGGGTTGTCTTGCGGGTCCCGTGGCGGGCCCACTCGGTGCGAGCGCTCAACTCTGCATTTATGTTGCATACCCAGCACCTTTGGCAGTTCCACCTCCCAGATAGCGTCCAGTTGACCAGGTGAGATGGATTCAGGTAGACCCACCAAACGCAGATTATTCCGGCGGGACCGGTTTTCCAAATCCTCTAATTTGTCTTCCGAGTACACCGCCTGCTTTTGCAAGCCCGCCACCTGCTCTTCCAAGCGCAGAATTCTGTCTTCAGCTTCTCCCAATCTACGTTCTGCCTCTTGCAGCCGGTCCCCTTGAGCTGATACCGTGCGCTGTAGATCCTGAATCACTTCTGCTACAGCTTCCTTGACCGCCGCTTTCAGATCAGCCGCAAGGTATGGTGCGACCTCTTTAGCTAAGGATTGCACATCCACAGTGTGCATACAGGAGGCTGGGTCCCCCATTTCACCACCGGAGGTCCCCCCTCGTTGTCCGCCATTACTATTGTTATTCCTAGGCTGCGTCTCGCCCACTCCCGAAGCGGGAGACGATCCCCCGTTCAAACCTCTCGCCGGCGTATCTGGTCTGCTCCTGGCGGTACCTCCAGTCTGGCCTCCTAGCCCCCTGGAGGATTTGGCAGCACGGCTGTGTTCTTTCGTTTTGGCGGCGCTGGCTCGCACTTCCGCCGCCATCTTAAGCTGTGTCCCGCTCGGCCTCGTGATGCGCCGGGTGACAGTCTCCTCTCCGCCCGTACTCCTCAATATGTATCTGTCCAGAGTCCCTGTGGTACGGGGAGTGGACGCCAGCGTGGATATGGCCCGGATGGCTCCTTAAACCCGGTGATTGTGACGGATTGTCGGCTCAGGGACAGGAGCCCTCATTTCAGGCAGCCATCAGCACAGCGCCGGAACCGGAAGTGGGAGTTGATTCTTATGGGATTCTTATAACCCGTTAGTCTCTACTGAGTATACATGATGCTTCACATGACGTTATGTATCCGTAGTATCAGAGAAATAGAGGAATAAAGCACATGTGGAGATCCAGAAGATATAGCACTACAGGCCCAGGTGGCGTCTAGCACTGCAGGGGTTAACAATAGAACTGATAAGTCTGAATGCTGCAGGAGTTGTGAGGCAGTGATGCTGCAGTCCTACAAGTAAGGGTGGGGGTCAGTGAGGACTAGGATCTTCTGTAGTGGGAGCAGATACCGACAGCACAACAGTGTTACCCAAATTGCAGCGGGTTACAGCAGATCAGGTGTCCCCACAAAGATAGTTTATGGTGCCAGCCACTAGAATATACTCTGAGATCAGAGAGACAGGGTCCTGTATGGGCCAAGGTGTTGTAGAGCCAGGAGATTGTAAGGGATGATGTTAGTCTCTTGCAAAAGTGCTTTCCTGAGTCACCATTATCTCTGCAGGAGCTGTCTTTCACTTACCATTTCAGTGACTTCTCAAATAGCAGGTCTCGGCAAAGGCTCCTCACTGCTTCCTGGAGTGTCAGATATCAGCAGCCCAGCTCCATTCTGTGTGGTTGCAGCTGCTGGAGGAGACACAGTGCAGAGTGTGCACCCGAGGACAGATAGAAAGTCTCTGTAGGAGCAGGTGGCAGAGCTCCTTGTGGCAGCACAGCTCTGTGAGGGGGAGGCCACACAGTCAGGCCAAAATGAGAGCTTGAGGTGGTAGACAGGTAAAAATAAGCCCAGCTTGGTGTGCTGGGATGAGGCAGCAGATGATTTAGGGATGAATGGAGGCCAAATAGCACCTCCAGAGCCACGGATGCCTGTGATTGAGTATCAGGTAGCAGGAGCTTCTTCACATGCATCCTTCCTGGATCTCGGCCATCTTGGATCTCTAAACTGCATTCTTTATCAGTGTGCATGATGACCCACTTTATACAGCTATCTATTCCTTTTTTGAGTTGTTATACAGACTTTGTTTGCTATGTTAGTTTGGGAACACTTATTTTTACATACCACATGTGTGATGCCTGCTACTTATGTTTTTCTAAGTATGGTACTCGTAGTAATGGGACAAGCACTTAATCATACCAAAATCCCATAACTGCATCTGCATATACAACATATAGTTGCTCACACTTATTCAGCATAGACCAACTGCAGTAGTTTGCAAAGAATAACATATACGATAAAGGGTTTTACTGAATAGGATATAACTTAGCTGTTGGATGTAGTAATCTGTTTGCAGCAACCTCTATCTTCACAGTAAAATGCATTGGAGGCAGCAGTACAGGTTAAACAGTGCTCTTTCTTGGCGCACCCTGCCCTCTTTCTTGGCGCACCCTGCCCTCTTTCTTGGCGCACCCTGCCCTCTTTCTTGGCGCACCCTGCCCTCTTTCTTGGCGCACCTTGCCCTCTTTCTTGGCGCACACTGCCCGCTTTCTTGGCGCGCCCTGCCTTCTTTCTCGGCACACTCTTGTCTTCCTGCAGAGAACTGATGATTGATTACATGTACCCTTTGCACTATATAGCATATACAGTAGATGCATACTTTTTGATGTTCTCTGTCCTGTCTTCATGATCCTAGAGTCTGGCTCGGACATGCTCACTGGTGTTTAAGTGAATTCCCTAGTGGGTCCACAGTCCCCCTACAAGTACTTGGCACAGCACACTTATAGCAATAAGTACCGGTAGATTACCTGCTGCAGTATGAGCAAGTGCCATTAAAACCGCCTTAAATGCCCCCCCTCGGGATCCTTGCCTATCAGCTAGATGAAAATCCACCAATTCCATCCTCCTTGCATCCTCCATTTACTTCTGTGGCTATCTGGCTGCATCTTTTTATTCAAATGAAAGGAGAATGTGTTAGCTGGAAAATTGACCCAAAGACCAGGTAATATTTGACTGTATCGATAGAGTTGTCCTCAGAACAAATGTCAATGGTGGGCCCTTGTCATCCAGTGTGACACTGCCTGCAGTTGCTGACAGGCACCTTTTCCAGAGCTAAGGGAGAAACACTTAATTGGTTGAATTGGCGTACTCCTGTTTTACTGACAACACTCTAAAGTGCAAGGCAAGAGATAAACACACTGTACTATATGCTCTATGACATGATAATTTTGAGAAATTTTTGTCTTTATTAAAATGCCATCCAAACATCGGAAGTTGAATAGCTCCCTAGGAAAGTGTCTACTTTTGCTTGCCTCCCGTCTAGTTCCTGGCTTGAAATACCATGCCCACTCCAATTGCTGGGATGGAGGACACAGAGTTTCCCTAATACAGTCACGAGGAGAAATGGTCAATGTAGCACTTGTTGTGACAAACCATACAAATTCTGCAGGAGTTGGTCGTTCTCCTATATTTGGGAAAAATTTTATTTCACAGCTCCAGTATCGCTGGATTTCACTGCTGATCATTATGATAAAGCTAAAAGATGTCGTCCTTAAGTGGAGTAAACGGAGAAAAAAGTGCTCCTGTGTAATACCAGAGGGTGACATTGTGTATAATATACAAGTTGCTTTTTCTTTTTTTTTCTTTCTCTCTGCAAGGTATTTTTTGTCTTCTTTTTCTCTGAATCCATAATAACTTTTAAAGAGTGAATTAGTTTGAACAGCCAGAACTCTGGAGAGCCCAGACACTAAATCTGGCCATACCCAGTAGATAACTGTTGATTGATCATTCAGCTGATTCTCCCATACTCAGGAGCACTTGTCCAGCAAAGTGCTCCTGTAGTTCTGGCTTACACATGTGGTCAAAATTGTTGGTACCCCTAGTGTAATGAAAGAAAAACCCACAATGGTCACAGAAATAACTTGAATCTGACGAAAGTAATAATAAATACAAAATGTTTGAAAATGAACAAATGAAAGTCAGACATTGCTTATCAACCTTGCTTCCACAGAATTAAAAAAAAAAAATTAAACTCCTGAAATAGACCTGGGCAGAAATGATGATCCCTTAACTCAATATTTTGTTGCACAACCTTTAGAGGGAATCACTGCAATCAAATGATTCCTGTGACTGTCAATGAGACTTCTGCACTTCTCAGCAGGTATTTTCGTGACTCCTCAAGAGCAAACTGCTCCAGTTGTCTCGTGTTTGAAGGTTGCCTTTTCCAGACGTAATGTTTCAGCTCTTTCTAAAGATGCCCAATAGGATTTAGGTCAGGGCTAAAGAAGGCCATTTTAGAATAGTCCAATGTTTTCGTCTTAGCCATTCTTGGGTGTTTTTAGCTATGTGTTTTGGGTCATTATTCTGTTGCAAGACCCATGACCTGCGACTGAGATCAAGCTATCTGACACTGGGCAGCACATTTCTCTTTAGAATCCCTTGATAGTCTTGAGATTTCATTGTACCCTGCACAGATTCAAGACACTCTGTGCCAGATGCAGCAAAGCGGTCCCCGAACATTACAGAGCCTCCTCCATGTTTCATAGTAGGGGCAGTGTTCTTTTCTTGATATGCTTCATTTTTCCATCTGTGAACATTGAGCTGATGTGCTTGCTTGCCAAAAAGTTCCATTTTTGTCTCATCTGTCCATAGGACATTCTACATCCGGCCATGTGGATAATTCAGTCCACTGCATGGACTGAGACAGCTAAAGGGCAGAAAACGGTGGACTACTAGCCACACCTCACCCTCCGCCACTGTTCTCTTTCTGATGGCACCGCTGTTTGCATCCACAGGATGCAGATAGTGGTGAACAAATTGGAGGAGGACAGTGCTGCTGGTTCCATCTTCCACCAGTTATTGATGATGTTACATCATTGAGTGTGCTGTGTGGAGCATCAGTTCACTGGATGCCAGAGCAGAGCGGCAGGGGAACAGGAGTGAGTTGATTCTTTTTTTTTTTTTTTTCATGTGTATGACATGTTTGAATGAATGTAGGTGGTAGAGTGGGGGCTCATAATGTATATGGGGGGATGTCGGCATTCTTAATTCCGATCAACATTAAGTGATATAGTCAATGATACTAAAAACTAATTAATAATATTGAGCAAAATTAATTTCAGCCTCTTGGTTTGGATCTCAACACCAGTGATATTCTAACGTGGCCCCTGAGGAAAATGAATTGCCAACCCTACATTAGACAGTCATCCCACATTGTCTTTTTCACCTGACATTAGCCTGTGTATGGGGGCTTTAAGAAGCCGTTTGACAGATGCTTCTCAGAAGATATCCTAAATGACACAATGGGACCTAACAGTATTCATCGAGATTCACAATAACAGATAATTATTTTTATAAATATCCAATTTTTATTTTTTTTTGTATATGGATACTGCTTTTACACTTTTTATTTTATTGGACAACTTCAGAATTTTGTTATGGTCTCTGACTGTTAAAGCCTATCTATGCCAAGCTACCTGCGATGATGGCATCTGTTCTGTAACCTATATTTAGCTATTGTTTGCTGGACTGTATCAAATTAGTATCATTGGCTGGTTCTCACCGATTTCACCTTTGAACTTGAAGTACTGTATTATGGGTTCAAACATGCTGTATTTATCTACCTGTTAACTAATGCCACCTTTAATAATTACTAATATTCTACATTTAAGTAAGTTTTTGGTGGGAAGAATAGTAATAGATTTATCTTAAAATTGTCATAGGACCCTTGCACATCAAGTTTGGTAGATATTGAGTACTGTAGCACAGTAGAGAAAACCTCCTTAGGGCTCATTCAGATGTCAGAGTTTCACGTACGAGTGCGATCTGTCGTTTTTACAGTTTGTATCCTGCATTACACTATGGAGTGATTCACAAGTCCATGATTCTTCATGGACCATGCAGTCTGCGAACTGTCGTGGAGACATGTTTACTCCTTAGGATAGATCATCATCAATATTTGATCAGTGAGGGTGTGACACCTGCCCTCCATTGCCCCATCCTGCCAATCGACACTTCCTGGTGGTGGTTGCGGGCTGAAGTGCTTAATTCTGGAGCTTCAGAGCTCAACTTAATCAGCAGTGTAGTGGCTATGGACAGGTACAAGTGCTGCACTTTTGCCCCCTGTTTGAATCATTAGGGTGCAGATGTATGGTGACTAGCATTTACATCTAATGGGCAGCACGGTGGCTCAGTGGTTAGCACTGCACTGGTGCCCTGGATTCAATTCCCACCAAGGACAACATCTGCAAGGAATTTGTTCTCCCAGTGTTTGTATGGGTTTCTTCCTGGCTCTCCAGTTTCCTCCCACACTCCAAACATACTGATAGGATATTTAGATTGTGAGCCCCAATGGGGACAGTGTGTTACAAATGTATGTAAAGCACTATGGAATTAATAGTGCTATATAAATGAATAAGTATTTTTATTATTACATGGTTAACATAGCAAATGGACTCCCTCTTTAATCCTCTGAGGTTGTGTTTTCCTGATGGTTGCCATAGCAAGAAATGTCCCTAGTCTGTAGGCTATAGTGATTATGAACATAGCAAAAGAAGGGGGGGGGGGCGGTTGGGGGGCGGGGTGCTGGCGGCGAGGAGCGGGTTTGGTTTCGGTGCTGGCAGCCGTCGGCTCTCCTCTCTCCTACCTGCGATGCTGAACGGGCGCATACACAGCCTGCACAGGACAGCAGGGAGGACATTGAGCTCATACACAGCCTGCACAGGACAGCAGGGAGGACACGGAGCTCATACACAGCCTGCACAGGACAGCAGGGAGGAGCATTACTGGGAGCCGGGATCCTGGTGGACGGGGGACGGCAGAGGAGAGGAGGGGCGGGATCAGGCATGGAAAGCAGGAAGCTTCCCTTGCCTGACCCTCCTTTGGCATCGGGTTACGGGGGTCAGCTGGGGGCCCCCTTGCAGGCTTTAGGGGCCCCTAGCCGGTCGGGGCCCTGGTGCAGCTGCACCAGCTGCACCACGGTAGGTCCGCCCCTGGACAGGATACAGCAGTCCCCTTAATAAAGGAGGTAACACAGGTGCAAAATACTGACAAAACAAGCACTCTCTACCTATCAGTTTATGGAGAGGGTGGCTGAGGATTGCACACAGGTGAAGCATGCAATAGGGTGCAATGGTGTGTGCAATACTAATATTGGGCAATCATACAGGCTGGGGGCCGTATACCAGGATGGAGGATCATAAATACCAGGATGGGGGTACATATTCCAGGATGGTGGCTATATATCTGGATGGGAGCTACATACCAGGATAAGAGCCATATATCAGGATAGGGTACCAGGCTGGGGCCATATACCATTATGAGGAGATGGGGAACATATGCCAGAATGGATAATCATATATACCAGTATGGGGCACATATACCAGGATGGAGAATCCTATATACCAGGATTGGGAACATATACCAAGAGGGAAAGGATATATGTCAAGATGGGGGAACATGTATACATGGGAGGGGCTTAGTACATCAGTACAGAAATGGGGACATTACAGCCATAATAGTGTGAGCAACAGATCTTCACCCCCATAACAGAGCGTCATTACCACATGTTTTGCTTCAAATTTTATTTCCTGTTGTCCTCCTTTAAAACTTGGGTGCATCTTATGGTATGGAAAATACAGTAGGAAAAGTTTTTTTTACTGTGTCAAATATATATTTTCCATGACATTTTCTTTATCTGTTTCTGTAGATTTTCAGATAAACAGTGTCTTGTTCCAGCGGGAGAAAAGCTGCTGCAAGTGTAGTCAGAGCCGCTTTTTTTCCCTCTCCAATTTAAATAAACATGCATACTCGGCCAAGCAAGCATGTTTATGGTGGAATAGAGAAAATGATTGCTCAGCTGTGATTTCTTATTGATAATTACTTTACATTCAGAGTTTCAGCTTATTTTAGCACGTGGTTTATATTCTGGGTATTTTTTTCTCAGTAGTAGAACATTTGGTTACCATCTCCGACAGTCCTGACATTTATTTTTTATGATGATTATGCTTTTATTAAACTCGAAACAAATTATGCATCTTAGGCTACCTTCACGTTACGATTTTTGAGGGAGCGATGCTGTCCGACAAAATCAGACAGCATCGGCTCCCTCTGATGCCTGGAATCGGATGCCAAATAGGCATCCGATTCCGACATAAAATCGCCCCCTCCAGGCTGATAAAAAAAAACAAAAACGAAAATCAAAACTGTATGCTCACCTGTCCCCAAGGCCCCTGTCGTCTCTCGCAGGCTCCCGGTGTCCTCGCGGTGTCTGCAGAGGTCGTCTTCTTCATAACAGGACCTGCCGTGATGTCACAATCACGTGATCGCAGGTTAACCTGCGGTCACGTGATTGTGACATCACGGCAGGTCCTGTTATGAAGAAGAAGACCTCTGCAGACACTGTGAGGACACCGGGAGCCTGCGGGAAACGACGGGGGAATCGGGGACAGGTGAGCATACAGTTTTTTTTTGTTTTTTTTTGTTCCATAGAGCCCCATGTTAAAATCTTCGGACCAAATTGGATGTGCACTAAATGGCATCCGATTTGGTCCAATCCGATTTTATTGTCGGTGCAAAAATTGGAGCATGCTCCGATTTTTGCACCGATAAAAAAATCGGACAGAGTCGGATCGGACCAAATCGGATGCCATTTGGTGCAAATCCGAGTCAGTCCGATGCCCATAGGGCTGCATGGGGGCCAAAATCGTTCCGATGCTGTCCCGATTTTTATCGGACAGCATCGGAACTGAAAAATCCGTAGTGTGAAACCAGCCTAAGGCCCTTTTCACATCCGCGTTTATTACTGATCGCAGCAGATGCGGCAGATTTACAGCATCTGTCGCATCTGCCGCCTAACCGTCACACTTGCTATTCACCTGCGGCAAGCCTCATGCAATGTCTATGGGCAGGTGCGGTATAGTTGCAATTTTGGCACTTGCGGCAGCTGCAGCAGCGAAATAACCGCAGTAAGCAGCGTTTTTTTCGCAGCTGCCACAAGTGCCGAAGCCGCAACTATACCGCACTTGCCGCAAGCCCCATAGACATTGCATGGAGCCTGCCGCAGGTGAACCGCAAGTGTGACGGTTAGGCGGCAGATGCGGTAAATCCGTCGCATCTGCTGCGATCAGCGATAAACGCTGATGTGAAAGGGGGGTAACATGCGGAATTAATAGGAATATATTCACTCATTTTGAGAAATTGATTCATGTATTTTATATAATTTGATTTTTGGACAGGTATTGCTTTATTTCTCCTCAATTCCTTTTAATAGAAGAACATCTTTATTTAATGGTAAATGTAATATTATGAATGATGGCCTTTAGGCAGTGCATTTTTATAAGTACTAGAAAGTGGAAGGTTTACAGTTTGAGAGAAAAAAAAACCAAAACATTTTGTCTGTCTGTCTGCTTTATGTATAATCTAATTTAATTGAAAGCAAGACCGCATGTAACAACGCAATAATATTGTCTCTCCAAGATACTGTCATATAGTAAACATTACAATCCTTGCATGCAGGCATAGAAAAAATAAAATAATGTCAGGAAAAGGAGAAACCGTTCCATATCTTACTCTTGCGTAATAATACAAAATAAATGAGAAAAAAAAAAGGCTAATTAGCCAATGGTATGCAGACTTTTACCATCTATTCTAAATCTTGTCTCCTATTCCTCTTAGGTCAGAGGAGAGGACACATCAGATTCATATTAACTATTTACATGTATACAAATACAAGAGAGAAGAATGTTTGTCCCGTGTCTGTTCGGATACTTAGGCCGCGCTATGATTTACGAAACGGGTTTTGGTGCGTCAGTTGCAAACAAAGATCCAAGGTTTCTTCTACACTTTCGAAGAAATATCTCGGGTTAAAAAAGAACCACCATATGATTTAGGAAAAGAGAAAAAGAGTGAATAGAAAGCCAGGTAGATATACAGTATGACATATGGTAGGAAATGGAGATGGGGGAGAGGAATTGTCTGTATGCTTTATTATGCAGAGGATGCTCCTGGGTGACATCTTTTTTTTTATAGCCCACTGGACAATAATAATAAGCATTATTAATGTAGCGCCAACATATTCCACAGCGCTTTACAAATCAGAGATTCATATAAAAACAAACAGTCATAAGAAACAGTTATGGAAAATATAATAATTAAAGCAAAAAACAAAATGACCCAGCTCGTAAGAGCATACAATCTACAATGCTGTAGGGGTGATGCAAAGTACAGGTGCTTATTTGCAATGATGGTCCAGCCATCTTGAGGAAATGGGAAGTAGATAAGAGCAGAGTAAGTAGCCACCAGCCAGTCTGTATAGAGCTTTTGGGTCTGGTGGAGTTTAACACTTATGTTCATAGAAACTGTGAATACTCTATGTTTAAATGACTTTGATTAGGAAGAATGATAGACCGCCCTAAAAAGATGTGTTTTTAAGGAGCACCTAAAAGTATGTAAGTTGTGGATTGTCCTAATTTCTTGGGGTAGAGCATTCCAGAGGATTGGGGCAGCTCGGGAGAAGTCTTGGAGCCGGGAGTGGGAGGTTCGGATTAGTGTAGATGTTAGATTAAAGTTGCTTCCAGAGCGTAAGGAACGGGTGGGGTGATAGAGAAGAGGGTAGGTAGGGAGGTGCTGCACTGTTGTGAAGTGCTTTGTGGGTGAGAACAAACAATTTGAATTGGACCCTATAGTGTATCGGCAGCCAGTGCAATGACTGGCACAGAGCGGAAGCATCTGAATAACTGTAAGCCAGATAGGTGACTCTGGCTGCTGCATTAAGGATGGACTGGAGAGGGTCTAATGAGGGGTAGACCAATTAATAGAGAATTACAATAATCAAGGTGGGAGTGGATCAAGGCCACTGTGAGGGTTTTAGTTGTTTCCATGGTGAGGAATTCTAGAGATTTTCTTCAGGTGCAGGCGACATGAGTGTGCAAGAGATTGTATACAGGAAGTGAAGGAAAGATCAGCAGCAAACATAACACCCAGACAGCGAGCCTGCTGTCTAGGCGTTATCATGGTGCCGCATACTGAGAGGGAGATGTCAGATTTAGGGAGGTTAGTGGAGGGCAGAATCAGAAGAAGTTCAGTTTTGGAGAGGTTGAGTTTCAGGTAGAGAGTGGACATGATATTGGAATCTGTGGTTAGACAGTCATTGGTGTTCTATAATACAGGGGATAAGGTTAGGGGAAGAATAATATAGTTGTGTGTCATCAGCATAAAGATGGTACTGGATGCCCAATCTGCTGATGGCCTGTCCAATAGGGGTTGTGTAGAGAGAGGAGAGAAGAGAGCCAAGGTCTGAACCCTGAGGAACCCCAGTAGTGAGAGGAAGAGGAGAGGAAGTGGAGCCAGCGTATGATACACTGAAAGAGTGGTTGGAAAGATAGTACCCTGTTTCACCTAAAATAAGATGGGGGGAGGGGAATATTGTATGGGAATATTGGGGCTTGGAAGGGGATGGCGGAAAAATAAGACATCCCCTGAAAATAAGACAGTGTATTTTTTGGAGCAAAAAGTAAAGATATTATTTTAGGGGAAACAGGGTACGAGAACCAGAAGAGAGCTGTGTCTATTATGCCAATCAAGTGCAGCATTGCGAGTAGGAGATGATGGTCAACTGTCACGTACTTATTTGTCGCTGACATTGCTGGATGCTGCTGTGTATGTTTGTCTTTAAGAGCTGCATGGTTGATAGTTGTGAAAGTCCTGGCCTCCTGTGTTGTGCTCCAGAACTGCATTCATTATTAGGTTCAACTGCTGGTTGAGGGGTTAATGTGTGACTCACCTGAACTCTTCTCTCCCTAGCCTTTAAGTAGCCTCTCCTTCCACCTGGTGGTGCTGCTGATAGAGTTTCACTCTATGCCTGGAAACCATGCTGACCTGTGTGTTTGTGTGGTTGATGTCCTTTCCTTTGGAGTTGCTGTATCCCAGTTCTGTGGAGGGAGGTGAGGGGGAAATAGCGCAAGGCTGGTGGAGGAGTTTTAGGGAGAGGCGGGAGGCCCGAACCTTCTCACCTTTACAGATATCCAAGGCCATTCAGGGTTCCTAGTCTAGGGTCAGACTAGTCTTCCCTGGTCACCTGCCCATAACTGCCATTCCCTCATCAGTATTCTCACTACACCGTGACATCAACAGTGTCAAAGGCTGCAGAAAGGTCAAGAAGCAGAGTGTGGTCACCATTACGTTTTGCCGCCAGAAGGTCATTGTTCACTTTGATGAGGGCAGTTTCTGGAGAATGTAGGAGACGAAATCAGACTGTAATGGATCTAGAAAGAGTGAATGGATAGGTAATGGGTGAGGCGGGAGTAGACCAGGCATTTCAAGAGTTTAGATATGAAGGGGAGATTGGAAACTGGTCTGTAGTCATGTGTGCAGGATGAGTCAAGACAAATTTGATGAAACTAGATTTTTATTTTTTTTATATAATTTCTAATACCTGTCCAGTTTTTATGTTTTAACTTATTGTTTTTGATTGTAGCATTATTGAAAACTCCAGATTTCAGGCTTGTGCAGATTACCTAGCTCTAAATTCCATTGCAAACGTATTGTCTAGCTACAATAAAATGAAATGAAAGCATTTGTTATCTTTGCACATTCACTGGGACAGACGCAGGATCGAGGAAGTTTGTAGGAATGTGATGCTGGGGCGGCAGAGAGATTATATTGTCAGCTGTTGAGCAATTGTAACTGATGCAGAAGAACATGTATTTTATCATAAAAAAGCTGTAACATAAGCAGAGATGTATACACTACAGAGCATAAAAACAGTCGTAACACACCAAGCACTAATATGAACTTTTAACCAAAAATACTGAGAAATTAAATTAACATAATAATCTATAATACAACAGTGAACGTCTTTTCTCTGAAGCCTGGATAATCAACAATGGCAAGAGGACACGCCCTCAGCTACTGATTGGCCTCAGCAGTCTCACTCTCTAAGAACTAGCTCCTCCCACTTCGCTAATTCAAACTATCACTTGCTCTGCAGTCGGTTGCCAGGTAACCTATTCTACCAACATCCTTTGTTCTATCCTTATGTAACTACCAGCACTGATGCATCTATACAATTCATTACACCTAATGCATTATTAGTTATGACATCGCCTATAGCAACCAGAGTGCAGCTTTCAGCATGGCAGCTGCTGAGGTAAAGTGAAAGCTGAGCTCTGATTGGTTGCTATGGTCAACTAGACCCTTATCAATCTGTAATATAATGCTGAATGCGTCCTTCTGTTCAAAACCGGGATTGAATCGTTTGATTGGCCAAAGGGCCTATTTATTTTTTATTATTATTTTTTTTTTTTTTGTTTAAGTTGTCCATAAAAAGTTGCCTCATAGTAAGAGCGTTCTGGTCACCTATAGCAACTAGAGTGGAGCTTTTATCATGGAAGCAGGTGATGTAAAGTGAAAGCTGAGCTCTGATTGGTTGCTATGGACAGTTAGACCCTTATCAAGCATAACCAATAATCTACAGTTGTGGTGAAAAGTATTGACACCCTGCAATTCTGTCAGATAATACTCAGTTTCTTCCTGAAAATGATTGCAATCACAAATTCTTTGGTATTATTATCTTCATTTAATTTGTCTTCAATGAAAAAACACAAAAGAGAATGAAGCAAAAAGCAAAACATTGATCATGTCACGCAAATCTCCAAAAATGGGCCAGACAAAGGTATTGGCACCCTCAGCCTAATACTTGGTTGCACAACCTTTAGCCAAAATAACTGTGATCAACCGCTTCCGGTAACCATCAATGAGTTTCTTACAATGCTCTGCTGGAATTTTAGACCATTCTTCTTTGGCAAACTGCTCCAGGTCCCTGATATTTGAAGGGTGCCTTCTCCAAACTGCCATTTTTAGATCTCTCCACAGGTGTCCTATGGGATTCAGGTCTGGACTCATTGCTGGCCACCTTAGAAGTCTCCAGTGATTTCTCTCAAACCATTTTCTAGTGCTTTTTGAAGTGTGTTTTGGGTCATTGTCCTGCTGGAAGACCCATGACCTCTGAGGGAGACCCAGCTTTCTCACACTGGGCCCTACATTATGCTGCAAAATTTGTTGGTACCCTTCAGACTTCATAATGCCATGCACATGGTCAAGGAGTCCAGTACCAGAGGCAGAAAAGCAACCCCAAAACATCAGGGAACCTCCGCCATGTTTGACTGTAGGGACCGTGTTCTTTTTTTTTTTTTTTTTTTTGGAATGCCTCTTTTTTTTTCTCCTGTAAACTCTATGTTGATGCCTTTGCCCAAAAAGCTCTACTTTGTCTCATCTGACCGGAGAGCATTCTTCCAAAACGTTTTAGGCTTTCTCAGGTACGTTTTGGCAAACTCCAGCCTGGCTTTTTTATGTCTCTGGGTAAGAAGTGGGGTCTTCCTGGGTCTCCTACCATACAGTCCCTTTTCATTCAGACACTGAAGATAGTACGGGTTGACACTGTTGTACACTCGGACTGCAGGGCAGCTTGAACTTGTTTGGATGTTAGTCGAGGTTCTTTATCCACCATCCCCACAATCTTGCGTTGAAATCTCTCATCAATTTTTTTTTTCTGGCCACATCTAGGGAGGTTATCCACAGTGCCATGGGCTTTAAAGTGAACCTGACCTCACAAACTGACCCCCCCGCATCTTTATACCTGTCCCTGCACTCCCTCTTATCATTTCTAGCCATCCCTTTTGCAGAAAAAAATCGATTTTGTAAAGTAGAAAAAAGTTTATATTCACCTCGTCCTGTGTGAGTTCTCTGTTTCTGTAGAAGCCGCAATAGGCGTGCCTGTCTGCTGCTCCCTAGTAATTATGCACGCCCCTTTCAGCTTGTTAAGAGCCTGGCTGCGTCATGAAGGGGGCGGGGCTAAAATCGCGGCATATCGAGCTCCGCACCTTTTCATGATGCGGCCAGGCTCTTAGCAAGCTGAGAGGGGCGTGCATAATTACAAGGGAGCAGCAGACAGGCACGCCTATTGCGGCTTCTTCAGAAACAGAGAACTTACACAGGACGAGGTAAATATAAACTTTTCTCTACTTTACAAAATGATTTTTTTCTGCAAAAGGGATGGCTAGAAATGATAATAGGGGGTGCAGGGACAGGTCTAAAGATGCGGGGGGGTCAGTTTGTGAGGTCAGGTTCACTTTAAACTTCTTGATGACACTGCGCACGGTAGACACAGGAACATTCAGGTCTTTGGAGATAGACTTGTAGCCTTGAGATTGCTCATGCTTCCTCATAATTTGGTTTCTGAAGTCCTCAGACAGTTCTTTGGTCTTCTTTCTTTTCTCCATGCTCAATGTGGTACACACAAGGACACAGGACAGAGGTTGAGTCAACTTTAATCCATGTAAACTGGCTTCAAGTGGGATTTAGTTATTGCCAACACCTGTTAGGTGCCACAGGTAAGTTACAGGTGCTGTTAATTACACAAATTAGAGAAGCATCAAATGATTTTTCCAACAGTGCCAATACTTTTGTCCACCCCCTTTTTTATGTTTGGTGTGGAATTACATCCAATTTGGCTTTAGGACAATTTTCTTTTGTGTTTTTTCATTGAAGACAAATTAAATGAAGATAATAATACCAAAGAATTTGTGATTGCAATCATTTTCAGGAAGAAACTGAGTATTATCTGACAGAATTGCAGGGGTGTCAATACTTTTGGCCACAACTGTATACTCTAATGCTGAACATGTCTTGTCCAAAGCTCGGATAGCCATGTGTGTGCATTGGTCATTTTGTAGTTGAATTCTTCAATAAAATGGCGCCGGAGTTGGTGTGTGCGCATAACGTAAAGTATAGCGCCATTTTATTGAAGACACTGTCTCTCGGAATATCACCAGTATGTTTCAAGTGATATTCACAGAAACAGTGTCTTCCATAAAATGGCACAGGAAATCCTGTTATGCGCACACACTGACTCTGGATTCAAGAATTTAACTACAATATGAACATAACACTACACACACACTGGCCATAGGGATAATTGTGGTGGCCCAAAATATAAATAAAGGGGAGGAAAGCAGCCAGGGGAGGAATACATATGAACGCATCGTTCTGTCCAAAGCCGGAATGGCCGGCATGTGTGCAGTGTTATGTTAACATTCTAGTTGAATTTTTCAGTGAAATGCATCTGGAGTCAGCACATTCATACAACGTGAGCTCCAGCACCATTTTATTGAAGATGGTGTCTCCGTGAAGGTCACCAGTTTGTTTTAGATGATATTCGCAGAGACCACGTATTCAAGAAAATGGCGCAGGAGATAGTGTTATCCGCATGCACTGACTCTAGTGCTGTTTTAATGAATTGTCAATTATATTGTTAAAATCACCAAGTATTACCGTAGCGACCTCTGGGTGTTTACCCACAAAGTGAAGAATCTCTTTCAGCACCATCCGTAAGGATGGGGGGAACATAAACAGCAACAACCAAGTATGCAAGCTCATTCAGTATAACACACACAATCACTCAAATTGCCATCCACATCAAGTGGATTCCCAAAACGTAACATTCTTCCGAAACAGCACACTCACGCCTCTGGAATAGGTAGAAAATGTGGAGTGAAAACACATCCCAGCCCATCGGGGATTCAGAGAGTGCAGTCTATCTTTGGTCATATGTGTTTCTTGTAGACACACCACCTCGGCCTGTGAAGATCTCACACAGTCAAGGACTGCTTTATGTTTAGTCAGGTCATTCAGGCTTCTGACGTTCCACGACAGTACTTTAAGAGACCGGGCCATAATAATTACTGAAAAAAGGTATTGACAGCACTACATCATAAACATATATCGCATGCAGGCATCCAGTCGTATGAGCACCACATACCAAGAGACAATAGAGAGACAATATTGACAATCCCCAAACTTCCGAACCCCCTCCCCCCACACCAAACCCGAAACCCAATTTAAATATAATACTGGAAGCCAGGGGCCACTTCCTTCAGGACGTACCTAAAGACAAAACCTTTATAACCTAACCCTTCTTACTCCACATATTATAGTAGTCATCTTTACAAATCACCTGAATTCTTTTGCATGAAGGGACACTGGTCAGAATTGCAAAACATGGCAAGGTCTTTAGGGTCAGAATAGGCTCGGTGGTGAAGGGGTGAAGCCTATTTTCACCCTAAAGACCTGGCCATTTTTTGCAATTCTGACCAGTGTCCCTTTATGAGGTAATAACTCTGGAACGCTTCAAAGGATCCTAGCTATTCTGAGATTGTTTTTCGTGATATATTGGGCGTTTATTTGTAAAAAAAATCAAAAACTTGGCGGAAAATTTTGCAATTTTCAAATTTTGAATTTTTATTCTGTTAAAACAGAGATTTATGTGACACAAAATAGTTAATAAACAACATTTCCCACATGTCTACTTTACATCAGCACAGTTTTGGAAAATACATTTTTTGTTAGCAAGGGTTCAAAGTTCATCAGCAATTTCTCATTTTTCCAACAAACTTTACAAAACCATTTTTTTCGTGACCACATCACATATGAAGACCCTTTGTGGGGCCGATGTGACAGAAAACACCCAAAAGTGACACCATTCCAAAAACTGAATCTCTCAAGCTACTCAAAACTACATTCAAGAAGATTATTAACCCTTCAGGTGCTTCACAGGAACCAAAGCAACGTGGAAAGAAAAAAATGGACATTTTAATTTTTCCAACAAAAATGTCCTTTTTCATTTTCACATGGGCAACAGGATAAAACGGATCCTAAAATTTGTTGGGCAGTTTCTCCTGAGTACACCTATACCGCATGATGCACGGCATGGCTCGGAAGGGAAAGAGGGCCATTTGACTTTTGGAGCTAATTTTCTATTCAAAAAGTCAAATGCCACTCGGAGTACTCAGGAGAAATTGTAAGACAAATTTTAGGATCCATTTTATCCCATTGCCCATGTGAAAAAGAAAAAATTGAGGCTAAAAGAATATTTTTGTGAAAGAAAAAACAAAAAGGTGCTTTTTAATTTTTACGGATCAATTTGTGAAGCACCTGGGGGTTCAAAGTGCTCGCTATGCATCTAGATAAGTTCCTTGGGGGGGTCTAGTTTCCAAAATGGGGTAACTTGTGGGGACCTTCAATGTTCAGGCACACAGGGGCTCTCCATATGCGACATGGTGTCCGCTAACAATTGGAGCTAATTTTACATTCAAATTGATAGCGGACCATGTCGCGTATGGAGAACCCATGTGTGCCACCAGCACAAGGGCAACTGGAAGAGTTGAGGTACAGCACCAGAAAATGGCGCTTCTAATGAATGCGCTATATTCTGGGGAGGCTGTGGGTTGCAATTCGCAGCATGGGGGGCCACAACGTTTGAGTCTCTCCACGCTGAGGATTCCAGCCCTCCATCTGCCAAAGTTGTACCTGGCAACCAAAAATACATTGAAGCCCATTTTTTTCATTCATAGACCTAATTTCAGGAAAAAAAACCGATGTGTACCTCCGCTATATTTTTGGTCCAGCCAGGTACAACTTGGCAGCTATGGACTGCCACCCACGTCCAGCTGCCTCGTACCAGTCAGGTACAACTAAGCAGCTGGGGGCTGGAAACCGCAGCATGGAGATGCCCAAGCATTCTGGGCCCCCTATGCTGCGAATTGCAGTCTGCAGCTGCCCCAGAAAAGGGTGTATTCAGCCTATGGAAGGGGCTGTGACAGGCCCTTCCATAGCTGGAGACAGAATCACGGTGATTGGCTGTTTGAACAGTTCACCGCGATCCTGCGGGCGGGGTGGGGAATCCACACCCCCCTGACCTCAATCCCTGGTGCTCTGTGATAGGAATCACAGAGCATCGGGCCTGATGGCGGTTACCGGGGCAAGGGTGCCACGGTAACCGCCATGACATTGTACATCGTCATGGATCGGGAACACACCAACTTTCATGAAGTGCAATGTCAAAGGTCAGGAGGGGTTTAATGGACGATAAAAAAAAATAAAAAATGGAGGGGTAAGGGAGGGAAAGAGAGGGAACAGAAGGACAATATGGGAATAGGGCAAAAGGAGAGGAGTCCTACAGGCTTTGTATCATAGACCAAAAGCTTGTATTAGCACCCCCGGTTATTTATCGGACGCCTTCTTCTTGCAGAAGGGAACGAGGCAAGGTTGTCCGTTATCCCCCCTCCTTTTTAATTTGGTCATAGAGCCTTTGGCTCTATACCTTGAAAATAACAACACCTATGAAAGATTCAGAGTGGGGGCGAGGGAGGTCAAGTTGTCTTTTCGCAGACGATATTATCCTTTATGTCCGAAATCCCGGAATGGACCTCCCTCGCATCCTTGCAGATATTGAAGTATTGGGTAAACATTCAGGTTTCTGCCTAAATAAAGATAAATGTGAGATTTTGTTCATCAATCCAAAGAGTAGATCCTCGTGACGAACCCACTTCTGTGATCTTCCAGTCGCTAAAGATAGTATTAAATATCTGGGGGTTCAGTTGGCTAGATATCCTGGCCAGACTTATAGACTTAATTTTGCCCCGATTCTTTCAAAAAGGAACTGGAGGGGTGGGCTGGACTGCCACTCTCTCTGACGGGGAGATGCCATCTGCTTAAGATGATCAGTTTTCCGAGATTGTTGTACCCGCTCCAAAATATCCCCATGCTGTTAAAACATACAGATATAGCTAAATTGAATGGAGCCTTCTCAAAATTCTTATGGAGGGGGAAGAAACCCAGACTGGCCTTTGGTGTCTTGATGCAGTCAAAGCAGGAGGGAGGTCTCCAACTCCCAGATGTTCGAGGATACAATTTAGCGTGCAATTTACGCAATGTTCTTGACTGGATCAGGGGTACTAATAGGTTCTCTGATGTAGATCTAGAGGGGGAATTTGCTAAGCCCTGGGATTTGTCTGCTCTGTTGCATACACCGCTGCCTTGCTTACCTACAGCCCTTAAGGGGGTGTCACACGCGTCAATGTCGTCAGCGATCTGATCGCTGACGACATTGACGGCTGATCGCTGGTGAGCTGTCACACAGACAGACTCACCAGCGATCAATTGACCAGTGACATCATGGAAACGATTTAAATATCGTTTCCACGATGTCCTGCTCCCGCTGCCAGCCTGCTGGAAGCGGGAGCAGCCTGGTCTCCAAGGTACACTGCGGGTAACTAGGCAGCGCGCGCTGCCTAGATACCCGACGTGTACCTTAGTTACCAGCCTCCTCCGCTCACCCGGTGAGCAGAGGAGGCTGGTAACTAAGGTACACAGTCGGGTATCTAGGCAGCGCGCGCTGCCTAGTTACCCGCAGTGTACCTTGGAGACCAGCTCCCAGCGCTTGTGACAGGCGCTGGGAGCTGGAATATCGCTAGTCCCGGTGTCACACGCAGCGATGCTGCGTGTCCACCGGGCGACAATCGCCAGGTTTCAGAGCAGGTTCTGAAACCTGGCGATCATCAACCAGCGATTTATCGCTGGTTGATGCAGTATGTCACACGCGTCAATATCGCTGCAACGTCACGTGCAGTCGATATCGTGCAGGCGATATTGACGCGTGTGACACCCCCTTTAAAGGTACTGTTATTTATAGAGACACGATTATGACTTGGAGAGGAGTAAGGAGAAAATTTAATTTATCTTGGAAAGTCTCAAAATTACTCAACCCTTGGAGGTGCCCGGCCTTCCCACTAGGTCTTGAAAACTCTTTATTTGAGGCTTGGAGAGAGAGAGGTATCAGTACTCTGGGAGACCTTATGAATGTAGGAGAGGGGACATGGATATCAGAGAGGGAAGTCTTATCTACTTATGGTCTCTCTCGATTTCATGCCATACAATACCGACAGTTGCATCATTATCTTCTCTCTCGTCTGCTGGATATTTCTGGGGAGGTCGAGGACAACTTGTGGTCCGACTTGTTAGCCATAAGGGAGGGGGACATATCCATTACCTCTCTATGCTAAGCTGCAGCAAATTTTAAGACCAACAAAGAGGGGAGCTCTTTTTACTAAATGGAAAAAGCACATGGCTGACCCTGACCTCACTCAGAAGATCTTAGAGGGGGGGGGGGGAACAGTTAGACGCTTTATTCACAATGAAAGATGGAGAGATTCTCAATTTAGGATCATTCATGGGACTATACAGGGCTTCAACATACCACCGACGCAGGCTGACCTGGGGAGATGGGTGAATTGCCCCAAATGTAAGACTTATATGACGGATCTGGAACATGGTCTTTGGTCCTGTCCTGCTTCTCAGCGATATTGGACGTCAGTTGAAACATGGGCGAGAGGAATTTGTGGGGGTCTGGGAAATCTGAATCCGTTGCTCTGGCTCTTCCACTATTGTGGAGATTCGGTAGCTGGTAGTCAGCCACATGCATTGTTTCATTATATTGCAATAATAGCAAAAAGACTTCTTCTTCAATTCTGGCTTAACGATAGACCTCCTGATTTATCTCAAGTCAAGACCTCCTTGAGGAATGTTCTTGCAATTGAATCACTGGAGACACTGCTTAACCCCAGTAAGCTAGCACAAAAATGTTTCCATAGATGGAGAATGTTCATTGAACAAGAACTTACGGATGCTGAAATTATAGCTTTTATGCTGCCTTACAGGTCCTCAGCTTGGTATGCCATGGAGGACTTGAGAGGTACTCTAGATAAATTGAACTGTTCAACTTAAAAGTGGCACTTGGCCTTTATTATTATTGAGGGTTGGAGGAATACAAGTAATGCAAGGATGTTATCTAGGAAGAGGGGCGGGTGGGTTTAAGGGATGTTACTATCCTCTCAATTGTTATGTTTAAATTCATTTTGATTGTACACGGATATTATCTGTTATAATACTGTTTACTTACGATATTCTTTCATGTCTGTGGATGTGTTTGCATTTACGAAATAATAAAAATGATGGTTCAAAAAAAAAAAAGGAGAGGAGCATAAACATAATTAACAACAAAACAAAATTAATAGCCTGTGTGCGTCACGAGTGCAGTCCAAAGACACAAGAGAGGGAGCACTTCCTCTCTCCCACTGGCCATCCACATAGATAGTATCCTGGAAAATGAAGGAAAGTCATCAAGTTCAGTTCAAATTAGCATAGGAAGTCCCAGAAGACACTTAAGTCGTTGACTGACGTATCCATTTCTCGTTTTTGTCCAGAGAGTCCCGCGCATCCTTCGATGACTCAAAGAAATGAGTACTATCCAAAGCTGCCACATGTAGCTTAGCTGGGTACAGCATTGACTATGGTACCTTTCAGGAGTTTAAACATCATTTAACATCCTGAAATTGCAGTCTCTTATTTTGGACTTCAATTGAGAAATTGGGATATAATGAAATCTCTGACCCCCTATGGTCAGATCTGTTTTGTCTCTAGCTTCCCTCAAGATGGCATCTATGTCTCTATAATGAAGAATCCGGATCAAGACAGTACGAGGCTGCAGTGGGGTTTGGTGGGGACCCTGTGGGCTCTTTCTTTGCCAAACAGCAGGGGCAAGATGTTATTCCCAAATGACTTCCAGAGCCAGTCCTCAAAATATTGCACAGCTCTATTGAACTCCGCCTTCGCAAGAACCCCCACTATCCGTACATTATACCTGCGCAGCTGGTTTTCAAAATTGTATTGTTTAGCTCTGATTGTCTCTATCAGCCTGCCATACTGGTCCAACTCCGTTCTCATAGGCTGCAACACATCTTCCACATCACTCTGCTGTTGCTCTAGTTCAGAGGTTCTATCAGTTAGGGATCTAAGATCCTGCCTGACATTTGTCAGTTCATCTTTAATGTCTCTCATTTGCAGGGCAGTGAGGCATTGCCCTGTGATACAAGATTTAGGACATCAGTTAGGGTGGGAGGATTTGCAGCATAGGGTAATAATAGCGTGGGCGCAGGCTCCTGCATTTGTTCCTCGGTCTGCAGCTCCACAGCTCTCTGACACTATTACTCCCTGGGGGCAATCCACCTCCATCCAGGCCATTTCCCCCTCAGAATCATTCATCCCTTGCTGGAGCTGCCTGAGGGAATCCTTGGTGGGAGATCTTGTGCACCTCTGCAGCTTAGCAGCTGCCTCCCGCTGCTGCTCCTCTGCATGCCTCCGGCCGCTGGCACACATGATGATGCGGCGCCATTTTGGCACTCCTTCCCCTCTCCTCGTCCAGGCCATGTTCTCCTCATTCTTCTCCAGTCAGTGATCGCTCACCTCCCGGTCCACGCTCACCGGCACCTCGGGCTGCAGCAGGAGGGATTGGGTCGTCCATACCTTGCAGGGCTCAGGATGGGATACTGTATATGGATAAGTGTAATAGAGCTCCCTGGAAATGCAGCTGCTCACATAGCAGGCAAGCTCCGCCCTGAACGCAATAGCCCTTTTCTATAGGCCAAGGAACTTTTGGGGCCCCCTAGGTTCCAGGGCCTGGGTGCGATTAAAAAACCCCTGCACTTGTAGATATGCCCCTGCTGGCAGCATTTATTTATATAAAGGAAGAGATGGTCACTACAGCTCCTTGGTCATGGTCCAGGTTAAAGGCTTCATAGAAAACCTATTTCTCTGCACTTTGGACTTCCCGCACCCCGGTGGGAAGATTTTGTAAGTTAGAAATTGTGACCTAGCTCGATATTTACTGTCCACCGTAGTAATGGACATTGTTCTCCGGTTACTAAAAGAGAAATTGTTTGGAAAGTGGATGCCATCAGTCAAACAAAAAGGAAAAAAATGAGTAAAAAGATCATCTTGACACAACTTGTTTATTCTGATTTAACTTTATAAGTGGAGAGCAGCAGTTATTAATCAGGCACATAAAAGCCTCCTCTTGATTTATTGGCATTCTTCTGTACCATTGCTTAGTTTCACTGGATCTTTATTGGGTTTTCGTGCAGAGGCGACAGTTCGTGCCTGGTAACCAGCAGTTTAAAGGAATGTGCTTTAAATCCTGCCCTCAGTAAATTACTGTCTTGTGTCCTCACAATTGAATAGAATGGGCTTGTCTTCCTTTTTCAGGTCTCCCTCTGACAATCAGGGAAAGCTCCTCTTTCATCCTGTAAGATAGGCTGGAGACAGCTGAACGATTATTTAGCTAGATATCCTAGAAAAGACAGGGCGAAGTGGGGGAGGGAGGCGAGGGGAATGTACAGGCAACAGCGGGGATTGGTCAACTCTGCAGAGGCATCTGTCTTCAGAACTACACTGGTATGTGAAACCAAATCACTGGCAAGTTATAGATAGACGCATAATATTCAGCATCTCCAGCCAAAACCCAAGTCCAAATCCAATGTTCGTCTGTTTCTGTGTCAGCGCTCTCGCTGCGCTCTAGTTTTTTGTGTTTTTTTATTTTGTTTTGTTCGAGCTTGTGTTTATTTTTTGCACAAACAGCTAAGAATCCAGACAGCGGGCCCTTCAAGTCATGGTGCAAACTATAGGGTAAGTGCGACAGCTTTCTGGTGCTTTCTAGAGTAGCCGGTGCCATGTGAAAGTCATTTGTAAAATTGACATGATGTGGGTCGAGGTTATGTATCTGCAGGCCAGTAGAGTTATAAAGGCAAGCACAGGTAAGAGCAGAGTCAAGTTCAAGTTACTTCTGAGGATTTACAGAATGTTCTTTCAGATTGGGAATAGCATGACTTGTTATATGTCAAGTGTATAGGTTTATATATGGTAATTCTGCTCCCAATAGAGTCACATGTTATGTCCATCAGAAATGTCATGCGATTGATCAACAGGCGTCATTGGTAGGTCTGTGAACTATAAACCTTCCGTTAATGCCTGAGTGAAACATATCCAGCTACTTTTGGCGCTAGTAGAAATCACTTGTAACTCGGCATGTCTTTCAGGGTTTGGGAAGTGTAGTTGGTTTGTGCTGCTGTGTTGGTGTCAAAGTGATATTTACGGTATATATTTCAATATAGAAATATGAGCATATGTATGTGTCCATTGAAATGTCATGAATTGGTCACTATGGTGCCATTATATTTTTAGAGAAGTGAGATCACTAACATGAGTGACTTTGATGGCATTTCCTTACTATGAGTGGCTAAAACCAATGTCATTGTGGCACCTGTCATAAGACATAAAGCGATAAAACGTCATGTCAGTAGCCTGTGTCTTGTCTCGAAGTTTTACCCATCTGCTTTGTACACTGTTATGTTATTGCTGTTTATTAATATAGAATATAATAATGTCTTGGGACATGGCTTATTCTTATGTCTATTACTGAATGTTTTATAAGCTGCATATACATTATACACTTAAATATTTACTGCTTATAAGGATTTATGACTGATAAATGCAGGATCAACACTACAGACCCCCTTGACATAAATATGGCTCCATTGAGCGTCATGTTTGCTGTTATTGCCTTAAAAATTAATAAAAACCCTAACTAAATTACATCTTGTTAGGCACAAATAACGTGGTTCTAGAAAAGTAATATAAGCAAGATGGACCAAGTAGTACAGGCACTGAACCCCGCTCAAAATATCTGCAAAAACACACATCGCTGATGTCCTGTGAAGTGAAAGCAGCAGCCGTCTCAGGTGCACAATCCAGAAGCCCAGGGTCAGGGCACTTCACAATTACTAGATGAATAAGAATAGCAGCACTCACTGAAGGCAAATCATCAGCTTTTATGGCGGGTTTACACGTTGCGATATCGTAGTACGATTTCAATCAAAAGTCACGTGGTTCAATCGTTGGAGCCGATATCGTTCCTGCGTTGTATGGTGTGAACGTCCAATACGATGCAGGAACGATGTCAATGCGATATCGCGGATTGAATGAGCGTGCTATTCAATGCTCCGATATTGAATAGACATTGAAGCCGGATCGTGCTGTGTGACAGCCCAACTACGATGCGATGTTCTACGTCACCCATTCACTCCCATGTTAAATGATCGTTCCTGGGTTGGGGGCGTAGACATCGCACGGACGTTGTATTCCGATATCGCAGCGTGTAAACATCCGATGCGATGCGGGAGAAAGTGCACTAAATGCGCACTCCCGCGCCATTGAGTTGCGATATCGCAACGATATTGAAGCGTGTATACCCACCATTAATTCACAGTGAACACTTCAATAGACGACCAAGGGTTATCCGACTGGGGGTAAGGGGAGAGAGAGGAAGGCAGGGTGCTGTTAAGGACGACAATCGTTTCGGCTACTGCACTTCAACAGGTCCAGTCCTGTTGAACAATGTTACCAACTATAGTGGGAAAATTATAATACAAAACCATACATCTGAAAAAAATATATATAAAAAAAAAACATGAACTGAAAAAAAGTCAATCTAATGTAAATCAGGTTATTACATAGTGATTACATCTGGTACAGACACCTCTGACATTTAACTCTACATTGAGCAAAACTATTGTGTAATGTCTCTTCCTTGACTCTAGAAGCAGTGTCATTTAATAACCATGGAATGCTGTACTAATTTGACCCTAGAAGTGTGGGCTAAGATTAGAATTGGGCCTTGTTGACAATTAGCATTTCAGTTCTGCTATATCTTTACCGTGTAAAAAAGTGTCCAATATTTTTCCATCTAGGAAAAAGCACTTTCACACTAACACATGTAAAACTGGTAATCACAATAGCTATAATAAAGACCACTATGCCCCTCACAGTAGACAAGTATAACAAACTTCAAATAAGGCTTTGTTAACACGAGCCGATAAGAGGTTCATCTGAGTGCTGTAGTGTTAATCTGGCAAAACCCTACAGATGTTTGGTGGCTAAAGAGTCAGATAGTGAACATTTTTCTACTAACAATCATTTAATTTTTACATTGCAAACTAACTGAATGCAAATATTAACTGTCAATTGTAGCTTATTACTTTTTGTGCAAAACATCTTTACGTCGCCTGTAAATATCAATTTATTAAAAAAAAATTAGCCATCTGAAATCAATAATGTATCCGGGCCACGCAGCAACTAATGTAAGAATTTCTTGACGCTGAATACTAACAGTTTGATTAACGCTCCGTAAAGATTTTGCTCTACCTATTTGAATATACATACGGTATTTGCAGTCCTGTGCCAACTAAACGCTCGGTTTTTGTTTTCCTCAGTAGAACATTGGAATATTAAGTGAAGCAGAAAGGCCGGTTTCACATTTGTGTTTGTGTCTGCATGCGGAGAACATGCAAGCGCAAATGCATTGCAAACACTGCCGATACTGATGTGTACGCAGCAGAGAATCTCCGCATGCGTTCACATCAGTATGGTGCCCGGCCAGCCAATCAGCGATCTTGGCGGCGACTGGGAGGAGGAGATCAGCGGCAGAGATCTCCTCCTCCTGGCCGCTGCTGATCTCCTGACGGTGTCTGCGCGGGAGATTTGAAGAAACAGCTGATCTGACAGCTGTTTAAATCTCCCACACCGACGCCGAAGAGGTGATATCGACGCGGGAGATTTAAACAGCTGTCAGATCAGCTGTTTCTTCAAATCTCCCACGCCCACACAGCCGGGAGATTAGCGGTGGCCGTGCTCGGGACATCAGCAGCTGTTCCAGCTGATCTCCTGGTGGCCGCCGCTTATGTCCCGGTAGATCAGTGGTGGCCACCGGGAGAGATTTATATGTGATCCTCAGCGTTCTCCTGCGCTGTCGTGCGGAGGACACTGCAGATCCATTGAGATCCATGCATTGTTTGTGCGCTTGCGGTCTCTTGCTGATAAAACAAGAGCCAGTGAATGCACAAAAAATGCAACAGGCTGCGTTCAGAGGGCAGAGGAGGGCTCACAAATGATGCGCATATGAACGCAACCGAACCTCAGCCAAACGCAGGTACCATGCGTTCCCATGTTAAACATAGGAACGCAGTGCACATGTGTTTGGCTGTGTTCGGAACGCTGCGTTGACAAACGCAAATGTGAAACCGGCCAAAGAGAAGGTAGTGACTGCAAGTATGCCTATCATACAGTCATGGCTAAAAGTGTTGGCACCTTTGAAATTGTTCCAGAAAATGAAGAATGACTCCCAGAAAATTATTGCCATTACACAAGTTTTGTCAAACTAATGTTTATTTTCTTTGTTTTTATTGGAACAACACAAAAAAAAAGAAAAAAAAAGGCAAAATTGTTGGTGCCTTTCAAAAATTGTGGGTAAAATTTTTTTTTTTCTAAGCACAATGTTCATTCAAACTCACCTATAGGAAGAAACCGGTGTGGGCAAAATGAAAATCACACTTGAAACCAGAAATAACAGGGAGAAATTGATTCACCTTTTGTATTGTTTGTGTGTGCCACATTAAGCATGAAATATATCAACAATCTCAAGGTTACAAGCATGGCTGTGGAGTCGGATTCAGGAAAATTGAGGAGTCCGAGTCGGATGTTTGGCTTACCGGGTCCACAGCCCTGGTTACAAGTCCACCTCCATAGATCTGGATGTTCCTTTGTCCACGGAACACTACGTAAACTAGAAGTTTACAAACCAAGGCAGTGTAGCTAATCTTCCTGGGTTGAATGACCGAAAAATTGATGAAAGATTTCAACACAGGATAGTCTGATAGATAAGAAGCCCCAATCAAGTTCCAAAGAAATTAAAGCTATCCTGCAGGATTCGTCAGTGTGAACTTTCCATCAACATTTGAATGAAATGAAACACAATGGTAGGAGACCCAGGAGGACCCCACGGCTGATACTGAGACATAAGAAAACTAGACTGCAATTTGACAAAATGTATGTAAGTAAGCCAAAATCCTTCTGGAAACTGTCTTATGGACATGCGAGACCAAGGTGGAGCTTTTTGGTAAAGCACATTATTGTACTGTTTTCTGAAAACTGAATGAGGCCTACAAAGAAATATGGTGGAGGTCCAAAGATGTTTTCTGGTGATTTTGTTGTCTCTGGAATTTTATGGCTTGACTGTGTGCAAGGCATCATGAAATTTGAAGATTAGTAAAGGATTTTGAGTCTCAATGTAGTGCTCCGAGTCAGAAAACAGAGTTTGTCATAGGTCATGGGTCTTCTAGCAGGACAATAACTGCAAACATATTTCAAGAAACCCAGAAATGGATGGAAACAAAGCACTGGAAAGTTTTGAAGTGGCCAGCATAGAGCCCATATCTAAATCCCATTGAACACCTGGAGAGATCTTAAAATTGCTTTTGGGAGAAAGCACCTTCAAATATGAGAGACCTCTAGCTGTTTGCAAAAGAAGAATGTTCCAAAATTCCAGGTGAGAGGTGTAAGAAGCTTGCTAATGGTTATCGGAAGAGATTGATTGCAGTTATTTGTTTCAAAGGGTGTGCAATCAAATGTTATGTTGAGGGTGTCAACAATTTTGTCCTGCCCATATTTGGAGTTTTGTGCAAAATGATGACCAATATTTGCTTCTTTTTTTTTTTTTCTCTTCAGATGTTTCTTTTTTGTTGCTCCAATAAACACAAAGGAAATAAATATGTATCACATAACGTATACATGCAATCATTTTCTGGGAAAAATACATTTATTTTCTGGAAAATGTTCAAGCCTGCCTAAACTTTCAGCCATGACTGTAGCTAAGGGGTATATAGATTACAAAATTATTTCTATTTCTATGGGAGCAATGGTGCAATATGTGACACCCACTCTGTCTACTTCTATGGGAGTAATGTAGTGGATGGAGGAGGGTCACACACTGCTCCCATAGACATGGACATACAAGGGTCACACATTGCACTGCAAGGGGACAGAGCAAGGTTACACATTATACCACTGCTCCCATAGATGTGGACAGAGCAGGATCACACAATACAACTGCTCCTCTAGAAATGTGTCACCCTGCTCAGTCCAGCTTTGTGGGAGCAGTGGTGTAATGTAATGAGCATTAAATACACGGCTCTAGGAAGATATCTCCATGATGGACATTAGATACACATGACCGGGGGTATCACCAGGGGCTTACATAAATTTCATGGGGCCCCATAGCAGAAGTACTAATTGCGAGAACCGAGGGCTGTCAACTGCAATGACGTCAGTAATGTTACCTCAGTTCACAGCCGCCGGCTCTCTAAATAACCTCTATGTGATCTGGCAGCTGTGAACTGCGGTAAACTTACTGACATCACTGCAGTTCACATCCTTTGGTTTTCGCAGAGGGTATCACAAGAACTGAGGGATGTGAACTGCAGTAACCTTACTAATTCAGCATTTATATAATTTGTGGTGTGTCGCCCAATCATAACCATACTTGGTATTGCTGTGATGGCTCCAGAAGGTCCCACAGCTGAAGAGCTTGTTGAGTGTCTGTGCTGCAACCTTTCATCAAGTTTTGTTTGGCTGCCAAACCCAAACAGTAACACGGACTACCATGAGCAGTTTGTGTTCGGATTTCAGTACACGTTTAGTATCAGTGTTGCAGCAGATATCTCCTATTTTCATTACACATTTAGTGTCAGTGTTGCAGCAGATATCTCCTATTTTCATTAGTACGGATTTCAGTACTGGACACTAGGTGACCAGTGTGAACCCGGAAATATACAGTTAGGGTTTGCTTATCCCTTATTGTGGACATTAGATACACAACTATATTATGTCATTGTATCCTCCTGCAGAGGGTATACAGTGATATAGCAGAGCACAGCTGGGTGATGATTACACTACTGTCCTCTGAACTGTAGGCTGATGGCAGTGATCAGCAGCCTGCTACTCTACTATTGATACCAGGATTCTGATCACCATTCAATGCCGCCACAGAAACTCGCCTCATCCCTGACCTTCACGGCCCACACCTCCTAATGTCATTTTGGTACCCCGGCAGCACCTTTCCACCTCTCAACTCACACTGAGCAAAGAGCGGTTACAGGGGGAGGGAAGTGAAGCTTGCAAAGTAGCTGTAGGCTTCACAAAGATGGTGCCAATCTCTTCCCAGAGCTGTGACCTGGACAGTGTACAGTCCCTGACAAATGCTATGTCGCATATATTATGTAAATAAAAGCTTATAACCTGATGTTAAATTCATCCATTGGTTTTATAAATTACTCTTTTGAAAGCTGTAACCCTCCTAAATGTGGTTTAGGTAAGAAAATAAATTGGCTTCAATGCTAAAATATTGATCATTTAATGAACACAGAATGGTCAGATTTTGGCAAGACAAACGTTTTGTTGCCTGGTCATATGATGCACCCAATCCTAGTTTGCATCCTCACCTGTGCTTCGTAAATGATTGGTTAATGAGTGGGTGTGTATAAAAAGAAACCCAGCACCCCAGACCTTCACTTGAACTGCAACTTGAGCTCTGACAACATTCCAAAAATCAAGAGGCTGAAGACCAGATCCACTGCAGAGGTGGCTGGCACCTTTAATGTGTCTCAGTGTTAAGTACAAAGAATAAAAAAAAGATTTGAAGAGATGGAGATGTTTGACAAGCCCAGGTCTGGCAGACCCCGCAAGACAACTGCTCAGGAGGAACATTTGTTGGATAGAAAATCCAAAGCAAGCCCCTCTTCCACTTCAGCAGAGCTCCAACTGGCCTGGTCACCTGAACAGTTTGTAGGATTCTGTCTCAAAATGGCCTCCATGGTTGAATCAGTTCCCAGAAGCCAGCACTAACCAAAAGGCAAATAAAAAAACGTGTCGCATTTGCAAAGTCCCATAGCCTGCTAAACAGATGGATGCTGGAAAAGTGGCAGAAGCTGGATTTCTCTGATGAATCTTCAGTAGAATTGCACCACAGCCGACGCAAATACTGCAGGAGACCTACTGGAGCCCGTATGGATCCAAAATACACCCAGAAAACAGTTAAATTTGGTAGTGGAAAGATCATGGTCTAGGGTTACATTTAGTATGGGGGGGTGCAAAACATTTGCAAGGTGGAAGGCAATATCAATAGCTTAAAATATCAAGAAGTATTAGCTATCTCTTAGATTCCAAATTATAAAAGGGTTAAAATTCTGCAGCAGGATGGTGCTCCATCTTATACATTCATCTCTACAACAAAGTTCCTCCAGGCAAAAAAGATCAAGGTGCTCAAGGACTGGCCAGCCCAGTCATCAGACATGAACATCATAAGCATGTTTGGGGTAGGATGAAAGAGGAAGCTTGGAAGACAAAACCAAAGAATCTAGATGAACTCTGGGAGGCATGTAAGACTGCATTCTTTGCTATTCCTGATGACTTCATTAATAAATTGTATAAATCATTGTTGAACCGCATGGATGCAGTCCTTCAAGCTCATGGAAGTCACACAAAATATTAAATATGACTCTAATAGCACTAGAACTTCATCACCAATGTTATGCAACATATATTTGCCTTTTAAGTTAATTATTTGTTTAAAAATCACATTACTTTCTGTGGGCGACAAAACTTTTGTCTTGCCAAAATCTGACCATTCTGTGTTCATTAAATGATCAATATTTCATTAGTGATGCAAATTTATTTTCTTAACCTAAACCACATTTGGGAGGGTTTCAGCTTTCAAAAGAGTAATTTATAAAAATAATGGATGAATTTAACGGCAGGTTATAAGCTTTTGTTTACATAATGTGGATAAGCGACATAACTTTTGTCAGGGACTGTAGGTGGCATGCCCAGGTCACAGCAGGGACAGCCACGGTGTAGGAAATTCAGTCGGACACAGACTACTGTCACTTATGTACAGGAGCTGCCATAGTTGAGGTTGATAACTGTCTTACACACATGCAAATGGCAGCAAGAAAAAAAATAATAAGTTATTTAATTTTGTATTAAAAATCATTCTATAATCAATAATTTTTAATAAAACCTGGGTAGGAAGCCCCTTTAATATTGGGTGACTGGTAATATACCGTATTTTTCGGTTTATAAGACGCACTTTTGTTCCCCAAAATTTTTGGGGAAAGTGGGGGGTGCGTCTTATAATCCGAATACGGATTATACACTGCAGGGGAGGCTGGGGGCAGCAATTGAGAGTGTCCGGGGCTGGAGTGGGCTGGCTGCGGGGCTGCAGAGAGAGCGGGAGATCTCCTGCTCCCGCTCATTTAATATGCACTGCCGCTGTCCACCTCTCAGTGCTGAAGTTCCACTGAGAGACTGACGGGGGGAGCAGTGCATATTAAATGAGCGGGAGCAAGAGATCTCCCGCTCTCTCTGCAGCCCCTCCATATGCCCCCCATGTCCTGCATACCGCCGCTCCACATAATACACCCACCCCCTCCATATGGTGAGCCCCAAACCCTACCCCCCCCCCCCCTTGTAATATGCTGCTTCCCCCTCCATTAAGAAGATGGTCCCTGGCCCTGCACTCCCCCAGTCATTAATATGCCCCCCACGCTGGCCAGTAGCAAATAAAATAAAAAAAGCCTCCTTCCTCACCCTCTGGCGATGAGCGACAAGCTCACAGCGTCAGCGCTGACTCCCGGTCTCCATGGTGCTTGGCTTCTTCCGCTCATGTGATCGGGCGATGATGTCATCGCTGTATGCCCGATCACATGAGCGGAAGAAGCCAAGCACCATGGAGACCGGGAGTCAGCGCTGACGCTGTGAGCTTGTCGCTCATCGCCAGAGGGTGAGGAAGGAGGCTTTTTTTATTTTATTTGCTGCTGGCCAGCGTGGGGGGCATATTAATGACTGGGGGAGTGCAGGGCGAGGGACCATCTTAATGGAGGGGGAAGCAGCATATTACCGGGGGGGGGGGGAGTTTGGGGCTCAGCATGTGGAGGGGGTGGGTGTATTATGTGGGGCGGCGGTATGCAGGACATGGGAATACATGTCTGTAATAGGGTACATGTCCCATCAATAGGGGACGTGTGCCTGTAGTAGGGGATGTGTGCGCACAAGGGACGTGTGCCAGCACAAGGGGACGTGTGCCAGCACAAGGGGACGTGTGCCTGCAATGGGGGACGTGTGCCTGCAATGGGGGACGTGTGCCATCAATGGGGGACGTGTGCCAGCACAAGGGGACATGTGCCATCAATAGGGGACGTGTGCCATCAATAGGGGACGTGTGCCATCAATAGGGGACGTGTGCCAGCACAAGGGGACTTGTGCCAGCACAAGGGGACGTGTGCCAGCACAAGGGGACGTGTGCCTGCAATGGGGGACGTGTGCCTGCAATGGGGGACGTGTGCCAGCACAAGGGGACGTGTGCCATCAATAGGGGACGTGTGCCAGCACAAGGGGACGTGTGCCAGCACAAGGGGACGTGTGCCTGCAATGGGGGACGTGTGCCTGCAATGGGGGACGTGTGCCTCAATGGGGGACGTGTGCCATCCATGGGGGGCGTGTGCCATCAATGGGGGACGTGTGCCATCCATGGGGGACGTGTGCCATCCATGGGGGACGTGTGCCATCCATGGGGGACGTGTGCCATCCATGGGGGACGTGTGCCATCCATGGGGGACGTGTGCCTTCAATAGGGGACATGTGCCTTTAATAGGGGACGTGTGCCTTCATAGGACGTGTGCTGCACTAGGGGACGTGTACCTGTAATCGGGGACGTGTGCCATCCATGGGGGCGTGTGCCATCCAGGGGGTGTGCCATCCATGGGGGACGTGTGGCTTCAATAGGGGACGTGTGGCTTCAATAGGGGACGTGTGCCTTCAATAGGGGACGTGTACCTTCAATAGGGGACGTGTGCCTGCACTAGGGGACGTGTGCCTGCAATAGGGGACATGTGCCCACAAATGGGGACGTGTGCCATCCATGGGGGACGTGTGCCATCCATGGGGGACGTGTGCCATCTATGGGGGACGTGTGCCTGCAAAAGGGGACGTGTGCTTGCATTAGGTCTGGGGGTTGTGCGCCAGCTCGGGGGTTGCGTGCCAGCACTGGGGGACGTGTGCCATCAATGGGGGACATCTGCCATCACTGGGGGACGTGTGCCAGCACAAGGGGGCTATATCCAATATAAGGGTGCCATATCCAGATTAAGGGGGCTAATTCTAGGATGGGGGACTATATCCTAGGATGAAGGACCATGTAATAGGATGAGGGGGCTATGTGGGACATAAACCCTATATGATTTGTTAGACGGACACTGGCATTATAAGACGGACCCCATTTAACATTAAAAATTATTTTTTTTCTCTTTTTTTTTTACCAAAATTGGGGGTGCGTCTTATAAACAGGTGCGTCTTATAAAGCGAAAAATACGGTAATTGTCTTTCCCATCAAAATCCTACATGGTAACTGGATTTCATAGCCCTGATATGGGGTGGAGAGTAAATGCTGGCTAGCAGTATGGGGTTATTTTCTATTGTAAATTGTCGACCATGAAAGCCGTTTACTAAAAACCAAACAACTTAAATAATTGTGTTCTGCATAAAGATTCCAGAATACAGTATAAGCATGTTATACCAGTACTGAACGGTTAGGAGCGATTAGGTAATTGCTTACATCAGTCTCCGTTACATACAGTGACAGCTGAGGCAGAACAATACGTTTTATCATCTTTCACTGGTAACATTTTCTTTAAGCAAAATGTCGAGACAGAACTTTTAATGGCAGCTTGTCATTTTTCATTTCTTTGAAAAGGGATATTTCCTGGCTGGCTGCGAAGATGCAGGTCTAGCGTGTTCAGTGTGCGGTGCATTGTTCTTCATTTCCAAAGCATGTGTTCATACATGCTTGGCAGATGTCTGACTGCAGCGTTGTTTTTCTTATTAGTGATGGGTCAAATGGCCTTTCACTATGTTAATCCTTTTTTTTTTCTGCCAGTGCCGAGCTGTAGATTTGATTGGCATTAGAATGCCACATTCCTAATTTCTTCACTCTAGTGATTCCAAGCCCAGCCTGTATGATACGGCTTCTGTAAAACACATGAAATAGTGGGTGTTTATGATGGTAAATGCAGCACAGAATATTTGGCGAGAGATTGAATAGTGACATCATCTCTATACCTAAAAGCACAAAGAATTTGGGCAATCATTTGGCCGCACTGTACCTTTTAATTTTCTGTTGAATACTTTCCTATATGTATCTGTATATTTTTTCCCTGCTGTTTAATAAAAAAAATACAATTTGTTTTCACAGCTTTATTAAAGTTTTAGTTTTTGGCATGTGTATGTCTAATGGCAGCCTTTGGCGTACAATCATGGCCGAACGTTTTAGCAACTTTGAAATTGTTCGAGATAATGAAGTATTTCTCCCAAAAAATTGTAAAAATCACATGTTTTGTTATACACACTTTTTTTTATCCTTTTGTGTATTAGAACAACACAATAAAAACTCAACAAAAAATTGAGACTAACCAATCAAGGAGAACAGAAACGTGTTGCATTTTTGGTGGATATTTCCTGACAGGAGATGCAGGATAGTCTAGATGGTGAATAAGCAGCCCCAATTAAGTTCCAAAGAACCTTAAGCTGTCGTGCAGTCTCAGGGTGCATCAGTATCAATGTGAACTACCTGCCGACATTTGTATTAAAGGAAACGCTATAGAAGGTGACCTAGGAGGACCTCACTGCTGACACAAAGACATAAAAAAGCTAGACCACAGTTTTCTAAAAACATATATGAATACGCCTAAATCCTTCTGGTAAAGCGGCTTGTGGACAAATGAGACCAAGAGATTTGGTAAAGCACATCATTATACCGTTTACCAAAAATAGAATGAACCCTACAAAGAAAACAACACAATACCTACAGTCAAATATGGTGAAGGTTCAAAGATGTTTTGTGGTTGTTTTGCTGTCTCTGGCACTGGGTGGCTTGACTGTTTGCAAGGCACCATGAAATCTGAAAATTACCAAAGGATTTGGAGTCATACTGTAGTATCCATTGTCGGAAAGCTGGGTTTACGTACTAGGGATTGGATCTACCATCAGGATAATGAATGAATGATAAGATCACCCAGAGTTGGATGGAAACAAAGTGCTGGAGAGTTCTAAAGTGGTCAGTAATGAGTCCAGATCTAACTTCCATTGAGCACCTGTGGAGGGATCTTAAAATTACTGTTGGGGGAAGGTGCCTTCAAATATGAGAGACCTGGCACCATTTGCTAAATATGAAGGGTACATAATTCTGTTTGAGACGCTTGTTCATGGTTATACAGAGTGATTGCAGTTATTTATTCCAAAGAGTGTGCAACCAAATATTAAGTTGAGGGTGCCAACATTTTTGTGCACCCCATTTTGGGGTTTTTGTGTGAAATTATATCTAATTTGTCATTTTTTTTCTGTTGTTTCAATACACACAAAGGAAATAAATTGTATGACAGAACATGTAATTAGAATAATTTTCTAGAGAAATACTTTATTTTCTGGAACAATTTCAATGGTGCCCTCACGTTCGGTCAGACTGTATATACTGGGAAAACCTTCTGAAGTAGACATCTAAAATACTCTAACATGTAAAATTTATGTTAATGCTTTTACGAATGTCAGAATGCTTAGTTAATTTAAAGGGTATGTGCAAGGAATAATTCTGGCAAAATTTCTGGATTGTTAGATTCCCTATTAGAGAGCTCTCCTTTGGTGTATTGATATAGCTCCTATAGAGCCGGTATGGACGTGCAGCCATGCTCTATCACTTCTTGATATAAATTCCACCTTCATGTGGTTGTGTGTTTGGGGTGTAATGACTTGTGTGGCTCTGGATACAGATATCTAACGTTTATCACTTTAACTATGTAAACATCTTTCTCTTTATATCTATGAATGATGCAGTAATCCTAATAAGTAAACTACAATGCCTCCTTTATTATATTTTCCAGGCTGTATAAATATAATTACTGTACGTGATTAAAATGAAAGACGTTTTACCCGGATAACGCAGGACCTAATCCAGTCTTTGGCATCATCTGCTTAATGCGGACATTGTTGAAGAAAGGACTTTTTAGGTTTAGCTTTTTTTTTTTTTTTTGCTTGTAGCTTAAAGGGAACCAACCACCCCCAATGACCCCCCCGGACTATTAATATCAGTCCCTACACACAGCACATACATGTGCTGCACTGATTTTTGCTAAATAAACTGGTTTTTGAAACTAAAGATAATGATTTTTAAAGTTTAAACCGAAACGACGGTTGGGCGGTACTTATCTGTGGAAACCGACGAGATCTGATGCCAATCATCTTCCCTGTCTCCCCTCGCCGCAGTTATGGACAGCCCTTTGTGCAGCGTCACAGCCCTGTGCACGGGCTCGCATGCCCGTGCACACGTCATCATCTGCAGCCGGGAAGCGAGCGCGCGCTCTGACTTCCTGCGCTCGGCTGTGGAAGACAGAGCGCGCGCTCGCTTCCCGGCTGCAGATGATGACGTGTGCACGGGCATGCGAGCCCGTGCACAGGGCTGTGACGCTGCACAAAGGGCTGTCCATAACTGCGGCGAGGGAGACAGGGAAGATGATTGGCATCAGATCTCGTCGGTTTCCACAGATAAGTACCGCCCAACCGTCGTTTCGGTTTAAACTTTAAAAATCATTATCTTTAGTTTCAAAAACCAGTTTATTTAGCAAAAATCAGTGCAGCACATGTATGTGCTGTGTGTAGGGACTGATATTAATAGTCCGGGGGGTCATTGGGGTGGTTGGTTCCCTTTAAGGTGTCAGTGGATTAGGATAGGCATAAACTGGCATTTGGCTTCATTTCCAGTCTGCTGTGTTTTCTGGGAATACAATGAAACCATTGTTGAACTTGCCTACAAATGTCTAGCTGGTGATTGCAGGGAAATTGTATCATATGCTGATTCAGGGTTAATATAAATTTTGCACACAATTAACTCCATAATGTCCTGGTCCCAGTGACAGTTTGCACAGCCTAGATTTCATTCTAAGCATCATCTTATATATGTTGGGCAATTGAATTTTATGTTGGTTAGGCATTCAGGAGCAGCTTATAAGGGCACTTTAATGCTGATGAAATCCTTACCTTCCTTGTAGAAATATGTTTTGCTATTTTAGAGAAATCCATTTTTGAAATGGTTTGTTAGGCTGGGTTTACACTGGCGTTCCCCTCCGCAGCGTTCTGTGGAGGGGAACCGCCATGTGTGCGCAGCCAGCGCAAGCCTCTATCTTTATAATGGGAGCGCGCGGTGCTGCGCTTGACTGCGCATGACCGCGCGCTCCCATTCACTGCCATATGTGATTTGTACGCAGGCGGACGCCTGCACACAAATCACACACTCTCCTCCTCACCAGGAATGCAACATGTTGCGTCCCTGGTGTGGAGGGGAGAGTGTGATTTGTGCGCAGGCGTCCGCCTGCGTACAAATCACATATGGCAGTAAATGGGAGCGCACGGTCATGTGCAGTCAAGCGCAGCACCGTGCGCTCCCACTATAAAGATAGGGGCTTGTGCTGGCTGCGCTCACATGGCGCTTCCCCTCCGCAGGGGAACGCCAATGTGAAACCAGCCTTAATGAGCTGCAAGTGCATGGAGCTGCCAGTGCACTTAGTTTTTCTGTGTCTCTACCTACTCCATACCTTCTGATGGCCTTTTGTCTCTGACTGGTTAATCATGTTTCAGTGATCCGTCTGTAAGAGACAGGAGGCAGGTAACTATCAGGAAAATATAGAGAAGCAAGAGAGTTGCAGGTGCAGGGCCCCACCTACTGCACTTGCAGCTCATTAGCATACTAATTCAACAATGGAATTCTCTAAATCAATTGAACAAAGGTGAGGATTTCTGATGCTTTATGTAAGTGTTTGTTCACATACACTTTTTTTTTTTTTTAAATGGCTTGGGAGCAGGATGCTTCAAAACATGCCAAAAACAGTGTAGTGTAGCCTACAGCACAAGATTTGTGTGGTCCTTGCTGAGGACTATCATCAAAAATCACTCTGTGACTTAGAAAATCACATTATACTGCAGTTTCCGGGAATAAAATAATTACTGTATCTTGTGAAACTGGAGGTATGTTTTAAAAGCATGTTTCCACCATGCAATTGTCCTATGTTGCTTGTGCAGGGATTTTCCAAAATTGCTGTAAAAATTCATAGTTTTTTCATCGTTTTCAAAAAGCACGTAAAAAAAAATACAGCCACTTCACAGAGTTCAGAAAATCATGGAAATAAATACATTGAGATCATGTCAAGCCCCAGGCCCTGGGGTACTCGGGTATCAGGCTCAGTGGTTGTTTTCAATAAGGGGTATATGTACAGGGGATTAGAGTTTGTCATGTGACGCCACCTGTAGTACCTGGTGATGGGTCACCAGCGCCGCCGCAGTCCTCCGGAGGTCGATGGTAATGCGGTGGAGCTGGCCCTCTGGGGCAGCGTTCCTGAAAGGGAACAGGTTTATGGAGATAACCACACACAAGCAAAGTCATTTTCTCCCGGGTACTTTACTGTAAACGTTCAGTAGCAAATGCACAGTCCACAGTTCAGCAACAGTTGTTAAAGTAACAGGTAGCTCTATGAGTGACTGCAAGTGGATCCCAGGTGTTATGGTGGGACCCATGGTAAACCTTAGTTGACGAACCCGTGTCCTTTCTTTCCCGCCTAGGATGAGTCTATACCCAATTGCTCGGTGTATGTAGACTTGGGGGCCCCCTCCCTCGTGGTGAGGAAGAAGGCAGACTGCTCCGTGTGGCAGGGTGCTGTGGCGATAAAAGGACCACAGCAGCCAGTTGCTGACTGCAAAGATAGACTTTGGCCGAATCCTCGGGCCCGGCGTTCCCATGATGGACTGGAGAGTTCCCATGCTGGGGTTCCCCCTTTCTCTCTAGGGCCCAGACTCCTTGCGTCGGGCGCCTTCTTTCAGGATCTCCTCAAGACCCTCTTTCTCCTTTCCTCCGGATCAGCGTAGAGCCGTCCGGGTAAAACCTTCCGCCTCGTTCCACACTCCTTCTCCTCTCTTCCTCCTCCTCTCCGACTATCCCGACTCTGACGCCCCTTGTCTGACTATTCTTTCCTACTGACTGACCTCCTTTGATCCCCCTAGGGGGTGATTATATCTCCCTCCCGGGTAACCTCCCACTCCTATTCTAATGTGGGAGTGCTGGAATGGGGCCCACCCACCAACCTAGGGTCCATTTGCAGCTGGGGAAATTACACCTCTTTTACGGGTGCAATACCCCATTGTGATGCCTGACTACGTGGGGTGCCACAATCAGATCGTGTGAACATACCCTAAAGATATGTCCATTGGCAGGTGCATAACTACAACAGGTGCAGGGGTTGCAATCGCACCCAGGTCCTGAAGTCTAGGGAGCCTCAAAAGTCCCCTTGGCCTATAGAAAAATATTAATACCAGTAAAGATTTTCAACAATTGGGGGCCCCGTTGGAACTTTTGCATTGGGGCCTATGAGCTTTAAGTTACGCCACTGTCCACAGGGTCTGAAATTAAGCAGAAGAGATGCCTGTAGCATATTTTGCAGTGAAACGATGGCAAAAATCTATAATGAACGTGCTGTAAATTCCAATAAGTCACTTGCAGATATGTTGCAAATTGATCCTGTGCATTGCATACAAGAGCCACATCACAGGTCAATCTACAGGAATTTTGTATTCAGCTTGTGGATGACATTTTATGAAATCTCATTCTCTTTAATGTTAATAGAACTACACAAAGATTCTGCACTTGAAACGTTTAGATAGAGAATCCGCTGCTTACCTACACTGTGTGAATATCCCTTCATAGGGTTCAGCCTTCTAAGGTATCCATATTGAAATGTTGTGGATCTTCTGAGAATCTTTGATCTTTATCATTGCTCCTTAGAATGTGGTATGTAAAGGACTGAGAACTGCGTAATGTTGACGAGTGTGTGTGTGTGTGTGTACATATATGTGGTATATACACATAGCATACATGAATGTGTGTGTGTGTGTGTATATATGTGTATAAATGTGTGTGTACATATATACACTGTGAGTATGTTGGGGAACACTTGCTTACTGTGCAATTCAAGCTCACATACACAGATTCTTATAAAAGATAGTCCATTGGTTTATTAGAAGTCATAAACCACTACTCCAGCAATATAGTCGATAACCATGACCACAGTTCACACAGGGAAGTGTACACAGCATATAGTCCTTCACGTCAGCAGGTATACCCGCACAGTTCAATTAGTGACATCTGTCAGTGCACCCAAAAGTCCCACTCGGGGTTTATCTGCTCTTGCACCTCAGCAAGAGGTGGCACACAGAAATCACCCACCAGGTACATGGACTAGCTCCGCATTGGCACCTGTCGTGAGTGCAGATCCACTGGGCCCCAATCACCACCTAGACTTATGGCCGCTTTACACGTCCAGATATCGTCGTACAACTTTGATAAAAAGTCACGTGGTTCGTGCGTTGGCGCCGATATCGTTCGTGCATTGTGTGGTGTAAATGTGCAATTCGATGCAAGAACCGATGCCAAAACGATATCGGGGAGAGAAATGAGCAGGCTCTCCAACTGCCCGATATTGGATGGACGATCTGGCAAGATCATTCTGTGTGACAGCCCACGATTTGGAGAGCAACTTCCCCTATTCACTCTCATGTTAAATGGTCGTTCCCTGGTTCGCGCGTACAAGGGGGCGTATACATCGCAGTTGTGTTGCCTGCCGATATCTCCCTGTGTGACAGCTCCTATGCGATCTTGGATTTCAGCCAAAAAAGAATGCGCTCTCCCGTGGCGTTGTATACAATATCGAAATGATGTTGGGGCGTGTAAAGCGGCCATTACAGGAGCTCTGGCAGCTCCACTCTCAAACCTGTTTGTCTGCCATTTGTTTCCCAAACAGCAAGTGTGAAGGACCTTGCTAAGGCTGGTTTCACATAACGTTTTTGTGCCTGTCCGTGGGATCCGACTTTGAAGGGGATCCCACGGACAGGCACGGATCCACATGGATCCCTGCAATCGGATGGCAAATAGCTATCCGATCCGATGCTATGCAGGATCCGTGTGGATCCTGCGGTCCCCTGTCTTTCCCTGCTTCTTCTCCTCCATCTTCTGCCCTCTCCTATTCTATATGCTGTGCCCCCGCTATTCTTTGCTGTGCCCCCGCTGTTTATCCTCCTCTATCCCTATCCTGTCCCCTGTCCTCTCCCTGTGTGCAAAAAAATAAAAAACCTCCTCCCGGAGCATACATCACCTCTCACAGGCTCCAACGCTGCAGCACCATCAGGACTGAAGGACCTGTGATGATGTCACAGATCCGGTCACATGACTCGTCAGCTGACCGGGTCTGTTACATCATCACAGGCTCTTCTGCCCTGATGGTGCTGCAGCGTTGGAGCCTGTGAGAGGTGATGTATGCTCCGGGAGGAGGTTTTTTTTATTTTTTTACACACAGGGAGAGGGCAGGGAAGAGGACAGGGGACAGGATAGGGATAGAGGAGGATAGAATAGCGGGGGCACAAAATAGAGGAGCGAGGGCACAGAATAGCATAGGAGAGGGAAGAACATGGAGGAGCAGAAGCAGGGACAGACTGGGGATACGGAGCCGACATCGGATCCGAGGTGAACTCGGATCCGATGTCCATAGGCTCCCATGCTGTGGGCCCTAGGAACAGCCTCGGATCAGCAGTGATCCGATGCTGTCCGATGTGAGTCGCGGACACAAAATCGTAGCAGGCTACGATTTTGTGCCCGTGATTAAATCTGATGGGATCGGATGGTGGCAAAATCGGATGCCAATAGTGGCACATCTGATCCCATCCGATTCCCATAGGGGAACATGGGGTCCGATTTCGGATCCGATTGTATCCGTTATGTGAAAGCAGCCTTACACCACAGTCACAGGTGTGTGCAATCAGAAACAGACCCCTGTTGTGTAATGCTGCACGTCACAGTGAAACCATTCACATTTACATTGCAACAGACTTCCGCCTGTGCGATGTATACCTCACAACACATACACACACACACACTTTCGTGTATACTATGTTTGTAGTATAGATTTTTTCCATTGGTCAGCGCATAAAAACTTCTCTATCCTCATTGTGTCAGATTCTATATAGACAAAGTAAATAGATTCTGTCATTCTCTTGCCTTTTGCACTGGGGGTTTTTGGATTAGATGATGAGGAGGAAACAGAAGCAGTAGTATTGACACCGTCTGTGACAATTATCCGGTATTGATGGGGCTGAAGAATGGCAGTCTTGCTTTGTATTATCTCTGGAGAATATGTGAGGGAGGAGTAACCATTATTTGCTACAAAGGGAAACATGGAGATTTTCATATCTTGACAAATAAGTGAAGGTGTCAGCAATGAGAATTTAGAAGCTCTGAAAATCCAAATAAATCATTTCACTTGTAACCACAAAGCATTGTTTAACCTGCTTGTGTCCACCACAAAGGTTGACTAGCTCCAGCTGTGACCTCAGTCTCCAGACCTCTTTCATGTTCTTTTAGTTTAGCATTAAGCACAATTAATAATATGAATTACCGTACATGCTTCAGATCTTTCATAGCAAAACATAGGTGGTACAAGATCACGAGTTTGTTTTTTTCCCCTTCATTCTTTATGATTTATAGCTCAATTACATTACAATCAATTACCTTTGTTATATATCAAGTTGGAAGGCTTATTCCACCTCAAACAAAAAAAAAATGTGAAATGTTGTCCATTATGGTAAAACAATATTCTGGCCATAAATTCTCCAGTCTAGTACTGGAATTATGTAAATCCTTTGTGGGATTCCTAGATTCATTTTATAGTCACCCCCCTCAACCCCACTTGAAGTTGAAGGGTTGCGTGTAAATTACATACCATGAACGTATGTCATTACAGCTGGATGAATGGCTTTAACAGTTGGGCTATGTTCACACTGTGCATTTTTGATCCTTTTGTTTTCCCGCTTTTGCAGTGAAAATGCAGTGAAGACATCACTCAAATGGAATCCAAGCAAAGTCAATGGATTTTCAAGTTTTGAGATTCAATCTGTACTTTCATGACCTGCTCGTTTTTTTCCCTTGATAAGTGATCCATTTAAAGAATGAGCTGTCAATAATGGCTGCGCTTTCTGATCTGCATTTCCCATTGAAACCATTGTTTATGGGCTAAAAAAAGCACCAGAAAAAAAGCAGCAAAAACTGATCCAAAATGGATGATCCATTTCTGATGCCTTTTTTTCAAAAGCTGATCCAGTTTTCCAGCTGAAAAAGAGAGAAAAACGCACCAGAAAAAAAAATGAAGCAAAAATGCACAGTGTGGACATTGCCTTATTTTCACTGGCAGCAAAAAGGTTGTAACCAAAACAGTAATAAAGTCAGTGGTATCCTCGGCTTTGGGTTTGCCGTAATATAGTTACGGTAATTTCGGAGGATCTGTTCACATTTATGGGGCCAATCCTGACTTGTTTCAGGAGTGAGAAATCTACCGTAGTTCTTTTATAGGAATGATCTATTAATGGATGCAATTGGCACTACACCGGGGTCTTCTGATTTCTGTTACTGTGCTCTAATTTGCAAAAAAAAAGTTCAGCATGGTGTTATCAATAGGGACGTAAGCTCCTGTCATAAACCTCTGGCGATGACATACAGGTTAAACCAGAAGTTTGCATACTCTATATAAAAAGACACATATGCTTGTTTTTCTCACAATCTGACATGAAATCAGAATAAACCTTTCCCATTTTAGGTCATTTAAGGCTGCTTTCACATCAGCGTTTTTTTTAAAATCGCGGCAGATGCGGTGAAAAAAACCGCATCTGCCGCGATTACCGCATACCGGCTGCACTTGCGGCACAGTTGCGGCAAGCCCCATACAATGTATATGCGGGCTTGCGGCAGGTGCGGCAAGTGCGGTTTTGGCACTTGCGGCAGGTGCGGCCGCCGAAAAACCACGGCTGACCACTGTTTTTTTCACGGCCGCAAGTGCCAAAACCACATTTGCCGCACCTGCCACAAGCCCGCCTATACATTGTATGGGGCTTGCCGCAACCGTGCCGCAACCGTGCCGCAAGTGCAGCCGGTATGCGGTAATCGCGGCAGATGCGTTTTTTTCACCGTATCTGCCTCGATTTCAAAAAAACGTTGATGTGAAAGGGGCCTAAGATTACCATAATTATTAATTATTTGCCAAATGCCAGAATAATGAGAGGAAGAGAGTGTTTTAAGGTATTACTTTCTGCAAAGTCACAAGTTTATATACATTTAATTAGTATTTGGTACCATTGCCCTTAAACTGTATGCCTTTGGTCAAACATTTTGGTTATCCATCCACAAGCTTCTCACAATAGTTGGTAGGAATTTGGACCCTTTCCTCCTGACAGAACTGGTGTAACTGGGCCATATTTGTAGGTCTCCTTGCTCGCACCTGCCTTTTCGCCATACATTTTCAGTAGGATTGAGATCAGGGCTTTGTGATAGCCACTCCAAAACACTGAATCTGGATCCTTAAAGTGAATCGTGTCACCCCTTTTGTGCATTCTAACCTGTGCCCCGCACCTTAAACATACTGTAGTTGTGGTTCTGGTAACTTCTTCATACCCCCAGACTGGCCCCTGATTAACTCAGAAATTAACATTAAATGTGCCCCACGCCGTATGATTATTAGCTCTACACGCTCTGGTGGAATGTGGCTCACTTCAGTCTGAGCCACGCCTCCTGTGTATGTATAGAAGAAGTGACACCATTCGTGTCTGCGCAGGTGACAGTGCTCTCTTGAAGCCATAGTGACCAAAGTCTCACAAGATTTGTGAAGTCTCCCATGAGTTTGTACGTCTGCAGAAGCTTCCAAACACATTATTATTATTTATAGAGCACCATTGATTCCATGGTGCTGTACATGAGAATGGGTTACATACAAAACAAGTTAAAAATACAATAAACAAACTAACAGTGACAGCCTGGTACAGAGGGGGGAGAAGACCCTGCCCTTGCGGGCTTACATTCTATGGGGCAATGGGGAGGAAGACAGTATATTGGGCCGTCTCCAGTGGTGGTGGAATACCAGGTCAGGTGGTGGTGGAGCGCCAGGTCAGGTGGTGGTGGAGCACTAGGTCAGGTGGCAGTAGGGTCATTGCAGACTTTAAGCTGTTCTGAAGAGATGGATTTTCAGGCTCTGCTTGAAACGCATGACAACATCATATGGGCTTTCCCAAATTGTTTAAAGGCATAGTAATCTTACTGTATGTAAACTTATGACTTTGTAGAAAGTAATACAAATGTCTTAAAGGGAACCTGTCACCTGGATCTAAGCCCCTACACTATCACTACCTGTCCCTGCACCTTCCTAGCTGCTCCCTATCTATCCCTCTCTGAGCTAAATCCGCCCTATAAAACAGCAGAGAAATAACTTATAACTTACAGAAATCCCTGAGGCTGGGGACTGAAAATGCGGGCCCAGGCTCCATTCTGTCCTCCTCTATGCAGCAGCACACGCCCTGCTGGGCGGCATTATTCTTTCTTCATCGCCACCTCTTCCATTTGGAATCTCCCACCCGCTTTACACTGTAAGGTAGCGGTTAGGATCGGCACGACAGAAGGCAGTGACTCAGGTATTTACTCACACAGCACACAGTTTAATGGCACAGTTCAGGTATTCACAGACCTCCAGGTTCCGGGGCGCAGCCGAGTACAACCTCATACAATCCCAACACCTGATATAGAAGCTCTGTACCTTCCCCCGGGTAGGCTGTGTTAGGTCAGCACACAACCTTTCTCTCCTCAGTATCCGCTCATTAGCCTCATGAACGTCCACTCAGAGAGAGCTCACAGGCTGTGTTAAATCTTCACACAGCCCTCTACACAACAGCTCCTGCTGCTGTCCTGACACACTCCACCCCCTCCCCACAGCCCAGGGCAGCTCATATCATCTCCTATTCACCCGCACACCTGGGTGTCAGTGCTTTCAATCAGCACTCAGCTCCAGCAGCAGCTAACCCTGTGTGTGCTGCTACCGAGCAGAAGATACAATCTCCCATATGCTGTGTCCCGGCCAGGGGACACATCGAGGTCGCATCACCACAACATGATAGGTGTAAAGCAGGCGGGAGATTCCAAATGGAGGAGGCGGCGATGAAGAAAGAATAATGCCGCCCTGCGGGCATGTGCTGCTGCATCGAGGAGGGGCAGAATGGAGCCTGGGGCCGCCTTTTCAGTCCCCAGCCTCAGGGACTCCTGTAAGTTATAAGTTATTTTTCTGCTGTTTTATAGGGCAGATTTAGCTCAGAGAGGGATAGATGGGGAGCAGTTAGGAAGGTGCAGGGACAGATAGTGATAGTGTAGGGGCTTAGATCCAGGTGACAGGTTCCCTACAACTTCCTTTCTCTCTCATTCTGGCATTTGGCAAATGTTAAGAATTATGGTACTCCTAATTGATCTAAAACGGGAAAGGTTTTTATACTGTGGAATAGGAATGTCTGACTTTTCAGTCACAGAGTGGAGGGTCGCTATAAACAGGTCTTTTCCTTATTCCTTATTCATTTTAAATGTTCCTTCACACCATCTGTCGTATTTGAATCTATAAAATGTTTGTATGCTCTGACTGAAACCGGCACTCCAGTCAAAATGGAAGATCTTAGTGTGTTGCTAGATCCAAATATTTGTGCTCCAGCTTCTGTCTTCAGTTTCTGGGGTGCAAGTTTGGAGCAATATAAGGGTACCTTTACATGCCACAACTTTTGGCGGCAATCGGAGGCAACCTAACATAACACAATTTTGTAGCAATTTCACGGCAACGGTGACGGAACTCCGGATTGCCTCTCAGTTTCCACAACGTAGTTGCGGCGTGTAAAGGTACCGTAAGGCTCCAGATGGGTAAATTTCTTTGGCCATCCCATAAAACCTCCAGCTCCTCCATACACTGACAACCTAATGGATCTGTGCTTGTAGAGCAGTGGCCTTTAGGAGGAGTCTGTAGAGGTGTTGCTAAACTAGTTTCACAACAGATAAAAAGCCATACTGAACCTTAGAGCCCAGATGGAAAGAATGAAATGTTATTTTCATGCTGTAGAGTTGGAAGAGATCACTAATGAATGCAGGGAGAAGCCGCTCTGTACCCAACGCAGATCGTGAGTACAGGGCGGCCGCGGACTGCCTGTGTGCACTAGCGGTTTCCTGCAGATCTGGAGGCACTGTGTCCAAGAGGCAGCACCTCCACATCATTACCCCAACCAAAAAAAGTTGCAAAACAGTTTAAAGACAAAAATAAATTACATTTGAGTGAATCTTCACTGAAAAGTGACTTGAAATAATCACATTAAATGGGCCATTTGTGTTCATAACAAAAAACACAAAACTAATAAAGCAATGCCCTATTACAAATTTCCAGCAGTCACATATATAAAGGAACAGTGATGATGCCTGACATGTCTATTTTAGTAAATCTTTTTCCTATGAAATAATTGTAGACCAAGTTTTGCTGTATTTTTAATTTTTTTTTAAACCAGAAACCAAAATAGTGGCAGATGTTGCATATACCTGAGCATTTTGACATGTTTTTATGCATGTTTTGCAGCATTTTTACATGCATTTTTCACTTGTTCATTTGAATATTTAAAAAGTGCTGAAAAGGTTGGCACGGCCGAAATCTCATTGATTACTTAGTACTGTAAAATGCTTCATATTGTACGCATAAAATATACAGCAAAAATGTCACATGTGAGCATAGACATATTTTAACTGAATATTTGGAATAAGTTGACCAATCGTCAGTATGTGACCCTATACAGCACTGTCTGAACAGTGTCAAGGTATAAGAAAACACCCTGAAAGGGCTAGACCACGTTGACCTTTTATGCCTACAGATGCTGGAGGAACCACAGGGAGAACAGTACCGAATTGTTCCAGCATTATTTTATGAAAAATACAAGTATTAACTAAAGCTAAGATCCCATTAATAATTTCTGCTAAGCCCTATATGAGGGTTTCACAGGCCCAACACGGTTTATCGCTAGTCTCACATGTTTTTTATTGGAACATGTCAGTGTTTGGTTCAACTTGGCAACCATGCTCACACTTTTCAATAAATAGGTGTGTGATGTGAATGGATTGCACAGTGATACCCATCATCTCTCTGCTGCCCAATATTGCCAACACACGAATTCATCCTTCAGACACTTTTAAGCATTTGTGTTTTATATTTCAAGTACAGACCATGATGTACAGAATGACTGGTAGACTGTCCTCAGCTCAATAGCCTCATATATTCCACTGCGCGCCTCCTGACCTCAGCTCCATCAGCCTCATATATTCCACTGCGCGCCTCCTGACCTCCGCTCAATAGCCTCATATATTCCACTGCTCGCCTCCTGACCTCAGCTCAATAGCCTCATATATTCCACTGTGCGCCTCCTGACTTCAGCTCAATAGCCTCATATATTCCTCTGTGCGCCTCCTGACCTCAGATCCATCAGCCTCATATATTCCACTGCGCGCCTCCTGACCTCAGCTCAATAGCCTCATATATTCCACTGCGTGCCTCGTAACCTCAGCTCAATAGCCTCATATATTCCACTGCGCACCTCCTGACCTCAGCTCAATAGCCTCATATATTCCACTGCACACCTCCTGACCACAGCTCAATAGACTCATATATTCCACTGCGCACCTCCTGACCTCAGCTCAATAGCCTCATATATTCCACTGCGCACCTCCTGACCTCAGCTCAATAGCCTCATATATTCCACTGCACACCTCCTGACCACAGCTCAATAGACTCATATATTCCACTGCACACCTCCTGACCTCAGCTCAATAGCCTCATATATTCCACTGCGCAACTCCTGACCTCCGCTCAATAGCCTCATATATTCCATTAATGCAGTTTAGTTTTGGACCTTAGACCTATGACCAGAAATGCATTATGGTGATACATTTTCTTTGAAAAATAAACTGGAAGAGATTTGACAAATGTTATAATTTTTGTGATAGAATCTAAAATAAGAGCTGTAGTGTACCCTTTACCTTTTCTTTCTGTTGGGTGTTGCCCATATAGGAGTGACACCTCATATCTGCATCTAGGTAATGTGTAATGTGAACACAAAATAGGTAATTTAGAAACTGGACATTTCTCCTGTTTCCAGGCTGTTTTTTGTGCATTAAAAAAATGAGAAACAAAATGTTTCAAATTGTAAAACTACATGCATTTCAACACAATGTACAAGACATGATAAAGTAGACACAAATCTGTGTATAATAATGATGGGAGACGTCGGGTAACAGTCGAGAACATTCGCTTATGTAGTTATGTGGGGGGTTTTAAAATGAAAATTAACATTAGTTTCAATGTAATCCCCCTTCTGGGCATGTGTCAGGGCATGTAACGCGTGGGAGTAATGGACGGTACAATTGCACTCTTTCTGCACTGTCTCCATATGTGGATCAGAGCCATAAATCGCTAATAAGCCTTACTTTTGTAATTCTAGTAATGGCATGTATTCCTCACAGTGTAGGTGTAGGTTATGTGTATTATATCAGTAACTGAGCTGCTGCCTATTAGTTATATATATCTACTGTACAATTATAAATAGCTTGCTTTTCAGTCAGTACCGGGAATTCTTGCCGTCCCACGTGTTCTCTCAGTTGGATGAGTGTTACATTTCACTCATCAGAGCAGCCTGCATTTGTTTGGATGCCAGGTATATTTTCAGAATGGAGATTTAGAAGTATGTATTCATTATAATAATAATAATATCCCTATGGCCTCTTTCAGACATTTGGTGATTTTTCTTAATCAGTTTTTAGTCAGTTTATATCATCAAAGTTTCATTATGTTTTCTTGTATGCAATAACAAAGAGAAAATTATGATGAGTTGTCACAAGCTTCACCGAGTAAACAATGAAAAATAGGCAATACATGGATCACATGTGAGAGCTGTCGGTCTTTAGTATTGTTTTGCATGGACCCATAGACTTTCAATGGTGACTCAGACTGAAGGGAAAATCGCATTGCTCTCGGACCAATGTTAACTAATGTCCGAGAGCACATTTCCGAGTCTCATATGCTTCTTCCGCATCTGATTCTCGGATTGCGAGTCAATCGCAACATGTTGTGATTCTATGCAAGTCACGGACGAGACTCGCCAATGCAAGTCTATGGGTCCGACAAAAAACAGATTGCACTCGGACCGCACTCGCACCATCCAAGGCTGATGCGAGTTTTAATTGATACATTACCATTCTGTAGCTCAGACAACTGTACAAAATGTTCCTGTAAATGATTATACAGCAACTAGCTGCTGAGGAAAAAAACGGTTGCACTCGGACAGCAATCGCAAGCCACACTGACCAAAAGTCAGATGACACTCGTCCGACTCTCGGATCCGAGAAGCGGAGCATTTTTAAACTCTGATGTTTGTCTATACCCTATGACCGAAAGCAGCTCAGTAAGTGACCCATGACTGGACACAGTGTTGCTCCTACTAAATTATGCTGCTCTCAAATGTTGTAGTAAGTATCTGGTGACAGGTTCCCTTTAACATTGAATATATCCTCTAGATTTGGTACAGGACCGCTCAGACTGCAAAAATACACAGACATGTGAACAGTCCTATAAACTATAATGGGTACCTCCCGTCTTAAATTTCATCTAAAACGCAGTAGGATGGTCTGTGTGAGGTACATCACACAATTTGCTTAAAGTGATCCTAAACCCAGAAACTGACCCCCCCTTATCTTTAGACCTGTCCCTGCACCCCCTCTTATCATTCCTAGCCATCCCTTTTGCAGAACAAAATCGCTTTTGTAAAGTAAGAGAAAATGTTATAATAATTTGACCTGTGTGAGTTCTCTCTTTCGGTGGAAGCCGAGATGGGACGGGCCTGTCTGCTGCTGCCTGGTAAATATGCACGCCCCCCCTCTGCTTGTAAGAGCCTGGCCGCGTCATGAAAGGGGGCGGGGCTAAATCGCACCATGCCGGAGCCCCGCCCTCTTTCATGACGCGGCCAGGCTCTTACAAGCAGAGGGGGGGCGTGCATATTTACCAGGCAGCAGCAGACAGGCCCGTCCCATCTCGGCTTCCACCGAAAGAGAGAACTCACACAGGTCAAATTATTATAACATTTTCTCTTACTTTACAAAAGCGATTTTTTCTGCAAAAGGGATGGCTAGGAATGATAAGAGGGGGTGCAGGGACAGGTCTAAAGATAAGGGGGGGTCAGTTTCTGGGTTTAGGATCACTTTAATGTCAAGATCATTGTGTTGTCCTATGTGAAAATATCTAAACATGAGTAAATTAGCAGTATTTTAAGCTTATTTCATAAATTGAATATTTTCTAATTCACAGAATCAAAATGTAAATGAGATATATGAAAAGAAAAATGATCAAAATTAGAGAACACTTTCAGATACCTGCAAGTAATTTGTGTTAATCTGGCACCTAGTGCTAATTTCCTTAATTATCTAATAAACCATATTTAACTGTCAGCCTAACTTTCCAGTTTGCAATCACTTTGCAAAAATGTGCCATTCCAAACTGCCAATCCCTACGGCAGCAGGTTGTCCAGATGAAGGCCAAAGGGGTCACCCTATCAGCCATAGCGACAGAAGGTGGTCATTGCAAGTCTCTGATCTCTATAATATTGCATCTTTACAACATCAAAAACGCTTTCAAGTCCCCCAAGTAGGCTGATCACCTTCAAAAGACGAATGCAAGAGAGGACAGGATAATGCAGAGAATCTCCATGGATTATCATTTCAACGCTGGGATATCTCACCAGTTCAGCACTGAACAGGGTAAGGATCTGTCTCATCATACAGTGTCACAATGTTTAAGATCATTTGGACTGAAAGCCCACTCTGCAATGACCAAACCGCTTATTAGCAGAAAGAATCAAAAGGCTATACTTGGACAGCATGTTGTGTGGACAGAGGAGAAATGTTCCATAGTGTGGATGGTGAATCAGATGTCTTTAACTGTGTGTAGAGCTATTATTAGTCATTTTGACAGTGTAACCCTGCCTCAACCCAGCACAGAGTGACAGCCAACCCGGCGTTATTGTCTGCTGTCTATTGGTATTTGGGATGCGGTTACAACCTTCCCTCCCTATGCACTGACCAGTGACTGAAGGCGGGTCGGTGCCACACCATGACTAAAAGCCTGAGGCTGCCCAGAGGAATAAAGATCAACTTCCCTCTAAAGCAAGATAAATTTCCCTTTAAAGATAAAGTATGCTTGTTACATATCTATGTATGTCTTAGGAAAGAGGACAGTTTTTTTACGCTTTAAACCACCACTCCAGTGTGTGTTTTTTTTATTATTTCAGTGGGGAAGTGGTGCTTCAAATCTTGTTATAAATTTAGCTTTATTAAAGAAACGTTACAATGTGATATACTATTCTAATCCAAGAAAAACAATCACTAAAGTTCCAGACAGTGCCAAGCAAACAGCTATTCAGTTTGCTGCTCCTAATCATGGGGGGCTGTTCCCATAGCGGAGCTCTACTTTTGTCTCATATTCATTGTCCATCAGCTTCACCTTCTCTCACCACCGTTTTTCAGTCTTCAGTGAGTTGTGACCTGCTGTCAGCTCAAGTGATTCATGGAGTGTGGCGGAGGTCAGAAATCAATAAATCTCAGAGAGCCTTGTCAGGTCCTCATAGACTTGTATTGAGCTCTTCCAGCCAGTCAGAAGTTACGGGCACAAGATTGCTACTTTGTTCTTCTTCTTTAATCCCCTTTTGACATTTTTTCTAATTAGATTTCAATACACAAGGGACAAACTGTAATCATGTTCTTCTCCCTTTCTGTGATTCCCGGCCCCTCCACCTGCCTCAAGTCTGTGAATGACTGGTCAATGCTAAGATTTCAAACAGAGAAGAGAAGTCATTCACAGGTTGGAGGCAGATGGAGGGGAAGCTGGGAATCACAGACAGGGAGGAGAAGACCTGAAGTACGGTACATACAGTCTGGCCGCTGTGCACAGAAATCTAGTATAGCAGCCATATCTTTACTTAAATAATCATGCTGACAAGTTCTCTTTAAATTTCAATCCTCAAACCTTCATAAAACACTATAGGAAGACAAAGGCCTATATGCACTTGGTGAAAATGTTGCATTTCACATAGCCAAATGAATATCTAGAGGGGTTTTTTTGCACTTCAAGCTGCTATGGAATGATGTCTCCTTTTTATGTTTCTATCCATCTATATACAGTTGAAACTAGAAGTTTACATACACTATATAGAGTACAATACAAAATAATATTGTGGTACCGTGTTAGCCAGAGAAATCGATGTAAATACTTGAGCTCTGAAAACTTACAAATATAATTTTTCTTGTTAGCCAATAAAGATATCACTCCTATAATACTTTTCTCATCCCCTTTTTTTTGGGGCTTACCGTATATACTCGTGTATAAGCCGACCCGTGTATAAGCCGACCCCCCTACTTTTGCCCCCAAAACCTGGGAAAACCTATTGACTCGTGTATAAGCCGAGGGTGGACCTCAGCACAGGTATGCAGCCCCAGCAGTGTGGTATACAGGCCTCCCCAGTGGTATATACAGGCCCCAGCAGTGTTACAGCAGCAGCCCCAGAGGTATATACAGCAGCAGCCCCACAGGTATATACAGCAGCAGCCCACAGGTATATACAGCAGCAGCCCCACAGGTATATACAGCAGCAGCCCCACAGGTAAATACAGCAGCAGCCCCACAGGTATATACAGCAGCCCCACAGGTAAATACAGCAGCAGCCCCACAGGTAAATACAGCAGCAGCCCCACAGGTATATACAGCAGCAGCCCCACAGGTAAATACAGCAGCAGCCCCACAGGTTAATACAGCAGCAGCCCCAGAGGTATATATAGCAGCAGCCCCACAGGTAAATACAGCACCAGCCCCACAGGTAAATACAGCAGCAGCCCCACAGGTAAATACAGCAGCAGCCCCAGAGGTATATATAGCAGCAGCCCCAGAGGTATATATAGCAGCAGCCCCAGAGGTAAATACAGCAGCAGCCCCAGAGGTAATATAGCAGCAGCCCCACAGGTAAATACAGCAGCAGCCCCACAGGTAAATACAGCAGCAGCCCCAGAGGTATATATAGCAGCAGCCCCACAGGTATATAGGAAGCCCGCCTGCCACCATGAGTATACATGTGCCCCCCCCCCCCCCCCATCAATATCCAGGGCCCCCCCTTGCAGGCCAAACCTGTAAAGTAAAATCGTTATACTTACACCTGTGGCCGCCGCCGTCCCCGCTCTGCACCGCGCTCCTCCATCTTCTTCTGTCTTCCTCCTCGGTCGCACAGGCAATGACTCGCACAGGCAATGACGTAATTGCCTGTGCGACCGAGGAGGAAGACGGGAGAAGATGGAGGAGCGCTGTGCAGAGCGGGGACGGCGGCGGGTGCAGGTGTAAGTATAATGATCTTTCTTTACAGGTTTGGCCTGCAAGGGGGAGCCCTGGATATTGATGGGGGGGGGCACATGTATACTCATGGTGGCGGGCAGGCGGTTTGGGCGTACTTGCGTTGGTGTACTCGCGTATAAGCCGAGGGGGTACTTTTCAGCCAATTTTTGGGCTGAAAAACGCGGCTTATACGCGAGTATATACGGTAAGTATTTACATACACTACAGTTGTGGCCAAAAGTATTGACACCCCTGCAATTCTGTCAGATAATACTCAGTTTCTTCCTGAAAATGATTGCAATCACAAATTCTTTGGTATTATTATCTTCATTTAATTTGTCTTTAATGAAAAAACACAAAGGAGAATGAAGCAAGAAGCACACCTGTATATAAAAAGAAACATGCATGTTTTTCCTGACTATCTGACGTAAATCAGAATAAACCTTTTCTGTTTTAGGTCAGTTAGGACTACCATAATTATTATTTTGCAAATGCCTAAAAAATGAAAGAATCTTTTAAGGCATTTTATTACTTTCTGCAAACTGATAAGTTTACATTCCCTAAGATTAAAGAATTTGTGACAGCCATATGATGATTAATAGCATGAATGACTGGCATCTAACCTCATTTGAGGTTAAATGCCTGTCATTCATGCTATTAATTATGTATTCTTTTTGACTGAGCTCCCTCTTTCCCCTCCCCCTTCCCCGCCCGGGGCCAGCTGAGGTCTCCATCTTGTTGGAGTCCAGCACATACTTTTCTTGCTTCAATTAAAAATAAGGGCATATAAACCCATTCACATTGCACAACTCTGTTAGTCATAGTGTTAGGACCCGGTGAGATGGAAGCACCTTGGCGTCAGTCACCGGGCACTCCGCAGTGGCCACTGATGAAGCTAAGTCTTCCTATTTGCATTATATTCTAGGGCAGTGATTGCTATAATACATTTTAACATTATATTTGTATTAGTTGTGCAGCTCGGCCGCTCATTGCACTCATCAAATGTGCATATTTTGTGTCCGTGTTGCAGCGGATATCTCCTTTTTCTCAGCCATATGATGATTTCATGCTTTTGGAAGTTTCTGATAGGTTTCTTGGCAACAATTGAGTTAATTGGAGACACACCTTTGGAAGTATTTTAATGCACACCTGAAACACATTGCTTCTTTGTGTAGCATCATGGGAAAATCTAAAGAAATTGGCCAAGATATCAGGAAGAGACTTGTAACGTTGCACAAGTCTGGTTCATTTTTGGGTGCAATTTCCAGATACCCGAAGGTGACTCTTTCATGTGTATAAACAATTATACACAAGTACAAATCAGATAGGAATGTCCAGCCATCATACCGCTCAGTAAGGAGACAGGTTCTGTGTCCCAGGGATGAAAGTGCTTTAGTCCGACGTGTATGTCAACCCAAGAATAAAAGAACTTATGCAGATGATGTCGGAAGCTAGTAAGCTTGTGTCATTATCCTCACTGAAACGAGTACTGTATTAACATGGATTGAAAGGCCACTTTACCAGGAAGAAGCCATTAAACCAAAATTGTGGACTTACACAAGTCTGGTTCATCCTTGGGTGCAATTTCCAGATACCTCAAGGTGCCTCTTTTATGTGTACAAACAATTATATGCAAGTACAAACAAGATTGGGATGTCCAGCCATCTTACCTTTCAGGAAGGAGACAGGTTCTGTGTGCCAGAGATGAACATGCTTTGGTCCAACATCTACATACAGTACAGACTAAAAGTTTGAACACAAGTTCTCATTCAAAGAGTTTTCTGTATTGTCATGACTATGAAAATAGTAGATTCACACTGAAGGCATCAAAACTATGAATTAACACATGTGGAATAATATACTTCACAAAAAAGTGTGAATCAACTGAAAATATGTCTTATATTCTAGGTTCTTCAAAGTAGCCACCTTTTGCTTTGATTACTGCTTTGCACACTCTTGGCATTCTCTTGATGAGCTTCAACAGGTAGTCACCGGAAATGGTTTTTCACTGCATAAGTGGGATTTCTTGCCTTATAAATGGGGTTGGGACCATCAGTTGTGTTTTGCAGAAGTCTGGTGGATACACAGCTGATAGTCGTACTCAATAGACTGTTAGCTGCTTTTTTCTTGCCATAATACAAATTCTAAGTAAAGAAAAACGAGTGGCCACCATTACTTTAAGAAATGAAGGTCATTCAGTCCGAAAAATTGGAAAAACTTTGAAAGTGTCCCCAAGTGCAGTTGCAAAAACCATCAAGCGCTACAAAGAAACTGGCTCACATGAGGACCACCCCAGGAAAAGAACACCAAGAGTCACCTCTGCTGCGGAGGATAAGTTCATCCGAGTCACCAGCCTCAGAAATCGCAGGTTAACAGCAGCTCAGATTAGAGACCAGGTCAATACCACTCAGAGTTCTAGCAGCAGACACATATCTACAACAACTGTTAAGAGGAGACTTTGTGCAGCAGGCCTTCATGGTAAAATAGCTGCTAGGAAACCACTGCTAAGGACAGGCAACAAGCAGAAGAAAGTTGTTTGTGCTAAAGAACACAAGGAATGGACATTAGACGAGTGGAAATCTGTGCTTTGGTCTGATGAGTCCAAATTTGAGATCTTTGGTTCCAATCACCATGTCTTTGTGCGACGCAGAAAAGGTGAACGGATGGACTCTACATGCCTGGTTCCCACCGTGAAGCATGGAGGAGGAGGTGTGATGGTGTGGGGTGCTTTGCTGGTGACACTGTTGGGGATTTATTCAAAATTGTAGGCATACTGAACCAGCATGGCTTTCACAGCATCTTGCAGTGGCATGCTATTCCATCCGAATTGCGTTTAGTTGGACCATCATTTATTTTTCAACAGGACAATGACCCCAAACACACCTCCAGGCTGTGTAAGGGGTATTAGACCAAGAAAGAGTCATGGGGTGCTATGCCAGATGACCTGGCCTCCACAGTCACCAGACCTGAACCCAATTGAGATGGTTTGGGGTGAGCTGGACTGCAGAGTGAAGGCAAAAGGGCCAACAAGTACTAAGCATCTCTGGGAACTCCTTCAAGACTGTTGGAAGACCATTTCCTGTGACTACCTCTTGAAGCTCATCAAGAGAATGCCAAGAGTGTGCAAAGCAGTAATCAAAGCAACAGGTGGCTATTTTAAGAACCTAGAATATAAGACATATTTTCAGTTGTTTCACACTTTTTTGTTAAGTAAATAAATCCACATAGGTTAATTCATAGTTTTGATGCCTTCAGTGTGAATCTACAATTTTCATAGTCATGAAAATAAAGAAAACTCTTTGAATAAGAAGGTGTGTCCAAACTTTTGGTCTGTACTGTATCAACCCAAGAACAAAAGCAGAAGACCTTGTGAGGATAATGGCGGAAGCTGGTAATATTGTGTCATGATCCACAGTGAAATGAGTACTGTATCAACATGGGCTGAAAGACCAGGAAGAAGCCATTACTCCAAAAGAAACATAAAAAAGCCAGATTCATTTTTGCAAATGCACACAGGAACAAAAAACTACATTTTTGGAGACATGTCCTGTGGTCTGATGAAACTAACATTGAACTGTGTGGCAATTATGACCATCATTACGTTTGGAGGAAAAAGGAAGACGCTTGGAAGCTTAAGAACTCCATCCCAACTGTGAAACATGGAGGTGGCAGCATCATGTTGTGGGGTTGTTTTGCTTTTTGCTGCAAGAGGGACTGGTGTACTCCATAAAATAAATGGCATCATGAGGAAAGAAGTTTAAGTGACAATAATGAACCAATGTCAAGACATCAACCAGTAATTTAAAGCTTGGGCGGAAATGGATCTTCCAAATGGACAATGACCTAACGCATACTGCCAAACTGGTTACAAAGTGGCTTAAGGATTAACAAAGTCAGTCTTTTGGAGTGGCCGTCACTAAGCCCTGATTTCAATCCTATTGAAAATTTATGGGCAAAGCTGAAAAGGCAGGTGCGAGCAAGGTGACCTACAAATATTGCTCAGTTACACCAGTTCTTTCAGGAGAAATGGGCCCAAATTCCTACCTACCATTATGAGAAGCTTATGGAAGGATATCCAAAACATTTGACCAAGACATACAATTTAAAGGCAATAGTACTAAATACTAATGAAATTTATATAAACTTGTGACTTTGCAGACAGTAATAAAAATACCTTAAAACATTCTCTCTCTCATTATTTTGATATTTGGCAAATATAATTATGGTAATCCTAATTGACCTAAAATGGGAAAGGTTATTATGATTTCATGTCAGAAAAACATGTATATGTGTCTTTTCATATAGTGTATGTAAACTTCTGGTTTCAACTCTATCTACCTTTATCGATCAATCATTATTTGGATTAGACTGGATGATATTAATAGATGCATGTGTGGTTTTCCATATAACATGCTTTATTATAGAATCCATGTTTCAGACATAATATGCTCTGTGTGTGATAACTCCCTTAGTCCCAGTGTTGATGTGAATGATGTGTCAGCAGCACTTACTGTGTGAACATTTTTCATTTGTGTAGACAGGACATTGATTGTAAATGATCTGCTTTGTCTTCACTCTGCACACCCTGAAGGTGGAAGTCCCTTCAACCCAAGGTATTGGCTTCTGTTGTAGGTACAGTGTATTTAATGGTCACATGACTGATTACGTCTAGAATGAGTGTTTTTTTCCTTTCCATTAAATGTGAAAACATACCATATTTAAAAAAAAAAAAACTTTTTTCCGTCCATGGAGTATTGAAAAAGTGGTGGACGACATCTTCAAGTGACACAATTACTTTAGTTCCAGTGATTCTTAGTTCCAGATTTCCTCCTATGGATTTCTCGGACAGATTCTGCAGTATCATACCATTGGAATTTGTATGAATGAAGGTATTCTGCCCTAGACGTATTTCTTGTAGATGAGTGTAATTCTGTAAGCATACAGGCCCTGATTCCACATTGATTTTTGTGTTTCTACTGGAGTAATAATGTTTCTAATAGTGTATTTTATTTTTGTGCATTGTTCATTATTTATCTTGCACTTTTTTATAAGTTAACTTTACTTAATTATTCCCGTTTTTTATTTACCACACGTTAAAAAAAGAAAAGTCACGTAAATAAGAACTGCAGATGATAATTTTGGGCCATAATGTAGAGACATTGAGCAGCTATTGGGTTAAGAATAGACTTTAATGCCATACTGTCCAGGGGTTTGCGGTGCCATCATGAGCCCTCAGGAAACTGAGCAATTAATTATACTATGGCAGGCGTGAATGAAATATTTAATAATACACGTTGTCCTGTCTCTGCCTGTACTTGACACACAGAATTTTTTATTTAGGCAATACATGTAGGAGATTTTTCAGCAAAGCTTAATGTCTCTTAACCTCATTGCATACTGACTTAACAGCTACATAAAATTGCACAGAAGCTGATATTGTAACATGGCAGCACGGGGCAGTAGCCATAGGTGTGGTACTTGTCTCTTATGTCCCTGCACGTTGCATGAAGGTGGGGGTCCTGATTGTGTGTATGAACATGTGCTATGGTGGCGCGCTGCCCTTGCAGGTCGCATGATGCCGACGAGTGGGGGCCAAGAACAGATGTTCAATAGTTAAATAAGGGGGACCACCGCTCAAAAATTTACTTTTTACTGATTGGTAAACTTCCACACAATCCCAATACCTTTAACTTGTTTGAACTCTGTTTTCACTTGTTCACCTAACTTCACCACAACACAGCTCTGAAGTCCAGTTCAGTTAGTGAAAGTCCTATTCTCAACCTACAGTTCAGTGTCTTCCTCCCTCTTAAAGTAACTGTTTTGCCAATATGGGCCGATACTTAGCTTCTCCAATTCTGATGCCTTGGAATTGCCACCCAGGCCACTCTCTTCAACTTGCATTCGTTGTTTCTTTCTGGCCCGTTACCCCTCCAAGTTATAAACTCACAAACTGTACTGTGAGGCGATCTATCCAAAGACCCATTCTGGTTGAATCACTCTGTCCTTCTGTTCATCTCCTCCCCTTTTTTTCTGGATCATGCTATCCACTGTCTTGGTCTCCACTCACATCAGAGACACCCACATCATGTGGCTCTGCTCACTAGTCAGTTATTAGGGCCCAGTGGACAATAAGAGCAGACCTATCTAACCTCCTGGCTGAAAACTGTCTATGTCCTGTCAATTTAGCCCCTCCCACTCAGATTAATTTTGGGATCAGCCCAAACTCTCCCTATTCTCAGGCAACATAAAATCTATCACTAATAATGCATGTTAGGATACACATTACACATCAGAACATTGCTTGTGTCTTCACGGTGGAAGGAAAATGGGCAGTATGTCCATCCTCTTACAATATGATAACAGGAAATATTGGCTCTACATTCTTTGTCAAGTCAGGAGGATGCAAGTTAAAAAGGGTTGATCACTATTTTTTTTTTTATTGATGGCCAGAATAGGCCATCAATATTTCATGAGTTGGGTTGCAGCACTGGACACCCTCTCCGATTTATGACACCCAATAAAAGTTCTCACATGCAGCAGGAACACAACAACTCTGCATTTCTATGGTGCTGCAGATCCAAAGTTTAACCGTATACAAATGAATAAAGGATGGATCTATTGTACTTTCCCAATGCCATTATAGTTTTGACAGATGCTACAGCATCCAAGAACTTCTGGTTGGCTTCAGTAACGGTTTATGGCGGGGATGTCAGGTGTCGCAACTCCACTTCACTTCTCAGATGTTGATGACCTATTCTATGGATAGATCCCCTCAGTCAAAATATAGGTCTTTAAGTATACCTCTATGCTCATGTTGCTATATTACGTCATCTAGTACAGTACTCATTGGAAATTATGCTATTATCTGTCACATGGATTGTCGGGAATAATCTAGCTACTGTACAGAAGCTATTTATTATTCAAATGGATAAAGAAAAGAATTTCGGATGATTTAAAATGTAATAGTAGTTAATAGATTTGAAGTGACACATAGTCCTCCAATTACAAGCCATATTATACACCATTTATCTGTAACCATAAATCAAGCCATGGGGCATCAGATTTTTGCTCAAAAGGGATCAGTTCATTAATTGCTACAATCTGAAGACCAGTAATACTAGTAATTCCCTGACTATGAAAACTAATTCATACCCAAAAAAATTAGTTTTTTTTCTTTAAAAACCTGATGTATAGTAAAATTCTGTTTTGCCCAGATTGCAAATGTGCATGGTGTCGGTATGTGTTGTGCCTATATCCACAATGTACAAGCCCATAGAGATTCAATTGTAGCTATCATACGGTAGTTGTAATGCCACGTACAATGATCATCACACCATATTCACATACCTTGGCTTTACCAAATCTGAAAATCTGCAAAAGAAATCTGCTTTTCAAAAATGAATTTCTGCTGCTGTCTGATGTCTGGGATAATCTACACTCAGATTAGACCCATTTTGATTCATATCTTTTCCATGTGTTATGTGAGGCAATAATGGACATGCTGTGGATTATATAATACCTCATTCACATATATTTCTGGTGGAACGTCGGTGATTTCTCTTAGAATCCTGAATGTGTGGACATGACCTTTATAGCAGGAGTGACTAAATTAATTTTCATAGGGGGCCACATGAGAACTTGTGACTTATAGAGGGCACAACCTACAAGCACAACTGTATTCTACTCATTATTATTAGCTTCGTTTTAGTTTCATCCCCTGATGTTAAGCAGAATTAAGTTAACTCGCTGCTAATACATGTTACAGGCTTATTGTAACGTGTATTCTTACCATTAGCGGCTAATAATTGACTGCTTTTTATTAAGTTTATATATAGCAGTAAATATTACAGCTTTTGGCAGGCAGTCTTTCTACCTTGACCAGCAGCTACCAACACAATATGATGTCCCCACAGAGTATGATGTCCACATGTAGCCCCCCATAGAATATGATGCCCCCACACAACTCCCCACAGAGTATGATGTCCACAACGTAGCCCCCACAGAGTAATGATGCCCCACACAACTCCCCACAGAGTATGATGTACTGCCACAGTATAGCCCCCCCACAAGTATGATGTCTGCACTAGCCCCCCCACAGAGTATGATGTCCACACGTAGCCCCCCCACAGAGTATGATGTCCACACGTAGCCCCCCCACAGAGTATGATGTCCACACGTAGCCCCCCCACAGAGTATGATGTCCACACTAGCCCCCCACAGTTGATGTCCACACATAGCCCCCCACCAGTGTGATGTCCACACGTAGCCACCCACAGAGTATGATGTCCACATGTAGCCACCCACAGAGTATGATGTCCACATGTAGCCACCCACAGATGATGATGTCCACACGTGGCCACCCACAGTGTGATATCCACACGTAGCCCCCCACAGAGTATGATGCCCCCACACAACTCCCAACAGAGTATGATGTCCACATGTAGCCCCCCATAGAATATGATGCCCCCACACAACTCCCCACAGAGTATGATGTCCACACGTAGCCCCCATATAGTATGATGCCCCCCACACAACTCCCAACAGAGTATGATGGCTGCACATAGCCCCTCAGACACTGATGTCCTCACAGTTTCCCAAAAGTACTGACTATGTAAAAAAATAAAATTACTCCTCTAACTCTATTCTACTTCAGTCCGTACATGAGATAGTGATGTCCTCACGCCTGTGGTTCTCAGACACTCAAACTCAATTGTGGAAGAGGAAGCTGACGGCTTTTTGTTCTATCATGGTATTCATCGGTATCTGCTTCCTCAGGATGTCGATTCCGGTGAACTTGAGAAGCCAGGTGGAGTGCCGCCGTGTGATGCGGGATGCCACTTTGTCCAGTATTTTGGCTCTCCCACTCCACAGGCCGCACAGGATTAGACATAGGGCTGCACTTTGCCCAGGTCTACCTAAGGGTATGTGCCCACAGGTTGTTTTTCCAGCGTTTTTGCTGCGTTATCCGCATGCAGTTTACCCTTGGTTTTATGGAAATCCATGCTAATTTGTTCCTGCATTTGGGCTTCCAAGCAAAACCAATGTTTTTCACAGAAACACTGTGCCAACACATTGGTTTTGCAAGTGCCAAATACCTCGTTTTTGCTGCGGTTGGGAAAGAATGATCATGTCCATTCTTTTATGCGTTTTTGCTGCAGACAATGGCAAAAACGCGCAAAAAAACAGAGGACCAGAACACAGCAAATCTCCTGTCAAGGACTCTAGAGATCCTTGAAACTGCAACAGGTTTTGCTGCATTCATGACTGCAGCAAAACCATCCTGCGGGCACATACCCTTACAGTGAAACCTTTTTCAGAAAACCACTATACCACTGTATGTAGATTTACCTGAGCTGAATTTGTCAGATGAATTGCCCTATCATACATAACAAGACTTGCAGGGCTGGTTTCAGAACTCTGAGGTTTGGTTTTTTGCTTACAAGAGAAAATGGACTGTTTTCATCAGTGTGCAGGATCCAATTTTCATAGATTTTTGGTCCACATTACGTTTTATTTTATCTTCGGCATTTCATCTTTTTTTTAATGATACACGTAAATAAAAAAAGTGAAAATTCTAAGCTTTTCTACCTGTAAAACCGGACAGGAATTGCAGCTTGGTGTATGGTACTTGTCACAGATAAACAGATTAAAATGCAAGGCCAAACGCCTTGCACACAGCAGAGCGCTAGGTGATGTAGGTCTTCTCTTTGGAAGAAGTCGCGGCGGATTACCTTGCACCAGAGGGAAGAGGAGGGGGAGACCCTTTGTCATTTGCCTGTACAGGAGCTGCTGGATCCAGGATTACTATAGCAACAGACCACATGATAAGGTGTATTAAATTGCTGCACTCTGATCATTCACAGACACAACCAAGTTTTCTTTTTCATTGAAGTTGAAGGTTACTGTTCTCCTGCTAGGCAGAAGTTTCCTGTTCTTTAATATATCTTAGTGGCGTGTCAAGGAGTTTGCTTCATGAGTGTATACAGTCAGGTCAGTGTTGGCATTGTGCAAATCCTTCTATCTGTGATTGAAAGTGTATTACCTCTTCTCTTTCTGTAGATTGTAGAGTTCTGTAAAGTTTACAGAAGTGGCATTTTCAATGTTTATATGTCTTTTTTTCTAATGATCAATTTCTGGGTTATTTCTTTTATTTGATATGTAATCTTACATTGATGCACTATAAAATCATCTTGATCAATGACTTTTCTTAGATAAAGACGTAATGGAATTTGTGAGGACGTGTGTCGCTTTCTTGTTTATACAGAAGCACACTTTGTACAGTACACACACTGAAACCTCTCCCATCAAATCCCTGTCCTCAGAAGGGTTCACCCATTGTAATCTCCTCGTCTCACACACATTAGGCTCAATATCATAGGTAGTTTATTGGTTTAGGGATCTGCGATGCCATACCACTTTCTATCATAAGCACAATGTCTTCCTTGACACTTTTATCTTACTTGCATGACATTTTTTGACTCTTTCCTGTTAGAGAATTAAGGTTTGTAATTACTTTCTGAATGATCCTTTAGCAGGGACAGCTTTACTTTATAACAAATAATCTCATTGCATTATGAATACAAAATACTTATAACCAGTGGAAATCAGACCAAATCCATACTTAGACTCTTAGGCTGTGTTCACACTGGGGAGATTTCGATCAGTTTTTGATGCCGTTTAAAAAACGGCACCAAAAACTGATCAAATCAAAACGTTTACCAACAAACTGAATGGGATTTTCAATTTGCTGTTCAAACACTGTGTTTGTTTTTTTTACTGCTCCATTAGTGGTGCAGAAAGCGCATCTAGAAAATAATCAGCATGTCAATTTGTGTGGCGTTTTTCTGCTGTGCTTTCTGTGCCACTAACATCCACTTACTTACCCTTCCCAGCGATCCCACGGGGAGTCCCGATGATGTCTTCCTCCCATGCAGCGGCAGAACCTGTGACTTGTCTGTACAGTACTTTAGGACCTACCCATTTGACTCACCATGTGACTCAGTCACATGGGTAGGTCCTAAAGCACCTTACAGACAACTCGCAGGTCTTGCCGCTGCCTGGGAGGAAGACCTCATCGAGACTCCCCATGGGATCGCAAGGAGGGTAAAAAAGTGTGTGTCTCTCCTGAAATCGGAGCAAAAAGGCAACACAAATGGATAATGCTTTCTGATGCTTTATTGCAAAAAAAGAGAATCCGTTTTTGGTGAAGAAACTGCACCAAAAACGACCAATAAAAAACGGCGCACAAACACTCTGTAAACTTAGCCTTAAGATTGCTTTATACAGCCACTGTAGGTAAAAGTCTATACACCCAAATTCAAATGCCAGGTTTTTGGGATGTAAAAAATGATACAAAAAAAAGAATATCATCAGAACTTTTTCCACCATTATTCTCACCCATAAAATGTACAATAGAATTGAAAAGTGAACTGAAGTCTTTTCAGGTGGAAAAAATAAAGAACTAACATAATGTGGTTGTGTAAATATAGACACCCTTAAAGTAATACTTAGTTCAATACGTTTTCAATTAATGACACATTACAGTTTTGGGGAGCAATCTATCACTATGGCACATCTAGAATTGAAAGTCTTTGCCCACTCTTGCTGTAGTGCTTAAAGGGATCCTGTCACCTCCAAAACGCCTCCTAAGCTAGCAAAACATGTCCCTGCAGCATCCCATCACTAATCTCACACTCCTTTTGTCTCCTAAAAGCATCCTGTGAAAGTGGAGAAAAAACGTTTTAGTACTCATTAGTGATTATAATTAGCAGTGACTATATTCTTTAGTCACCAAGGCGGGCTGTTGTGCAGCTCCAGGGATCCACCCTGTCTCTGTGTGTTCTGCTGTGATGTGCAGGCATTGCCCTCCCCCTTCTCTATCACTCGCAGAATGCAAATCATTAGTCCTGCCTTCAGTTTCACAGCAGCACAGACAGAGAGAGGGTGGATCCTGGAGCTGCTAAATAATACCCCCTGGTGACCAAAGAATATGGCCCCTGCTAATTATAATCAGTAATGAGTGAGTATTAAAACGTTTTTATGCACTTTCAAAGGATGCTTTTAGGAGACAAAAGGAGTGTGAGATTAGTGAATGGATGCTGCAGGGACATGTTTTGATAGCTTAGGAGGCGTTTTGGAGGTGACAGGATCCCTTTAAAATCTGTTGGATTGCGAGGGCATCTCCTGTGTACAGCATCCGCTTCCAGTCAACTCACAGATTTTTAATTGGATTCAGATCTGGCCTCTGTTGGGGCCATTTCAAAACTTTGACCTTGTCTGGCGAAGCAATTCTTTTATCTCTTTGTATATGATTAGGGTTGTTGTGCAGAACAGTCAAATTCCTCTTTATCTTCATTTTTTAAATAAAGGATATAAGGTTGTGATGCAAAGTTGCTTGGAACTGTTCATAATACCCCCCCCCTTCACTAAAGCCCTAGTTTCCAGCTGCTGAAAAACAGATCCAAAGTATCATTCTGCCACTACCATTCTTCACTATGGGTATGAGATTCTTTTGGTGATGCACAGTGTTGGTTTTGCACCAAACATGCCTTTTGGAATTATGACCAAAAAGCTCAACCTTGGTGTCATCAGACTATAATACCTTTTCCCATAGGCATTTTTTTGCAGATGTGATGTAGGTTTTGGCAAAACACAGCTGAACTGGGATGTTGTGTGTTTTATTTTTTTAAGAACGAGCATCTGTCTTGCCCACCCTATACCACAAGCCAGACACATTCACACATGTCAGACATCGCATGCTGTAATGTAAAGGTCCTGTTACACACACAGATAATTGTGCAGGGATCTCTGGTTGCAGTGAAATCATGGACACATTGTTCCATTTTGTGGCCGTATACAAATGTAACAATGTGTCCATGATTTCACTGCAACCAGAGATCTGTGAACAATCTCTGCCCAATTATCTGTGTGTGTAACTGGGCCTTTAGAATGCTTTTACTAAAAACTTAACACTTTTTTTTTATCAATTTATGAAATGCAAAGTAAACGAGCAATAGGGAAAACTAGCACACAGCTTTTGAAGGAACTCTGCAGAGAGGTTGTACCCAATATTTTGAAGATCTAATCACAGATATATTTCATAGATGTCAGCTTTTTCAAATCATTCTGTCTCCATGTTATCCCATACAGACTACATGTTGAGATCAGGGCTTTGTGAGGGCCATATCATCACTTCCAGGACTACTTGTTTTTCTCTACTTGAAGATGGTAATTGAAGAATCACTCCCATAAATATTTTATCCCCTTAATATATTGCAGTCATTATATTTTCAAGTACTTACCATTGCTCATTTTGCCCATCTACCCAGTTATTTTTTTCTCTTTTCCATTAGGTCTATGACATCACGTAATTAAAAACAAACAATCTGAATCCTAAGCTCTATGTAGAACCAGGCAGTCTCTTTTCCCTGCATGACTCATCACTACAAAAGTCAAAGGCAGGGGACGAGGAGTGAGTAGCTGAATCGGCAGTTGAAAAGTGGGGTGTTTCATGCAGTGAAAAGTACCTTCCTGTTTCTGCATAGTATGGAGAAAAGAGAAGAACTAACTGGGTAGAAAGACAAAATGAGCAATTGTTAAGTACACTGTGCCATATAATATGATGATTGCAATATACAAAAATGAAAAATAAAACTTTTATGGGAGTGCTTCTTCATTGACATTGTATATTCTGGGATCATTGTCCCCTGAAGAATAAATTTGGAAATATTTAAGCACAGAGATGGCAGCCTCAAACTGGTGACTTTTCAAAATAATGCCTATGCCTCAGTGTCTGCTCCAGGAATGGTGGTCAAGTATGCGACTTGTCTCCCTGTCAGAATCCAACTAATGGATGATGCCTCGGACAGTACACCTGAACATAGTCAACAAGAAGTCAAAAACCACAAGGGTCCATCAAAAAAGGAACAGCAACATCTAAATAAAGAAGCATTCAATATTTGGCTTCAGAATGTGGAATGGTGGCAAAAGAAAGATGCTGATGAAAGGAAAATGCATGCAGGTATTCGGTGAGCTTGAAGCACTTGACTGTTTCACATCCATACATATTTCATTGCATCACAAGCTCACTGTCCTTTGGATTGAGTAGGGAGTATAATTACGTAGGTTGTAAAGTAAACCGTGATGTGTACCACAATGCAGATGGTACGATGACTAATTAATGCAGATGTCTATTGTGAAATGTGTAAGTCAGTTGGCTGTATGTATATTTCTATTTTTAAACTACGCGGCTCTTGAAAATACCAATTAAAGTAGGTCATTGTGAAGCTTATTGGTGGAATGTTCTCTTACAAATGTACCTATGATCTTCTTTAATTTAGGTTTGTGTGAAAACTGATATATGGTAGAGGGCCCAGGAATGGGTGACCGCACTATGCACTCTTTCTCGGACGCCAGCATGTTAACCTTCTGTACACTTTCAGATGATTTTTTGCAGAAGGTGATGGTGTAGTCTTTCTAATAAAGGTTTGTTAATTTTTAAACACTCAAATAACACCACAAAGCTAAACATATAAGGAGGGGGAAGAAGGATCTCTTCAAAAACAATAGGGTATGAAGAGGAGAGGACATTCCTCATGTGTTGTCCCTCAGCATGATCCCATATGAATTGAAGACTTCTCTCCTGTCTGGATTAATCAGAAATCTCACAGGAGCAATGTGTTAACATGATTTTGTAAACTTGTCCTTCTTTCTATATTATGGAGGTATTTTTTCTCTGACTCTATATGCTATATACTGTATTCTGTCCTGTATGGTACTGCCATTTAATTATCAATAGGCTAACAATTTATTGCTATTGTGATATTTTTCTAGCATTTTACATACCTTGTTTGTGAATTAACAGGTTGTCCCACAAATTAAAGTAAATTTTAATCAATAGATCATGGAATAATAATATTTTCCACAATTGGATATATTTAAAAAAAATTGTTGCTGTGCTGAGATAATCTTATATATGTTTCCCTGCTATATACTGTGTAATGGACGTGTCTGACCATACAGGGACATGGTCTGATCATACCACATCTCCTGTGCTGAGATAGTCCTATATATAGAGGGTGGACCATTTATATGGATGCATCTAAATAAAATGAGAATGGTTGGTGATATCAACTTCCTTTTGTGGCATATTAGTATATGGGAGGTGGAAATCTTTTCCAGATGGGTGGTGACCATGGCAGCCATTTTTAAGTTGGCCATTTTGGATCCAACTTTATTTTTTTCAAAGGGAAGAGGGTCATGTGACGCATCAAACCTATTGAGAATTTCATAAGAAAAACAATGGTGTGCTTGGTTTTAATGTAACTATTCTTTCATGAGTTATTTACAAGTTTATGACCACTTATAAAATGTGTTCAAAGTTCTGCCCATTGTGTTGGATTGTCAATGCAACCCTCTTCTCCCACTCTTGACACACTGATAGCAACACCGCAGAAGAAATGCTAGCACAGGCTTCCAGTATCTGGTGTTTCAGATGCTGCACATCTCGTATCTTCACAGCATAGACAATTGCCTTCAGATGAGTGATGAGGCAAACTTTTTTGTGAATGGTGAAGTTAACAAACAATACCACAGCTAGTGGTCTGACACTAACCCACAGTGGATAGATCCCTCCAAGACTGTTGAAACACAAAAACTGCTGGCATGGTGTGGTATATGGGGCACAAAGATAGTGGGGCCATTCATCAATGGAAACCTCAATGCCACTGGATATCTGAAATTGCTACATAATTCAGATATCCAGTGGCATTGAAGTTTCAATTGATAATGGCCCCACTATCTTTTTGCCCCATATACCACACCATACCATCAGTTTTTATGTTCGGACAGTCTTGAAGGGATCTATACACTGTGGATTAGTGTCAGACCAATAGCGGTGGTTTTATTTGTTAACTTCACCATTCACAAAAAAGTTTGCCTCAGCACTCATCTGAAGGCAATTGTCTATGATGTGAAGATACGAGATGTGCAGCATCTGAAACACCAGATACTGGAAGCCTGTGCTAGCATTTCTTCTGCGGTGTTGCTATCAGTGTGTCGAGAGTGGGAGAAGAGGGTTTCATTGACAATCCAACACAATGGGCAGCACTTTGTTACTATGTTATTTATTAAATGTGTTCATAGTATTTAAGGTTGAAGGAAGACTTTAAGTCCATCTTGTTCAACCCATAGCCTAAGGCTGGTTTCACACCACAGTTTTTTCCCTGATGAGATAAGATCAGGTTTGTGTGTCAAAACCAGGAGTGTCTCAAAAGCTTGAAACAGGTGTCAATCTTTCAATTATAGATTTTCTCTGCAAGTTCCTCTCCTGGTTTTGGCACACAAACCTGATCGAACCTGATCAGGAAAAAAACGTGGTGTGAAACCAGCCTAACATGTCGATTCAGAGGAAAGCAAAAAAAACCCAAGTGGCAACATTTAGCTCCACATTGGGGGGAAAAAAATCCTTCTTGACTCCACATACAACAATCAGGCTAGTTCCCTGGATCAACCCTATCAAAGAATCTAGTATATATAACTGGTAATATTATTTTTTTCAAGAAAGGCATCCAGGCCCTTCTTAAATTTTAGTAGTGACTCACTCATTACAACATCATGTGGCAGAGAGTTCCATAGTCTCACTGCTCTTACAGTAAAGAATCCACGTCTGTGATTATGATTAAACCTTCTTTCCTCCAGACGTAGAGGATGCCGCCCTTGTCCTCGTCTTAGGCCTATGAGTAAAAATATAATTAAAAAGGACTCTGTACTTTCCCCTCATATATTTATACATTATTATAAGATCACCCCTAAGCCTTCGTTTTTCCAAACTAAATAACCCCAAGTTTAATAACCTGTGTTGGTATTGCAGACCCCTCAGTCTTCTAATAACCTTGGTCGCTCTTGTCTGCACCCGCTCTAGTTCAGCTATGTCTTTCTTATACACCGGAGACCAGAATTGTACACAATATTCTAAGTGTAGTTGCACTAGTGACTTGTATAGAGGTAAAATTATGTTCTCCTCATGAGCATCTATGCCTCTTTTAATGCATCCCATTATTTTATTTGCCTTTGCAGCAGCTGCCTGACACTGGCCACTAAATGTGTGTTTGTCTGTTGTCATCTACCTATACACCCAGGTATTTTTCAGTGGTAGTTTTGCCCAGTGTTTTACAATTAAGCACATAAATATACCTTTTATTTCCTCTGCCCAAGTGCATGACCTTACATTTATCCCCATTAAAGCTCATTTGCAATTTATCAGCCCAAGCTTTTAGTTTACATAAATCCTCCTGTAATATAAAATTGTCCTCCTCTGTATTGATTACCCTGCAGAGTTTAGTACCATCTGCAAATATTGAGATTCTACTCTGTATGCCCCCCACAAGGTCATTAATAAATATGTTAAAAAGTGGTCATAAACTTGTAAATAACTCATGAAAGAATAAAGTTATGTTAAAACCAAGCACACCATTGTTTTTCCTATGACATTTTCAATACGTTTGATGTGTCACATGACCCTCTTTCCATTGAAAAAAGTAAAGTTGGATCCAAAATGGTCACCACCCATCTGGAAAAGTTTTCCCCCTCCCATATACTAATGTGCCACAAACAGGAAGTTGATATCACGAACCATTCCCATTTTATTTAGGTGCATCCAAATAAATGGTCCACCCTGTATGTCCCTGCTATATACTGTGTAATGGATGTGTCTGACCATACAGGACGTGGTCTAATGATACATCTACTGTGCTGAGATAATCTTATATATGTTTTCCTGCTATGTACTGTGTAATGGCCATGTCTGGCCATACAGGGACATGGTCTGATCATACTACATCTCCTGTAATGAGATAATATTATATATGTGTCCCTGCTATGTACTGTGTAATGGCCGTGTCTGACCATACAGGGACATGGTCTGATCACATTACATCTCATGGTCAGGGGTGGAAATGAAAGAATACAGATAAGACAACATGGATAACAGATGCTTCTTTCTTTGAGGTAAAACATGTTATAGAACAGGCAGGGTGATGTTTTACCTCACACATAAAAATCGTCTGTGATCACATGCTGTCAAGTGTGTATACTTTTCTGCTTCCTCCTCTGCCCTGGAGATGTGGTATGTTCAGACCATGTTCAGACACATCCATTACACAGTACATGGCAAAGACACATATATAAGGTTATCTCAGCACATGAATATTTTTTCTTAACATATCAAATTGTGGAACTTACTATTATTACAAAATCAATTGAATAACGTGCTTTGCTCATGGGAAACCCTTTAGTTGAGCTTAACCTATTTAGATAAGGGTCTTTATTAAAAATCTTTCATGTGCTAGCCTCTGTGGCTTAGGTAGGGTCTACTAAGAATAAGGGTCTTACAAGGGAGACTGTAGGTGTTCTCTCACCTTCCTATCCTATTGCTTTTGAAGAATAGAATTCCTCGTTCCTCCTTTTTATTTGTATAGTTTTCTGGTGTTATTTGGGTGTTTTAATGAGCCTCTCTAATAAAGATTTATTCCTTTTCTAAAGATGTAATTTTTCTACTTTTGAATTTCCCTCTATTGTTTGTTCTATTTTCTCTGTGACTTTTTGACCTGTAATAGGACTAAGCATAGTCTCATTGATTGACCCTGTGATCAAAAAGTAGTGAGAGATTTCCTGCAGTGTCCTCATTCAGTGTGTGCTTTGCCTCCATATCTAATGCACTGTGTACATTATTAAACCAATTACAAACTATGGCTGTGAAGACGCTACAACTAAACCTCTCTAAAACCAATTCTGTCGCTTGCTATAAATGTGTATTTTTTTGTCTGATGCAAATGCAGCTGTCCTCCTGAATCTTGCAATTGTTTTTGTTCTAAAATATGGTGCTATCTTCCCTATGTGTAAATGTAGGGTTTTTCTTTTGTTTGTTTTTTAAACCAAGTGGGTGTAGTCATTAACTGATCTCTGTGAGAGTCTTCTTGAGCACCACATCTTGATAAAAATACAAATATATACAAGAAATGGGGATCATATTTAGGCCGTAACCACACTTGTGAGAGACTTGCGCAAGTCATCAACCGGCACGGCCACCTTTACTCTGGAAAGAAGCGTGTCATCTGCATTAAAATACATGCAGCTGATAGGCTCCTGTATGGAGACCGGCGTCCATGTCGGGTGATGTGATGCAAGACTGTCTTTTGCAAGTCTGACTCCGGCATTATTAAAAGAGAGACTGACTCTGGGGAAAAAAAATATGCAATCCTGGATTCAGTATAGCAGTATACCCTCATAGGCATATATGCTTTCAGAATTTTAAGGTTGAAGGTAGACTTTAAATCCATAGAGTTCAACCTATAACCTAACATGTTGATCCAGAAGAGGGCAGACACTAAGTCCATATTTGGGGGAAAATTCCTTCTCAACATATAACACAGAGTAGTTCCCTGACTCAATGCCCATAAACAGAATCTAGTATACATGACCAGTAATATTATATATTTTATATAATATTATATTTGATAAAAAGAGGCTGTCAAGGTAGGTTCAAGAGACCACAGCTAGTCCTTGGTCCACACTTGGACCATAAAACATGGATGCGAGAGACTGCCGTAGGCACCAATAGTGTAACATTGTCTCTTTAAGTTTTCAGATTGCTGTGACGCAAAGTATGAGGAAACATAAATGTGTTCTTTATTGAAATGATTAATTCATTTTTCTCAGGCAATTGACTTGGTACTAGGTTTATCATAACATTAAAGATTTGTAACCAGAATTACTGGTCATGGCATTAGTTTTCTTAAAATTTGTTATCTGGGATATTGATGATTTATGCTTGGGACAGCCCACCATTCTCAGACACTTGGGGGTCTGTCACTATCACATCGTACATTGAATAGTGCCATGAATTGTACTGCAGCATTTAATTGAATAGGAGCTGGCAGTAGGAGCCCTAGCACAGGTGTAGCAGCTGTCCCTGGTATTGCAGTGGCTGTCCCTGGTGTTTTAGCGGCTGTCCTGGCTGTTCCTGTTGCAGTGGTTGTCCTTGTTGCAGCAGCTGTCCTGGCTGTCCCTGTTGCAGAGGCTGTCCCTAGTGTTGTCGTCCTGTACTGTTCACTTAGTATAATTTACTACAGATTGTTAGCTATCAGCCAATGCTGCTGAGTTGTGCCTTGAACACTGTGAAGGGGACAGGACGGCCCCTTCACACAACTGATTAACGAGGGCAGAGAGTCAGGGGTATGTAAGTTTTAATCCATACAGTAGTGGGCTTTTTTTGTCAGTAACAACTGCAGCAGTTGTTTTCATTTGCCACAATCACATTGAGAGAGATCACTTATTTAACTTTAAGCTATGGTTGAACAGAGGTAAAGACAGCACAAAAAAATACATAACTCTAATAAAAAAAGATGCATTAAAAAAACTACTAGAAAGATGCTGCCAATCAAAAATATGTTCAGGAAGCGACTAAAAATATTCTACAAGAAAGGCTTCAGAAAAAAATGTCTGCATTTCCTGAAACTTATTCTGCTTCAGAAAAACTTAAATTTGCTCACTTTAATAAGGCATTGTGCACGCCATACCCATGGAGTAACATTTTCCCACCTGTACAGATTGAGTACAAACTCCCAGGTCCATGCTGTTTCTGCACATTTCTACCAATGTGTATGGCTGCAGGAGTGACTGTCTTGGGGAACCACACAGCCGCCTGTAACAGTAAAGCCTGGAATGGCATGTCTGAAATGTTATTTTTAAGGCTTTTTAGATGAATCTTCTAAACCTCAACTACAAACCACATGGCTCTGGTCTCTAAAGCCACAGAAGGATATAGTCATGTGCTCCTGTTTATCCTTATTCATAAATATTACAAATTCTCATTACTAACTTTCCCACATTACCTAATCCATGTGATTTTTGAGGCCTACAATTCTAATCCTTGCATTCTTAGCCTGTTTGACTAAAGGATTGCTACTCTGAATCTCATCCAGATGGAAGCTTAGTCTGATTTTATAGGTTGGAGACCTGGTGCTGCACAGTCACATATGTAAAATTATCCTTCAGTGCTATTCCCTTTTAATACATTTTAATTAGTAAAAATTGTCCATTACTGTAATTAATTTGCCCACAAATAGAAGGGTTGTAGACCAAATTGTATAGTGACAGTAGTACTTATAATAATATAATATATATATTTATTAATTTATATAGCGCTATTAATTCCATAACACTTTACATACATGAGTAATGCTGTCTCTCTTGGAGCTCACAATCTAAATATCCTATCTGTATGCCTTTACAATGTGGGAGGAAACCCACGCAAACACGGGGAGAACATACAAACTCCTTGCAGATGTTGTCCTTAGTGTCCTTGGTGGGAATTGAGCCCAGGACCTCGGGACCTCAGTGCTGCAAAGGCTGCAGTGCTAACCACTTGAGCCATCGTACTTATTTATGAATAGTTTTCTCCTTTTTCATACCTGTTTCTTAAGGCCACTTCACACGCTAGGATATAGGTGAACGAGATAGTTAGTTAGCTATGTCACGTGACCGCAATCCTTCCGACATCGTTAGTGCGTTGTCACACACAAGGATATAGTTAACTATCTTAAATTTGGCAACGCTCCAGCTATTTGGAGCAGATCGTTTGAACAATGTTATAAAGCGGCAGGAATAGGAGAAATATGAACAACATCATTTATAAAGGTGTCACACTGAACGATGTTGCTGCTTCCCAGAACGTTAATTGGACGACGAACGATAGATTTGAGATACAGATCTCAAATTTTTGCTCAACGATTTTTCCTTCCTACATCGTTCGTTCACACGCAATGACGCACAAACTATATTGATGGAACGTTCACGAATCCGTGACTTTCAATGATACCGTTAATGAGATCCTAGCGTGTGAGGTGCCCTTTAGGCTGCTTTCACATCTGCGTTGTAGTGTAATTCCCAGCAGATGTCGCTGGATATGCCGCGTAACAGCCGACTTGCTGCACTGATTCTCATTCTCTATTGGGCTTGCGGTCGGGTACGGCAAATACAGAATTGATGAATCCGGCACTTGCGTCGCTTGTGGCACCGCAAAAAAAAACCTCTGCTAGCAGCGTTTTTTTTCGCTGCCACAAGTGCCGGATATGCCGAATTTGTCAATACCGCACTTGCCGTACCTGACCACAAGCTCAATAGAGAATGAATGGGGCTTGCTGAATTGGTGCCACAAGTCGGTTCTTATCCAGCAGATGCTGCGACATCTGCTGGCAATTACACTACGACGCAGATGTGAAAGGGCCTCAGGTTGGCTTCTAAAGAAAGTCTTATCAAGTTTGGAAGTTATCCATTATCTATGGCATAGGGAATAACTTCAAATCACTGGGCGGTTAGAGTGCATAGGATCCCACCAATCACGAGGACCAGGTGTGTAAAGAGCTGTGTTCGATCATGCGTGCTGCTGCTCCATTCATTCTTATTTGCACACTGCTGCTGTATTCGTTTTTAATGAGAGTAATGAAGATAGCCAAGAGCTGCGTTTAGATGGTCTTCTGCACTCCTGCAGGAATAAGTGAAGCAAATGTGCTCCCCTATCTATTAAGTTGAGAAGAACTTCCAAACTTGGGAATACCACTTTAAAAGGGTGTTCCATGATCAGGCGGTGCATTGTAATATATTTTTCCTGTATATAGCAGTCCTCACAGTGACACATGACAGTTTATTACACTTTATGGATTGTGTCAAAGATAGGGAGATTTGGATGTTAAAGGGAACCTGTCATGTCGTTTTTTATATCAAATTGCCCCAATTTGTTTTAACTGATGCAATCTGCATCACTAACATCGTTTTCTAACAAAACAAATTCCACTTCCAGTCTAAACTGATAATTTTGCAGTTACACTGTAACTGCAGAATTATCAATCCATTCAGCACCTGCATTGTACTCCGCGAGGATTCACGGTTTCTAAACTAGGAACAAACTGCCGTTATGTAGTATGCATGTTCCTGGCCAGAGCCCCTGACTAGTGAGCGTGGCCTTGCTCAGTACAAGTGTAGGCAACAAGCCGGCACCCACTAGATGGCCGCTCCCACTAGTAGGATGAACCCAATCCATACACCTGTATCTAGCGAGGCTGCGCCCACTATTCTTGTTGATGCCAGGAACATATACTGTATACTGTATAATTTCAGTCTGTTCCCGACTTTGAAATTGGTGAATCCTTGCAGCGCACAGTGCAGTCACTGGGAGGATTAATTAGTTTGCACTCACATAGTGACTGCAGAATTAGGGTAAGTGCACACTGGCCGGGTTTTCGGCGGTTTACCTGTGTAAACCGCCGTTTTGTTTTACATTAGATTTATGTTAATTTATGTTAATCCAAACCGGCGTTTGGATTAACATTAAAATTAATGTAAACAGCCCAAGGCTGTGCACACACCGGCGGTTACCCAGCGTCATCCGTTGCTAACCCGCAGGTTTCCCAGCGGGTTAGCAAAGAATGAGCATGTTCTAAAAAACGGCGGTTCTGCAGCGACTGCAAGCAGAATCATGTGCTGCTTCCAGCCGCTGCAGAATCGCCGCCGAGAACCCGCTGGGCAACCGCCGGATACCGCCCGGCTCCCGCCGCACATACCCGCCAGGAAGCCGGTGGACGGCGCCGGAGCTTCCTGGCGGGTTCCGCAAGCTGCCGCCGACAAAACCGCCGGGTAAGTGTGCACTTACCCTTAACAGTTTCAGACCAGACAACGCCATTAACAATACTTTATATGCTGGGGTGAATGCATCACAAACCTTGATTTCAGTCATCGGGGTGGCACTTTTGCTTGGTTCTCTCAAATTGAATCATGATTTTTTTTAAACTTCATCACTCTCCCCCACATTGTAATTGATTACCATCACTGCAGGTCATGCTGCAATTTACTTATGCTGAGCTACACCCACTAAAATCACATAATTGTGACATCACCACAGGTCCTTCACTTCAGGTCTGCTTTGCTCCACCCATTATGGTCACATGGCCGCTCATTACACTTTATTCTTTTGCTTCTCCCACCCACCTCTGTGACAACATCTGTGAATGGTTGCAAATGGACTGCACCCACACCTTCCGTGTCAGTGTTTGATTGGTTACCCTCACACTTGCGTAAAAACAAATAATTGAAAGGGAAAACATATGTGCGGGTTTTTTTACCCTGTGCAGATAAAGCTGATAGGTGGAGGCTGCAGCTGTGTACGTTGTCTTGGCTGGGTATAAAAATACGGGCTGTTTTTTCCAATTAGTTATTTTTATACTTGTGTGTGTCAGGCAACCAATCACAGACTTCGGCACAGACGGTGGGGGCGCAGCCTGATGGCAACCAATCACAGGCACTGTTGCTGAGGGTGAGTATGGGAAGCAGAGGAAGATGTATAAGGTTTAATGAGCAGACCTTGAAACAGTGTGACGCACGCGCAGAAACTCTGTCAGTAATTATAACTGCCTTGTTTAATTTCCAATGTGCATTGGTAAAGCTTGCAGATTGTGCTGTAGCATTTCAACAAGCTTATTAGGGTGATTGTACCCGAATAGTAAGGCTGCGTTCACACATTGCGTATTTTTGCGCGTTTTTTGCGCGCTTTTCAAAATACACAATGTGCTTTTTGTCTGCCGGCAAAGTGAATAGGAAATTCACTTTGCCGTGCAGACAGTGCGTAAAAATACGCTGCGCTTTTATAGGAATAAGCGCCTGCGTAAAAAGAATGACCTTGTCAATTCTTTACGCAGCGCTTTTTCCCATCGGGGCGGCACTGCTACTCTGATGTCACAGAGGGGAGGCAGAATCCTGCTTCCTCCTCCCATCTGTGACACCTGGATCTAAGCCCCTACACAGAAGTCCCTGAGGCTGGGGACTGAAAAGGCGGGCCCAGGCTCCATTCTGCCTCTCCTCGATGCAGCAGCACACGCCCCGCTGGGCGGCGTTATTCTTTCTTCATCGCCACCTCCTCCATTTGGAATCTCCTACCCGCTTTACACTGTAAGGTAGCGTTCCCCTCCTCAACATTGTTTGTTTTATGCACGGTCTGATGTACTAATAAAAGTACTTTATCAAGATTTGGCTGTCTGCTGGAGAATTCCTTTTCTATAGAAGCTCTGTACCTTCCCCGGGTAGGCTGTGTTAGGTCAGCACACAACCTTTCTCTCCTCACCGTGCGCTCATTAGCCTCATGAACGTCCACTCTGAGAGAGCTCACAGGCTGTGTTAAATCTTCACACAGCTCTCTACACAGCTGCTCCTGCTGCTGCCCTGACACACTCCACCCCCTCCCCACAGCCCAGGGCAGCTCATATCATCTCCTACTCACCCGCACACCTGGGCGTCAGTGCTTTCAATCAGCACTCAGCTCCAGTAGCAGCTTACCCTGTGTGTGCTGCTACCGAGCAGAAGATACAATCTCCCATATGCTGTGTCCCGGTCAGGGGACACATCGAGGTTGCATCAACACAACATGGTAGGTGTAAAGCGGGTGAGAGATTCCAAATGGAGGAGCCGGCGATGAAAAAAGAATAATGCCACCCAGCGGGGCGTGTGCTGCTGCATCGAGGAGGGGCAGAATGGAGCCTGGGCCCGCCTTTTCAGTCCCCCAGCCTCAGGGACTTCTGTAAGTTATAAGTTATTTTTCTGCTGTTTTATAGGGCGGATTTAGCTCAGAGAGGGATAGATAGGGAGCAGCTAGGAAGGTGCAGGGACAGGTTGCGATAGTGTAGGGGCTTAGATCCAGGTGACAGGTTCCCTTTAAATAAAGACAAATGCATTAAAAATAATAAATAATTAAATACTTACATCTCCGTCGGGTGTTCCGGTGTCCGTCAGCCAGGAGCCGCCGCTGGAATTGCCCTGCTAGGACCTGTGGTGATGTCAGAGGGCGTTCCGGTCATGTGATATGTACACATGACCGCGAGTAGCCAATCAGCACCCGTGACGTCACTCTGACAATTACGGCAGGCCCTGGCAGTACGATATATCGCCTGCCTCTGCACTGGAGAAAAGGCGTCGGAGGGTAAGTGTTTGATTCTTTATTCTTTTTCATACATTTGACTTTATTAATTTAGATTTCGCAGTGTATATTATTACAATGCGAAATGTAATGGGGCGGTCATTCATGTCACACAGGGGAGGAGGAAGTAAGATTCTTCCTCCCCTCTGTGATATCACCTGCGCTTTGTGGGGTGAAGAAAGCGCAGTGTGTGAATGCCCCGGTGTATTTTGTTGCGCTTTTATGCACGTCCAAAAAGCGCGCACAAAAAAGCGCAACAAAATGTGCAAATGTGTGAACGTAGCCTAATACTGACTTCTCTGAGAAGTCTTTGGGGTCCGTGCATAGACATTAGATGTCCAGTACATACCCCTAACTTTACAGTTCAGGTTTGCCATCATTAATCCTGTCCTCTATAGTTTTATAAGGTACGGTAATAATGTGTGAGTTGCTGGTATCTAATATTCAGAGATTTATACCAGGGATTATTACAACAGAAGGTCTTCCTATGTATTATTCTCGGTTTCAATGGCTATGTAATATAAAAATAAATTGCATTGAGATATTGGTAGAAAAGATAGCAAATATTGAGAATGTTGGTGTAATTATATAAAATATCTATCTATATACACACACAACACCATCTTTTATGTCTTGCTTACCATGTCAGCGTTTGGTGTGTAGCTGCTGAGAAAACATTAGTTTGGCTGCACTATCTTAGATGCCATCTATCTGCCACTCTTCCCGCTACTGCTCAGTTGCGCACACAATAATTCTACAATAATAAGTGCCAATGTTATTCAGCTGTTGGGAAAATGAGCAAATAAATGATGACTCGCACTTTCTAATTTCATGGCTGTTATCAGAATATGTTCATTAATTACTGTGCCCTAGGCAGTCTCTTGCTTAGTAGAATGCTTACAGATTGCTTCATTGAGTAAATGTGTTCCAGACGAAATTAAAAAAAACCCAGATATTAAGCAGCCATGAATTTCTACTAGATTCTACTGTTTTTCACTTTGATTAGGGGAATGTTCACGACACAGCCAGCATGGTAGGTCACTGCTTTGTGTCGAGAGCTTGAAAGTAATGGGTTCAAATCACACACTTGTAATAAGAGAGCAGTGGTTTGACTTTCTTATTCATATTATTTTTTATTCATATTAATTTTGTTACTCCTAATACTTATTTCTATGCAGAAATTCTCCACTGCCAAAAGTCTGTGTTTTATATTCCAGCCAAGTGCAGTATAGTAACAGTTTCTATGGTTGAAGGAAGACTTTAAGTCCATCTAGTTTAACCCATAGCCTAACATGTTGATCCAGAGGAAGGCAAAAAAAAAAACCATGTGGCAACACTAAGCTCCACATTGGGGAAAAAAATTCCTTCCTGACTCCAGATATGGCAATCAGACTAATTCCCTGGATCAACGCCCTATCAAAGGATCTAGTATATATAACTGGTAATATTATAGTTTTCAAGAAAGGCATCCAGGCCCTTCTTAAATGTTAGCAGTGAGTCACTCATTACAACATCATGTGGCAGAGAGTTCCATAGTCTCACTGCTCTTACAGTAAAGAATCCGCATCTGTGATTATGATTAAACTTTCTTTCCTCCAGACGTAGAGAATGTCCCCTTGTCCCCGTCTCAGGCCTATGAGTAAAAATATCATTAAAAAGCACTCTGTACTGTCCCCTCATATATTTATACATTATTATGCTAATTTTGCACCACTGATCCTTCCACTGGCTCACATGTTCTACTGGTAAAAACATCAATAGTATTATATGTAAAATGAGTTAGTGGTTTTCTTTAGCTATCCTTATTCAGCTATGCAGGCAATGTGCTCCAACCATGTACTAAAATATCCAAAGCTTTTCACTTTCCGAGAGAATCTCTGCATTCTGACGGTGTTTTATTTACATACAGTGAAACTAGGATGAAGTATGGGAAACTGGTTGATTAGGAAGGAGCGTTCCTAGAAACTCTTGTTTCTGCAGAATGTTATGCCTATGGAGTGGGTGATTCTGAAAAAACTGTACCTGATGGATTTTTTCAAGAACTGTACAAAGTTCAGCAACTGAAACTATATAAAATCACCTCTAACCACCTCTTTTCAAATAATTTTACTCTTATTGCAGATCTGTGTAATTGACTTGTTTAGACAGGCTACCGCTCAACCTGCGAAAAAGCGAAACACTAAAGACCCTGTCACACAGAACGAGATCGCTAACGAGATCGCTGGTGCATCCCAAATTTTGTGACGCAGCAGCGATCCTGTTAGCGATCTCGTTCTATGTGACATGCACCAACGATCTGGCCCCTGCTCTGAGATCGTTGATCGTTACATACTGCTCTGGATCATTTCTACGTTGAAGCGCTCCCGCTGGGAGCGCTACATCGTTGTGTTTGGCAGGGACAATGACCAACGATCTCAATGCTACGCTATGGAGTGACAATTCCCAACGACCTCGATATAATTCTGGATCGCTGGTGCGTCGTTTTTCACATCGCTGGTGAGAAACCTATTTGACATCTTACCAGCGATGTAAAAAACGACGCACCAGCGATCTCTGCACATAGTCATCGTTATCGGGATTGCTGGTGCGTCGTTATGTGTGACTGGGCCTTAACTCATTGGAGGAAATTATTTTAAAGCTTACAGCACATCTTGGCAGCACATTGTCCTTTGTAAACAAAAAACTAAATATACTGCTGAGAATAATAACAACCTATACATTTATGTCCGAAAGTGATGTCACCTTTCCAACGGTTTCTGAAAGTGAAGTATTTCTCGCAGAAACTTCTTGCACATGTTTTGTTATGAACATGTTTATTTCCTACCCTTTTTCCCCAAAATAAGACTTTTTTTATAGTAATTTGTGCTCCTAAAAATGTGGTGGGTCTTATTTTCAGGGGATGTCTTATTTTACCATGAAGAAGAATTCACATTTATTGTTGAACAAAAAAAATTTAATTATATACTGTACAGTAGTTGTCATCAGAAACCGGCATAACCATTATCCCCCTGCAGCACCTAATATCCCTATCATCACCCTGCAGCAACCATCTAATATTTTTTTTTTATAATTCTTTATTTAAGAAATTTAAGCAGAAATAAGTAAATGAGGGTGAAATTAACTATAGGAACAAGCAAGTGTTTTCAAAGTATTCAGGTCATACAATTCAATTGCTCTTAGCCTATATTACATATATATACAAATCAAAAATAGGTAGGCGTTAAGTGTCGCCAAACAGTAAGGAACCAATTTCTGGATAAAGGTTTACTTCTAAACCATATGATCTGTTATAACAATCCCTTAGATATCCTATAAGAAAAAAAAAGGGTACAGTAGAAAAGGACAAGAACACGCAAGGAAAGAACAGGAGGGTTGGCTAGTGGGTAAAGAGGGTGGTAGAATGGAAGGTTTCTGGGGGGTGGGTGAGAAGAGGGGGTTAGGAGCGGAGAGAGAGGGAAATGGAAAATTTAGGGTATGGGAGATTGTTGGTCAGGGTCCGGCTTTCTTCCCCCATCAAGCAAGAACTTGTATTTTGTTGTTTGCTGAAAGTTCGTCCAATCCACCCATGTGCTCCAGAATTTCCACTGTGTATCATGTACCAATGCAGTGAGATCCTTCATATAGATAGCACATTGACTTTGCGAATCCACTGTGAAAGTCCCGGCGGGGAAGTCTTGACCCACAATTCGGGGATGCACTCTCTAGCAGCGATTATGAAGAATCTCATCAGAGAATTCCTATAGATCGCAATGGGAATTTCGGTGAGGTGTAGCAAAGCCAGAGCTGGTGTCAGCGGTTCCACTTGGTGAATGACGTGTTTTGCTATTTCCTCCACTTTTTGCCAGAAAGGCCTAAGCAGCTCGCAATCCCAAAGGATGTGAATAATTGATCCTTTCTCCCTCCCACATCTCCAACAGGCAATGTTAGCCTCGGGATACACTGCATGCAGCTTCACTGGGACTCTATACCAACAGGAAAGGAGTTTGTATCCTGCCTTTTGGTGTTTGGAGCTAATGTTCGAAGTATGGGTGAAGATGCAAATTTGTAATATTTGCTTTGCGGAGAATTTGACGTTTAAGTCTGATTCCCATCCCTCTATGGATTTAGGAGGTTGCTGTCCCGGGGGTGACACCAGCATCGCTTAAACCCTAGATAGTGTGTCTGACCGGACCTGATTCCCTACAGAGTATCTCAAATTGTGTCTTCGGACGCTCAAAACATTTTTTCGGTGGGAGGGTGCGTAGAAAGTGACGCAGTTGGAAACAACACCACCATCCCAAGGGAATTGGGTCTTCCCACGTACTGAGGATTGATAACGAGGGCTAGTCAGTCGCTTCCCTGAAGATCTCCACTCTGTCCCTTCCCGCTTCAATCCAACTGCGGAATACCCAGTCTTGAAGGGCTGGGGCAAAGTCTGGATGGCTCAATACAGGCGTAAACTTGGAGCAAGGGGCTTTCATAAAAGGCCTGGTCCACAGAACTTTACAAAATTTTATCGTAGCTCCAATCGTGGGGTGAGAGTGAAGACAATCTGGAGCATTCGAGAGTAGCCAATGTAATCTGTCATGGGGAATTGGGCAAAATCTTTGCTCTATATGGACCCATGCCTTATTGGCAGAGTTTCTACAGCAGTCAACCATTCTCGCATAATGAACTGCAAGTAGGTAATATTTGAAGTTGGGGAGACCGACCCCTCTCTCTCCCCTTGGTTTGGAGAGAGTCGAACAATTTAGCCTGGCCGACTTTCCTGCCCAAATAAAGGAGTTCTGAATGGAGGAGACGGTCCTAAGCAACCATCTACTATTAAAGGAAAACTGTCAGGTCAAAAAGCCATGTGTAACTAATATTTTCTAATTCCCCCCTCTAAACTCTCTCTATTTATGTATTTCTATTATTTATATTCCCCTCCTATCTTCTGCATTACTGATGTATGTAAAGTGCTATGGAATTAATAGCGCTATATAAATGAATAAATTATTATTATTATTATGTAAACTTCAAATAAAGAGATTCATTCAATCTGTCACTCACAGTGAATGATCCACTTAGTTCTCTGCTGTCCACTCGCCATACATGAATATGCATGTCACATATTCAAATTGCTGCACAGGACATCAGTGTGTGTGTGGGGGGGTGTATTCTTCTCTCTGCTCTCTGTGTTTGCAGCATCACAAGAGGTCAAACTGTCATAAACTACACAAACTGTCACAGCAGGCATACCTGCTTAGAGAAACACATGGAGTCTAGATAAGGCAGACCTGTAATAGCGGTCTTCCTCCTTGTCCTTAACAAAACAGACCTCCTGCAACTGAAACCACACTGCACTGTTAGGAGAGGGAGGAGGGAGGAGAAAGCTGCTGAAAGGGAATGCATAATTACATGAACGTTTATACAGCAGCTGGACTATTCCTGTTTACTTATAATGGAGAGGACTAATCCAGGAGCTCCCTGCAGGGTCTGACAATGCTGATAATATGGAAACTACAAATGGTACAATAATGATTTTATATGTTTTTAAAAGGTCTGCCCAGGCACTATTCAAGGGCAATATTCGTATCATACTGAAAAATGACCTGACAGTGTCCCTTTAAGTTGAGGGTGCCAACAATTTTGTTCAGCCCATTTTTTGGATTATGCGTGAAACTTCCCAATTTGCTTTTTTTTTTTTCTTTCTTTCTTTTTTTTTTTTTTTGTGGTAATGAATTACACATGTACGCTACCTTTCAGGGTCATTTAGAAATGTCCTTATTTTTGAAAGAAAAGTAAATTTTTTTCAATGAAGCTAACATTAAAAAAATCAGAAATACACTCTATACATTGCAGCTGTCACGTCCTACTGACGGAGTCACACGTGGACTCACTGGACCGCGTAAAGCGGATGCTGATACCTGGTTGATAGAGAGGCGGAGCAGTACAGTCGAGTTAACAGGTTTATTGAACAGAACAGAATTGAACCCACGCCCCAGGGGAGGGCCACAATGCCACAGCACCGGAACACCAGCGAGGGAGACCCCGGAGCGCTTGACCCCTATACAGGGATACCGCAGGGACCAGCCTCGAAGGGGCCAATGAAGCGGACACGTGTGTCAAACTGACCCAAGGCGACGTGGAAACAATACAGCAACCGGGTAAGATAGAACACAGAGAACCGGAAACACAGAGAATCCGGAGCAGGACCTGAATCCGCAATTCAGCTTGGAAGGGATCCAGGAGGGTGACCCGGAACACGGGAGTCAGCAAGGAGCCGGTAAGGCGGAGATCTGTAGGAGGAAACACACAGAAATCAGTTTAACCAGCAAAACAAGGCACAACCTGACCAGACCAGGATTAGCCACTTCAATAGGTAGAAGTTGCCCTGGCAAAGACTGACAGGAAACAGGAAGCTTATATATCAGCAGGGCGGTCCTGATTGGCAGGACACAGAGGCTAGGCGATTGGCTGAGTGGAGGAGCATGCTCTCTGCAGTCTCCAGAAGAAACAGGTTTGGAGATGTTGTTTCATGTGCTCAAGCAGTAGTACCGGAATTGAGAGGAGCAGTGTTGCTCTACTCCAGCAGAGGGCGCTGGAACGTGGGTGCCAGGCGGGGAGGTCTTCTCTGGCTGCTGAGGGTGCAGGGAGAGGTCGCTGGAACGCTGCAGCAGAACCCCGGGTGGTAACGGCAACTTCATTAAATAGTACCCACCAAAGGTCTACAATGCTGTAATTGCTGCAAAGGAGCGTTCTTTGATGAAGCAAAGTTTGAAAGAGAAAATTACTATTTCAAATACAAATCATTATTTCTAACCTTGTCAATGTCTGGACTATATTTTCTATTCAATTTGCAACTCATTTGATAAATAAAAGTATGCGTTTTCATGGAAAACACAAAATTGTTTGGGTGACCCCAAACTTTTGAACGGTAGTATATATAACAAAATGTGTAATTGCAGTAGTTTTCTGGAACATTTTCAAGGATGCCAACACTTTCAGCCATGACTGTATGCACAGAACAGTCATGTTACCAATCACTCCATGTGCATAGGAATTCAGGTAGCCTACTTAGACAGGCTATTAAATAGCCAATCAGCTTACCAGTAGTCAAGCTGTGGTCATTTGATGGCCATCATCTACTAGTGAAAACAAATCCTTAATAGGTTTTATTGGGAAAAACGTATATGTTCTTAAAGGCAAGTGACACGCCCACCAGGGCCGTGGGGTACTCGGAACCGAGTCGGGCAGTTCTCTGGGAAGGTCACGGGGCTGTGACCCAGCTCCGTTGCCCTGGTGGTGTTATAAAAGTGGAGGATATTGTTTTATATGGGGTTTAATGTGAAGCCACCGCTGGGATTCGGCAATTGGGGATGGATAGGCGACGCTGCGGTCAGATTATCTGGGGCTTTTGTTAACGTAGCTAGATGTTTTGCTCTCCATGGGTAGAGTGGGATGCCCCAGGGCAGTTGAAACTAGTTTGTATAGGCAGTAGGGAATGGTGGGGTGCAGGACTGAGGGTGCGACAAATGACTTGAGGACACAACAAGGTACAGTCTTCAAGTTTTGCTCACAGTTCAGACAAGCCTCCAGGTGTTTCCAGCCACCAGCAGAGTGCTGTGCCCTCCAGGTCAGGGTTCCAGCCAATTCTCGGATAACTTGAGGACACTCCACCAGGATCCCCTGCTAGTGTTCCTTCCTGGGTCGACTCTCTGCGCTAGCTCTCGTCCTCCTGCCCAGCGCCTCACACTCAGTGTCCCGAGTCAGCAGCCTCGGGTCTTGTCAGGCAACATCTTCCTCTAGTCCCCTTGACCCTTTTCCAAGATGTGTAGGTTCAGCTCACCCGTAAAGTAAATTTGTAGAATCCACTTAGTAATCTTTGCAAAGGGAACACAAACTTCTCCTGGTTTAAAGTTCCATATAAACTTTACATAGGCTATCTTGCCCAATTCTCCCATACTCGCTTGACTGTGTACTACTGTGTTTTCTAGTGGGAGAGACACAACTACATGTCTCTGGCAGTGGCTTACCTATAGAGAACAAAGGGGTCAGAAGTCTAATATTGGACATATAAAATTGTTTACCATCCTCTCCTCCCGACTCTCATCTGTACCCCCATACACATTAGACTGATATTGGTGGGTTCGACCAACGGAAGGCTAATGAATATGGCAGCTTAGTACAATATGCATTATTTCACATTTTTAAAAGGAGCTGCAGATGAGTGGCTTCTCAAGTGTCAGTTACCAAACAAACCACTAAAATAGTGAGGCTTGATGTCAAGGTAATGTTATACATGGCAACTTAAGAGCCAGCACACCTCTTGTTCTGCGTTCAATCGCATATTACTGCCCATGCAATATTATTGCTCACAGATCCAAAGCCCCTAACAAGGTTAATATCCCCTAAACAACACATTATCCTTTGCCACCAGCAAACTGTCTTTTCCTAATCAATACCATATTAATCTGTAACAATACTAGTCTTTCAAATAGCACATATCCTCTGGATAGGGCTAAAATATACTCCCCGACACCACCAATCCTACTCCACATAAATATGTACTATAGTAAAATGGTAAAAATGGTAAAATCACTTCATCACGGTTTAATTTTTTTTTTACATATGAATAAGGGTCTTAGATTGATGCAACATAAAATAACATTTCTAAACTTATCTAAATGCCTATTGAAGATAAGGTTTCTCCTTGTGGAGATTTCGTCAGTGCAAACTATGAGATCTGGTTTGGCAAGGCGAGAGGCTAAGGGTCCCGTCACACTTGGCGACGTTCCAGCGATCCCGATAACGATACGACCTGGTAAGGATCGCTGGAACGTCGCTACGTGGTCGCTTGTGAGATGTCAAACAGTCAGATCTACTCAACGATACGGCGACCTGTAGAGCGACCTCGGTGGTCGTTGGGACCCTGTCACACAGCAGCTAGTCTGACGACTGAGACCTATGTGGCTGAGTTCTGAGTTGCCAACGAGGTCGTTGTTAAGGCGTCAAACACACCGATGCATGCTGCCCAGCGGGAGCCAGACAATCATGGTCATGGCCATTTCGACACGATTGGCGATGTCACAGCGGGGGCCTGGTCGCTGCTACGTGTCAAACATAGCGAGGTCGCTGTTACGACACAAAACCTGTGACACAACAGCGATCTCGCTATGTGTGACAAGGGCTTAAGACTGGACATTTCTCACTTGGCTAAAAGAGATCTTATACTTTTCACTGACAAGGGGCAATACCACGAACCACTGAATGCAAATTGAGATTCTGGTTTGGCTTTAATATCCTAAATAATATGTCAAGACTCGTTAAAGGGTCAATGTTGACTTTTAGGATTGCAATTTCCAATAGCTAGCACTAGAATTCAGGTGCATTTTCTCTCTGAATAGACAATTTGCATATTTTCCAGGGGAGCATGCAAGGCGTTTGTCTCCTCATACTGGCATGTTAGGCTGTGTTCACACTGGGCGTTTTTGGGCTGTTTTTGCTCATCAGTTTTTGTAGCCAAAACCAGGAGTAGAGCAATCAGAGGAAAAGTCTAATAGAAACACGTCACCACTTCTGGATTTAATCACCCACTGCTGGTTTTGGCTACAAAAACTGTTGAGCAAAAACAGCCCAAAAACGCCCAGTGTGAACACAGCCTTTCTCTCCACAAGGAGAAACATTATCCCATACATCCCCAGTTTTAGCCTCTCACCTAGCCAAATCAGTTCTCATACTTTGCACTGAAGTAGTGCAATACCCCGAAAAACTATGCCTGCAAATTGAGTTACTAGTTTGGCTTTTTAGCCTAAGGCATATGGCAATGCTCGTTAAAGGGTAGATGATTGACTTTTAGGATTGCTGCTTCCAATAGGTGGCGCTAGAGCTCTGGTCCTCTTTCTCCCTAAAGAGACAATTTGCATACAGAAAATAAGTTAATTAACCAATATATAGTATTTGTTCATGTTGTAGCAATTATGGCTGTGCAAGATAAGAATTAGATTTTAAGGAAAAAAATGTGATAATATCATTTTGTCCTCATTGCCTCCAGTTTGGTGGAGAGTTTGTTAATAATGACTTATGCCTCAGAAGGTATGCCAAGATAGTTATCAGAAGACAAGATAAGTGGTTGTAGGTACATTTGAGTAGGACTGCCGTTCTCCCACCAATATTCATTCTGGTGCTGTTGGAGTTTGATCATTGTGTATAACCTTTATGCTGATTGCATTATACATAGACTTGTGAAAAGCACAACATGTGCATGGATATCTCTGAGAGAATGTGAAAATCACATTGACTTGCAAAAGGCTTAAATAATTCATAAAAACATTTTTGATTCGTATGAATTAGGCATTTCTCCTTGTTTCCTGCATTGCGAGGATGAGAGGAGCATTATTCATAGCTGTTTAAGGTCCCTTCTTGTGAGTTGGAAGTCAGCATTTTATACAGCAGCACCCACGAAAAATGGTATTTTAGTTGACAACATTTGTTTAGTGGAAATGCTGTCTGGAATAACTTACCAATCGGAACTAAGATAGCCTTCTGTTCTAGCCAGAGCTAAACACGGTGCGGAGCATATAATAAGAGTCGTAGTTTATGTGAATTTCGGAAGCAGCCCATAATGTATTCAGAAACCTTGTATAGTTATTAGCCCCCACATCAGGTCCCATATCTGACTACTGAGTGCCTCCATAGGGAAATAATGTATACATTCAGTATATGCAGCAATGTCTACAGCAGTGGTCCCAATCTTTCTGACCAAGAGATCCACATCCAGCTACCCCCCCCCCTTGCTGATAGTGACACCCAGAGCCCCCATTACTGGTATAATGACAGCCAAAGCTTTCCCAGAGAAATCACACCAAGGCAGTTCCCCAAGATCTAGTGGCTTCCATAATACCACAGTCAGTCTTCTCACATCAAGCACTCCCACTGCGCTGTCACATCCAGCTTCAAGTATCTCTTCTGACAGGTAGTATCACCCTGTCTGCAGCTTACATTATCTCTTCATTCCCCCTCCACTTTATGGGCATCCAGATCTGCTCTTCTGTTTGGGACTACTCACACAATTCACCATCTGGAAACCTGATCTTCATAGCTGTTTGATAGACCAGGTGATAATGCATCAATTTGGCAAACAACCGGTAGCCAAACATCACAGGCCCTCAAGCCACATGTGGCTCCTGAGCTTAAAGGTTGGGGAACCCTGGTCTAGAGCAGTCAAACATGTTTATTAATCATTTCTTGTAAAGTTTGATTATAAGGTTAAAAGAATGAAAAAATCCATCAAATAAAAAACATTGAAACATATTATGGATTTCTTATAAAGTACAAACATATTCTGCAGTGCTTTACAGAGATCATCATCACTGCACCCACTGGGGCTTACAATCTTATTTTCCTATCAATATTCTTTGGAGTAGACAATTTAGTGTAAGGGAATTATAGCATTAATGAAATAACTACAGATTAAGTCTGCCATTCACATTGATTAATATAAAAATATCCATAGCACCTACTAACTCTTATTACAGGTTAGGAGATAAACATATCAACCATAACCAAATTCATATCACTGGAACTACAAAGCGCATCATTCCTGCCACCTTGGCCTGATTTGCCCGAGCTTCAAAACTTGGGCAGATGGTCCTTTTAGGCCAAGATGGACATCTGCTATTTACTGTAGGCGAGTTGAAGAAACTAGGTATTTTATATTTAATGTACTCACCTCCTTATTAGCCCCCCGTCCAATTATAGACCTGTGATTTCTTGTAATACAATATAGGCTGTCCTGAGCCATGGATCAGGCATTTACAAGATGAGCTGAACAGTGTAAGGATCTTTGCATACCAGAATGAAATGGCCACATTAAATTGAATGGGGACATCATGAGGGAATATACCCTTAGAACATTATAAAGTCAGTCAGGTTATGAGGTAATTAATAGGATTGTATTGAACGGTCAGAAGTGGTATAAACCGGCCTGAACCAGCTGATTGGTCAAAGGGGGGAGAGTGGGGGCTATATGCTGATATAAGGTGACAGCTCCTGTCAGGAGCTGTCAGTTTACCTCAAGATCTGAAGCAGCTCTGCCCTGCCGCCCCTGTTATTTGTTTATTTTATTATATTATACTGTTAGGTCTGGGTACATTGTCAGAGGATGGGTCACCCAGTTACTTGGGTGGATCCGTATGGAAGAATTTATTTAATGAGTTATTTATTAAATTATTTAAGTATGGAGAATTTTGATATTTAATTTTTTGGATTATTTATGGATATAATCTAGCTATTATTTAATTAAATTTGACAAAGGTACCCGACCAATAAAGAAGTTTATTTTACCCCACAGAATATTTCAGTGTGGTTATTTTAATAGTTAGTATGTTTCTTAAATATGGGCATTATGACCTCATGTACCGAATCTTTACGGAATTAAAGGAACTTTGCATACCATCAAGGTTAGTTCTCTTTTATTTTAGAGCTCTTTTGCATATTTGTGTGTCACTTTATTTTTTCTCCTATTCTACCTTTTCTTGTAAGCACTTTAGTTTTTATATTAAAGTTTAATGATATAATAACATTAGTCCTTGCATTCTTTACCGAATCCATAGCCTTTCAAACAGTACTTGGCCTTTAGACTGTCGTACAGTAGTGTGTGTGTTGTGTGTATATATACCGTATATACTCGAGTATAAGACGAGTTTTTCAGCACAAAAATTGTGCTGAAAAGTTTCCACCTCGGCTTATACTTGAGTTATACAGTTTGCTGTGGAGTGGGGGGCGATGACCGGGTGCCGGAGGAGGCGTGGGGAGGCTGCAGAGTGAGTAGGCGGTCACATGGTGTAATGAATATGCACTGCATACCCCTGTCCATCAGTGGCACTGGGAGCGGTGCATATTGCACTACAGTAAATGTATTTGCCCCCCCATCATAGTATCTAGCCCCCATGCTGCGGCACACATTAAAACAACAAACCATTTATACATCACCATTCCGGCGAATCCCTGCAGGCACCGCGTCCTCCGGTCTCCCTGCTTATGCCGACATCATGTGACCGGCGCAGCGATGATGTCACTTCTGCGCCGGTCACATGATGCCGGCATAAGCAGAAAGACTGGAGGACGCGGCGGTGCCTGCAGGGATTCGCCGGAAAGGTGATGTATAAATGGACTGCTCTGTATTACTGCTCTGTCAGACAGACTGCTATGGTAAAGGCCATAAAAATTAGCACCAAGTGTGAATAGGACCAAGTCTCAGGAACTGAATAGCAGATTTAAAAATAAATCTATATTCTCAGGGGAAGCACAGGAATTAAATAAGAGCAAAAATTGATCACTTTTAACCTAGTGATAATTTGCTTTTCAATAAGCACCATACTAAGGGTCAGTACAGCTGAAGAGATTATATAGAAACATGATATGACTATTCACACTGACACATTCAATAATTACTGTTTCAGCACACTGCCCAAATCAAAAGCACAGATGAATATAAGCAACATTGTAATAAATCTTATATGAGAAATAAGCCTCTTTCTCCACCTATGAGCCATTTTTTTGCCTTCCTCCTGAACATGCCATTCACTGTGAAAAAAAGCTGAATTCTATCCGACTACAAAGTATATTGAAATTTATGGAAAGGAGTGGTGGGAAGGAAATTATGGAGCACTTTTAAAGTGACCGTTTAGGCAGCATGAGCTGCAGCTTCTAGAAAATTAATTTTACTTCAGTGCAGGATTCACAGCTGCACAGCTCAGTGCTGTTGTATCCTCATTTCTGCTGCTGCTTTTATGGAGAAAACAGAGCAAGAATCAACTCTTTCTCTGAGTGCTGTGTAAGGGTACATGATAGTAGCTAGTCTCCACACTAGGTCAGAGAGAATTCACATTTAGAGCTTTTTTAGAAGAAAACTGGTAAAAGAATCTGAAAGTACAGGTATAATTCAGAATAGTGTTTGTGGAATCCAGACGAAAAAAGTGCACAAAAAATTGTTGAATTTTTCACATTCACAAACAGCAGACTCCAGGCTTGTGGATTTTTGCAGTTTATAGAATGCATTGGTTCAAGTCAAAACACCCTTAAAATTATGCAACATAATCTGCATTGCATCATGGATTTTGGTAAATATACAGACTCTTTTATTAATAGGATACTGGAGGCTAAGCTACTTTTGGGTTTAGTCAGAGCCAGTACAAATGTACTACAAACAGGTTTCATAAATATATCAGTTATGTATATAAGTTAATTACTACTACGACCATCTGTCCCCAACCACCGGTCCGCAGACTGGGCCATGGGGTATGTGTGCCAGTCCGCACCGCCGAAGACCAGCACTACCCAGAAAGTGTGCTTTGCGGCAGCTCAGAGCGGTAGATGCTGTCTGCTTCCCTGCCCCAGTCACGCGTCCCCGCCCACTGCGACCCGCAACTGCAGCTACACCGCTCTGATCTGATCTCTGCCTCAGCTGTGTGCGTAGATGTATGAGGGGAGGTGTCGGCCAATCACAGTGCAGCAGCCAGGCCCTGATTGGCCAGTGGCTGCTGCACTGTTATTGGCTGACGGCTCCGTCCGTACATCTACGCAGCTGAGGCAGAGAGCAGAGTGGCGCCAACTGCAGCGGTGGACCCGTGTACGTCTGTGTTTGTGGCTGTGTGTGTCTGTGTGTTGATGTGGGGGCTGCAAGGGGATGATGGGGATAATATGGGCTGCTGCAAGGGGATGATGGCGATAATATGGGCTGCTGCAAGGGGATGATGGTGATAATATGGGCTGCTGCAAGGGGATGATGGTGATAATATGGGCTGCTGCAAGGGGATGATGGGGATAATATGGGCTGCAAGGGGATGATGGGGATATTGTGAGATGCAAGGGGATGATGGGGTTATTATGGCCTGCATTGGGATGATGGGAATATTATGGGCTGCAAGGGAATGATGGGGATACCATATTGGGGGCTGCAAGGGGATGGAAAAATAAGACATCTCTTGAAAATAAGATGCAGCACATCTTTCAGGGAAACAGAGTACTAAACTCCACCCCTTCTCCATAGCCCCACCCCATATGATCAAAGCCCTACCCCTGTGCCACCCCACCCTGCCAGGCCCCGGAAAAATGGTCTTGCATGAAACCGGTCCCTGGTGCAAAAAAGGTTGGTGATCACTGACTTACACAAACTTCCTGTTGAGTACTCCTGTGTCCGTTAGGCGGGAAAAAAGGAAGCTGCCATTGATTGGTCACAGGGCTCGCATGTAATAATAAAGTGACGTGGGCCTTGAGAACACAACTTTTGACATTGCAAGAACTGCATTGGCACTGGAGGTGAATTCAGGCATTTTTATTTTTCTGGGGGCAATTGTGGGAAAGAAGTGGTTGTCAAAGTAAGTGGACAGCTCCTATAAATTATTAACTTTCAAAGGAATTGAGTTACCGTATTTTTCGCTTTATAAGACGCACCTGATTATAAGACGCACCCCCAAATTTAATGAAGGAAAAGAGAAAAAAATAATTTTTAATGTTAAATGGGGTCCGTCTTATAATGCCAGTGTCCGTCTTAAAAATCATATAGGGTATATGTCTCTCATAGCCCCCACTTCCTGGTACATGGTCCCTCATCCTGGGATATAGCCCCCACATCCTAGATATGGCCCCCTTAATCGGTTTATGACTGGCACATGTCCCCCAGTGTTGGCACACGTCCCCCAGTGCTGACACACGTCCCCTATTGATGGCACAAGTCTCTCAGTACTGGCACACGTCCCCAACTGCTGGCACATATTCCCCATTGATGGCCCAAGTCCGCCAGTGATGGCACAAGTCCGCCAGTGATGGCACAAGTCCGCCAGTGATGGCACACGTCCCCCACTGCTGGCACACGTCCCCCAGTGCTGGCACACGTCCCTAGATGCTGGCACACGTCCCCCAGTGCTGGCCCACGTCCCCCACTGCTGGCACACGTCCCCCACTGCTGGCACACGTCCGCCAGTGCTGGCCCAAGTCCGCCAGTGATGGCACAAGTCCGCCAGTGATGGCACAAGTCCGCCAGTGATGGCACACGTCCCCCACTGCTGCCACACGTCCCCCAGTGCTGCCACACGTCCCCCACTGCTGGCACACGTCCCCTATTGATGGCACACGTCCCCCACTGCTGGCACACATCCCCCACTGCTGGCACACGTCCCCCACTGCTGGCACACGTCCCCCACTGCTGGCACACGTCCCCCACTGCTGGCACACGTCCCCCAGTGCTGGCACACGTCCCCCATTGAAGGCACACATCCCCCAGTGCTGGCACACGTCCCCCAGTGCTGGATATGGCCCCCTATGATTACACATGCCTCCCCCCATGCTGCATATGGCCCACTATGATTACGCATGCCTCCCCCCATGCTGCATATGGCCCACTATGATTACACATGCCTCCCCCCATGCTGCATATGGCCCACTATGATTACACATGCCTCCCCCTTGCTGCATATGACCCCCCCAAGCTGCTGCCCATAATAAAATAACAAACGTTTTCCTCACTATTTCCAGTGATGAGCTGCCTGTCCCTCTGCTTTCTCCCTCCGTGCAAGCTGCGTCCGAACTTCCTGCTTCTCTGCCTGTGATGTGACTCTCTGCTGAGCAGCTCACATTACAAGCAGAGAAGCAGGAAGTTCGGACGCAGCTTGCACGGAGGGAGAAAGCAGAGGGACAGGCAGCTCATCACTGGAAATAGTGAGGAAAACGTTTGTTATTTTATTATGGGCAGCAGCTTGGGGGGTCATATGCAGCAAGGGGGAGGCATGTGTAATCACTGGGGGGGCGCAGGCAATGTAATATGCACTGCGCCCTCAGTCCCATCACCGTGGTGCGATTTCAGCACCGCGGTGATGGACAGCGGCAGTGCATATTAAATGAGCGGGAGCAGGAGATCTCCTGCTCCCTCCTGCAGCCCCCAGCCAGCACACTGGACCCCCGGGCACACTCCAGAGCTGCCCCCACCATCCCCTATATAATATGCTATACTATATACGTATATTCGGATTATAAGACGCACCCCTAACTGTACCCCAAAGTTTGGGGGAACAAAAGTGCGTCTTATAATCCGAAAAATACGGTAAGTTTAGAAATGTTAAACTATTTCATGTTTTATCAACCTAAGGTATTCATTTAAGTAAAGAATACAACAACATGTGATACATTGATGCTACCATTTTACTAAGTAAATTTGTTACTATTTATTGTCATTCTTGTAAAAGTTATCATCTTGGTTTACAACCTCTGCTTACCAAGAGTCAGTCCCTTACAGGGGTTATTAATATTGGTTGGCTAAGTAGTGGACCTCAGCTATAATAAATGCTTGGCAGTTCCCAGGTAATTCTTTCTTCAGTAATCTGTACTTTATGATCATATTCTGCACTTGCTGTACAGGAAATTTGCTCCCCGCACACTCGATTGCTGATGAGCCTGTGATAGATTAGTGTTTAAACACTGCAGTCAGACTAGAGAGGAGGGGGAGAGAGAGCAGCTGCCTGAACCAAAGATGAGAAATGGCCAATAAATGATAACTTGCTGTTCTCTGGGGGGTCTAACCTTTGGGACTCCCACTAAATCTGAAAACTAAATTGAGCAATGGTCAGTCATTCGCGTCACAAGTCCATACATTGTTTATGGGACTGCTGGAAATAGCTGAGCACATACTTAAACGTCAGTCGATTCCAATGTGGTTCAGTAGTGCTCCGAATCTGGGGGCGTACAATGATCTACAAGGTATTATTACCTATCCCACAAATATATCATAGCTTAATATCTTTATACAAACCATTTAATGAAATGGCCACCATGCTGTTTTTTTAGATTGCTGCTCTTTCACATGTTAATATTTGCTTGACTACAGTGCTGTTATTTGAAACTATGACTTTAGCTGTAGAAATGACCTGAAAATAACATACAGGGCTATAGCTTGTTCATATTCCCTGCCGCTCATCTCTGCGATCTGTCAGCAGAAAATAGCAGTACAGCAGTGTAAATTCTGCTGATGGCTTCTTGGTAAAAGAAGGAACTGCTAATTAGGAAAATAAACCTATGCTTTAACGATGGAATGTGGGATAAAAGTGCAATAATATATTGGTCTGCACAGAATAAAATGGGAAATAATTTTAATGGAACCTGTCAGTCAGTATATGCTGCCTAACCCATAGGCAGAATGAATCGGAGCCTGGATCAGAGCTTTTCAAAGACTAAAGGTAGAGAGGTAGCCCAAGGCTGCCTTTGGTCAGCTCTTCTCAGAGTCTGCCTAGGACAATGACCGGTCTCTCGCTAGGTACACACAGCAATGAGACCTGTCAATTACTTTGATCAGCACTGGAAAAAGCCGTCCGGGGTTGGTGCTGGACTAGTCTCGTCTCAGCCTTTGGTCCCCGACTTTTCACACTACAATTTCCTAGAAACCTCAGTGCATTTTATGAATGTAGCAATCATGTAGCCAGACTCTTATTCATGCTGCCCATAGCTTTGGGCAGAATCAACTGACAAGTTCCGTAAGAAGTGAATCCTTTCTTCCAATTGCCTTGTTCAACATTTGGCTTTCTAAATCTTTGATTACAAGAATTACGTAATTTGTACACGTGTCGTCTACTTAGGGGTTCCATCAATTATCGACACAGGCTATGGAGGAAAAGGCAGATTTACTGCATTGAGCAACGTTTAATCAAGTTTGGCAGCCTCTAAAAAACATTTTTCTTTTTTCCGTGGGCTCAGACTTATCTTGTGCACTAGCTGTACGGACTTTGAGAAATATTAATAAGAACAAACTTGCCAACTGCAAGGATTAGCTGTAAACCGCTGCAGCAAATCAGAATGCATGAAACATGAGTCCTTTAAGAATTTTTTCCAAATTGGAAAACTTCTAATCACAGCACCTCGAGCACATCAAACTGCGAGCGCTTACTATTAGGAGTCAATGATGATGTTGTCATGCAAAATCACCATGGATGTTGAGTTCAGAATGACCAGAACAATGCTGCTGTCAGTTATTTGGACATCTGTCATGTCTTTAAAGAAACGTTCCTATTAAGTTTTTATTAATTAAATTTATATATGTATGTGTGTATATGGCTATAATGTAGGATGAGTGTGTTAATATCTACCTACCACTCAGAAGAGACAAATGGCGTGATGTACACTGCAGGGAGCAGCGATAGGTCAGTTTATTAATGTACTCGCATATTATATACACCCATTTAATGCCTAAATACGTAATTGGAGCTCTTCTTTAATGAATGGTATTGTCGTTACATTTTTTGCAATGTGGACTGTAAGATGAACCTTACTTTATAGGACATCCCATTCTTCTTGCAATCCTTTAGGCACATCTTTTTATAAATGAAAGTTCCATCTTGTACCTTTCACTGCCAGGAGAATAATTTGTATTAAGTTTTCACATAATTTCTAGATTTGTTCATTTTTATTTTTAACATTAAAGATCAAAGACAAAATAATACTTGCCTGCCTAAATATACCTTAAGGAGGTTTTCGTACCAATGTTTATCACCTCTACACTGGATAGCTCATAAATCATTGGATGTCTGAATGCTGAGCCACATACCTCTTGCTAAGTAAAAAAAAAAGCCAGTGGTATACAGCGGACAGATAATAAATATGGTACCTCTTAGAATAGACATTTAATGAGGTCAAACGAATACTGCAGCGGAGACAAAGTTTCCTACTTTAAAAATATTTCTATTTGCCGTCTCCTGGAGAAAGACATGTATCAGATATCTAACAACTGTATGAAAAGGGTATGCAGTAAGTGAAGCACATACATATCTGTATACAAAGACAGGTATAATGTTATCTTTCTTATTAGGCTGGTAGCAATGGAGCGATTGGGAATCCCAGACATGTTGGCTTTACTTTTTCTGCATCTCCAATAAATTTCAAAGCAGAGAACAATGCATATGAATAGTTATCTCTCCATAGTCTCCCTGAATGTGGTGCCCGTCTTGCCTGGGAGAATGTGGACTGGTGAATCCTCTCTATCAGAAAATGGTTTTAGGAAACACCCATATACTGTATATGTTCTTAAAAATAACTTTTCTCTAGAAATTTTTCCGTACATGTGAAAATCTCAAATGTAGGTTTTTAATGGCGTTGTGTTGACGACCACAATGTAATCCTAAATACCGTAATATATTTTGCCGATAGTTTAGTATTATGTAGGAATGTTGCTATGGGGCTATGTCACTGTTAGTATTCTATTAAATTCTAGTATCATCCACCTTGTTCACTTAATTTAATGAACGGTATTAACCCTCAACTGGTGAGGTGGGGTTTGCCACACCCCAGGGAATTTTTGTTCGGCTGCCATTCATTGAAAAATGTTGGTATGAGGATACGTGTCTCACTAGCTTCCATCCATTTCCTTGTCAACGGGATGTCGTCAGGGCCTCTCTCTTCTGGCCACGCATAACAGAGCTAGCTGTCGCTAAGTGCTGTCTTGGCCTTGCTGAACCCCACATCACCACTCATGTAATTCTTTTTTACACATATTAAAATTTTCAAAAACTTCTTTATTTTTGCACAAATTTATAACTGAGTTTCAATTTTCATGTTAATACTTATATTCACTTGTTTTTGCACATTTTTTTGATTTTTATTTACATTATCCTAAAAGTCATGTTTCATAATGCCCTCGGATTGAATCATCAAAGTATTACATTTTCTGATATTTGTGGGTGTCAAAAATTTGTTATACTCATGTGTAATCAATCGCCAATAAGAAAACGATTAATACAAACGTGATCTTTGCATTTTCTGTAAAAATTAGGGATTTCTAAACACTGGGGTATAGGAAATCCCACATCACCAGTTGCGTGACAAAAACCCCACTTCACCAGTTGAGGGTTAAAATAGAAACCTGCTATAGCTCAGAAAGATTGTTGTGTTATTACGGTGTATGACGACCATCCGCTGTGAGGCTGAGCTGCTGGTAAGGCAGCACCCCGAGAAACCCCGAGACCCTTAACCCTATACAGGGATCTGGAATTACAGCGGAGCCCAGGGCATAGCTACCTATACGAGCAGCAGAGCAGGGAGGTCATAAGGAAGGGAAAAATCAGGATCCGAAGAACGTTGTCAGGAGTCCGAGTCAAAACCGAGAGGGCAGCGAAGGTACAAAATCATCAGGCAGTAACAGAGTCGAAAATCCAGGCAAAGGTCAGAGACAAAACTAAACACACACACACTATATCACTGTGGAACCAAAACTATATCTGGCGGCCTGCAAGACAGGCTCCAATGTATTTGAAGGGCGTGGTTACCTCCCATAGGCTGGAGCTCACAGCCTGATGATCTCATCCGGACCGCCCCTAGAACCAGGCCAGATGGTGATGCACAACTGGCACCAACCACCCTACTTCTGACAGAAGAACGAAGGCCGAGGCAGGAACACCAGCCACAGAGTCCAATGGCGATGTGACATGGTGAAGTTCATCAAAGCCACCTTAAAAGAAATCTAAAAATTCAGGCTTGAGAGAATTTGAAAAGTTATGACTAAAGACAGTTCTATGTCATGCAATATTTTTTTATGTTTCTGAAATTTTTGAAGCTGTCTTAATAAATTGGTGACGCTATATATATCCAATCGGTTGGCTATGTTCATTTGTTTTGTCTGCATCTTTCTCTGTGTCAAGGAGCTTTGAAACCAACCTACAAGAGCTGGTGAATGTTTTGCATTGTGCCGGAGAGACGTTAACCCTTCTCATGCTCATTGGACTCAAACTGGAACCAGGAAAAAAAAGTGAATAAATCTGCGCTGCTGTAGATAAAAAGATCCAAGGCGCAGATTGCTAAAGGGTGCTTTAATTTTACGCTTTTTGAAGTGAAACCCCACTTCTTCCTCAGCAAAAAGGTATTTGGTAGCTTTTCATGAAGAAGTGGGGTTTCACTTCGAAACGCGTAGAATTAAACCAGCTTTTAACAATCTACGACTTGGATCCTTTTGTCTACAGCAGCGCAGATTCATCCACTTTTTACCCTGGTTCCAGTTGATTGCCTTTGGCCTTATGGCGCGTGGACTGTGCAGCTGCTGCATATTCTATAATATTGGTTGTGTTGTCACATGACCTGACAAGGTGAGCGACCAGCTCTTTTTTTTGTACCTGCTTATAATTTTGGTAAGGCCCATTTGTGCTACTTTATCCACAGAATTACATAGGGTTTTATGAAGCGCAGATGTTTGCTGCTGTTTGTAGGGTATTTGCACTAAGTGTCTTAGTTGTCTATGCTATAGTGTAAGTCACTACAAGTATCTGACAGCCACCCCTCAGGATTATAGTGAAATATAGATTCAGCAGAACCACAACGATGTCTTGTTGACCACCATGTTCTCTCCATTGTAGTCCTGCGGTTTACTCCACTGTGAGAGCCCAGTCAGCTGAATCAGACTTCGACTTCTGGGACTCTGAGTCTGACATTTCCGAGCTGCATGTCTTCTGTATAAATGATGTTTTATATTATGCAATGTTGTTTGTCGTAGATTTCTAAATGTTTTGTTGTAATGACCTTCTCAAACTGTAATGCTAATGAATAATGGGACATTCTTAGATAATCGCTCAATCTATTGTAATGAGTGCCTTTATTTATCAACAGGCACATGCAATATGTTGGAGTCTTGACAAATTGAATTATCCAAATTTTTTCAGTAGCCTAATAGATTTAGATATCTGTATTGTAAAGACCTTTTGTTATGTAAATGTGTTGTCTTTCTATAAAAATAAATTAATATTTTTAATGTCTTGCAATAAATATCCTCCTGTTTTGTGTTTCCTCTCCTCGTGCTTCATCTTGAATTTGTTTCTTTACAGAATGATTGAAGACTGTGGGAAAAGGGGGAATAACATGGCTGACAGAAGGCAGTTGTTTGCAGAAATGCGTGAGTAGCTTCTTTTACATTTTTGTAGTTATGTTTTACCAGAGTAACTGATATAAAGGGAACTATTGCAACTTAAATAATGTATTCAAATGTTTGGGGTGGTATACTTGGATCCCTGGTGATCTTTAGAACAGGGGATCTTGGTCCCTTTCTCTCCAATATTACCTTAGCCACATGATTGCAGCAAGAAAAAATCTCAGAAAGGCTGCCTTCACATTTGCGTATGTGAACTCAGCTTATGCTGCGTTCCCATACGCATTAAAACGCATGCGCACTGCGTTCCTATGTTTAACATAGGAACGCATAGTGCCTGCGTTTGGCAGCGTTTGCGGGTGCGGATGCGGACCATATCTGCTCCTTCCGGTGTCCCGCGTCCGCACCCGGGACGCAGCATGTCGCGTCCCTGGGGCGGACGAGAGTGTGTGATCTGTACGCAGGCATCCGCATGCGCACAGATCACATATAGGAGTGAATGGGTGCGCACGGTGGTCCGCAAGCATCTGCAGACCGCCGTGCGCACCATTATAAACATAGGGGCCGCGGTCTGCATGCAGATGCTTGCAGATGCATCTGCAAAACGCTGCAGATGCATCTGCAAGTCTGAAGGCAGCCAAAGTGCAGAACAACAGCACAATCTGAAGTTTATGGACAGAAGAGCGCTGCCTTCAACTGTGTGCTTTAGTGGAAACTAATTGAAGCTACAGCACAACGCTGATTCCTGCAAATAAGTATAGTAGAAGTATCTGTGCATCTGTCTCTTGTATGTAACTGAAGGGGTTGTTGGAAACAGAAGAAAACACCTCTATCATTTTGTGTAGTTGGTGCATGCAAACCTCAGGACCTAGAAATGGCAACCTTGAAAAAATGGATTTTATATATTATGGACCAGCACAATAGACATGTCATTTGACACTTGTCTTAATAGCACATCAGTTGGATTTTTTTTTTAACTATATGGGCTGTTTAGAAGCAGCCTGTCAACTCTGAAATCAGCAACTTCCAAGTCTTGTCACAGATTCTCAATGGGATTTAGGTCTAAACTTTGGGCCATTCACACACACGCATATGCTTTGATCTAAACCATCCATTGTAGCTCTGGCATTATGTTTAATATTGTTGTCCTACTGGAAGTTAAACCTTCGCCTCATTCTCAAGTCTTTTGCAGTCTCCGACAGGGTTTCCTCCAGAATTGCCTGTGTGTATGTGTATATATACATCTCTATCTTCCAATCAACTCCGATCAGCTTCCCTGTGTTTACTGAAGAAAAACATTCCTACCTACACTATGATGCTGTCACCACCATGTTTAATTGTGGGGTTGGTGTTTTCAGGGTGATGTGCAGTGTGAATTTTCTACCCCACACAATGTTTTGCATTTAGAACATTTTGGGCTACTTTGACCTCATTGGTTCAGAGCACCTCCTTCCACATATTCGCTGTGTACCCTACATTGCTTGTGGAAGAAGGTGCTCTGGTCAAGTTTGCATATTTATGCTTTGAAAGTATTTTGAAAACCGTATATCATTTACTTTACACTTCACAAATGCCTGCTACTTAGTGTTGTATTTTATTGTGATTGTATGTAATATACCAATATTATGTTTGTGAGTGTAATTTGAAAAAAATGTAGAATAATTCAAAGCAGGGGGCTACCAATTGGAATTTCAAGGCTGCATACTGGCAATTTTTTAGGCCCCCATGAAACTCTGCACAGGCTCCTCCACCCAGCTCTGCCTCCACCCTCTCGAACCTTCCACAGTCCTATTGTCCACTCTTGGAAAAATGCCACTTCTTGCCCATGTCCTCACCAATCACATGTTAACAGTTCACATTGAACAGCAGATCACATAAATAGCCATCAGCTTTTGTTTTGGCCAAAAGATTATTTAAGCCTGCACCACGACAAGATAGACTTTTAGCTGGACCCTACTCTACCCTAACATATTAAAAATTGCTTAAAATATCCAATACTCTTTATAAGTATATTTTTCTTTATTTTTCTTTAAAGGAATGTGTGACATGCATTTTTGAAAATGACCAATAATACCATATACAAGGGACAAACACAGTCACACCATGACCAGATCCCATATCACCACCTCATAGTGACCGAATAATACCACATACAAGTTATAATTAACGTCACACTATGACCAGATTACATATTACCAGCACAGAGATCAATTGGTGCAATACTGATCATTAACAAGAAAAAACTACAATACAAGTATTAGCATAAGGGCCATTATACACAGGAATTTTGTACATAGTATACAGTGTATAGTGTCCGAGTACAGCTAATACAGATATTACCAGTGACATTAAATACAGGAGCCCTGTGTGTGTGTGTGTGTGTGTATATGTATGTGTATGTATATGTGTATATATATATATATATATATATATATATACATATACATATATAATATTACAATGAATAGGAGCAGCAGTGTGTGCTGGTAATCCCAGGTGCAAAGCAACCCACACAGTCCTTTAAGCGTTGTAATATACATACAAATGTTGTAGCACTCCCATGGAATTGTTCAATTAGTGTTTTTTCCAGCCTCAAAAGGTACAAATGCCATTTGTACCTTTTGAGGCTGGAATAAACACCAATTGAACATCTCCATGGGAGTGCTGCGACATTTGTATGTGTATATATATATATATATATGTTATACAGTATGTGTATATATAGTGTATAGTGTACAGGTAACACACTGACTCACCAGTGACGCCTCCAGTTGAAGACATTCATCTTCGCTTTTTCTCTTCATCTAGTGCAGACCACTATCACCTCTTCCATCCAGGACTAGTCTCCGCAGACATAGTATCGCCCTGCACAGTAACAGGATCCTCCCCATTGAAAACCGTATCTTCAAAAATAAAATACATCACAGCAGTAATTATATCCATTAATTAGCCCCTACAGTAATAATGACCCATACCTGGCCCCTTCCTGTGATAATGGCCTACATCCTGGCCCCCATGTGTCTTTATTTTTGCCCCCATATGATGATTCCATTCTACCATGTGTCTCCTTCTCCCATATATTTTCATCCTGTCCACATGTGTTCCCTTTCTTTTCCCATGCATCTCCATCCTGTCCGTATGCGTCTCCATCCTGTCCGTATGCGTCTCCATCCTGTCCGTATGCGTCTCCATCCTGTCCGTATGCGTCTCCATCCTGTCCGTATGCGTCTCCATCCTGTCCGTATGCGTCTCCATCCTGTCTCCATCCTGTCCCCATGCGTCTCCATCCTGTCCCCATGCGTCTCCATCCTGTCCCCATGCGTCTCCATCCTGTCCCCATGCGTCTCCATCCTGTCCCCATGCGTCTCCTTCTTCCCCCATATATTTTCATCCTGTCCATATGTGTCTCCATCCTATCCCCATGTGTCACCCTCTTTCCCATATATTTCTATCTTACTTCTATGTGTCTCTTTTGTCCTTATATATTTCCATTCTGTCCCCATGTGTCACTTTCTTCCCCTATATATTTCCATGCTGCCCCAGATGCGTCTCCACGCTGCCCCCGATGCGTCTCCACGCTGCCCCCGATGATTCTCCATACTGCCCCCGATGCGTCTCCACGCTGCCCCTGATGCGTCTCCACGCTGCCCCCGATGCGTCGACTCCTTCCCCCATTTGTCTCCATCCTGTCCCCATGTGTCACCTTTTTCCCCATTTGTCTCCTCCTTCCTCCTATGTGTCTCCTTGTTCCCCCATGTGTCTCCTTGTTCCCCCTATGTGTCTCCTTGTTCCCCCTATGTGTCTCCTTGTTCCCCCTATGTGTCTCCTTGTTCCCCCTATGTGTCTCTTGTTCCTATTGTCTCCTTGTTCCCCTATGTGTCTCCTTGTTCCCCCTGTGTGTCTCCTTGTTCCCCTGTGTGTCTCCTTGTTCCCCCTGTGTGTCTCCTTGTTCCCCCTGTGTGTCTCCTTGTTCCCCCTGTGTGTCTCCTTGTTCCCCCTGTGTGTCTCCTTGTTCCCCCTGTGTGTCTCCTTGTTCCCCCTGTGTGTCTCCTTGTTCCCCCTGTGTGTCTCCTTGTTCCCCCTGTGTGTCTCCTTGTTCCCCCTGTGTGTCTCCTTGTTCCCCCTGTGTGTCTCCTTGTTCCCCCTGTGTGTCTCCTTGTTCCCCCTGTGTGTCTCCTTGTTCCCCCTGTGTGTCTCCTTGTTCCCCCGTGGCCCCTGTGTGTCTCCTTGTTCCCCCTGTGTGTCTCCTTGTTCCCCCTGTGTGTCTCCTTGTTCCCCGTGTGTCTCCTTGTTCCGCCTGTGTGTCTCCTTGTTCCGCCTGTGTGTCTCCTTGTTCCCCCTGTGTGTCTCCTTGTTCCCCCTGTGTGTCTCCTTGTTCCCCCTGTGTGTCTCCTTGTTCCCCCTGTGTGTCTCCTTGTTCCCCCTGTGTGTCTCCTTGTTCCCCCTGTGTGTCTCCTTGTTCCCCCTGTGTGTCTCCTTGTTCCCCCTGTGTGTCTCCTTGTTCCCCTGTGTGTCTCCTTGTTCCCCCTGTGTGTCTCCTTGTTCCCCCTGTGTGTCTCCTTGTTCCGCCTGTGTGTCTCCTTGTTCCGCCTGTGTGTCTCCTTGTTCCGCCTGTGTGTCTCCTTGTTCCCCCTGTGTGTCTCCTTGTTCCCCCTGTGTGTCTCCTTGTTCCCCCTGTGTGTCTCCTTGTTCCCCCTGTGTGTCTCCTTGTTCCCCCTGTGTGTCTCCTTGTTCCCCCTGTGTGTCTCCTTGTTCCCCCTGTGTGTCTCCTTGTTCCCCCTGTGTGTCTCCTTGTTCCCCCTGTGTGTCTCCTTGTTCCCTTGTGTGTCTCCTTGTTCCCTTGTGTGTCTCCTTGTTCCCCCTGTGTGTCTCCTTGTTCCCCCTGTGTGTCGCCTTGTTCCCCCTGTGTGTCGCCTTGTTCCCCTGTGTGTCGCCTTGTTCCCCCTGTGTGTCGCCTTGTTCCCCCTGTGTGTCGCCTTGTTCCCCCTGTGTGTCGCCTCGTTCCCCCTGCGTGTCGCCTTGTTCCCCTGTGTGTCGCCTCGTTCCCCCTGTGTGTCTCCTCCTTCCCCCTGTGTGTCTCCTCCTTCTCCCTGTGTGTCTCCTTCTTCCCCCATGTGTTTTCATCTTGGCCCCATTTGCCTTCCCTATGATGCGGCATGTAATACAAAAAAAAGTTCCTTCTCCCGTGGCCATGGTCCAGCGGTGTTCTCTTTCTTTGACTGTTGTAACGCATCTTCTGGCACAGTCGCTCGCTTTTGCAGCTGCAAGCTTTTGTTAGAAGTGCGGGCAGTCAACATGAGCAGCGTGGGACGTGGAGACGCATGAGTGATGTCATATTCAGGGAACCCAACGTCAGCTGCCAGCCTCTAATTGGCTGGCTTCTGTTAACTATTCCAGGGCTGGTAGGAAACTGCATTTCAGCTGAACACACGTCTACACGTTTAGCTGAATTACTAAGCTAACGAATTCTGCCCCTGGGACCTCGTGAGCAGAGGTGAAAAGAGGCCCCCAACTTGCTTCTGCTTACCAGGCCTCATACCCCAGTAAGGGCAGTAATGCCCTGTTAGCGGACGTGGTTCAAAGTATGAATACGTTTTCGAGGCATGGTATTTTACTGCTTTCATTCAATGTAACTGTTCAGGGCTAGACTGTGAATCTTTGGGAAGAAGGGTGCTTCAGATCTTCCAGGGTATCTTGATCACCTAATTTTCATATGAATAATAAGGCTGGCTTCACACCACGGCAGCGTCTGATCTGGGGCTGTTTGGTGTAAACCAGACAGCCCCGGACCGGATTTTGGCCCCATAGTATCCTATGGGGCTGGATGGAGCCGGATGGCAGCTATCTGCCATCTGGTTTCCATCTATCCGGAAGAATCCAGGAGAAGTCGGATTTTTCTCCCGGACACAAAAATGTTGCACCTCCCCAAATTGCCGTCTCCGGATCCTCTCGGATTCTCCCGGATCCATCCAGCGCTCCCTAACATGGGAGCCTATTGGGCCGAATTGCCCTGGTCCGGGAGGATCCGGGAGCCGGACACCTGCTCCCCGCGAGCCGCGGTCCTGAATCATCAGCAGCGGCAGCTGCGTCCGGCTGCACACCAGACCGAAGGGCATATTTGGCCCTCCGGTTCTGTGTGCTGATCCAGTCCGGGGCTGTCAGGTTCATCACTGACAGCCCCGGATCGCACGCTGCCGTGGTGTGAAGCCAGCCTAAGACTATTTACCACAGCTTCAAGGCTTTTGTTTCTTGTAGATCCTTGAGAATCTGTTCAAATCATTGTGAATATATGAATCAATCACACTGCTTTGAAGCCATTCATTTTAAAGATATACTTTTTGGTTTCTGGGGTTTGTATATATTTTTCAACTCAGAAAAAGGCCGATTAAATGGGTTGTCAATGATTTAACAATTGATGACCGATCTATAGAATAGATCACTGATACGAGATTCATGAGGGTCCAACACCTGACACACCCACTGATTAAAATCTATTTTGGCAGCAGTTGGATATTGGTGGTAAATGGGTCAAAAAACATCAACCCTACACATTATACAGTGGCCAATACACTTGAACTCCATTTAACGCCAATAGGAGACCAACAGCAGTGTTTGACATCGGCCACTAAGAAATAAAAGTGGGCTACTTACTATGTTCTGCCTCTAGAGTACATTTCAGAGTATTGGTGGGATGCTGGGTGTTGGATCTCCATCAGTCTTGTATAGGCCAAAAACATTAGCGACTTGATACAAACTTACAGCGTATTTTCATCAGGAAAATTCCACTGGAATCATTGTCTACAAAAAAGAATGGAACATAAAGCAAACAAAAGCTGCAATTTCTAAACTCACTTTCAAAGGAAACAATTGATTTCAGCTATATGAAAACCTTTAGAACTTCAGTGTTGCTCAAAGGAAATAATCAGATAATTACCGTAAAAAAAAAACCTATCCTTGATAAATGAACACTGAATATATATATTTTAGGCCTAATTGTATTAAGTAGATTTTCTCGTAGTAGCACCTATGAACATAGAGTATTAAAAAAATAAAAATAATGTTACATAATGAAACATGTGCATCTCAATGTTATATTACCGTAATTCCTCAAAACACAAGCCCTCAAGACTATGTTGATTGAAAAAAATAAAAAAAATCATCTCTCTCAATGTGATTGTGGCAAATGAAAACAACTGCTGCAGTTGTTACTGACAAAAAAAGCCCACTACTGTATGGATTAAAACTTACATACCCCTGACTCTCTGCCCTCGTTAATCAGTTGTGTGAAGGGGCCGCCCTGTCCCCTTCACAGTGTTCAAGGCACAACTCAGCAGCATTGGCTGATAGTATAATTTACTACAGATTGTTAGCTAAGTGAACAGTACAGGACGACAACACTAGGGACAGCCTCTGCAACAGGGACAGCCGCTGCAACAGGGACAGCCAGGACAGCTGCTGCAACAAGGACGGCCACTGCAACAGGAACAGCCAGGACAGCCGCTAAAACACCAGGGACAGCCGCTGCAATACCAGGGACAGCTGCTACACCTGTGCTAGGGCTCCTACTGCCAGCTCCTATTTAATTAAATGCTGCAGTACAATTCATGGCACTATTCAATGTACGATGTGATAGTGACAGACCCCCAAGTGTCTGAGAATGGTGGGCTGTCCCAAGCATAAATCATCAATATTCCAGATAACAAATTTTAAGAAAACTAATGCCATGACCAGTAATTCTGGTTACAAATCTTTAATGTTATGATAAACCTAGTACCAAGTCAATTGCCTGAGAAAAATGAATTAATCATTTCAATAAAGAACACATTTATGTTTCCTCATACTTTGCTTCACAGCAATCTGAAAACTTAAAGAGACAATGTTACACTATTGGTGCCTACGGCAGTCTCTCGCATCCATGTTTTATGGTCCAAGTCTGGACCAAGGACTAACTGTGGGTCTCTTGAACCTACCTTGACAGCCTCTTTTATCAAATATACGGTAATATTATATAAAATATATAATATTACTGGTCATGTATACTAGATTCTGTTTATGGGCATTGATTCAGGGAACTACTCTGTTATATGTTGAGAAGGAATTTTCCCCCAAATATGGAGCTTAGTGTCTGCCTTCTCCTGGATCAACATGTTAGGTTATAGGTTGAACTCTATGGATTTAAAGTCTACCTTCAACCTTAAAATTCTGAAAGCATATATGCCTATGAGGGTATACTGCTATACTGAATCCAGGATTGCTTATTTTTTTTCCCCAGAGTCAGTCTCTCTTTTAATAATGCCGGAGTCAGACTTGCAAGAGACAGTCTTGCATCTCATCACCCGACATGGACGCCGGTCTCCAGACAGGAGCCTATCAGCTGCATGTATTTTAATGCAGATGACACGCTTCTTTCCAGAGAAAAGGTGGCCGTGCCGGTTGATGACTTGCGCAAGTCTCTCACAAGTGTGGTTACGGCCTAAATATGATTCCCCATTTCTTGTATATATTTGTATTTTTATCAAGATGTGGTGCTCAAGAAGACTCTCACAGAGATCAGTTAATGACTACACCCACTTGGTTTAAAAAACAAACAAAAGAAAAACCCTACATTTACACATAGGGAAGATAGCACCATATTTTAGAACAAAAACAATTGCAAGATTCAGGACAGCTGCCTTTGCATCAGACAAAAAATACACATTTATAGCAAGCGACAGAATTGGTTTTAGAGAGGTTTAGTTGTAGGCGTCTTCACAGCCATAGTTTGTAATTGGTTTAATAATGTACACAGTGCATTAGATATGGAGGCAAAGCACACACTGAATGAGGACACTGCAGGAAATCTCTCACTACTTTTTGATCACAGGGTCAATCAATGAGACTATGCTTAGTCCTATTACAGGTCAAAAAGTCACAGAGAAAATAGAACAAACAATAGAGGGAAATTCAAAAGTATAACTAACAACAGAAAAATTACATCTTTAGAAAAGGAATAAATCTTTATTAGAGAGGCTCATTAAAACACCCAAATAACACCAGAAAACTATACAAATAAAAAGGAGGAACGAGGAATTCTATTCTTCAAAAGCAATAGGATAGGAAGGTGAGAGAACACCTACAGTCTTCCTTGTAAGACCCTAATTCTTAGTAGACCCTACCTAAGCCACAGAGGCTAGCACATGAAAGATTTTTAATAAAGACCCTTATCTAAATAGGTTAAGCTCAACTAAAGGGGTTTCCCATGAGCAAAGCACGTTATTCAATTGATTTTGTAATAATAGTAAGTTCCACAATTTGATATGTTAAGAAAAAATATTCATGTGCTGAGATAATCTTATATATGTGTCTTTGCCATGTACTGTGTAATGGATGTGTCTGAACATGGTCTGAACATACCACATCTCCAGGGCAGAGGAGGAAGCAGAAAAGTATACACACTTGACAGCATGTGATCACAGCCGATTTTTATGTGTGAGGTAAAACATCTCCCTGCCTGTTCTATAACATGTTTTACCTCAAAGAAAGAAGCATCTGTTATCCATGTTGTCTTATCTGTATTCTTTCATTTCCACCCCTGACCATGAGATGTAATGTGATCAGACCATGTCCCTGTATGGTCAGACACCGCCATTACACAGTACACAGCAGGGACACATATATAAGATTATCTCAGTACAGGGGATGTGGTATGATCAGACCATGTCACTGTACGATCAGACACATCCATTACATAGTACATAACAGGGACACATATATAATATTATCTCATTACAGGAGATGTAGTATGATCAGACCATGTCCCTGTATGGCCAGACATGGCCATTACACAGTACATAGCAGGAAAACATATATAAGATTATCTCAGCACAGTAGATGTATCATTAGACCACGTCCTGTATGGTCAGACACATCCATTACACAGTATATAGCAGGGACATACAGGGTGGACCATTTATTTGGATGCACCTAAATAAAATGGGAATGGTTCGTGATATCAACTTCCTGTTTGTGGCACATTAGTATATGGGAGGGGGAAAACTTTTCCAGATGGGTGGTGACCATTTTGGATCCAACTTTACTTTTTTCAATGGAAAGAGGGTCATGTGACACATCAAACGTATTGAAAATGTCATAAGAAAAACAATGGTGTGCTTGGTTTTAACATACCGTATATACTCGCGTATAAGCCGAGTTTTTCAGCCCAAAAATTGGGCTGAAAAGTACCCCCCTCAGCTTATATGCGAGTCAATACGGCAGCCCCGGCAACCCCAGCAGCCCCAGCAGCCTCAGTAATCCAGGGCCCCCCCAGCCTTGCTCCGGTAACCTGTAAAGTAAAATATACTTATCACTGTCCCGCTGCCGTCCGCGCCCGCATCTGCCGACATCCCGATCCTCCATCTTCATGCGTCTTCTTCCGGTTTCCTCTGTTCGTCGCAGGCAATGACGTCATTGCCGGCGCCGAACACAGGAAGTCGGAAGAAGACGCATGAAGATGGAGGATCGGGATGTCGGCAGATGCGGGCGCGGACGGCAGCGGGACAGTGATAAGTATATTTTACTTTACAGGTTACCGGAGCAAGGCTGGGGGGCCCTGGATTACTGGGGCTGCTGTATACTACCGCTGGGGCTGCTATATACTACCACTGGGGCTGCTGGGGCTGCTGTATACTACCACTGGGGCTGCTGGGGATGCTATATACTACCACTGGGGCTGCTGGGGATGCTATATACTACCACTGGGGCTGCTGGGGATGCTATATACTACCACTGGGGCTGCTGGGGCTGCTGTATACTACCACTGGGGCTGCTGGGGATGCTATATACTACCACTGGGGCTGCTGGGGATGCTATATACTACCACTGGGGCTGCTGGGGATGCTATATACTACCACTGGGGCTGCTGTATACTACCACTGGGGCTGCTGGGGATGCTATATACTACCACTGGGGCTGCTGGGACTGCTGTATACTACCACTGGGGCTGCTGTATACTACCACTGGGGAGGCCTGTATACCACACTGCTGGGGGCTGTATACCTGTGCTGGGGTCCACCCTTGGCTTATACACGAGTCAATAGGTTTTTCCAGATTTTTGGGGCAAAAGTAGGGGATCGGCTTATACACGGGTCGGCTTATACACGAGTATATACGGTAAATGTTTTATTTTTATGCCTGGGACCTGACCGAGCACATGGTGACTACGTCTGCTTAGTTAGACAATGGGCCCATTGGTGCATACATTTTAATCTCGTTTTGCGGCATGTTCGGACGTAAGCCCTGATAGGACCACTGAATGTGTATGAGAATGCAGTGTGAAAGCACCCATGGGCTCCTTTATTTTTTTCTGAAAAATTCGACGTGGGTATTCTGAATGAGGAGAGGTCCTTGGTTGGTGATCTCCATCAATTAGCTGAAGCAGGAAGTTTCCCTAAAGAGCATGAAGCAGAGGACCAATTCATTTCAGTGGGCATCATATCTTGCTTAATTTTTCTTGTGGTGATGCTATTGGGGAACTGAGTACTTGTTGCTTAGTTTCTATTACTGCCTACGGCTGCCCACTTGAGAGTTAGCAGTGAAACAATGTTTGATTAACTCAAAATTCTGATCACCTTTTAGCTTACCTTATGTTCTCCCCCGATTCATTTTTGACTGTTTGAATGTTTGACTGTGTACTTTTGCTGCCCCAAAATCAAGCATTTTACAGTTCCAAGAAAGTGGAAGAGATGTACAGAAATCTCACGCCACTGTGCTTTTTATAATAATAACAATTATATATATACTTTATTCATTTATATAGCGCTATTAATTCAATAGCCCATAGATTTTCAACCCTGTCCCCATTGGGGCTCACAATCTAAATATCCTATCAGTATGTCTCTGAAGTGTGGGAGGAAACCGGAGAACCTGGAGGAAACCCACGCAAACAAGGGGAAAACATAGAAACTACTTCCAGATGTTGTCCTTACTGGGATTTAAACCCAGGACCCCAGAGCTGCAAACAACAGTGCTGACCACAGTGCCGCCCACCTGCCATTTTTATGCTGCATAAACTGACCTATGGTGCGTGATTTTACTCCGCAACAAGTCCATTTCTCTTGCTGGTATGTAGAGTTTTATGTGCAGATTTTCCATTAAAAATGTGATTAGATGTGTTAGATTACCGTATTTAAAACATGACATACCAAAAGGAGACCAGAACCCTCTGCATCAAAAAACACAGGGAATAAAATAAAAGTAATTTAATTTACTTAATAGGTGCAATTAATCTGCAACATCAAAAACTTCCCAAATCCCCATCGTGGGAGCGTAGTCTTAGTCAAGGGACTCTTCCAAATATAATGTCTCATTTTAAGAAATGAACAACATGAGCTCAGCTGCGTACATATATTTAGTTATATGTTCCTTTGTAGTCATTTTTAAAAGTTTTTTTTTTTTTGTTGATTTTGAAGGAAATATTGTCTAATTGGTTACACTGTTTTTAGCTCGAGGCAAAGGGATTTCCAAAAAAAGATGGGAGAATCAATAAATAGTACTCATAGGACTCGGGAACACCAGCCTGGTCCTTATTCCATGGCCACTGGACTGCAGCCATGCGAATCGCCTCTTAGTTGAGGACATTCACTGCTTCTCTTTTGTTTAGCCCTGTGTTCGTCATGGCACATGATGACATTGCACCAGCCAGATAATTAAAAGAGGAGGCAATGATGCCTTCAGGTAAGAGGAGATTCATAGGGCACCAGTGATCATAGAGTACTGCCTTGGCTGCTGGACTCGGGTCCTGTGAATCGATTGCCATATCTCTACTTTCAAACAGGTATTTTCTTCTACGACTTGCGTTGTGTAAAAATAACGATCAGCTTTACTTAACCGCTGCTGCCCCAGTCATATTTGACTAATACAACTGGTTCATGTGTGACTGCTGCAGCCAATAATTGGGCTCAGCGATGATGCCGAGGTAGTGGGACCGCTGAGCAGTGATTGACCGCAGCAGTCACCGAAACTTGTAGTTGTGATGCCTTTGCTGCAACCTGTCAACAAAGAAAGAGTCATAAAGAGTCTAACGCTGGTTAGCCAATGCTGAAGCGACAGGGTATGTATGCTGTTTTTGTTAGATTAACCCTAAAAATTTTCATTAAATTAAATATTAGGATACCCCTTTAAGGAATAATAATATTCATTGCGAGGATGAGCCTGAACCAAACAAAATAAGGTAGCAAATGAGTGATTGTACATCTTGTACAGAGGGCCACAGACTAAAATGTAGGTTGTCTAAATATAACCTGAATTCTATATTCTAGTTTTATTATTAAGCACTGTATGTATAAGAGAATGCTGTATCATACAGAAATTTACATCTTGTCACAACTCTTGTGTGTAAAAAATGAGGTCTAAAGGTACCGTCACACGAGACGACGGCGCTGGAGATGGCGGCGACTGGCGGGTGTGCACGTGTTTTTGGCGCCCCTCCAGCATCGCCATCCCCCATTTACATCGGGCGACACCTCCAGCGCCGCGACGGCGGTCTGACAGGCGGCATTGCCGCTGGGGTGTCTCAAAACCCCAGAGGCGATGCAGTACAGTGGGAGCCTATGACTCCCATCGCCTGTCAGCTCACCGGCGGCCGTTTACATGGGGCGATGTGTGCACATCTCCCCAGATCAGCCGCCTGGTTTCAGAGCACTGCTCTGAAACCAGGCGACGAGTAAATGGTGTCGCCCTCGCCCATTCTTATTAGGCGATGCAGGGGCGATATCGACGCCAATATGCCTTGCCCAATAAATCAGCGGTACCGTCGCCTCGTGTGACGGTACCTTAAGAGGTAAGATTTTTCCTTGCGGAGAGTGACACACCGAATCTGGCATTCCAGCAGTGAGGAGACTTAGAAGCTGCAATGCTCCTCTGGGAAAAAAAATATACAGATTGTCTCTTCAGAGAGGAAGGAGACTTGAACTCTGGTGCCACCTATAGGAAGTAGCAATCCTATAAGTCATTTTTGACTTTTAGCTATGCTGTTTCTAAAAAGTTGCACTAGAGTTCAAGTCTCCTTCCTCTCTGAAGAGACAAGATGCATAAAAATTGTAAGAAATACGGAAGTTCCACAGGGTCTGGTAGGATACAACTGGCAGTATATTCTGGATCTGTACAACACAAAACTAGATTATGCTTTTCTGCACGTGGCCCAAAATCTATCTGAAGCCAATTCTACAGAGAGGCTGGTGCAGGAGGCTCCGGGATCCCTGCTGGTCTGTGTTTAGAGATTGGCAGATGCCGGCCTTATGACAGGTTAAAAAACATAATATATGAATCCTTCCTAGGTCATATTGAAGCCCATGGAACCATCTAATGTGACCCATTTATTTTCCTTTTAGGGGCTCAAGATCTGGATCGTATTCGCTTGTCTACATACAGAACGGCTTGTAAAATTCGATTTGTACAGAAGAAATGCAATTGTGAGTAAGCAGATATATTAAATAGTACAGAAGTCATTATAAATATGTGTGACTATGTAATAATACAACCAAAAGAAAGTAACCACTGGCACTGCCGGTGATGATTATATAACCATGAAGGTGCTCAGCACGTTACAAGACCTCATGGTCATCACATCAAGAGGAAATAAATGTGCGACATTTACCACTTGAAAAATAGCTCCTTCTTTATAAGTAATCCACAATGCAGGATATTACACCACGATCTCTGCCTGCGGTCATTTTGCTTTGGCGACTTTTTGTATTGAAATTGCTTTACTGTGTCTTGGTCAATTATGGGGTAAAATAGCCAGGTGCTGAAATGGTTAAAACTGGAGCAATCTAAACACAGATGATAGCGCTTCATCATTTCTCTATGTAATTCACTGTCCCTATGAAACATGATACATTTCTAACCTTATATGCGCCATTTAATATTACATCCTGGTCTAATCCGTGTTTACGCTCTTAATTCTCAGCGCCTCGACATATTTGATATTCACTCTGCATTTACATGAAATATCCATTCTCTGCTTGCTGCGCTCGGCACATATCGCCATTATTCAATTAGCATGAAACTTACACCTCAGGATATTTATTAAAGGGAACTAATCCTCATAGAAATATGCTAACTGCATTCACACCATAGTTCCTGCAGTCCTGGGATGAAAAGGATTTTTAATTGACAGATTAGGTAAGCAAACACAATGTAACTACAAGGAAAAAGCAGCTAGGAGAGAGGCGCCGAGGAGGTCACCCCAAAATATTCTCTAGATTATACACGGTGTTGTATTTTGTTGACTCCGTATAGCACTGGGAGCTAAGGAAATAAAGGGTCAATCTGTTATGTGTAAACCTGAATTGTCCGGGAATAAAATACTAAAGGCTTATTCTCATGTCTTTAAAGGGACACTGTCTGGTCATTTTTCAGTATGATACTAGTATTACTCTTGAATAGACCTTTTAAAAACATAAAAAATCATTATTCTACCCTTTGTAGTTTCCATGTTATCAGCATCTTCACACCCTGCAGGGAGTCACTGTCCGGATATCTGCCAAATCTAGACAGAAACGCTAGTGTGAAAGGGGTTTTAGTGGCCTTTCATATCAGCGTTTTCACCGATGTGCGACTGATCCTGCAGGTGGTGCTGCATTTGCCGGATTGGCCGCCTAACAGATCCAGCAAGCCCCATGCATTGTTTCTACGGCTTGCGGTCCAGTGCGGCTAGTGCGGTTCTGCCGGATGCAGCAGATCTGCCACTTGCAGCTGCGAAAGAAAAAACGCTGCTCACCGCGTTTTTTTTCACTGCCGCAAGTGCCGGATCGTGACAATGCTGCACTTGCCGCAAGCCCCATAGAGAATGCATGGGGCTCCGCCGCAAGCGTAACGCAAGTGTGGCCGTTAGGCAGCAATTGCGGCAGATGCGGTTTTCTGTCTGGATCTGCCGGATCCAGTCAGAAGCGCTGATGTGTAAGGGGCCTTAGGCTGCTTTCACACTTGCGTTTTTTCAAATCAGGAAGATCGATTATTTCAGTTAAAAACCTGATCCTTTCAGGATCCATTTTTTTGCCCATTCACTTTAATTTGGTCAGGTAGAATTCTGTTGCTTCAGGTTTTTTCCTGACATCATTAAAATGAATGGGCAAAAAAATGGATCCTGAAAGGATCAGGTTTTTAAGTGAAATAATCGATCTTCCTGATTTGAAAAAAGTGCAAGTGTGAAAGCAGCCTAATTTGACTTTTGGGTGAAAATGATGGGAAGTATAAAAAGTTCACACTACACTGATATTTAATCAGGAAAGTAGGACAATTTAGTAAAAGCATGTAACAGTGATTTCCTCACCTCAAACTCTTTATTGAAACAAAAGCCAACTACAATTGTGAGTATAACACAACAAAAATGTTAAAATAACTTGTCATGTGGCCTTGGGCATCAGTTTATCTTGATAAAACATCTTATACTTTTCACGTTGTTATTGTCTGCTGAGGCATCCCACTCTTCTTGAAGGGCGGTCCTCGGATCATTGAGGTTCTGGGGTACAGAGTTACAAGCCTCTACACAGCAACGCAGCTGATCCCAGAGGTTTCCTTCAGGTCTGATCAATAGATCTTGGAATAATAATAATTTAAACATCCTCTGAGGACCCGTAGAAGCGGTGTACGACCGCGAAACGGTGTACCGTCGTCCGCCTCCCCTGCACTCCCCTCCCTGCTTGTCATGGTCATCTAACATGGATTTGGAGTATGAATAAAATGAAGATCAAAAGCCGGTGAGTGCGGTTATTTTTGTCTTTTTTGATCATAACATGGATTTGTTTATACCAGTACCACGAGGCTATACTCTGTGCATTAGTCACTAAGTGTGACACAGGCTGGGACCCATTTGCATTTAGTGCCCAGTACCCTCTATTTCTTGTATTATATAATTACATTGTGGCATCCATCATCCCCTTCCACCGTCAGGATGTCCCGATATCGTATGCCGGCAACAGCTATATTGCATACCCAAGTGATGGGTGTTCAAATGTGATGCCCGCTAGCAGTACTGGCCCCTTGCACAATACAGCTTGCGGTGCTGCCAACAACCAAACCCGGCGCCACCCGCAACCAACGCCAGAACTATGTCGTCGTACAACCCGCAGCCTGCCGCCAGACATCACCGCCGAATGACTAACTGAGGATGCCCGTACTAACTGCACATGCGCGTGCCGAGTACGCAAAGGCCCAGTTAGTCATGCTGTCGCGATCTTGGGACACCCAGGTGGCCTAAGATAGTGGCAGTGTGACTGCTCAATTACAGCGCACAGCAAAGGGGAGCAGTGAGAGCACACAGCGGGGGTGATGTGGGGCAGAGACTTCGTACAGCAGGGAGGGGCAGGGAGAGCATGCATGAGGGGGTAGAGAGCACACATTGGGATGCAGAGAGCGCTCATGCCTACTTATGCAGCCGCCATCTTTGGACACTTGGGAATACAAAGATGGCAATGGCATAACGCATCACATGGCCCAACAGCTTCCACCGCAAGATTACAGTAATTATAGGATTACATCGGAGTGGAACTTGGTAGGAGCTAATAAAGTGGCTAACGAGGTGTCTATTTTGTATGCATTTAAGGATTTGTCTCTGTGTGTGTGTGTTTTTTTTTTTTTTTTTTTTTCTCTTTACTGAAAGTATTGCTGATGGTCGGCTGACTTTAGCTATAGGGCTTGCTAAAAAAAAGCTGACATCAACCCCTTTATTATCCAGTCTGCCACCGCCACCAGGACAGCTGGATGAGCAGGGTAACCACCATTTTGGGGTCTCTCATGGAGGCGCCAATTCTGGGGCGACTGATGGATGCAATTTTCAACATGGGGGGCCCAGAACGCTTAGGCTTCACCACGCTGAGAATTCCAGCCCCCAGCTGCCTGAGTTACCGTGGGCTGGCAAACAAAAATACAGCAGCCCACACAAATTTTTTTCATTCATTTATTTATTTATGTAAATAAAAAAATGGCTTCCCTGTATTTTTCATTGCCAGCAAAGGTAACACCAGGCAGTGGGGATTGGCAGACAGTAGCTGCTTAGTTTACCTGCGCTGGCAGTGGAAAATATAGCGAAGCCCTACACATTTTTACCAGGAAGTTAAACTCTTAAATACATTTATTTACATACATTAGGAGAAAGCACGGGGGAAAAGAGACAGCAGACAGGGGAGAAGACCGCACAGGGATGAGGCGGTCGCCGCTTCAGCGCCACAGAGCCCACCCCCATCGTAATGACCCTGCCCTCCCGATGCAACAGCATTATGCACCCATCTGGAATCATATAAATAATCATTTTGTTACAATCAAACCAGCGAGTTCTAGCAATGACACCTGTTGGTTTACTTAGGGCATCGGATATCTTCTGCTGCTGCCAGTATATCATAGTGTCTTGATTTGTAGCAGCGAATATCATGGAATACAGTACGGATTGTTTCTTTTTATCTGTACTGCTCAGACCTTGAACTGTTGTAAATACATTTTTAATTTCCAATCCTTGACCTGTGCATAATAGTAATCTACTTAGTGCACAAAAGTGTTCTAAGAGCATTTTTATGTTTTTGGGGGGATTTGGTAGCTGACAAGTAAATACAGTAGATACAAGGAACTTTTCTTGTATTTTTTCCGTTATATAGCTAAGAAATAGACGCATTATTTTATTTTATGGGAGAGACATCTACTGGTCAGATGGGGAACTGTAACAGGTCTTGGGTAGAAAAGTCATTTACTACCGTAAGTGCTTATGTATCTGTTATTGTAGATTATTTGCATTTTACACTTGATTGATGTGGACCCTGCAGGAGGTATTAACATTTTCATACCCATCGTTGCATGTCTTAATTTACAATCTTAATCCAGACAAATTGAGGCATGCTTGACGTATCACTGATGCTTTCAGTTAGTATCGTTACATCACGGAGTCCTTCATTAATCTCCTGGCAGTTCTGCATAAGAGGTGCGGTGCAGGAAGCATTGCCATTCATTGGTAATTATTATGCTATGCAGGCCAGATAGCGCAGTCCTTCCTTAGTTTGTGCTTTTGCCCTATATCTAGCGTGTATGTTGGGAAAGCTTTTGACACACAAGCTAAGGTTTCCCAAAAGTTTATTTTATATTTATAAACATCTGTTTAACATATATGTTTTTTACGGTCTACTATGTTATTACAAGTTTCTCTTGTGTTGTGGTATACTGATACATACCAGCCAGCCAGAGGTATATTGTATAATATCTATCTATATATCACTATACCGCTAGAGAAATCTGGAATAATATAGAAGACTGTAAAAACCATATTCAGTAAGCGGATATTATGTCTTTTTTTAACATGGAAGTCTACACATGGCAATAACATCTGCCAGAGCCTCTGCGTAACATACATGTCAGGAGCTTTACATTTAGCCTTACATTTAACTAAAAATGAGGAAACAAAAGCGCAAATAGGGTCTTATCCTTTTTTTGCAAAAGGGGGTAGCAAAAGTAACTGCTCACCTGGTTTGGTTGTGGGACCCACAACCAGTGTATGAGCACAATACAGCTGCCGCTAGATCCACACTCCACGAGATCTGTGGCGGCTAATATAAATCCAGAAAGGACGGTGCTATTCGATCTGCGCAAGCCCTAATTGGAAAAGGACCATAACAGATTAAAGGGTAATGGTGCTTTTATTCAACGCGTTTCAGATAGTGTCCCTGCTCCTTCATCAGGAGTACAACCATATGACAGCATAAACACGAGGTGATTTTAAATAGATATAGGAGACGCCAAACAATGAAACACATGACGTCAGTGTGGGAGGACACTCTGACATCACATGTAACCCGATATTCTACAGGGTGGGCCATTTATATGGCTGCACCTAAATAAAATGGGAATGGTTGGTGATATCAATTTATGGGAGGGGAAACATTTTTCCAGATGAGTGGTGACCATGGCGGCCATTTTGAAGTTGGCCATTTTTGATTCAACTGTATATTTTTCAGTGGGAAGAGGGTCATGTGACTCATCAAACCTATTGAGAATTTCATAAAAAAAAACAATGGTGTGCTTAGTTTTAACATAGCTTTAATCATTCATTGGTTATTTCCAAGTTTATGACCACTTATAAAATGTGTTCAAAGTGCTGCCCATTGTGTTGGATTGTCAATGCAACCCTCTTCTTCCACTCTTCACACACTGATAGCAACACCACCGAGGAAATGCTAGCACAGGCTTCCAGTATCCGTTGTTTCAGATGCTGCACATCTCGTATCTTCACAGCATAGGGTCATTCCATGTCAAGTGATCCAAAAATGAATATTTTTTTTCCCTGACGTCCTCAGATTTTTTTAATTTTTTTTCTATATGAAGTACAACTTTAGTTAATTACAAAAAAAAAGTTTTGAATTTTTTTCTTTATCAGTTAATTTTTTACAGATTTTTAAAGTTTTAAAAAAGTGCGAATTTTGGCCTGGTATGGCTTTACATTTTCTATCATATCTCGGGCTAGAAATAAGATAGAGAAACAAAATAAACACCAATCTACTCAGAACTGTCCAGGCTTTCACCAGATATGTCACAAGAGGATCTTTGTTAATATTTTACCCATGTGATCGCAAGCGCAAAACTTTAAAACGCATTTCCGAAAAATCGGCGCGCTTTAAATATTTCAAAAACTGCCCATGTGTATGCTATGCTCTTAGCCACATCTGTACCAAATTTCAAGTTGGGGTCTTGATGGGATCATATTTTAAAATATTTTACTATTAATAGCGTCAATGGGTCATTCCATATCAAGTGATCTAAATATTAATATTTTTTTTGGTTAAATCAGTTTTATTCATTTTGGAATCAATAACAAAGTAACAAATTCTCGAATAAACATTTTCATCAGGTATAACAGTAATGTACGTAGTGTAACAGTATTGTACATAGTGTATGGGGGGTCATCAAACCATCATTATAAGAAAAGAATAATAAAAGAAAAACCTCCTGAAGCCATTATTATGCATGGTGGATTAGGTTATATCTTGAATAGGCTGGAGGATTACCAACAAACTAGCCAGGTTGTTGGAATTCTTATTAGTAAGGAGAAAGACAACCAACATTATATGCATTTAAAGAAAAGTAAAGAAGGAAAGAAAGGAAGAGGGGGTTTTCCCTCCCTCCTCCCTCCTCTAGGTCCCCTCCAAGTAAGTATTCAAATATCTTGAAATTATTATCTATGAGGATGATGAGGGAGATCCCAGATTTAGTGGAGGTTCAGAAGTGAGGGAGGAGTAGAGAGGATAAAGTAGTGTAGAAAAAGGGTTAGGGTGTGGTATGAGAATAGGAAGAATAGGGGTAGGGGATGTGGGGGAGAGGGTAGACTGGGACGCCGCTGATCATCCCATATCAAGATGTTCAAATAGCGAAGGCATATATATGTGTGTAGAGATAAAAAGACATATGGATAAATCGATAGATCTATAAATCGATAAAGGCAGCAGGGCCGGTTGGTGGCGGAAGGTGTGTCTCTATTTCCCGTGTGAGGACATCTCAAGTATCTTCTGTGGGGTTGTCAGTTAATCAGGATTTTAAGTCCTCTGACTCCCTGTAATAAACCCAGGGGCTCCACAAGCGGTATGTCCTGTCTGGGCAGCCCGCGTCAGGCGAGGTGAGGCTTGCAAGTTCCTCCAATCTATGGATTCGGTTTAGCTCCGCTACCAACTCTGATCTAGGCGGACTATGAGTACCTTTCCAATTTCTGGCTATAATTGTTCTGGCGGCTGATAGGATGAACCTTGTTAATCCATTTTTGTATGCAGAGATGGATGTCTCTAGAGAACTTAGTAAAGCCACAGACGCCGTTAGAACCATCTTGGAAGGGGAGATCATCTCAACCAGCTCCTTCACATGTGTCCAAAATGGTTGGATAAGATGGCACTCCCACCATATATGGAGGTAGGTGCCAACCGTCTTTCCACATCGCCAACATGTATTTGATATCGAAGGAAATATTGAGTGGAGCTCTGCAGGGCATCGGTACCATCTGGCCATTACTCTATAGTTTCTCTCTTGGGAAACTGCCGATGTAACTGACTTTTTTGTGAATAGGAAGATTTTTTCCCACCCCGCCTGGGATATCGATATCTGGAGGTCTCTTTCCCATTTGGATCTAAAATTGGGTTGGGTTGGAGAACTTTCATCATGTGTGTCTAGGAACATTGAATATAATGTTGAAATCGTATGTGGGATCATCTCAGTTGTCAGGCATATTTGTTCAAAGGCTGTCAAGGGTCTATTGATCAGTTCCCAGTCTAATGAACGAATAAAATCAGATAGACCAGCGTGGAGCAACCAAGCTTTTTGGGGGATATGTTTCCCGTGATATATTTCTTGTAGTGGTTTTATTCCTGAACTGGTGATGTAGTCTCTTACCATCGGTAAAGAGTGTCCTCGGATCCCCAGAAAAGAGCCTCCACTAGTTCCCAGCAGGAAGGATGGGTTGCCTGTGATGGGCGTTAGGGGTCCGGGATGTGTTGTCAGCTTTAGAGAGGGAGTGTTTTTTTTGAGGAAGGTAGATAGGTGAGATAATATGAAGGAGAGGTTCGTGGGTGAGCGTACGTGTGGGAGCCAGATTGTTGCAAGTGGATTGATACCGTCATCTAATGCTTCAACCTCTGTCCACAGTCTTCTGTTGTCATGTTTGAATAAATCTAAGATACATTTACCAAGTGAGGCTAAATGGTATAATATCATATTAGGTAGTCCCACTCCTCCTCCCCTCATGCGTCTAGTCAGGGTGTTTTGGGATAGTCGAGATTTTTTGTGTGCCCATATAAAACGGGTGATCCCCGTTTTTAGCCTGGAGAAGAAGGAAGCTGGGAGAGTTATTGGGATGGCTTGAAAGTGGTATAGTAGTCGAGGTAGCAAGTCCATTTTAATAGTTTGGATCCTACCCCACCATGACAAAGCGAGACCGTTCCAAATTTTCATATCCCCTTCAAGTTTGGATAGAAGAGGTGGGAAGTTTTTGATATATAGGTTTTGTAGATCCTTGGTTAACTTCACTCCTAAATAAGTGAGTTCGTCTTTTTGCCATTTAAAGAGAAACTGCGATTTTAGAAGCCTCACCACCAGGTCAGGGAGGGAAATGTTAAGTATTTCTGACTTAGAGGCATTCATTTTAAAGTTGCTTATGGAACCATATAGTGTTAATTCCTCTACGATATTGGAAATAGTTATTAGGGGATTCGTGGCGAACAACAATAGATCGTCCGCGAATAGTGCCAGTTTGTGTTCTTTAGATTTCGTCGTCACCCCTCGGATCCCCGGGTTGGCTCTAAGGGCACCCGCCAGGGATTCCATACATAAAATGTAGATCAAAGGGGACAGGGGACATCCCTGCCGTGTGCCATTCTTGATAGGGAAGGGATCAGACAAACATCCGTTAACTAGCACTCTCGCCGTGGGAGCCGAGTATAGGGCTTTAACTCTCCGAATCATCACCTCATCCATACCCACATGTCTTAGAGTTTCAAATAGGAAGCCCCAGTGCACCCTGTCAAAGGCTTTTTCAGCGTCTATAGACAGGATGCACATGGGGACCCCCTCCTTCTCACCCTATCAATGAGGGCAATTGATCTGATCACATTGTCACGTGCTTCTCTCCCCGGCACAAATCCCACCTGATCTTCATTGACTAGCAAGGGTATGTGAATTTTTAATCTATTTGCAATCAATTTTGAGAACATTTTTATGTCCACGTTCATCAGCGATATTGGTCTGTAGTTTCCACATTGGGAAGGGTCCTTTCCGGGTTTCAAAATGATCGTGATATGGGCCATTAGGGCCTGTGGAGGGAATACATCCCCGCCAGAGACACTATTAAATACTGTTAGGAGTCTAGGTGCTAGGGTGTCTGTGAAGGTTTTATAGAATCCAGAGGAGTATCCGTCTGGTCCTGGACATTTTCCTTTTTTAAGTGATTTGATGACCTCGGTCACTTCATCTAGGGTGAAATCTGAAGAGAGGTTAGTTATGGTCTCGTCTGTCAAAGGGGTTGGGCCAAAGTTTTTTATATAGTCGTGAAGTGAAGTAGCCGGGGCCAGACCAGGTTCCCTTGTCTCTCCCTCTGGGATATCATAAAGCGAGGCATAAAAGGAACGGAAGCATTTTGTTATTTCTTTAGTGGAATATACTTTATAGCCCTCAGGTGTAACTACATGCGGAATAAATGTCCGTTTAGTTCTAGGGTGAAGAGCTTTAGCCAATAATCTGCCCGGTTTGTTTCCAGAGGAATAATATATGGCATTTAGTTTGTCTCTATGTGTTCTATCTTTTTGATCCAATAATGTAAGCAATTTATGTCTCGTGTTGGACAGTTGAGTATAAATGATGGGGGAAGGATCCGATTTATGTTTAGCCTCTAAGTCAGATATTTGTTTTAGCAGAGAATCTATTTGTAGTGTTCTTAATTTTTTAAGTCTGGAGCCGTGTGATATTAGTATTCCTCTCAAGACTGCTTTAAGGGCTTCCCATTGGATGGTAGGGGAGCTGGTATCATGTGTGTGATCTAAGTCGAAGTTGTGGATCGCAGAGGTCAGATCACTTGCACAGGATGGGTCTTTTAACAAGTGTTCATTTAATCTCCATGTATAGTCTCTTTTGGTCTGAGGGCCTAATTTTAGGGAGAAATAGATTGGGGCATGATCTGACCATATAATGTTTCCTATTGAGGACCGGGTCTCTTGATCTAGTAGTGAATGAGATATCAAAAATTTGTCTATTCTGCTATATCCTTGGTATATTTGGGAGTAGTATGTGAAATCTCTATCATCTGGGTGTAGTACACGCCAGACATCTACCAGGCGGAGTGGGTTCCATTGTTTAGATAGGCTGTGGAGAGATGGTACCGATAGATAGGACTTACCAGCAGAAGTGTCTTGCTTCGGATCTGATGGGAAATTGAAGTCCCCTCCCATTATGATGGGTGCAGTGCCAGCAAATTCTTCGAGTAGCCTGCGGATCTTGGAACCAAATCGGAGCATATGTCTATTGGGATAATATAAATTGACTATTACATAAGTGTATGACATGTAATCTAGTTTGAGGAAGATATATCTTCCCTCTGGGTCTATTTTTTGCTCTAATATGGATGGATTGAATGATTTGGAAAAGGCTATTGATACTCCTTTAGATTTAGTTGTGGGGTTGGTACTATGGAACCATGTTGGGAAATCTCTTGTTTCCACTTTCGGGAGGGCGTCAGTTCTAAAGTGGGTTTCTTGTAAGAGTAGTATGTGAGTTTTGGACCTTTTTGCCGACCTCAGGACCTGCCGCCTCTTTTCCGGTATGTTCAGTCCTCTCACATTGAAAGAACAGTAGTTTAGGTCCGATAGTTGTGCCATTATGGCATTGAAGATAGTATCTCATGTTGTGTCGCGTCCCAGTCTATGGAGGGATAGGGAGGAAAAATCATGGGAGAGATAAGAGAGAGGTGGGGGAGGGGAGAGAGGGTATAGCTGTGGATAGAAAAGAGAGAAGGGAAAGGGGGTAGAAAAGAAAGAAAAGATAAGAGGTAGTCCATTTTTAAATGGTGAGAAAAAATGTGGAGTGCAAATAATGGATAGGAATTCCTATCCAGCACCTCTGGGGGTAAGTGGAGGTAACAGGTGGAGGCTTAAAGCCTGCCGCCTAATCTCCAGCCCCTTTAGTAAAACTATTAGGTAATTATAAACCGCATTACAGAATACGAATCTTTGAAGATATTCATATAGGCAATAACTAAAATAACATCTTAATAAGTAAACCTCACATGAGGAAATTGTTGTATATGTCAAACTTTGAACATTTTCCATAGAGCATAGTGGTGGGTAGAGAATAACATGTATGATAAAACATGTTGCAAGGTGGGACCGAGTATACACTGGGAATTTGAGGACGGGGATTGTGGTTGCGTGGTGTAAGGAGCGTATGGTAGTAGTCTCCATTGGATTCTATAATTATTTACCATACAGGGGGATTAGCATTATAATTGAGTAAGAGTGGTGGTGGTAAAATTAAGGGGATTGTTTGAGTGTATGTCGCAGATACAGGGTCTGTGTGTATTCAGGAAGGGAGGGGGATATTGGGGTAGGTGGAGGCTAGATAGTTTAGAGTGGGGTTGAAACTTAATGTTGAGGGGGTTGTGGGAAAGAGTAGGGGGGGAATGGTGGGAGTGGGGGGTTGGGTACATCCAAATTTGTATAGAAGATAGTAATGCATGAGTATTAGCCTTCTGGGTAACATAAAATGAATGACAAAATAAATGACATAAAATAAATGAAGTATGGTAAGTGATCTAAGTTAAGAAGTATAAAATAAGTGGCTTAATACAAAATATGAAGGATAAAATAAAACAAAAAATAATAATAAAATAAAATAATAAAATAATAATAAAAAAAAAAAAAAAAGGGGGGGGGGGGGGAAGGGGGGAAAAAAGGAAAAAAAAAAAAAAAAAAGGGGATATGGCAGAGTTTCCACCACTTTTCCAGTCCTTTAGTCCTGGTAGACTCTAAATGGAAAAAACATGGGACCTAATTGTCCCTGGATGTAGGCACAAGGGAAACATTCAGGCAGGAGTGTCTCTTGAGGAATCATTTCTGGCAGCTCTGGACCATCTCATCCGGGAAGTTGGTAGAGCTGGGAGACGCGGCCAGTCAGGTAGATCCATTTCAAGGAGATCCAGGGTGTTCAGAAACATGGGGAGATCAGACAGGCGGCGGAAGCTTGCTGAACGACCATCTTTAGTGGCTGTCAGTTGGAAGGGGAAGCCCCATCTATACTTGATATCTTTTTCTTTCAAAATGTTGAGTAGGGGTCTCAGTCCTCTCCTCTGTTGTAGCGTTCTCCTAGCTAGGTCTGGGAGCAGGGACACCGTTGAGTTGGCATATGATATTGGGCCCAGGGTTCTAGCTGCATTCATGATGGCATCTCTAATTGTAAAGAAGTGCACTCTACATATTACATCTCTAGGTAGCATTCCCGCTGTGGGTCTTGGAGAGAGTGCTCTGTGTACCCTGTCCAGTTCGATATCCGGACCATCCACGTCCCCCAGGATCTGTTTAAAGAGTTCTTGGATTGATCTCCCTAGGTGTTGTGTTGAGATTTCCTCAGAGAGCCCCCTGATTCTAATATTGTTCCTTCTGTTTCTGTTCTCCTGGTCTTCTTGATTATATAGGAGATCTTCTAATAAAGCTGAGTGGGATTCAATAGCCTCCCTGTGTGCCCTCAGTTCCCCCAGTACATCATCCTGAGATTTCTCCACTTCTTCCACTCTAGTGGTGAATTCCCTTTGTAGGGAATGTATTTCCTTTCTGTAAGTTTTCTCTAGTCTACATGCCAGTTTCTCTAGGTCCCCTTTAGTAGGGAGAGATTTTAGGTATGCACTTAGCTCAGTTTGTGAAGCACCGTCTAGGAGAGTCTGGGCTCCCTCCATCTCCTCCACTTGTTGTTGTTCTTCTGCAAGCACTGCGTAGCGATTCCCCCTCTGCCTCTGAGCGCGGTCAGCTCTAGGTGTCGCTTCACGCTGGGAGGAGGTCGCCATCTTGGGTGTTTGAGGCGCGGGAAGAGCGGCCGCGTTGGAGCGGAGGAACTGCACGATCGTTCCTCTTTGTGGCGGGTTTTCGGTGCCGGAGACTCCTGGGCCCTTCCTCGTCTTGCCCATTCAGTTTTTATGCGGTATATTGCGAGCGGGAGCGGTGAACTAGGCGGCGGCCGGCGGAGCTCCTTTAGTGTGCGTCCATCCTGTGCCCGGGTTAGCCACGCCCCCTCATTAATATTTTTTTTTACCTGACGTCTTTAGATTGTTTTTTTTTTTTTTTCCTTTATGAAGTACTACTTTAGTTAATTACAAATTAAAAGTTTAGAATTTTTTTCTTCATCAGTTAATTTTTTACAGATTTTTAAAGTTTAAAAAAAGGGTGAATTTTGGCCTGGTATGACTTTACATTTTTTTATCTCAGGCTAGAAATAAGATAATGAAGTGGGAGAGGCATCATTTTACTCAGAACGGTAACAGCTTTCATTTGAGATGTTACAAGACTATGTTTCTTTATATCAATTTCAAACTATTGACGGGCAATTTTGAAAAAATGACTGTGTTCTTGGTGATTTTTGAATTGACACTATAATAGTTAAATATTTTAAAATATGATCCCATTACGATCCCAACTTGAAATTTGGTACAGATGTGGCTAAGAGCAAAGCAGACACATGAGCAGTTTTTGAAATATTTAAAGCGCGCCGATTTTTCGGAAATGCGTTTTAAAGTTTTGCGCTTGCGATCACATGGGTAAAATATTAACAAAGATCCTCTTGTGACATATCTGGTGAAAGCCTGTATTAGTTCCGAGTAGAATGGTGTTTATTTTGTCTCTCTATCTTATTCCTAGCCTGAGTTATGAGGAGAAACGTAAAGGCAGGCAACAGCGAAATTCACACTTTTTCCGAACTTTGAAAATCATTTTTAAAAAAAATAAATTTTTAAAAAAAATTTTCTCTTCACATTTTGCATTGTCTGACATGCTATTATCAAATAACAAAATCTCAAAAGAATTAAAAATATAGAGGTAATAATCATTGGTTCACTTGACATGGAATGACCCCATAGACAATTGCCTTCAGATGAGTGATGAGGCAAACTCTTTTGTGAATGGTGAAGTTAACAAACAATGGTGAAGTTAAGACTGTTGGAACACAAAAATTGATGGTATGGTGTGGCATATGGGGTACAAAGATAGTGGGGCCATTCTTCATTAATGGAAGCCTCAATGCCACTGGATATCTGAAATTGCTACATGATTCAGATATCCAGTGGTATTGAGGTTTCCATTGATGAAGAATGGCCCCACTATCTTTACACCTCATACACCACACCATACCATAAATGTTTGTGTTCCAACTGTCTTTGAGGGATCTATCCACTTTGGGTTTGTGTCAGACCAATAGCGGGGGTTTTGTTAGTTAACTTCACCATTCGCAAAAAAGTTTGCCTCATCACTCATCTGAAGGCAATTGCCTATGCTGTGAAGATACAAGATGTGCAGCATCTGAAACAACGGATACTGGAAGCCTGCGCTAGCATTTCTTCTGTAGTGTTGCCATCTGTGTGTAAAGAGTGGGATAAAAGGGTTGCATTGACAATCCAACACAATGAGCAGCACTTTGAACACATTTTATACCATTGTTTTTCTTATGAAATTCTCAACACGCTTGATGCGTCACATGACCCTTTTCCCATTGAAAAAAAAAATAAAGCTGGATCCAAAATGGCCGACTTCAAAATGGCCGCCATGGTCACCACCAATCTGGAAAAGTTTTCCCCCTCCCATATACTAATATGCCACAAACAGGAAGTTGATATCACCATTCATTCCCATTTTATTTAGGTGCATCCATATAAATGCCCCCCCCTGTATTTCACAAAGCTTTTAATACATATGCATATCTTGCTATAAAATATTGCAATATATAGTGCACACAGGAAGCTGCCACTCGGTGTTAGGGGCGGGGTTATATAGAGCTCATGAATGTACTTGACTACCTGGCAGCAGGTTAACTAGTTCTCTATACACGACTGGAATCAGGTTCTCTGACCTTACATCCAGCTGCTTTAAGATTAGGTGGCAAAAACCTTGTGACAAATTCCCTTTATTTCTGTGATGATATGTTCATGTAGACATGGGTATAGGTGATGTATGAACTCTGCATATCCAGAACTTTTAGTTTTAGAAGGGCAGATGTTCCCCCTTGTCGGGTCAGATTTTTAGCCACAAGAACATTATACATTTGTATTATGTTCTGCTGAAAAGTTGCATTATGGAACCTATGATTCTACAGTGTACAGTTACATTTTCACCAAGTGCTAGATGTCTACTTTCAAAGATGTATAGGTACAGGGTGTGATATGATGATTTTATTATATAATACAGGTTGTATTTGTATTTGTCAAAAAGTGTAAAAATTGTCTTAACAGCAAAAAATATTGAATAGCAATTGCAAAACTATTTGGGTTACATTCTGTATTGGTCAGCTCTCGGTGCTTGTTTGGGTATGATGCATTTTTATTCTTAACAGTAAAAAAACAAAACAAATGCAATGTAAATTATAAGTAAATAGTTTCACTGAACTGTAATATAGGGTTCAGATGCTTAGGTTACACATTTTTGGATGCTGCAATAAATTTCATTTATAGAATGTGGCTGAAAACAGTGAATGTTCCCAGGGACAACCACAACTGCCAATCACCGCAAAAGCCCAGGACGCTGATCAGATTTACTTTTATCATAAAATGAAAAAATATCTGAACCATCAAATCCACTCAAAGTGAAGAAGAAAACAAATATCAGCACAAAATCCTAGCAGCACAAATTGATGTAGATCTTTGAGCCAAATTCAACTGCAAAAATCCCCAGCGATAGCAAAGTCTGCAGCCCAGAATAGCACCGTCTGCAGCCCTAATATCGCTATAAAGAATGTATGATCCCCAACGGAAATGGGGGATAAAGGCTTACTTTATAATAAGTGATGACATTCAGGGTTTAGCAAGTTTCTCCTCAATTTTATATTTAGTAACTTTTCAGATAATATGCTAATATAATTCTAATTATTTTAATAGCTTTATAACTTCCCACTAATATTTGCAGCATGAACCACACTAAATCCAATCATCTCTCTATTTGAGTGCTATTGGCCTTGAAAGGCACGTTGAATAACTCAGACGAAGCACATTGGTGGTACTGAATAAACTTTATGAAAAGGATGGTATTTCCAGCAAGCAATGGAGGAATGGTAGCAGACGTGTGCAAAAAACCCTCAGATATTTAATGTGGCCAATGTTACACGTATAGCCAAAAAAACTCAATACCCCACACCCCCCTAGAAACGACGCGTGTCACAAGACGCCTTGTTTAACACCTTGAAGAAGGCGTCTGCTGAAATGCGTCGTTTTTAGGCGGGGGTCTTGGGTTTTGTGTCTATACGTGTAACTTTGGCCACATTAAGTGTGCAAGTTCTTTTGCACATGTCTGCTAGAATTCCCTCCATTGCTCGTTCAAAATACCTTCATTTGGATTCTGCTGTGCTATGATAGCCTGGGCTGGGTTACTTCTGTGCTGGAGCTCCATACGTGGTCATCATAGTGGTGAGATGAATATCCCCCTTTTTGGAATAAACTATCTTGGTGCACAATAAACTATGGTCCATGAACAAGATGAGGACCATGCACAATTTCGTGACTTGTAATAACGCTATCATCAAAATATGATCTACTGTTTAAAGGGGTTGTCCGGGCTTTTTATACAATCTGTGTGTGTATCTGGGCTGCAAAGTGCTGACAGTTTGCAATATCCACCCTGTCAGCATTTTGCATTGTTACCTAGATATCACTATTCTAGGTGTGGAGGAGCAGCTCAGCCCCCAACTAGAGGCGTGTTTGTTTTGGAGCCTGGGTGTAAATGTCACCACTTGCTGTTTACACCCAATCTTCTACAAGCCCCCTCAGTCTCCTAGAAGCATGCCCCCTCCCCCAGTCTCCTAGAAACACTAACCTTCCCATCCCCCTCCCGGTCTGCAATATGACCATCCACCCCCATTCACCTATGTAAACTCTGCATTGCCCTGAGTGGTCATCTCCTTCTGTCTGAAACAATGTGCCAAATCTACAGCTGGGTGAAAGAGATGACCGGTGATGTGCGAGCTCACCTCCTTCCCCGTGCCCACGCTGTCTTTGATGAGTCTCCCTGCCACAGCCACTACTCCTGGGGAGCAGAATGAACCGCTCTGTTTCACTGCACAACCGTCTGCTATGTGCACTGATACAGAGCATGGGCATGAGGAAGGAGGTGGGCTCGCACACTGCAGAACAGTGCACTTACCGGTCATCTCCTTCACACAGCTGCAGATTTGTCACAGGGTTTCAGACAGAAGGAGATCACCACTCAGTGCAATTCAATGTTTACATAGGTGCATTAGGGTGGGTGGTCATGTTGAAGACTGGGGGAGGCTGGCCTGTTGGAGTCTCGAGCGTGCTTCTAGGAGACTTGGGTCCCCTTCACACCACGGCCAGATCCGATCTGGGGCTGTCAGGGGTGAACCTAATAGCCCCGAATCGGATCTGGACACAGAACCGGAAGGCCAAATATGCCATCTGGTCCGTGTGTGCAGCCGGATGCCTAATTTGCAGCCGCAGCTGCTGATAGTTCAGAACCGCGGCTCACAAGGAGCGAGCCCCGGCTCCTGAACTGCAGGCAGAGGACAGCTCCGTGGTGCTGAAGTTCAGCGCCGAGCGGTGCTGACCTTCAGCACCTGGCGTCCGGCTGCCAGGTGCCGCTCCGATGCGATCCGGCACCATAGATCCCCATGTTAGGGGGCACCGGATCACACCGGACTGGGAGGATCAGCTTTTTTCCCCCCAGACACAAAAATGGTGCATGCTGGAAACCGGATGGCAGAGAGCTGCCATTTGGCTCCATCCGGCCCCATAGGATAGTATGGGGCCAAAATCCAGTCTGGGGCTGTTCGGTTTACACCGGACAGCCCCGGATCGGATTTCACTGTGGTGTGAAGCCGGCCTTAGTGGAAACGACAAGTAGTGACGTTTACATTCAGGCTCCAAAATAAACACACCTTTGGTCGGTGTCTGAGGCTGCTCCTCCAGACACAGAGTAGTGATATCTAGATAACGATGCAAAATGATGAAGGTGTAAATTACAAACTGTTAGCATTTTGCAGCCTAGATGCACACAAAGATTAAAAAAAAAATTAAGAAATAGCCGGACAACCCCTTAAATTCAAACGTTTGTGTTACATGTACAGATTGCAGACGTAATGGGCAGGTATAGAAATATTGCTGCACAGTAAGAATGCTTTCAAACACAGGCGTGTTGGTAGTTTATTTTTATCAACTAACAAGTTTTAGAGTGAATGAACAGAAAATAAATTCAAATCAATATTTGGTGTGACAGCTTTTTGTATTAAAATAGCATCAGGTCTTCTAGCCACACTTTTATACAGAGTCTGGGACTTTGTAGGATTATAGTCAGGTGTATGAGTAACCAATTATACCAAACAGCTGATAATGATCATACTTTTTACGTGTAGGCTTGAAACACAGTTATTATCTGAAATAGCTGTGTAGGAAGCTTGAAACTTTGCGGAACAGCCAAACTCTGATAGAAAGGTGACGTTATTGAAGACTGTTCCATGCCACAGGTCATACACCATGGCAAGACTGAGCACAGAAACAAGATGCAAGGTAGTTAGTTATATTTTACCAGCGAGGTCTCTCCCAGGCAAAGATTTCATAGCAGACTGGGGTTTCATGATTTACTATTTAAGCTAATTTGAAGAAGCACCAAGAAATAGCTTTGAATCTTTGAAGACCATAGACACAGTGGTCGACCAAAGAAACTTAGTGCAACACATGAAGATGCCCATCAGTTCAGAACTATGCAAGATAAAAGGGTTTGGAGAAGGCACAGGCTATGAGAAATACCTGGTGGTCTAGTGGGGTTGCTAAAATTCTTAATTGGTGTACTCTCACCTTGTGAGGTTGTGCCAATCCTGCACAACCTCGGTGTGTACGGATCCGCAAGCGTCAACGGCACAGTATCGTCCTTACGGCTCTCCTTCTTCCGGTCAGGTGATTCAATGAGGGGCGATCATGTGACCACTGACTATGTACTACGTCATCACAGGTCCTTCAGTTAGTTAGCTGTGATCCTGGCTGAAGCTGCTCCTTAACCCTCGGATGGGGATATGATATTATAGTGGAATTTGGTTAGTATAGAAGCACTACTGCACAGGGTCACTAATTTCATCACCTTTATTAAACTACGATGCGTTTCCATGGTGGACCGCTGTCTTCATCAGGTGGACTCCACCTGATGAAGACAGCGGTCCGCCATGGAAACGAGTAGTGGTTTAATAAAGGTAATTAAATCAGTAACCACTGTGCTGGCTGTAGCTCTTATATATTAACCAAATTCCACTGTAACATCAGTTCAGAACTGGCAGCAACCAGTGAGACTCAGCTGCACCCATCTATTATTCAGAGTGTTTGCCCAGAATTGGTCTTCATAGAAGAATTGTGGCCAAAAAGTCATTCCATCAACATGGAAACAAGACTAAGTGACTCACACATGCATGAAAACATTGGATCTGCAGTACAGAAAAATATCAGTAGGTGCTCTGGACTGATGAGTGAAAATGTTACTATTTGGCTAGAAAACAGTTTGTTCATCAACGGGATGGAGAGCAGTACAATAATGATTGTCAGCAGACATCAGTGAATACAGCCCCAAACTTGTGTTTGAGATTTGCTCAGGGTTCATAATGTCCTCAGTGCTAAAGATACTTACGGTAACCATCAAACATTACTATCAAAAAAGTATCTGATTGGCTCCACATTTATTCTGCAGCGTCACTACCAAAACATACAGCCTATGTCATTAAAAATAATTTTTAGTTTAAAGAAGATTAAGGTGTCCCAGAAGTGATATGGTCCCCACAGACCCTGACCCTAACATCATCAGATTTGTCTGATATTACATGAAAAGAAATAAGGATGCACACAATGCTACATCCATAGAAGATCTATGGTTAGTTCTCCAAAATGTTTAAAACAACCTCCCTGCCAAGTTTCGTCAAAAACTGTGGTCAAGTGTACCTCACGGGATGGAGGCTATTTTGAAATCAAAGGGCAGTCCATCCAATATTTGTTTTAGAATTTTCTTTTATTTATTCACTTCGAATTTTGTTAATAAATAAAAAAAATCTTTTTTCATTCTATTTTTATTAAAACATTTTTTTTCAGCAGACTACTACTTATCAGCAGAGGTAGGGTTACAATGGCAGGATAACCCTTTTTTACATAGTTTATACACAGGATCCACTATTTAATGGTAATCTGGTGTTTTTCTAGTACAATACTCAGATATTGAAAGGGCTCCACAAGCCCTATTCAGAATTCTATAACTTTTATTGCTGTAGCTTCTCTGGTTGTTTTAATTCTCTGAGGCTTAGAACAAGTGTCACTCATCATCTAGTCAAGCTGATGTAGATCCAAGCTGAATATGCATTGCTCCCCACGCCCATAATCCCACCCACTTCTCAGCATGTTAAGATTTACTGGATACCTAGGAACCTGGTGGCATGAGACTGAACTGAGACAGAGACCAGGTTGGAATTAAAGTCTGTATTCACACAGGTGAAACAAAACTGCAGCAAAAGTTCACACAAAACAAGTCCAGGCACAAGTGCAAGTAGATGAAATGGAGCAAATAAAGTCTAATAAAGTTCGTAGCAAGACTCTCCTTAAGTCTGAAAACAGTTCATACACAGTGCAACCTACAATGTAGCAAGTATCATCAAGGGTTCAGTTGACTCTAAACACACGTTCTGCAGTGCAGGTAAACACAAGGTACCAATCAAGTCCAGAAACAGTCTTTAAGGGTGGTTTCACATTGGCGTTTGTGTCTTCATGCGTATGGCATGCAAACGCAGTGCAAACGCAGCCCTTACTGATGTGAACGCAGCGGAGAATCTCCGCATGCGTTCACATTAGTATGCAGCCCGCCAGCCAATCAGCTGTCTTGGGGGCGGGCGGGAGGAGGAGATCAGTGGCAGAGATCTCATCCTCCCGGCCACAGCTGATCTCCCGCCGGTGTCAGCGCGGGAGATTTGAAGAAACAGCTGATCTGACAGCCGTTTAAATCTCCTGTGCCGACACCGAATGGGGTGATATCGGTGCAGGAGATAAGAAACAGCTGATCGCTGCTTCAAATCTCCCGCGCCGACATCACCTCTTCGGTGCCGGCGTGGGAGATTTAAACAGCTGTCAGATCAGCTGTTTCTCCCCGCAGACACCGGCGGGAGATAGTGGTGACTTTAGCTGATCTCCCGGTGGCCGCCGCTGATCAGCGGCGGCCACCGGAGAGATTTCAATATGATCCGCAGAGTTTTCCTGCGCTGTCATGCGGAGGACACTGAGGATCCATTGACTTCTATGCATTGTTTGTGCTCTTGCGGGCGCTTGCAGATAAATCAAGTGCTCCCAACCGCACAAAAATGCAACATGGCTGCATTCAGAGTGCGACCGGAGGGTGCACAAATTGTGCGCATCCGAGCGCAAACGCAGCCAAACGCAGGCACATGCGTTCCCATGTTAAACATAGGAACGCATGTGCGCAAGCGTTTGGCTGCGTTCTGTGCGCTGCGTTTGGAAACGCCAGTGTGAAACCGGCCTTACAGCACAACCCGCACTGCAGCAAAAGTCTATATAGAGTGTATGCACTAAGCAGTAAGTTCAGGCTTACATGGTGCAGGTCCAGACCATTGTGTCACTGCAGGCAGACTTAAGACAAGAGAAGAAGATGTATATACAAAATTGGGAACACTCCAGATTTTTGTAATAAATATGAAAATTCTTTATTTAATCCAATGTTCTTACAAAAAGAAAATAACCAGTGAACACACAATAAAAACAATTAAAAATAGCAACAGCTATAGTGATACTGTACTGCTGTGTGTAATAACAACACCAGGCCCCTTTACACTCGCACAGGCAGGCCCTACTGGCCGTCAGGTATAATATAATCGTTTTAAACTTGCACAGTATAAAGAGTCCAAACAAGATCTCGAAAAAACTCTCTTATGTGCCTATATGCATAGACAGGTTCCAGGACAAAGTGCCTTAAATGTCAGCGCTGCTGCGCTGAATAGATCTCCCTGAAGAAGGAGCCAGGAGGGGCTCCGAAATGCGTAGGTGGAATAATTCTTCATCAACCCAGATACCCTGGTGAGTCTGGTGTTTCTTTTGGGCAGCAGCGCGGACATTTAAGGCACTTCATCCTGGAACCTGATCTACTCCACAGTGAACTGTGGAAGTGCAGTCCTTGCGGCAGCTGCATCATTCTAAGCGAGTATACTGGTTGTGGGTCACACAACCTGACCTTGTGAGTAGATTTCATACTATCTATCACCGTGCATCTCTGTGAGGAGATAAGACCCTATCGCGCATTCTCATTTTTTACATATATGCATAGACAGGTGCATAACAATTTGTACGCAATAGACATCCAGTCAATCAGTTACATGGCTTATTGCAAAATAATGGACTCATCACAGCAATAACCATACAGCCTAGAATAAAGAGACAACTTCTTATCTGAGCCTGGATAAAGTTATGTCAATAAACAATTGCAACCTGCCGATATGCAGTGGCACCCATTTGGAAAACCTGTGTGCTAGTTACCAGATTGTGAAATAATGGCTGACCAGGCCTGATTGTGGCTGCCAATGTGGAAAGGGGGTAAGGGAGACCCTACGCGTATCACCAAGTGTGTTGGCTTCCTCAGGGGTTGTGAGGCTGTTCACAAAAAGTCCTCATTTTATAGCATTAGGATAATAAACACCTGTATTAGGTCCCTTTCACATCAGCGGTAATCGCTGATCACTGCAGTTGCGGTGAAAAAAAACGCAACTGCCGCGGTTACCACATACGGCCGCACTTGCGGTTCACCTGAGGCAAGCCCAATGCAGTGTCTATGGGGCTTGCGGCAGGTGCGGTACAGTTGTGGTTTTGGCAGATGCAGCCGCAAAAAAAACGTGGCACAGCTGCGTTTTTTTCACGGCTGCATCTGCCGCAAGTGCCGAAACCGCACTTGCCCCAACTGCCGCACACTTACCGCAAGCAGTAGACAGAAGAATGCAGCAATATAAGTCAGTGGAGCCATATCCAGCGAGTACACACTGGAAGACCCGTAATCTTGACACAGCACTGGCGTCAATAATGGTAAATATCTTCATTGTCATTTACTATCACTTCCAAGAGAAGGTCAAGATTACGGGTGTGGGAAGCAGTGGATATTCAGCTTGGATTTACATACGCTTCACTACCTGATGCGTGACACTGAGTTCCCCAGGCTTAAAGCAAGACAACCAAATAAGCTACAGCAATAAAAGTTAGATCCTGAATGGGCTGCCGAAGACCTTTAGTATTATATTACAAAATCGACAAACCGATTCCATTTCACTATGTCACACAACAGACCTTGCTCTTCTCCATTCACAATGGCTTTTGTACACTGTTATTACATGCTTTAATTAAAGTAGTCTGAATCTGTTCATTGTGGCTAATGTACATGTTATTTACTAAAAAATAAAAATTAAGCAATTTTCACACTAGCCACCTATGCTTTTTAGTCTGTATCTACAAAAGTCCCAGTATCTGGAATTAAAATTGCAAGATTTTTATTTTATATTTAACCCTTTCACGACATAGGACATACTGGTATGTCCTAGGTAGTTTGCCTGCCTTTGATGAGGGCTCACACCCTGAGCCCGCATCTTTCCCTGCAAATGTTGGCTGATCTGATCCGTCAATCTCTGACAGAGGGTTCAACCCCTTCATGACCTTAGACGTATGGGCACGTTCAAGGCCGCATACCTTCCTATGATGTGAGGTCAAGCGATGAGCTTGCACCATTCTCTGCACATGTCTGCTGATCTGATCAACTGACATGCGAAGCTAACAGGACTGATTGGATCAGTGATCAGATTGGCACTGTAAACCTTTGATTGCTCTGTCAATCACTGACAGCATGATCTAAAGCACCGTGGCCGGGATCGCGCCATTCCCCGCAGCATCTCAGGCCTTGATGCGTTGCCATTACAACCACAGAAAGTGATAATTTTTCCTATTCAGAGCCGTACATCAGGAACGGTCATCGGGAAATGGTGACAAAAGCACCATTTTTTCTTTTTTTTCCCACCAATTAAATAAAAATAAAACTGCAGATGTTTGGTATCTCCGAACTCATACTGACCTGGGGAATCATATTGTGAACATGGTAAATAAAACTCAGAAAAAACTATTGTGAAAATGCACTTTTTTTTCTTTTTTTTTTTTTCTTTTTGTAATTTCACCGTGCCAATATTTTTCCCATTTTGCAGTACACTATATGGGGAAACGGTCAAATGAATGGTTTTGTTCAAAAGTTTAACTCGTCCCACAAAAATTAAGCCATCATATGTCTACATTGACCAAAAGAAAAAAGTTGTAAGAAAAATACATTTAACTATAAAGAAAGACAGGGGCACATAGGGCCTTATCTGGTTTAAGAGAGTTGAAATACCAACGTGGAAGCACTAACCCTATAGGGTTGTTTGTGACACAATCACCCTCAGGTGTATAGGAAAAAAAGGGTGCCGCGGATCACCCAAGGGAATGTAACCAAAGCGGGTCGATGATCCGGATCGTACTGCCTTCTATGGTCTCATAGGAATACATTTAACACATACCGTAAACCAGAGGTAAACTAGAGTTCATTTTCTGCTGACGGCTTCCCTTTAGGCTATGTGCTGACATGAAAATAGTGGTACGGATTTTCTACTGCGTAAAATCGGCACCAAACACATGGCTGTGCCAATGGTGCGTTTTTATCTGCTGCAGATATGGTGCTTTTTTACATTGAGCCTATGTGTTTGTGGTCAAATCTGCAGTGTATCTGAATGAAAAATTGACACGCTGTAGATTTGTCTGCACAAAAATCTGCAGCATATGCGCTGCAGAAAAAAATGCAGCATTGGCACAGGACTTCTCAGAACCCATAGACTTTGCAGATAAAACACGCTGCAGCAGATTTAGTGCAGATCTGCTGCGCAGACGCACAAAATATGCAGCAAAATCCGCACTAAATCTGCACCGTGGGCACATAGCCTAAGGACGGGTCCTCATATAAACTTCAACAAGTTGTGATTTTGAAGCTAAATGAGAAATGGTCCCACTTTTATTTCCAAACATAGATAATTAAAGCTGACACTGCTCTCCATCTGTGTATTTATATTGGCACCCGTTAGATTTGAGAAGTGTGGGAGTCTTGAATGATTCTTACAGCTCAGCAGGAAACTGTAGCGGAAAAGGGAAATCCAATGATGTCACAGCTGAATAGTCAGAAGTCCAAGCCTAAAACCTGCCTCTCATTGATAATAATATATTGTTCTTTCATTCCTTTTTTTTTTATTTCATTGTCTGCGTATTGAATATGGAGAATACAGATCATGCTGTGCAGTGATTTTGAACAGAACATGCTTTACATAAAACGTTGAATCTGTTCATCTGTTTATATCTGACCGTGCAGTGAAAGGAAGTATAGACGAGTCACATTCACCTGCAAAAATCCCAAGCGATTGCCAATTATTCAGCCCTGATTAAAAATCTTAAAAATCTGATCCCCAAAAGAAATGGAATTTAACACTGGAGTGAGACAGCAAGGAATAACCAAGTAAAAAAGATAAAGTGTGAATTAATTTTACAAAGTCTTTTTTTTTTTTTTTTGAACCATCATTTTTATTGAGAAATTTTAGACATATATTTAACTGACAAGACGAATAAGCAGATACAATAGACACCATCTCACGATATTGACACAAAATGGAAAATAGGTTGTGCATTAAGAGTTATATACATAGAGGACAAATATATCGATCATAACTGATTTTCTGACTTTCCATTCGCTGTAAGTTGGAGTGGGCCTACAATACTTGCCGAACACCACTCAGGTTTCCGTCTTTTCAATAGAAGTATAGTAAATAACAGACAATCTTAAATCAAAGTAGTATTAGAATTGGAAGGGTTTAGCGATGGTTTTGAAGAATAATAATACAACAATATAGAACAAAATTCAAATATAAAAACCTTCCCCTACCCACCCCCCCACCCTATGTGAATTGCCTAAACTCTAGCAGCTTGAATCCGCAACTTTAGAGGTATAGTCATATCAATCTAGCTCATACGCCACATCTTAATTTACCAAGAGTGCCACTTAGTTCTGCCAGCGAGTACCATTCTGTAGATTTATAAGGAATCATAAAGCGGTCAATTTCTTGTGCCGACAAATTTTTCTCTATGAACTGTCTCCATTTGAGGAAAAATTTATTAGCCAAATTAGTTGGGTGTCTGAGTGTCTCTCCCGACTCTAACATCAAGGATTTTTTAAGGGTAGTCAGTACTAGCTCCATCGTTGGCGTGAAACTGTCAAGCCAGTGCTGGAGAAGCAATCTTTTTGCCACTATAGCCACTGTATGGAATAATATGTGGGGCGATCCTGTCCCTCCATCATCATCTGAAAAGTGAAATAGCCACAACATCAGGTCAGATCTACGCTCTTTAGGATAGAGATCTGACGCCAACTCACCCACTCCATCCCAGTATTTTTTAGATTCAGGGCAAGACCAAATCCCATGTTCTAGGTCAGTCATATACTCCTTACACTTGGGGCAGTGTATCAGCCTGTCTTGATTAGTCGGAGAGGGTGGAATATTAAATCCCTGTATGGTACCATGTATGAGTCTATATTGTGAGTCTCTCCATCTTTCATTGATGATGGTTTTCCTGACCGTGTCCCAACCCTCCAGTATTTTCTGAACCAGGTCGGGATCTTTTACATGCTTCTTCCACTTATTAAATAGTTTGCAATTGGTGGCCGGGTTGAGAATGCGTCTTAATTTCTCATAAAGCGAGGAGATAGACAACTCGTCTAATCTCATGCCTACCAGGTCATCCCACGATGAGTTGTCCAATTCTCCAGAAACATCTCTTAAGCGGGACATTAAATGGCGACGTATCTGCAGGTATTGTAGTATGTGGGTCTCAGGAAGGTCGTATTTAGCTAGAGTTTCCTGCCCCGTCAGCCACCTCTTCTCCCGTTCATTCATAAGGTCCCCCAGTGTTTCAATACCTCTCTCTCTCCAGACCCGGAAGAGTGCGTTTTCCCGACCCTGTGGAAAAGCAGGGCAGTCCCATGGGGATAGTCTCTTAGATATTTGCCACGAAAGGTTAAGTTTTTTCCTGACTGCCTTCCACGTCGCCACTGTATCTCTACAGATTGTCGATTGCTTAATATGTGGTGGTAGTTCTGAAAGTGAAGAATGTAAGAGGGCAGACAGTTTCCAGGGCTTCGCCCACTCCCCCTCCAAACTTATATCTGAGAATTTAGAAGTGTCATTTATCCAATCGAGTACATTTCTCAGGATGCACGCTAAGTTGTAACCCCTGATATCAGGAGCTCGTAGCCCCCCCTCCTCCCGCGCTTTCATTAGGGTAGAAAGAGCTAATCTATACAAAGTCTTGTTAATAATGAGGTCTCATGGATCATTACAGTTTCTTAGATGTGAGAACATTTTACACTGTACAGAGCTGTAGTCCTGAAGCAGAGCATGTCTTTTTGTAAGGTTGGGGTCACACTAGTGTAAGGCATCCAATGTGATATGCTATTGACACTCAGCTTAGGCCGCCTTCACACCACGATTTTTGTCTGTCAGGGTGGATCCTGTTTTTTGCAGGATCACCCTGAAGGGACCGGACAGAACAGGATGGCAAATAAGCACTGATCCTGTTTTTTGCAGGATTCGTTTCTTTAATTTCTCCAGTGAAAAGCATTGTGAATTACTTCTCCATAGGCTATAATGGGTGGAGCCGCTGTCCATGGTGCTGAAGGAGCATTCTGAGAATGCGTAGTGCTAAAAACCGGATCAGAGAAACGAATAAGGTTTTTTTACTGGATGCGGCACCATAGACTCCCATTATATGGAAACCGGATTGCGCCAGATCCGGTTCTGTCCGGTTTTGTCCGATTTTTGCACTGGAGACAAAAAATGCTGCAGGCTCCGATTTTGGGGAAGGTTACAAACCTGACAAAACCGGATCAGGCACAAAATACACAAAACCTGATGGCCAAATATGACCAATCCGGCACACATGGGTACATGGGTAGCAAAACCATGCACAAAAGCGTGGTGTGAAGCCAGCCTTAGTCTTTGCTGCTAGCGTGAGCCAAGAGTCATTATACTGTGGTCCAATCCTGTGATGAGATCACAAGTTATGCGAAGAGCGAGACATTAATCTCTCCATCATCTCCATTGCCAGTCTCTGCATATATCGCACTGCACTCAGATCAGTATCGATCATGTCTCTACAAGCCTGTGAAAAATCGCAGACATGTGAAAAGCCTCATTCACTATTATAGATTCGAGTGCTATCCATGAACACACAGACAGCTCTCATACACAAAAACATACCTCGGATCGAGCCCTAATACAGTACAGAACTGCATTCAGTAGCATATCTTAGTTTGATAGCCATCGTTTGCACAATTAAAGCTAATGTGTACATCTGCAGTTATGATTTTTTGAGCTTTGCAAGTTTTTATCTCTTTTTATATATTTGGATGCATTTTCAGCCATATACAAACATTAGTATTCAGATACTAAAGCTGCTATAGGACAAGGTTGTTTTACACTAGTTGTAGCATAAGTAAAAGTAAACCGATAACTGGTTAGGCAGAGAACAGAAAGCAGACATCAAATAAACAATCATGTAGTCAGTCAGCCAGCAGCCACCACTTCCCTTGGATTATAACCTCAAATACATAATAATTCATTAACCCCCATAACAGACCCCCCTGCAATAATCATTTCCCTCCCCTGAAATTATCACACACATCCTGTAGTACATTAATTTAGGGTTATTTCCCTAAAGTCAAGTTATCCCCTATCTGTAAGACCAAGAATAACATACTAATTGCTGGGGGCGGAATTCAGTTTAGGTGTACATATGCATTTTCCCAGCTATTTCTGGCAGTCCCATAGATGGAGTGGAGCAAGAGCATGTGCACCTTCCCACTATATAGGATGGGGCTGCAGAGTGCCTCTTTCTGGATCACTTGCGTTTTAATGGTCAGACAGCACCAATAGAAAGTTCTCTTACTCTAAAAATATTGGGTAAATCATTTTAAACCCCCCTCACTACCACAGATTGATAACATCCCACACAGTACACCTCTGTTGTATAATTAAATGCATTTTCCCAAAATCAGTCACCATATTTCCATCCCAAAAGATCCAGAGCGTTCCTGTGCCAATTTGTGGCATTACATACATAACGAGCACTACCACCAGAACCAGATGCAAACAAACTAGTGGCCCACTAACAGCAGTGTTCTGCAGCCTGAGTCTGAGTGTTCAAGCTCACCTTGTGTGATAGCCATGGACAATGGAGTCTCCCGGTTTCACAATCCCTGTTCGTCGATCGGAAGCATGAAAAGTCGTCCTACTGTGTGACCACATCTCATTATATGTTATGGCAAGACATCCAAGTTGTGTGATACTTCAAACCACAGGCAAGTAGTTAGTGATACTGAAATTCGCAGGCAGGTAGGTTACTGTGGAACTGGAAGCGACAGACAGCCAGGAAGAATTAATGGAAACCACTAGCGAGGTGTGCAATACTGGAAACTGCAGGCAGGTAGGCAGCGATCCTGGAAACTGTAGGCAGACAAATATAGAAGCCGCATGCAAACAAGAGACGTCATGAAGACTGTACACAAGTTGTATGCACAGACAAAACCAATACACAGTTGTGTTTCTTGGAAGCCTTTAAATTCTTGAGAAGCTAATCATATGGGAGAACACCAGGCTACTTGCAAAGCCCGACGTGGACTTGGGGACATATGTGTAATCTATATACAGCTTCCATCTGTAGTGTATCGCTCCCCAGCCTCTGTATACAGCCTACACCTATGAGTGCCTGCATCCATTTTGGAGTAACCGTTTTTACTTGTTTTGTACCAAAATTAATAAAGTTTTCACTTTGCATATAAGTTGGACGTTTTGACCGATCTTGTCTTTTCCTGAAGCCCCTAGACGTAGTATGTAAAGGATATAAAGCTGCCCAATGTTTATTTTTCTATTTTTAAAACTCATTAATGTGGAGCCCACTGGGACTGGGTACTCGGTACCGGACCGGGGTACTGCTGGGGATATCACGGCGGTCTTAGTCCGGACCGTGTCCTAGGTTCCGCAATAAATGGGGGGTATATTTACAGGGAAGTTTGTCATGACGCCACCCACGGGTTGTGGTCAGGGTGACCACTGCTGCTGCAGAACCTCCGGGGATGATGTTGGGCAGCTGAGGATGTAGTGGCTCTCCACAGATAGAGCAGGGTTCCCTGGGGCAGTGGTAGTAATAGTCTATAGATGGTGCTATGGATATTGCAGGATAGGGGTAGTAGAAAGATGATAGCTGCTTGTGAGGGAACGCAGGGCTGGAGCACAAGGATCACACAGACTCACGTTTTTTAAGTCTTTCCAAGGCTTTACTGCAGATGTTGGTAGCAGAGTACTGTCCACGGAGTCTGTACCGGGGCCGGGTTGCTCCCACCCTGTCCGGGTCCTCAGCTTCCCACTGCTGCGCTGTGTGTGTGGCCCTGCTGTCGATTTAGCTGAGCTGCTAGCCCTGATTCTCCTCACAGGTACACCCTTTGCTAGGCAACTTGAGTCTTTCTGTGTGCTTCTGACCCCGCCATGTTGCTTCGCTGAGGTACTGTGTAGATCTACAACCTCCACTATCCCGGTGTTTTCTGTGCTGTGTGTGTCAGTCACCGTTTCGGATCCGGTATCCGGTCTCTGCGCTCTTCTGGGGCGAGTTATGAGGTAACTCAGTCTCCCAGATATGTTCCTCTGTTTCTTGTACTCCTCTCCTCAGACTCTGGCTTCAGGCCTGAAAGTAGACAGTGGTCCCAGAAGGAGCTCAGCACTGCTCCCATTTACAGGTCCTCCTCCTACTGCTCTCTGCACTAAACTGAACATTCAACTGTCAACTATCAACTACCGTATATACTCGTGTGTAAGCCGAGTTTTTCAGCCCAAAAATTGGGCTGAAAAGTCCCCACCTCGGCTTATACACGGGTCAATACGGTATGTGGTGTGTGGGGGCTGTGTCCAGGTGCTGGGGAGGCTGGAGGAGGCGGGGGGAGGCTGCTGACTGAGCGGCCTGTCACGTGGTGCCGCTCATTAGATATGCACGGCTCCCCCCGCCCATTACTGCGGAAGGGGGAGCCGTGCATACAGCCCCCAGTGGTAGTATACAGGCAGCCCTCCTCCTGCTGGCACTCGCCCCCCAAACTGTGCAGAGCCCCTCACACTGTGCAGAGCCCCCCGCTGCATTATCATACCCTCCAGCATCTTCATCACCACGGGTCCTCCAATCCTTGCTCGCTCGCTGTGTTCGGGTCTCACGTGACCCGGCGCGATGACGTCATCCCACTGCGACCGCCGGGTCACATGAGGCCGGGAACACCGCGCGAGGATGGACGTGAGGGCTCGCGTTGATGAAGACGCTGGATGGTAAGTTAATGCAGCAGGGGGGCTCTGCACAGTGTGGTGGATGAGTGCCAGCAGGAGGGCTGCATCACATAGTGCACTGCATCCCGCAGCTGGGGGAGCAGTGCACTATCTGATACAGCCCCCTCCTGCCGGCACTCGCCTGCTGTATACTACTGGGGGCCTGCTGTATACTACTGGGGGCCTGCTGTATACTACTGGGGGCCTGCTGTATACTACTGGGGGCCTGCTGTATACTACTGGGGGCCTGCTGTATACCACTGGGGGCCTGCTGTATACCACTGGGGGCCTGCTGTATACCACTGGGGGCCTGCTGTATACCACTGGGGGCCTGCTGTATACCACTGGGGGCCTGCTGTATACCACTGGGGGCCTGCTGTATACCACTGGGGGCCTGCTGTATACCACTGGGGGCCTGCTGTATACCATACTGCTGGGGCCTGTATACCACTGGGGGGCCTGTATACCTTACTGCTGGGGGCTGTATACCTGTCCTGGTGGCTGTATACCATACTACTGGGGCCTGTATACTACTGGGAGGGCCTGTACAACACACTGCTGGGGGCTGTATACCTCACTGCTGGGGGTTGTATACCTGTGCTGGGGTCCACCCTCGGCTTATACGCGAGTCAATAAGTTTTCCCAGTTTTGGGGGACAAAAGTAGGGGGGTCGGCTTATACACGGGTCGGCTTATACACGAGTATATACGGTAACTACTTCCTCCTCAGACCAGAATATATAAGGGAGCTGCTTGAGCTCCCCCTTCTGGCCTAGAGATGCTGGTGTTGTGTGGGGAGTTAACCCTTGTGATGTTACTGTGGCACATTAACCCCTGGGGTGCCACATTAACTTGAGCAATCCCAATTCATAAAGACTCACTGTAATATGTAGTAAATTTATAATCGTTCTTTACATGCAATTTACAGTGATGGTAAATTGTATTAGGACTGTTGTCATTTTAAACTGCCACAAAGAAAGAAATAAGTATCACAAATGGAGTTTTGCCATGGCTACATACCCGTAATGAATAATATATATTTTTTATGTATTGTAGCTAGGCAATGGCCAGGAAGACATATTGCTGATTTTACTAATGAGGGGTTTACAGAACAAGCCCTCCCTGGTCCATCCACACTAAATAGCCAGAAAACGACAAATAGCACTTATTTTCTCTGTAACGTATGTGAAACTACTGTATCTTTGTAGAGGTGCAGGTCATGGCATGTATCATGAAACGGAGTAGGAGTATTACATTCACCTCTGTCTTACATCATAGACACTTTCTGTTGAATAATAATTTCATTACATTGCAAGCAGGGGCTGGATGGCCCAGGGGGCAGGGGGGCTGATGCCCCCCAGGCCTGTGGTCTAGCAGCAGTTTTGGGGCCACCCGACCATCTGTCATGTTGGTCTGGGAGACCCCTCTGCCCCTGAAGCTCACTGCTTCTGGCCACTGCTGTATGCTTCCCCCCCAGGCCGAAATTTGCCTGCCAGCCCCTGATTGCAAGGGTTTGTTCACATGGGACAGGATAAACTGTCAGAAGTCACTCTGAATTCTGCAGCAATAACTCTGTTTTAAATGTGGATTTTTTTGCAGATTTTCAGTAGACTTCTAGATTTCAATGTGTGAATTCTACAGTGAAGATACACAGAAAGAATTGATATGCTACAGAAAACTCCCTAAATCTACTAAATCGCAAAATATGAATTTAGTAAGGTAAATTAATGGTAATACCAGATGCTAAATATTGGGCAAAGCAGTGGATGGGCAGGGGTGTAGTGGTAAACCGTTCAGTAGATCAGAGCCCACACTTGAGCTATTTGACTGTTTTGCTATTAGTAAGACGTGTTTCATACTCTAGGTAAATCTATTAGAAAGGTGTAAGAGGCACAGTAAGAGTATGACTACGAACTGTACTTTAGTCAATTATACCAGTAAATTATAGGGGTAGGAGAAAGAGATGACAAGACATGGGGGGTACTTAATTAAGGAAACAGCAGCTGTTACCATGTACTTCAATTACAGCTTCCGGCTGATAATGACCCAACTAGCTGTGTTGGATTTTAATAATTTGCCTGCCCATTCAGTGGTTGCTGCAATAGAATAATAGATTTAGCTTTTAATTTTTTTATATTATAAAGCTTTCTATCATACAGAGTAATTGGCTAATGATCCCTTTAATTCATAGGTCATAATTCCGCCTCTAATATGCGCAGTATATACGTTTTATAAACAATACACTCTTAGCACCCGTATAAATATTATAGTCATATAAGTTATATTGTTTATCATGTCACTAAAACCCATGGTATCTTAAAGACACTGGAATTACAGATTACAATTAAACCTAAGCTTCCATTAGTGCACACATCACTTTTAGTAAATACATGTATCCTTTGTAAATTAACAGTTCTGGAGCATTTATGAATTGCGATCTTTTCCATTATGCCTCCTAGAAATTAATGAATAAATGGACACAATAAAAGGTGTTGACATTCCCTTTGTCCATTTCGTGTGTCCCTACACAGCCTAACACTGTATTGTTTGTGCTGACAGCATGCTGACAATTGGGATGTATGTCTTCCTTACCATGTAAAGGTGCACTAAACGACCGCTAATCTACTACTAGTTTGCTGATTGTTGGTTGCTTAAAATGAATCTGTCAGGTCAAAAATCCATATGTAACTGCTATCATTTTCTAATTCCTCCCTCTAAGCTCTCTATTGATTGATTTCTTTTATTTATATTTCCCTCTTACACTCTGTAAACTTCAAATAAAGAGATTAATTCCATCTGTCACTCACAGTGAATGATCCACTTAGTTCTTGCTATCCCCTCCCCATAGGATGAATATTCTTGTCACAAATTCACCCACATTACTGCACAGGAGATCACTGGGGGGGGGGGGCTGTATCTACTCTGTGCAGCAAAACAAAAGGTCAAATAAAAACAGAATCTGTCACCGGACTGCACAGATTCCTGCTTAAAGAAACACAGAAGATACCTATAGATGAAGTAAGATGTGTGCCTGTAATCTGTCCCTTCATTTTATTTAAATTAGCAGTTTTAACACAGCAGGACTAATCGTCTGTCAATATAATGGAGAGGACTACTGCAGAAGCTCCATGCAGGGTCTGAAAATGTTTATAGCATGGAAACTACAAATGTACAGTAATGATTTTACATGTTTTTAAAAGATCTACCAGGTACTATTCAAGGGTAATTTAGTATCTTACTGAAAAATACCTGACAGAGTCCCTTTAACCCCTTCCCGAAATATGATTTACTGGTACATTATATCTTGGGTGCTTTTCTTTAAATCAGGCTCATAAGTTTGCCTTATTGTTGACAGAGAATGGCTGTGTTCCTTACCACAGAAACCAAGGATCACCGAGACAAAGGTTGAAGATGATCCGCGCTGCTGTATATGAATATAGACCTGTCTGTATTATAGTGTATTCATAAAGAAGAGGCTGGGACAGCCTTGAAACGCATTGAAATAAACACCACTTCCATTAAGATCTTGGTCCATCTTCATTCATATACAGCAGCGCGGATCATCTTCAACCTTTGTCTCTGTGATCCTTGGTTTTTGCATGACCATCCACGTGGAATGGTGGATCCAGCAGCAGCTGTATAAGGGTACCTTTACACGCCACAATTTTTGACGGCGATAGGAGGCAATCTAACATGTGCGTGCACGCTTTTATGGTTGCCTGAGGTCGCCGAAGGTGCTTTTACATGCCGCAATTTCGCCCTCAACCTAAGGCGATGTGTCGCCCCGGAAGTCGCCACACCAACAGCAGGAAAGATCCGGTAGACTCCCGTCGCCGCTTCACACGTCGCAATTCCCAAAGGAATGTGGGTGTACTTGTTCAGCGCAGCGAGAACATAGGCGTGCCAGACTGGTCTACACCGCGTCCCAAACACGCTGATTGGACAACGCAATAGCTTTATGATTGGGCAGACTGGAAGGCTGGCTAATACATGACACCATTGCCATTGTGTGGAGGTGAATGGACAGCTCTTCAAATATGGCGCCCTGTGAAGGGACAGCCAATGGAATCACAGTAGTCACCACCAATCATCGCTGATGGCGTGCGGTCTCCAGCACGCTGTGACACGCCTACAGGAAATCAATAGGCCACACAGATTCCATCCCTATCGCCCCTTCACACGCCAAAAGCCGGGAATGTCGCCTTCATGGTTGCCTCTGATTTTGGAGCAGTGCTGTGAAATCGGAACTAGGCGCAACCTTTTTTATTGCCGCCAAATTCCAAAATTACACGCTGCAATTGCGAGGCAATTTCACGGCGATGGTGCCGGGGCAACATATCGCCGGTCAGATTTGCGGCGTGTAAAAGTACCTTAAGGCGACTATTCCGGTTGTGGGTCACACAACCGGGCAAAGTGAACAGTGTCATGCTGATTATTGACCTCATATTAAGGAGATACCCTATTGTGCCCTTGTCTGCCCCCTTCTAGGTGACTTACCACAGAAAGTTAACTCACTTTTTGTTAGTTTAAGTGTCTTGTTAAGTCACACAAGTTAAGGATCTTGTATTAAGTTCCACTTTTTTTTTTGCTCCATGGTATCCAAGTGCATTAAATGTTAAATTTATACATGTCGAGTGCATGACAGTATCTATTATATAATCGCGAATCGCAAAAGCGCCCCTCTCGGCGCTACTTCCGGTGTCGTCATGTGGATACGCGCGAAGCATTGGCCGCGAAGCGGCCATTGCGAGCCGTTCGCGGCCAATGCTTCGCCGTTCTAACTCCGCCACACAGCCCCGCAATGTCCGTACCCCCCCTCCCATATGTCCCCACCCCCCCATTATGTCCGCACCCCACCCCCATTATGTCCGCACCCCACCCCCATTATGTCCGCACACCCCCACACATTATGTCCGCACACCCACACATTATGTCCGCACACCCCTCCCATATCTGCTCACAACCTCCACCCCCTATATGTCCTCACACCCCCCCACAGTACCCCCCCTCCCATATGTCCCCACCCCCCCCATATGTCCACACCCCCCCCCCCATTATGTCCGCACCCCACCCCCATTATGTCCGCACACCCCCACATTATGTCCGCACACCCACACATTATATCCGCACACCCCTCCCATATCTGCTCACAATCTCCACCCACCTATATGTCCTCACACCCCCCCACAATATGTCCACACACCCCCCCAATATGTCTCCGACCCGCCGCACCTAAGCCCCTACCCCCTAAGCCCCGCCGCACCTAAAAGCCCCGCCGCACCTAAGCCCCTACCCCCTAAGCCCGCCGCACCTAAGCCCCTACCCCCTAAGCCCCGCCGCACCTAAGCCCCTACCCTCTAAGCCCCGCCGCACCTAAGCCCCTACCCCCTAAGCCCCGCCGCACCTAAGCCCCTACCCCTAAGCCCCGCCGCACCTAATCCCCTACCCCCTAAGCCCCGCCGCACCTAAGCCCCTACACCCTAAGCCCCGCCGCACCTAAGCCCCTACCCCCTAAAACACGCCGCACCTAAGCCCCTACCCCCTAAGCCCCGCCGCACCTAAGCCCCTACCCCCTAAGCCCCGCCGCACCTAAGCCCCTACACCCTAAGCCCCGCCGCACCTAAGCCCCTACCCCCTAAAACCCGCCGCACCTAAGCCACTACCCCCTAAGCCCCGCCGCACCTAAGACCCTACCCTCTAAGCCCCGCCGAACCTAAGCCCCTACCCCCTAAAACCCGCCGCACCTAAGCCCCTACCCTATAAGCCCCGCCGCATCTAAGCTCCGACCCTATAAGCCCCGCCGCATCTAAGCCCCTAACCCCTAAGTCCGTCGCACCTAAGCCCCTACACCCTAAGCCCCGCCGCACCTAAGCCCCTACACCCTAAGCCCCGCCGCACCTAAGCCCCGAACCGCCGCACCTAAGCCCCTACCCCCTAAGTCCGCCGCACCCCTACTCCCTAAGCCCCGACCCGCCGCACCTAAGCCCCTACCCCCTAAGCCCCGCTGCACCTAAGCCACTACCCTCTAAGCCCCGCCGCACCTAAGCCCCTACACCCTAAGCCCCGCCGCACCTAAGCCCCTACCCTTTAAGCCCCGCCGCATCTAAGCCCCTACACCCTAAGCCCCGTCGCACCTAAGCCCCTATCCCCTAAGCCCCGCCGCACCTAAGCCCCTATCCCCTAAGCCCCGCCGCCTCCTAAGCTCCCGCCGCTTTCCCCCGCCGCTGTCGCTAACACCTAAGGCCCTACACCCGAAGCCCCCGCCGTCCCCTAACCTAACGCCCCCGTCGATCACTTACATGCCTTCTTAGTCATCTGATCGTCCGTCCGATCCACAAGTCCTCCGTCCGGCCAGGCGTCCTCTTCCTCCGGCCCCGCCGGTCTTCTCTCTTCTTTCCCCCATCTCCGGCTCTTCGTCCGGCCCCCGGGGTCTTCTGTCTTCTTTCCGCCAACTTCCAGCTCCGACGTCCTCTTCACTTCTCATTGAGATACAATGGACGAAAAATCCGCCATTCTATCTCTATGAGATGTGAGCCGCTCTTCTGATTGGTCGCTGTCTACTGCCCTCAGCCAATCAGAAGAGCGACTCATTTCCCATTCACATACATTACCGGTGTGTCGGCGATTTTATGGCCGCCCACCTGGTTCTATTTGTCGGCCCTAAAATCGCGGACACACCGCTAATGCATGTCTATGGGCAGTCAAGCCGATTTCTGATTGGTCGCTCTCTGCTGACGCCGACCAATCAGAATTCGACCTCACTGCCCATAGACATACATTAGCGGTGTGTCCGCGATTTTGGGGCCGACAAATAGAACCAGGGGCCCGGCCGTTAATTCGCCGACACACCGCTAATGTATGTCAACAAATAAATGTAATAATAAAAAAATTAATTAAAAAATAATAAATAATTACATTAAAAATAATAATAAAAAAAAAATAATAATAATAATAATATCAGCCCTTTCAGCGGACCTGAAGGAGAACTGTGTCTCAGCCTCAGGCTCACTTAAAATAACTAATAAATTTAATAATAAAAAAAATAATTAAAAAATAATTAAAAAATAATAAAAAAATAAATAAAAAATAATAAAAAAATAAAAAATAATAATAAAAAAATAAAAATATGCAAATAATATGAGCCCTTTGAGCGGACCTGAAGGAGAACTGTGTCTCAGCCTCAGGCTCACTTAAAATAACTAATAAATTTAATATTAAAAAAAATAATTAAAAAATAATTAAAAAATAATAAAAAAATAATAAAAAAATAAATAAAAAATAATAATAAAAAAATACAAATATGCAAATAATATGAGCCCTTTGAGCGGACCTGAAGGAGAACTGTGTCTCAGCCTCAGGCTCACTTAAAATAACTAATAAATTTAATATTAAAAAAAATAATTAAAAAATAATTAAAAAATAATAAAAAAATAATAAAAAAATAAATAAAAAATAATAATAAAAAAATACAAATATGCTAATAATATGAGCCCTTTGAGCGGACCTGAAGGAGAACTGTGTCTCAGCCTCAGGCTCACTTAAAATAACTAATAAATTTAATAATAAAAAAAATAATTAAAAAATAATTAAAAAATAATAAATAAATAAATAAACAATAATAAAAAAATAAATAAAAAATAATAATAAAAAAATACAAATATGCTAATATCAGCCCTTTGAGCGGACCTGAAGGAGAACTGTGTCTCAGGATCAGACTCACTTAAAATAACAAATAATAAATTAATTTAATAATAAAAAAAAATTAAAAAATAATAAAAAAATAAATAAATTATACATAATAACATAAAAAATAAGAATAATAAAAAAAATGCTAATAATAATGATATTACTGCTAATAATAATGCTATTAATGCTAATAATTATGCTATTAATGCTAATAATTATGCTATTAATGGTAATAATAATGCTATTAATGCAAATAATATTGCTATTAATTCTATTATGCTATTAATGCTAATAATTATGCTATTAATGCTAATATTTATGCTATTAATGGTAATAATAATGCTATTAATGCAAATAATATTGATATTAATACTAATAATTATGCTATTAATGCTAATATTTATGCTATTAATGCTAATAATTATGCTATTAATGCTAATATTTATGCTATTAATGCTAATAATTATGCTATTAATGGTAATAATTATGCTATTAATGGTAATAACAATGCTATGAATGCAAATAATATTGCTATTAATGCTATTATTAATGCTATTAATGTTAATAATTATGCTATTAATGCTAATAATTATGCTATTAATGGTAATAATAATGCTATTAATGCAAATAATATTGCTATAAATTCTATTATTAATGCTATTAATGCTAATAATTATGCTATTCATGCTATTAATAATGCTATTCATGCTATTAATAATGCTATTAATGCTATTAATAATGCTATTAATGCTATTAATGCTATTAATAATACTATTAATGCTATTAATAATGCTATTAATGCTATTAATAATACTATTAATGCTATTAATTCTATTAATAATGCTATTAATGCTATTAATAATGCTATTAATGCTATTAATTGTATTATTAATACTATTAATGCTATTAATAATGCTATTAATGCTATTAATAATACTATTAATGCTATTAATGCTAATATTAATGCTATTAATTGTATTATTAATGCTATTAATGCTATTAATAATGCTATTAATGCTATTAATAATGCTATTAATGCTATTAATAATACTATTAATGCTAATATTAATGCTATTAATTGTATTATTAATGCTATTAATAATGCTATTAATAATGCTATTAATGCTAATAATAATGCTATTACTGCTAATAATAATGCTATTAATGCTAATAATTATGCTATTAATGCTAATAATAATCATATTAACGCTATTAATAAAGCTATTAACCTCCTTGGCGGTCTTCCCGAGCGTGACTCGGGGTTAATTTTCGCTTCCAGAAGCGGTAACCCCGAGTGGCAGATTGCAGAGCGGGCGCAGCGGAGCTTCTTACCATCTCCCCGGTGATCCAGCGATGTCTCTGCTGCGATCGCCGGGAGAGCCGATGCGAGCCCCTTCACACTTCCTGGTTCCGTCTCTGTGAGCCGCAGGGCTCATGGGAGGCGGAACTGGGCGGGCGATTTAAATGTAAATGTAAAAAAAAAAATCTTAAAGTGACAGTACACAAATAAAGTAAGGTGATACAGTGTAATCCTGTCAGATTACACTGTATCACCTCAGATTTGACATTTGCTCATCCTACACTGTCATCACTGTCCTGCCTACAATACATAACACAAAATTTCCATAAAAAAAAAATGTAACGCTTTTAGCATAAAATTCCAGAATTATTCGTAACGCCAGGGAGGTTAAGGCTAATAATCATGCTATTTATGCTATTCAAAATGCTATTAATGCTAATAATATTGCTATTAATGCTAATAATATTGCTATTAATGCTATTAATAATGCTATTAATGCTATTAATAATACTATTAATGCTATTAATAATGCTATTATTAATGCTATTAATAATACTATTAATGCTATTAATTCTATTAATAATGCTATTAATGCTATTAATAATGCTATTAATGCTATTAATTGTATTATTAATGCTATTAATAATACTATTAATGCTATTAATGCTAATATTAATGCTATTAATTGTATTATTAATGCTATTAATGCTATTAATAATGCTATTAATGCTAATAATAATGCTATTACTGCTATTAATACTGCTATTACTGCTAATAATAATGCTATTGCTAATATTATTGCTATTGATGATGCGATTATTATTTAAAAATCTTTAAAAAAAAAAAAAATTCTAGACACCCGATGCATTTGCATCGGGCTCACAGCTAGTTGTATATACTTGGCATTGTTATGATTGCATATCTTTTGATATTTTTATTTAAATATAGCATAGTTCCACAATTCATCAATGACCGGGTATTTGCCAACTGGTTAAGATTAGAAAAGCAAAATGAATATCTAGTGAATTATAGTGGAAAAAGGATACTTGATGAGATACCCTATAAAAGTTGGTTTCACAGAAACCATGTACAACATTTAAAGAACAACTACTGAAGAACTTCAAGCTGAGGTGCAGTAATGTTATGGTTTCCAATGAGTACTCTACACCACAAACAGAATAAAAAAGCTTTTTTTTTCTTGAAAATGTTCTGTAGACAGTTTAAATTAAGCCAGAGATCTTTGGCCATACCCTCGTTGTGTTTATAGACTGACATGAAGCCTACAAAGTAAAAGTGCACACTAGTACAATGAAACATGGTTGAGGATCTATAGTGCTTGGGGCTGCTTTGGTCTCTCTGGGAATAGTGGTTTTAGTGGATCCCCAAGTGTAAAAATGAGTTTGCATCACCTAATTTGGCAGTATTAGACAACCTGACATCTGAAACACACTGCCAAATCCATGGGAAGCCTGTATCAGGCACTGGATGTATATACTCAGCAAAGTATGCTTGACTCTGAAACACTGCGGTATTTTAGAGAAAAAAATAACTTTTTGTCAGTAAGGACCGAGCTGCGATGTAGACTAGTCGGACAGACATCTGACTATCGGCTTCTCCCTGCCCTGGATTGACTACTCTCTGCTTTTGTGATCGTATATGCAAAATCCTGTCAATCCAGGGCAGCGAGCAAGGAGAGGTTGTTGGGCACCTGCCTATTTGACTAGTCTACGGCACGGCTTGGTTACTGGCGACTATTAAAGCTGGAGTCACACTTGAGTGTGAGTCACGTGAGCCTCAGATCGCTTCACCCGGCACAGCCGCCCGCGATACTTCCAGGAGTGTCAGCTGCATGTATTTCTATGCAGGCGCTCGCTTCTGGCAGGATAGCGGTCCACCGTACTGGGTAATGTGCAAGTGTGACTCCAGCCTGAAAGTTGTTTTTCTCTGAAATGCTGCAGCCTGACGGAGTTCATACAGCCAGTGCTTGATACATATGTCATGTTCTCTTTTGAACAACCGCTGATCGAGATATATATGTATATATCAATCGGCAGTCATTTAATAGCCTTTTTCGATAGGCAGACCGCATTTACCGATGTGCTCTCTACTGATTTGTGATAGCTTGTTCAGTGTGTGTATGCTGCTATTGTTCTCTGTAGTGTGAGTCCTGTGCACTGCCAAGAATGATCCTCTTTTGTGAAAATTAAGTTAATTTCACCTGTGAATAAGCGTTTTGCTTATCCTTTGTCTGGTCTGCAGACTGTTTAGACTGCACGATTATTGTGAACGCATGTTCCTAGGAACACTTCTTTTCAAAATTGTAGTGTAAATCCACCTTCAGAAAATTAGCTTAGTGTCGAACAGTATGGGTCCTACATCAAGATAATGCCAAAATGTACACAAGAATGGTTAAGAAGGAAAAAAAAATTATATTTTAAACTGGCCAGTGATGAGCCCAGATCTTAATCCAAATACAAATCTTTAGAAAGAAATTAGATCTTACATTTTAGGAAAAAGGAACTGCAATCATTGTAGCACTTGAAAGAATTGTAGAAGAGGAAACAACCGGCAGAAAGGTGAAGCTCACAGATGGCTACAAAATGATGTTAATATTGCCATTGTTGCTAAAGTTTGTTCAAATATGTATTATGAAAGGGTGCTTTAATCCTAAAAATGTATTTTATTATATTTTTAAATTCTTTTTTAGAAGACTGCATGTATGAACAACTTCTTTTTTTTTTTTTAAATATATTTAGACATTCTGTCAAAAATTCTAATGATGCAGAGATAGAAAATACAAACTAATTTCTGAATATATTGGTCCACATCTAGTTATTTATAACTAAATGGGGTCCTGATTCTATCACATTGGGTAATTGTAGAACGTGTGCGATTATATATTAGTCCCACTATTCCAGCTCCTAGTCACAGCGCCACAGAGGAGGTAGGGGGAGCCCGAAGTTGCATGGCGCAGCCGTGGCTTGGCAGTTTCTGATGCTGCACACCATTCCCCTGTGCGCTCTTTCTCCCCTTGTGCTGTCTCTCCCCTCTGTGCGCTCTTTCTCCCCTTGTGATGTGTCTCACCCTGTGTGCTCCCTCTTCTCTTGTGCTTTCTCTCCTCCTATATGATCTCTACCCCTTTGTGCTGTCTCTCCCCCTGTGCACTCTCTATCCCCGCCATTGTGTGACTTCTCTTTCCCCCTGTACGCTGAGGAGCTGCAGTGCCAGCCTGCGTTCCAGAGTGGAATGCAAATGGGAGGAAGTTCCTCAGCTGGATGGGCCGCCCTGTTTGTATGATGATAAAAAAGGAGGGGGATCAAGAGGCGCAATAGTGCCCTATCAATGTGGCACTAAGTATGTAAGCGGTGAAAATAGGGATTCACTCACCTGGGGCAGTTGTGTAACCCACAACTGGCTTGAAGGCGTTTTTTATGATCGTTACCAGATAGCCGCTGCAGGACTTCCACCGTCCACACTAGTGTGGAGATACATCAGATGATAGGGAAAATGGTGTCTCAACAGTCCGCGCTGCCACGATCATCCAATCCAAAGAAAACACGTGAAGATGGAACTTCCACGAAATACTTTATTTCCTCCTGCCTCCTACGCGTTTCGGTGCCCTCCTGTATGATGGAGCGGACCTAGGCACAGGTGATAATGAATGACTGTGCTGTGGCCAGTGGCCTGGACAGTGTGTGGGACACCCACCACAGATGTCCTATAGATGGCACTGTTTTCTTTGACTGATCAACCAAACGTGTGGGCTTCTTCACATTCCAATTTAACAGTAATTTTGCAGTTTAACTGTAATTTACATGATGTCCTATAGGTGGCGTTTTCGGCACAAACTTGCAGACACAAACAGACTGGATAGGGCCTTTATTTAATAGGTAAACAGTATTGTTGACCCCAAGTGTAAGGCTATGTTCACACATTGCGCATTTTTCATGCTTTTTTGCACGGGCACTTTTTGCCGCTTTCTGCACCTGCGCAAAAAAGCGCCATAAAAAGACGCAGTGCATTAATCACACACCGCGTTTTTTACATGCTCACTTCTCCCCCAAAAGTGCAGGGGAGAATTGATGTCACACGGGGAGGAACAATCCTCCTCTGTGTGATATCTGTGACAGCCCCTTTTGGGTTTCGTAGTGTATTAATATGCACTACAAAACCCAAAATAAACGAATCCAAATTTATTAAAAATAATAAAAATTGTGACTGCTCTGCAAAGTTGGGAGGTAGAACACCTCCCATTCTTCCCCTTATTTCCCCCCCACCTCCTATCTTACTTTCTGCCCCTTTCCTCTTCAATCTCCTTTTCCACTCTTTCTTTTTCTCCTTTCTTTTTCCATTCTTTCTTCCTTTCTCTCTTCCTTTCCCTGAGGAAGGAGCTCGGTATGTGGCTCTGAAACGCGTCGGATAATAAACCAAGTCATCACTTTGATCCAGACATCCCATTGTTTCTGGTGTCCTCTGTATTCATTTGTCAGCAGCGCGGACCTTGAGGTACTTTGTCCAGAAGATTGATTTCACACCTTCTAGGTTTTCGTTGTTTTCGTGTATACGAATTAAGATGGTAGACTGAGCTGTTATTTGCTTCCTTATGTTTATTGAAATCTGTGACTAAATAATTATAAAAAAAAAAAAATTTGAATACTTACCCTCCGCCAGGTGTTCCAGGAGCCAACACAACCGCAGGTATCGACCTTCCAGGGTCCATCAATTTGACGCGCATATCACATGACCGCGAGCAGCCAATCAGCGATCTTGATAGATCAAGGTTGATACCTGCGGTGGTGCCGGCCCACGGCTCCCAGAACACCCGGAGAGGTAAGTATTAAATTTTTATTATTTTTTTACACATTTGGATTTGTTTATTTTGGGTTTTGCAGTGTATATTAATACACTTCGAAACTCAAAAGGGTCTGGCACACATGTCACACATAGTGGATTGTTCCTCCCCTGTGTGACGTCATATCCTGCAGCGCCGACATATTCCCATTGGAATTGTGCATCGTCTGAACGGCAATGCATAATTCCAGCGGGAGTAAAGGGCTCCTATGGGAGAACGCTCGGACTTTCATATTCACTTTGCCGGCGAACACACACACACTTGTGCTTTTTTGAAAAGCGCGTGCAAAAAAGCGCAATGTGTGAATGTAGCCTAAGACAGATGTTAACATGCAGCCTTCAAAGGGAATTGTTTCAGTTCTCTTAGTAAAATCAGTACAGTTCTGAGCAGAACATGATGTAACAAGATTTATACTAAGAATATATATGCTATTTTCTTATTCAAGGAGTACATACAATACTAAATTTCTCACATGAAAATATTTTGACCAGCATGAAGATGTAATGTCAGTGTATTACATAGAAGAATATTTGCAGCCAGTGTCCTAAACGTTTGTGATTTGCTTTGTATTTCCATCCAGTACATTTGGTAGATATATGGAATATTATTGAAGCCCTGCGGGAAAATTCACTTAACAATCTGGATCCCAATGTAGAGCTAAACGTGGCACGTCTGGAAGCTGTTTTATCAACTATATTTTACCAGCTCAATAAGCGGATGCCAACAACTCACCAAATTAATGTAGAACAGTCGATCAGCTTGTTGTTAAACTTCCTGTTGGCAGCCTATGACCCGTAAGTACCATATATTTTTGCTATATTAATATAAGAAATGTGTAAATAATCTGAAAATGTGGGAGGTACTAACTGAATAGAGATCATTTGGTTTCAATCAAAGAAAATCTTAAAGACAACCTAGAAGTTCTTAGAAAATTCAAGTGACAGAAATGACATTTTAAGACATTTCTAATACATGTCATTAGCAAATTAAATGATTTCCCCTTCATTTTACAAGAAACAGATTTTACTTTAGTTTTTAGCCAAACATCCGACTTGGACTCCTCAATTTCCCTGTATCCGACTGCACCAAAATGGACACTGACTCCACGACTCCAACTTCACAACCAGGGCTGTGGAGTCTGTAAGACAAACATCTGACTCTGACTCCTCAATTTCCCTGAATCCGACTCGGATTCCACCCAAAATGGGCACCTATTCCACGACTCGGACTCCACAGCCCTGCTAGTTGATACCAACCATTAGAAGATGTGACTATATAGTATCTGAATGGTAATGGAGCCTTGTGCTCTTGATCTGCTGGGTTTAGTGTGGACCCATCAATTTCCCTGTTTTGCCAAGTCACTGGTACATAGACACAATGGTAGAGTGAACTAATTTATTTTTCTAATTACAATATTTCACTCAGATTCACAAAAGTGGTTAATTATTTCTCCAGTGCATCACAATTTGTTACAAATCAGTCAAAGACAACTACACCTCACCTACAACCACTAGCTTGAACTTTACTTTCCTGCATCTAAACTTTTTAGCCATAAAATCTCCTGTTTATTTTGAAGCCTAGCTAAAGGATGAAAATATAGTTGCTTCTAAAGGATTAATCTGCTTACTGTAAACTTTACAGAGTATTCACCAGCCAAGTCACATAGAAGACACCTGTAAGATTTAATTCCGCTGTTGTTTCTATCCTGCTGCTCCATAATACACAGGAATCCAGCTTACATTGATAGCTGAACAATAACATTCAACAAGACATGTAAAGCGCCATGGAATAAATGGCACTATAATCTATTATATAATTGCGAATGGGTTTTTTGCCCCTTCTGAGACCGCTCGCGCTGCGAGTCAGTGTCGTCATGTGGATACGCCCGAAGCATTGGCCGCGTAGCGGCCATTGCGAGCAGTTCTAAGGCGACTCGCTATGCCCGCGCAGCGGGCATGGCGAGTCGCCTTAGCAGCGCGAAGCATTGGCCGCGAAGCGGCCATTGCGAGTCAGAGACTCGCTCTTCTAGAATCCCGATGCATGTGCATCGGGCACCCAGCTAGTAAATAATAATAATAAAGTAAGATAGCATCACACACTTCTATGTTTCCATGCTGCACACCCCTCAAACCTATTTACCTGTCTGTCTATCTACCTGTGTGTCTATCTACCTGTCTGTCTGTCTACATGTCTGCCTGCCTGTCTACCTGTCTGCCTGCCTGTATACCTGTCTGCCTGCCTGTCTACCTGTCTGTCTATTTACCTGTGTACCTGTCTGCCTACCTGTCTGCCTGCCTGTCTGCCTGCCTGTCTACCTGTCTGTCTGCCTGTCTACCTGTCTGTCTGCCTGTCTACCTGTCTGTCTGCCTGTCTACCTGTCTGTCTGCCTGGCGGTCTGTCTGTCTGCCTGGCGGTCTGCCTGGCGGCCTGTCTGTCTGCCTGGCGGCCTGTCTGTCTGCCTGGCGGCCTGTCTGTCTGCCTGGAGGTCTGTCTGTCTGCCTGGCGGTCTGTCTGTCTGCCTGGCGGTCTGTCTGTCTGCCTGGCGGTCTGTCTGTCTGCCTGGCGGTCTGTCTGTCTACCTGTCTGCCTGCCTGTCTACCTGTCTGCCTGCCTGTCTACCTGTCTGCCTGCCTGTCTACCTGTCTGCCTGCCTGTCTACCTGTCTGTCTATTTACCTGTGTACCTGTCTGCCTACCTGTCTGCCTGCCTGTCTACCTGTCTGCCTGCCTGTCTACCTGTCTGTCTGCCTGTCTACCTGTCTGTCTGCCTGTCTACCTGTCTGTCTGCCTGGCGGTCTGTCTGTCTGCCTGGCGGTCTGCCTGGCGGCCTGTCTGTCTGCCTGGCGGCCTGTCTGTCTGCCTAGCGGCCTGTCTGTCTGCCTGGCGGTCTGTCTGTCTGCCTGGCGGTCTGTCTGTCTGCCTGGCGGTCTGTCTGTCTGCCTGGCGGTCTGTCTGTCTGCCTGGCGGTCTGTCTGTCTGCCTGGCGGTCTGTCTGTCTGCCTGGCGGTCTGTCTGTCATATCTGTCTGTCTGTGTTATAGACATGTGCACACACATAAACACACACACACAGTCGGTGTTGATCAATCCTAAAGGGTAATAAACCTGATCATTTATTGGCATTTATCGCATATTCTTTCTTTATCCATACACGTTTTGAGCATTGACCACAGGTTCTAAATGGAATTGAAATCAGGGGAGTTTTGCGGCCATAGGGAAAATTTCATTGCTGTGTTAATTAGTTATCACTTCTCTCTTGTGACTCCATCATGTTGAAAATTGCATTGTTCATCACCAAATTACTCCTGCATGGTTGGAAAAAATTTGCTCTTAGGCTCCATTCACACTGTGCGTTTTTTGTCTGTTTTTTGATTCGTTGTTTGCTGTGCACTGAAGAAAACAGATCACTCAAATGACATCCCAGCAAAGTCTCTGGGTTTTCATTTTTGCCATTCAGACTTTGCTCTTCTAAAGTGATCCATTTTTTCTCTTTAGGAGAGCTCTATTCTTGAAAAGGACATGTCAATTTTTGTAGCGTTTTTCTCATAGCAGGCATACAAAATGGGGAAAAAAACGCAGCAGTCAAAAATAGACGGAAAAACGGATCAGAAAACGCACCTGTTATTTATTTATTTATTTATTTTTTGAAGAATTTAACAAAAACGCAGTACAAAACAAAGGATAAAAAAAACCACAGTCTGAATGTAGCCTTAGATGTTTAGCTTTTGAAGAAACCATCCTTTACTGGCAGTTTTAAAGGGAACCGGTCACCTGAATATAAGTGCCTACACTATCACTAGCTGTCCCTACACCTTCCTAGCTGCTCCCTATCTATCCCTTTCTCATCTAAAGTGTCCCTATTAAACATGTGAAAAAGAAGTTTAAACTTACTGCAGTCCCCGTGGTTGGGGGAATGGGTAGGCGTGGCCACGTTTCATTCAACACTCCTGTGTGGCGTAGTGCACACCCCGCTGGGCGGCATTATTCTGTGTCCTCTCTGCCCCCAGTATTTGGAATCTCCCGCCGTTTGTGTCCTTCTATGCACCGGCCGAACGTCATATCTGGCGCGGTGCATTATGGGGCCGGTCACGTGATCGGCCCTAGTGCATTATATGGCCGATCACGTGATCGGCCCCAGTGCATTATGGGCTTGATCACGTGATCGGCCTGGAGCTTATTGAAGCCGGGCCGATCACGTGATCAAGCCCATAATGCACTGGGGCCGATCACGTGATCGGCCCCATAATGCACTAGGGCCGATCACGTGACCGGCCCCATAATGCACCGCGCCGGATGTGACGTCCGGCCGGTGCATAGAAGGACACAGAGGGCGGCAGATTCCAAATACTGCGGGCAGAGAGGACACAGAATAATGCTGCCCAGCGGGGTGTGCACTACACCACACAGGAGTGGTGAATGAAGGGTGGCCACGCCTACCCAGTCCCCCAACCACGGGGACTGCAGTAAGTTTAAACTTCTTTTTCACATGTTTAATAGGGACACTTTAGATGAGAAAGGGATAGATAGGGAGCAGCTAGGAAGGTGTAGGGACAGCTAGTGATAGTGTAGGCTCTTAGATTCAGGTGACAGGTTCCCTTTAAGCAAAATATCAATCAATCTGCAAATTGCTACAAAAAAACTGAACTAGCAAACCTTACAAAAAAACAAATTTTGTGTCATTCTCAAAACATTTGGACATGACTGTGCATAAATGTATGTATGCATGTATGTCTGTCTGTGTATACATATGTGAAGTCCAATAACTTTTTATATTAATGAAATCAGCTGTAAGCCATTAAGCATTCAGTCCTGGCTACTTATGCAGCATTGGTTTTGTATCTGACTTAGGCTGAAGGCACACTGTCCAATTTCCTTGCACGAATGTAATGCGAGGGAGACTTGTATTGCACTCGGACCAGTATCATTAAATGATACTGGTGCCATTAGTGCGAGTTCCTTGCATTACACTCGCATTGCGAGTGGACGATGAAAGTCTATGGGTACGAGAAAATCTTGCACCCATACAGCACATGGTGCGATAGTCGCACGCGCTTGCTGTCAAAATCGCTTTAAACTCTGTGGCTGTCAAAGCCGCAGAGTTTGAATTTGCCAGTTTCACGGTACAGTTAAAAAATCATCTTGCGCTGGATTGCACTAGATCCGGGGCAATCCGACGATCCCTAACATGGGGGTATATTGAGCCGGATCCAACAAAAAATCGGATGCGGGAGCTGGACGCCCCCTGCTGGAGTTTAGCAGCGAGCGCTGCTAACCTTCAGCACCAGGAGCTGTATCCCGGCTGTGATTTCAGGACCACGGCAGCAGGGACAGCTCCTCAGTTACATTAGCACAGCGGCTGGTACTTTATGCAATTTGCGTACAGTACCAAGGACAGCTCCTCACTATAGGAGCCGTCCCTGCTGGTACTGTACGCAAATTGCAAACATTACCGCTGACTGCTCCTGTCAGGAGCCGCCGGGTTTTAATGTAATTTAATCAACACAGACAATTAGCGGCTTTTATTTAATAAACCTATTAACCCCTGCTGACCCAGTGTGTCATGTCACCATGTGTCCAGGGAGTGTGAACACTCCCTGGACACATGCTGGCACTACAAAAAGACCGGGTTAACCCTGCATATTCCAGTTTAATAACTGCATCTGCAGCCTCTGTGCTGACATGCCGCACAGAGGCTGCAGATGCAGTTAATATGCAGCAACAACTCCGAAAATTAATAATTAACTCTACAGCTGGATTTTTAAAAATCATCTTGCACCGCTGTTGTCACAGTGATGCAAGATGATTTTTAACTGTATCGGGACACCGGGAAATTCAAACTCCGCAGCTTTGACAGCCGCGGAATTTAAATTTACCAGCAGATGCTGTTCGCGGACCTGAAGTTTGCTTCAGGACCACGGACAGCATCACACGACACGCACCACTCACGCACCACACTCGCAGCACACTCGCAGCATGCACACTCACCACAAGCACCACACTCTACTACAAACACAAAAAACACGCATAACACTCGCAACATTTGTCGTGCATCAAACACGCTCTGTGTTTGATGCATGACTGTGTGCCCCCAGCTTTAAGTAAGCTTTTGTTGCCCACAGGTCGGTTATTTGCTTACAGGTTAATTGTATTCGGTATCATTAAAGTTAATATGATCAATCTTTGCTTGCATAACGTTAAATCATTTTATGTAATACTCTTGTATAAATATCTTGCAATGGTTACATGCACTTGTATTTAAAAGTTATGTTATTTGAACATATGTTATAAAACCTAATAAACACATTTGAACAACAGTTAATTGTATGTTTGAATATTTTATACTGTAACAGATCACTCACACAGTGTTAAATTAAATCTTTCTTTTCATTTCTTTCTGTCTCATAGTGAAGGACATGGTAAGATCACCGTTTTTGCAGTCAAAATGGCTTTGGCCACTCTGTGTGGGGGAAAAATTATGGACAAATTAAGATGTAAGTCCAAGCTTTACATTCTTCATTTATTTGTTTAAGACACTTTTTATGACTTGTTTAAGAAAGAGGGGGTGGGAAAAAAGGAAAGGTGCATTGCCTTACTCATTAAATCGTGTGACTTAAGATGTGAAACAGTGCCCACCAAATAACCGGAGAACAGGATGTGTGGGTAGAACAGGATGCCCCCAAAGACTGGTGACTCTACGTTATGTTCCAGCTGTAAGGACATGTGACTGTTGCAGGCAGGCATAGGCCGCCATAGTATTGCATTCGACACCGCTGAAGCAATTGATTTACTGCAGCAGTCTCATGCCTTTTTTGCGGAAAGTGGAAGCATGACGAGAAGGAGATCCAGGCAGGCCTTGAGCAGGAAGGGTGGTGGATCGGTAAGGTGCATATTATTCAGCATGCTAGGATGTTGTTGTTTTTTTTCTTTTTGGAAGAGGGGTTAATTTGGCAGAACACAGTCCCTTAAATCATCACTCCAGTGGTTTTTATTTTTTCCATTGCTGGAGTGGAGGTTTAAATAGAAGCCCCCTGCTCCCTGTCTTATATTCGCCCTCCGACGCTTTCTTACTTGTTCGGCATTACTTCACTCCCACTGCACTAGCTGGAAGTCAGAAGTTACATCACAAGCACGCAATACAATTCTATGAGACCAAGACCAGAGCGATGCTTTCATAGACTTGTATTGAGTTTCGCTCCCACAAACACGGGAGCTGCTGGCAGGTCACGAATCGCCACAGATCAACAGGAGCGGTAATGATATAAAATGAAAACACTGGAGAGTGAGTATAAGACAGGGGTCAGGGGACTTAGATTTGCACTCCATCAGTGCAATAAAGAAAAATGCTAGAGTGGTGCTTTAACTCCTTCACAACATTTAATATACCTATATATTATGGTTGGATAGGGGCTCCCAGGAAATGACGTATAGCTACGTCATGGCAATTGCATGGAGAGAAAAGACAGGGCCCACTACAATTACAATAGTATAAATACTGGGTGTTTGTGTGCAAAAACGAAGCCAATGTAATCAAGAAAAGAAATTGCACATAGAGCAAGCACAACCAACATATTATAAATTACAAAGAACAATAATGGCAATTGCGTGGGGCACAGGAGCCACCAGAAACTCTGCGTAAGTGGTAGCTGATCTTCGGCTGTCGCAGACAGAGCCAGTGCCTGCACTGCCCCTGGCTGTTTAACCCACTAAATGGTGTGTTCAATAGAGATTGAAACATTTAGGATAGAGGGGAATGGGATCCAGCTCACCACTCGGTTCAGTTTGAAGCCAGGAATTTGTCAGATGAGACATGAAGATCCATGTAAAAAAGGGGAAGTTCCAGCAACTTTACTAAACAGGGGTCAAAATCCCCATGTAATCAGCAATACGTTTCAAGCGTGCAGTACGCTTTTTGTCAAGCTTGACATGAGGCATTCTGCACGCTCAAAACACGATGCCGATTATACGGAAATTTTAATCCCAGTTTATTAGAGTTGTTTGGAGATTTAATGAAGCTGGAATTTCCCCTTTTTTTTTTGTATGCAACATTTAGGAGGCTTGGAGATGGAGTGCTCTCCCTCTCCCATGCGATCTACACCCCTGCAATGAAAACATGGGCTGCCAATCGATGCCATGGCAATCCAAGGTCAAATAATGACATCTGGGCCTGCCAGCTGTGGTGGCCTGTTAGACCATGCCAGGAGCATAGTCTCAGAGGCGTTATGTCAATGTCAAACTGAAAGGTGTAATGTGTTGCAATGCTTTAGCAGTACAATACATTATACTAGTGATCAGAATAATAAAAGTTAATGTCCCATATAGGGACTAAGGCTGCGTACACACATTGTATATTTTTGTGTGCTTTTTTGCGCACGCTTTTCAAAATACGCAATGTGCTTTTTGTCTGCCGGCAAAGTGAATGGGAAATTCACTTTGCCGTGCAGACAGAGCGTAAAAATATGCTGCGCTTTTATAGGAAAAAGCGCCTGCGTGGAAAGAATGACCATGTCAATTCTTTATGCAACAGCGCCGACGCTTTTTCCTATAAGGGCAGGCGCTGCTCCATCTGAAGTCACAGAAGGGAGGAAAAATCCTGCTTCCTCCTCCCCTCTGTGACATCTGTGACCGCCCCCACTTGATTTCGCAGTGTATTAATATACACTGCAAAATCAAAGTTAAATAAGGACCTGTGGTGATGTCAGAGTGACATCACGGTCATGTGATATGTATCACATGATCGCGAGCAGCCAACCAGCGCCCGTGACGTCACTCTGACATCACGGCAGGCCCTGGCAGGACGAGACCTCTGCATCGGAAACTGGAGAAAAGGCGTCAGAGAGGTAAGTATTTGATTCTTTATTATTTTTCATACATTTGACTTTATTTAACCCCTTCAGGACCCAGCCTATTTAGACCCTTAAGACCTTGGCATTTTTTGCAATTCTGACCAGTGTCCCTTTATGAGGTTATAACTCTGGAACGCTTCAACCGATCCTAGCGATTCTGAGAATGTTTTTTCGTGACATATTGGGCTTCATGCCAGTATTAAATTTAGGTCAATAATTTTTGCGTTTATTTGTGAAAAAATCAAAAATATGGCAAAAAGTTTGAAAATTTAGCAATTTTCAAATTTTTTATTTTTTTTTTCTGCTAAACCAGAGAGTTATGAGACACAAAATAGTTTCACATCAGCACAATTTTGGGAGAAAAAAAATTTTGTTAGGAAGTTATAAGGGTTCAAAGTTCATGAACAATTTTTCAACCAAAATTTACAAAACCAATTTTTTTAGTGACCACATCACATTTGAAGTCCCTTTGAGGGGTATACATGACAGAAAACACCCAAAAGTGACACCATTGCAAAAACTGCACCCCTCAAGCTACTCAAAACTACATTCAAGAAGATTATTAACCCTTCAGGTGCTTCACAGCAACTAAAGCAAAGTGGAAACAAAAAATGGATATTTTAATTTTTTTATCAAAAATGTTCTTTTTGCCTCAATTCTTTCATTTTCACATGGGCAACAGGATAAAATGGATCTTAAAATGTGTTGTGCAATTTCTCCCGAGTACACCGATACCTCATATGTGGTCATAAACCACTGTTTGGGCGCACGGCAGGGCTCAGAAGGGAAGGAGCGCAATTTGAATTTTGGAGCTAATTTTACATTCAAAAAGTGAAATGGCGCTCCTTCCCTTCTGAGCCCTGCCGTGCGCCCAAACAGTGGTTTATGACCGCATATGAGGTATCGATGTACTCAGGAGAAATTGCCCAACAAATTTTAGGATGAATTTTATCCTGTTGCCCATGTGAAAACAAAAAAATTTAGGCTAAAAGAAAATGTTTGTGAAAAAAAAGTACTTTTTCATTTTCACAGATCAATTTGTAAAGCACCTGGGGGTTCGAAATGCTCACTACCAATCTGGGGGGGTCTAGTTTCCAAAATGGGGTCACTTGTAGGGGAGCTCCAATGTATAGGCACACAGGAGCTCACCAAACGTGACATGGTGTTTGCTAACAATTTGAGCTGATTTTCATTCAAATTGTTAGCGGACACCATGTCTCGTTTGGAGAGCCCCTGTGTGCCTAAACATTGGAGCTCCCCCACAAGTGACCCCATTTTGGAAACTAGACCCCCCCAGGGAACGTATCTAGATGTATAAGTGAGCACTTTGAACCCCCAGGTGCTTCACAAATTGATCTGTAAAAATGAAAAAGTACTTTTTTTCCACAAAATGTTTTTTTTTCATTAATTTGTGAAGCACCTGGCTGTTCAATATGCTCACTACCCATCTAGATAAGTTCCCTGGGGGGTCTAGTTTCCAAAATGGGGTCACTTGTGAGGGAACTTCAATGTTTAGGCACACAGGGGCTTTCCATACGCGACATGGTGTCCGCTAATAATTGGAGCTAATTTTCCAGTCAACTTGTTAGCGGACACCATGTCGCGTATGGAGTGCTCCTGTGTGCCACCAGCATTGCCACCAGCACAAGGGCAACTGGAAAAGCTGGGGTACAGCACCAGAGAATGGTGCCTCTAATGTGCTATTTTCTAGGGTGGCTGTGGGTTGCAATTTGCAGCATGGGGGGCCACAACATTTGGGTCTCTCCACAATGAGGATTGCATATTTTTGGTCCAGCCAGGTACAACTTGGCAGCTACGGACTGCCAGCAACCCCCAGCTGCCTCGTTGTTCCTGGCTGGCAACCAAAAATACAGCAAAGCCCATTTTTTTTTTCTAGGACTAATTCTAGAGAAAAAAATGGCATGGGGCTCCGCCATATTTTTGGTCCAGCCAGGTACAACTTGGCAGCTGCGGACTGCCAACAACCCCCAGCTGCCTCGTTGTACCTGGCTGGCAACCAAAAATACAGCAAAGCCCATTTTTTTTTCTAGGACTAATTCTAGAGAAAAAAAAAATGGCGTGGGGCTCCGCCATATTTTTGGTCCAGTCAGGTACAACTTGGCAGCTGGGGGCTGGAATCAGCAGCATGGAGAGGCCCAAGTGTTCTGGACCCCCCATGCTGCGAATTGCAGCCCACAGCCACCCCAGAAAATGGCGCATTCATTGAAGCGCCATTTTCTGGCGCTGTACCCAGACTCTTCCAGTTGCCCTGGTGGCGGTGGCAAACTGGGTAATAAAGGGGTTAATGCCAGCTTTTTATTGGCAGCTGGCACTGAGCCCGAGAGTCATAATATAGGGCCAATGTTAGACCCCCCATTAGGAATCTCTGGTAAATAGTCAGAAAATACACACAGAGAAAAATCTTTTTATTTGAAAAAAAAAACACAAACAAAATCCGGACTCCATCTTTATTATTAAGATCCGACGTAGTCCACAACGAAGGTCCCACAACGCTTGATCGCCTCTGCTACATCCAGAGACTGCAGCAAGGGATCAAGTGTCCTCTTGTTGTAGTCTCTGGGGTCAGAGTCATGGTGCACGGTACGGCAGATCATTGCCATACAGTGCACCATGACTGACCCCAGTGACTACAACAAGAGGACATTTGATCCCTTGTTGTTGTCTCTGGGGTCACAGTGATGAAGCACAGTACGGCAGATAATTGCCATGCAGTACTTCATGACTGTGACCCCAGAGACTACAACAAGGGATCAAGTGTCCTCTTGTAGTCTCTGGGGTCAGAGTTATGGTGCACCGTCCGGCAGATCATTGCCATAGAGTGCACCATGACTGACCCAGTGACTACAACAAGAGGACACTTGATCCCTTGTTGTAGTCTCTGGGGTCACAGTGATGAAGCACAGTACGGCAGATAATTGCCATGCAGTACTTCATGACTGTGACCCAGAGACTACAACAAGGGATCAAGTGTCCTCTTGTAGTCTCTGGGGTCAGACTCATGGTGCACGGTACGGCAGATCATTGCCATACAGTGCACCATGACTGACCCCAGTGACTACAACAAGAGGACACTTGATCCCTTGTTGTAGTTTCTGGGGTCACAGTCATGAAGCACAGTATGGCAGATAATTGCCATGCAGTACTTCATGACTGTGACCCCAGAGACTACAACAAGGGATCAAGTGTCCTCTTGTTGTAGTCACTGGGGTCAGTCATGGTGCACTGTATGGCAATGATCTGCCGTATGGTGCACCATGACTCTGACCCCAGAGACTACAACAAGAGGACACTTGATCCCTTGTTGCACCCTTGCACCCATCCATCCACCCATGCACCCATCCATCCACGCATCCATGCACGCACCCATGCACCCATCCATCCACGCACCCATGCGCCCATTCATCCACGCACCCATACGCCCATCCATCCACCCATGCACGCACCCATGTGTCTATCCATCCATGTGCCCATGCACGCACCCATGCGCCCCATGCACGCACCCATGCGCCCCATGCACGCACCCATGCGCCCCATGCACGCACCCATGCGCCCCATGCACGCACCCATGCGCCCCATGCACGCACCCATGCACGCACCCATGCGCCCCATGGACGCACCCATGCGCCCATGCACGCACCCATGCGCCCATACATCCACCAATGTACACCTCCGGTCACTACTCCAAAGCCCCCACCCCTACAGCACAGCACACTCACTCGAGTATAAGCCAAGGGGAGCTTTTTTAAAAACTGTGCTGAAAAACTCTGCGTATGCTCGAGTACATGTGGTATTCCAATAATAAATACATATATTTATGTAAAACTAAACAAAAAAAGTACACATTTGATATTGCCGCATAACTACCCGATCTTTAAAACTGTTACACTATTTAACTCCTTTAGTCAAAGAAGAGAAAAAAAAAGTGGCAAGAACCATATGGTTTTTCATCACACTGAAAGGATTTTCACATGATTACGGTAATTACACAACAGGTCTGGAAACGCATTATCGCTCTCCCTAAAAATCTGTGATCCAAAATCCATATGCCTTCTGAGCCATGCAGTCTACCTAATCTATATTTAGCGTTCATATTTGTCATTAAAGGGGCTCTACTCACTACAGTAATTTATGGGGTGCAAGTTTCCAGAAGCACAAGCTGGGCCCAATGTACAAGCATTACAATGTTCAGGCATTACTGTACAATGACAGATTTGCTATTTTCAGTCAGCAACATCTATTGCTGCTTGTTTCTGGAAAACACCCATGGAGTCAAAATAGTCACTATACCTCTAGATGAATTCCAGTTTCCAAAATGGGGTCACTTTGGGGGGATTCGGCTCTTACACCACTTAGAGGTTCAGTATATAGAGTCTGAAATTGATTCTAGGAAAATCTGTGCTCCAAGAGTCAAATAGCGCTCCTTTCATTGCTCGTCTCCTCATGTGGATGAGCTCTACTGTACGGCCACATGTGCGGTATTGCCACGTTCAGCTGAAATCTTGACACCTTTTGTTGCCATTTGTAATACATTTCTCCATGTAACATCTGGGGCTAAAACTGCGGTATATTTTTGTTGTAAAAATTGAATTATTTTTTTGTTCACCGCCCAAAGGTATATTACTCTGTGACACATCTGTGGTGTCAAAATAGATCACTGCACCCCTAGATGAATTCATTAAGGGGTGTAGTTTATAAAATCATGTAAAGTGGCTCTGCTTTTCTGACACCTTAGGGGCTCTGACAATGTGACATGGCACCTCAAACCATTCCAGCAAAATCTGTACTCCAATATGGTCTTCCCTTCCTAGCTTGGCACTATGCGCCAAATGTAGTTTTCGACTACATATGAGGTTTCAGCATACTCAGAGGAAATTGCACAACAAATTGTATGGTCCATTTTCTCCTGTTACTCATGTGAAAATGAAAATTTTGGGACAAAAGCAACATGTTTTTTGGAAAAATTAGTTTTTTTCATTTTCACGACTCAACGATAAAATTCTGTGAAGCACCCGTAGGTTCAAGGTGCTCAGCACACCTCTTAATAAATTCTTCATGGGGTGTAATTTGCAAAATGGCATCACTTGGGGGGGAGGTTTCTACTGTTTAGGCAAATCAGGGGCTCTGCAAATGTTACATGGTGTCCACTATCTCTTCCAACCAATTTTGCACTCCAAATATCAAATGGTGCTCCATCCTTTATGAGCCGTGCCATGCGCCCAAACAGTAGTTTTCTACCACATATAGGGTATCGGCGCACTCGGAAGAAAATGAATCGTACAATTTGTTGTGCAATTTCTTCCATTACTCTTCAAAATGACAAAATTTGGCAATAAAGCAATATGTTTGAGGAAAAAAGTTTAACTTTTTCATTTTTTCCTTCCAATTTGTTTTAATTCCTGTGAAACACCTTAAGGGTACCTTTACACGCCGCAACTACTACCGGCGATCGGAGGCAACTAAACGTGCGCGTGCACGTTTTTGAAGGTTGCGTCCGAACGCCAAAGGCGCATTTATACACCGCAATTGCGCCCTCAACCTAAGGTGATGTGTCGTCCCGGAAGTTCCCACACCAACATTGGGAAACATCCGGTTGACTCCTGACGCCGCTTCACACGCAGCAATCCCCAAAAGAATGTGGGCGTACATGTTCAGCGCCGCAAGAACATAGGCGTGACAGACTTGTGTATTCCGCGCCTCAAACACGCTGATTAGGCAACGAAATAGCGTCATGATTGGCCAGCCTGCGCAGGAAGGCTGGCTAATACATGACGCCATTGCAATTGTGTAGTTTGAATGGACAGCTCATCAAAGATGGCACCCTGTGAAGGGACAGCCAATGGTAACACAGTAGCCCCCACCAATCATCGCTGGGGGGCAGTATCAGCACGCTGTGGCACACCTCTGGGAAATCAGTAGTAGACTCTGATTCCATCCCTATCGCCCCTTCACACGCCGAAACCAGAGAAATTCTCCTTCAGGGTTGCGTCTGGTTTTGAACAATGCTCTGAAATCGCAACCGGGATCAACTTTCAACATCACCACTGGGTTCCACAATTACACACCGCAATTGCGTAGCAATTTCAGGGCCACGGTGACGAAACTCCGGATTGCCTCTCAGTTGCTACACCGTAGTTGCGGTGTGTAAAGGTACCCTTAGGGTTATTGAACTTCTTGAATGTGGTTTTGAGCAGTCTGAGGGGTGCAGTTCTTGGAGTCACTTTTGTGTATTTTCTGTCACATTGGCCCCCCTTAAAGTCACTTCAAACATGATTTGATCCCTAAAAAAATTGGTTTTGTTAATTTTGTGAGAAAAATTAGAAATTGCTCATAAACTTTTAATCCTTCTAACATCCTAAAAAAATAAAATTATGTTTAAAAAATGGTTCTGATGTAAAATAGACATGGGGGAAATGTTATTAACTATTTGTGTGATATAACTATCTGGTTTAAAAACATGAAAATTCAAAGTTTGAAAATTGTGAAATTTTCTAATGTATTTAAAATTTTTATAAATAAATGCAAATCGTATTGCCAAAACTTTACAACTACGGTAACATGAAGTACAATGTCACGAAAAAATAAAATATTCTCGGAATCACTTGGATCCATTGAAGCGATCCAGAGTTTTTACCACATAAAGACACTGGTGAGAATGTAAAAAAATTGACCTGGTCAGGAAAGTGAAAACAACTCGGGGATGAAGGTGTGAACAGTATTTCTCAAGAGTCTAATAACCTGAATGTAATTAACTAAACTTATAAATCTTAATTACTGGTGAGCTAAATGCCAACAGATAAATTGTCTAATCTGTGAGTGATTTGCACTAATCGCATGAGCAGTGGAGAGTTTCAAACTCTTTAAACCGTGTTTTGTATGTTTTTTGCAGATATTTTCTCTTTGATATCGGATTCTAGTGGTGTCATGGTTTACCAGAAGTATGACCAGTTTTTGAAGGAGGTACTAAAACTGCCAACTGCTGTGTTTGAAGGACCCTCCTTTGGTTACACGGAGCAATCTGCAAGGTCTTGTTTCTCACAACAGGTAAAAAGAATTCAGCAATCATGAGCTTGTGAAGCTCTATTACAGTGTTCCCCAACTCTAGTCCTTAAGGTCCACCAACAGTGCATGTTTTCAGGATTTTCTTAGCATTTGACAGTTGGTAATTTAATATCCTGCACACTGTCAATTGCTAAGGAAATCCTGTAAAAATGCCCTGTTGTTGAACCTTGAGGACTGGATTTGGGAAACTTTATTCTATAAGGCTCCCCTCAAACTGAGGGCAGTTTCACACCAGTGTTTTTTTTGGTATTGGGCAAAAACCACATCTGACCGGATACATTTTTTGCCCTTAAACCGGATTAAACTGTACTGGTATTATACCAGATCTGTATGACGGTTCTGTTATAACATTGGTATGGTTTAATCTGGCTGCATCCAGTATTGTCTCTGTTTGCCTGTTTTGAATACGTATCAGATATCTGAATGTTTGGCACAGACCCTGAACCTGGCACGGGGACTTAATTGAGAAGTCTGTGATTATATACTCGCGTGTCTCGCTGCTGTGGTCACTTCTGGGTCCTCTCTGCACTGCCTGTTGAACAGCCAATCACACGCCCAGTCTCTGTGACAGCGGTCATGACTGACTTTTGCACCCCACCAATTGCATCTGTGATTGGTTGCTGGCAAAGTGGATGGGGTGCAACAGCCAATCACAGAGGCTGTCACAGACATTGGGCATCTATGATTGGCTGTTCAGCAGCCAATGCAGTGAATGTTACATGAGGCTAATGAGCATGACACGGAATTGACCGCAGCAGCGAGACAGGTGGGTATAATATACATTGAAGTCCCTGTTCAGGGTCTGTGCCCAAACACTCAGTAGGCATGCTGGATCAGGTTTTACCGGATCAGGAATGATGCTCTAAAACCAGATCCGGAACCCTTTGACAAACATTGTAAATCATGCCGCAGTATGCTGGATCCACTTGGAAGCGTTTTTTTTACTGGGCTTTCAGTTTTTGGGCTCTGTTAAAAGACGGTTTTGTCTGGATCTAGCAGCAACCGGATGCAACCTAATACAACCGAAAATTGTGGGGTGCCCATTGAAAATCAAAGGGCACAAACCAGATCAGGTTTGCATTCCAGTTTTAATTAAAAAAGCCTGATCTCCATCGGATTCCATATGTGAAAGCACCCTAACATAATGGCTCATATATATAATGGATGCTTTGATGTTCTAATGGATTCAAAGTAAAACAAGGTAGGCATTCATGTATGTTTTTATGCCAACGACGACACCCCTCAAAGGGTACTCTAAACATCAGTGTGAACAAAGCCTAATAATATAAAGGAATTAAATTTTTTGTTTAGCACAAAGTCACTAAAAAGATTGTATCTTTTATTATGTAAAATAAACTCCAATTATAGCGATTTTTTTTTTTTTAATTTATTTGTGAAGTACTGCCTAAAAATGGGTTTACATTACAAGACTTGTGGCATTAAATGCCCACTGATCGCCCTTTATTGGCTGATAGCATGTTTACACAGGCAGACCCCATTAAATATAAGGATAGGTTAGGCTGACATTGTTCTTAGTGACACGTGGGGATGTGCTGCAGAGAACAATGATCTCTTAGGCAAACCAAAAGATAATGTCACGTAATAATCATTAGAAGAAAGAAAAGGGAGCGAACATAGGGTTTTATCTTTTTTTGGGATGGTAATCGCCCCTCAATGGTTAGACTCACCTTTTTGGGTTGGGTTGGGTTGAGTCACAACCAACTGAAGAAACTTAAGGAACAATGGCCGCTGCAGGTGCCCCGCTTATGGGATGAAGATGAAAGGAGAAAGGAGAGTCGGGCTCTAAATCCTGCGCAGACCAATAAAACGTTAATCCAATGTCATTCGTTATTCTTTATTTCCACCAACGTGTTTCCCAGCAGGACCTGCTGCTTCATCAGGGCTAGCCCTGATGAAGCAGCAGGTCCTGCTGGGAAACGCATTGGTGGTAATAAAGAATAACGAATGACATTGGATTAACGTTTTATTGGTCTGCACGGGATTTAGAGCCTGACTCTCCTTTCTCCTTTCAACTTAATAATCATGCAATAATAATCAGTGCTCCTTAAGAATACATTTCTATACATGGTTATGTTGCCCATATGCTATTGTGTAGCCCCCAAAGTGATTAACGTGGGTACTACATGGGAACATAGCTCTCCCAACTGCCGTAACATAGTAGTGAGTTGGGTTTTAGGTCCCATGGTGGTTAAAGGGTTTAAGCGCTTTTTGGGGAGTTAGCTTTAAAGTGTATAGTGTAAGGTTTAGGCTGTTTTTAAAGAGGACCTGTCACTTCCCTGGTGACTGGCTAACTGAATGCAGCGTGTCTGCTGCATTCAGGGAAAGGGTCCCCCATGTCCCTAGTTCCCCCTGTAAGCTGTTAAAAAGAATTTATAAAGTGTACAGATAAGTAGCCGGAGGGACTTACTCAGTAATGAGTCTTTGCTGTTGGTGGTGTCCTCCCTGCCTCTAGCCCTCTCTGTGCTACGTCTTGTTCAGCCACCTTTATGTGTTTGCCCTCCTTCCCACCTCTAGCCTTCTGTGTACCAACTCCAGCCCTCTCTTGTTCAGCCTCCTGTATCTGTCATCACTGAGGGCTGTAGGTGGCACAGAGAAGACTGGAGGCGGGGAGGACACCAGCAACAGCGATGACACAAACAGGAGGCTGAACAAGAGAGGGCTGTAGGTGGCACAGACAAGGCTGGAGGCAGGGAGGACACCAGCAATAGCGATGACTCATTACTGAGTAAGGCCCACCGGACTCCTTATCTGTACACTTTATAAAGTCTTTTTAACAACTCACAGGGGATGACTCCTTCCCTGAATGCAGCAGATACTCTGCATTCAGTGCTGCAATTAGTTAGCATAGCACCAGGGGGATGACAGATCTTCTTTAACCACTTCTTTTGCAGATATGGATACAAGTCTGAGGTATCTTTAGACTCTGTGTGGTTGCTGGGGTAAATCCCTCATCAACTAAGTGGCAGGGTTCAGATTGGCTTTGATTGGCCACCTGGACCTCTGAGGTGACTAGCAGCCTGATTGTCTAGGTGTTTTGAGCGCGAAGAGTGGGAGATATACCCCTGCCCCTTTCCTCCCGAGGTGAGAACCTGTCAGCGCAGAGCTTGGAGAAGACTCAAGCCCACCCACGCAATCCTGGAAGGTTTCTGATAGACTCCATCTTGTCGAGAAGCTTTTCTTCTGGAAAAAGTTGCTCACATAAATTGGGTGTATTCTGGAATTCGCTGGTCTTTATTTATTCAGCATGGATGTTTTCCCATCCAGTATTTTTATTTTTTTTTTTAAATAAATTTAACTTTAATAGATAAGAGTAAGGGTGCCTTCACATTAGCGTTCCCCTCCGCAGCGTTCTGCGGAGGGGATCCGCAATGTGAACGCAGCACCGCAAGCCCCTATGTTTAGAATGGGAGCGCACGGTGCTGTGCTTGACAGCGCAAGACCGTGCGCACCCATTCACTCCCATATGTGATCTGTGCGCAGGTGGATGCCTGCGCACAAATCACACACTCTCCCCCGCACCAGGGACGCAACATGAGGGGAACGCTAATGTGAAGGCACCCTGACAATACAATACAGTAGTCTTCCGAAGTTAAACAATATAAGTAATAATACACAAGTTCCAGGCTGTACCGAGACAGTTTAGTTATCATAATTACGGGGCTACCCGTGGCGCCATTACAAGACACTTAGTAGTGTTTTCAAGTTTACCCCTAGCCGATGACCCTAAGCAGCTCGGCCTGTCAGAATTACCCTGAAAAAATAACATTAGAGAAGAGAGTAAAGAGCAAGACCAAAGAAAAGTGCACAGCACAACAGGAGAATGCGGTCAGCAAGATGGAAAGGTAGTGGAGAGAGAGGGAGGGTAATCAGGGAAAGGGGTACTGAAGTGGGGAAAGGTGTCCAAGGTGATATATGATATAGGTTCGTCTCATCCACCAGTGCTGTATATTTGTCACCATTCAGTGTTTTTAAAGAATATTTATGGATTGTTTATTGATTGTATTGTTGTAACCCGAAGTAAAGCCTCACAGCCATATTTATGCCAGCTTTTAGTTTCACATCTTCATTTATAGATTTAAGTTTGGAGGGGGTAAGTGGGGTCTATGTTCCCATGACTTGTGTAAAAAGTCTACTATTCACCCTCTGAAGAAAGCTACTTTTAAGGGTCTGTTCAGGCCTATTTTTTTTTTTTTACTTTGGGCCTAAGAACATAATAGGCCGGTGGTTGCGTAATTACCTGCCTGTTATGCCCGGCGCAGATCTCGGCCAGCACTGAGCGGACTGACCATTATTGATGAGCTTCCGAGGCTCCCAGTGATGTCTCATCTACAAAGCAGAAGCTTCTCTTTCGTACTGCTTTGTTAATGTGTGACATCATGCTGTTATCATACTAATTTAATTGACAGCCTAAGTGCAGAGAGCTGGCTGTCCATCAGCATGAAGTTAGCAGTCACGCCCCTTCGACAGAGAGCCCAAAAAGCAGGAGTTGCTTTGTTGACGTGCAGAATCGCCTGCAGGAGCCGTCCGTCCACTCAAATCCAGTGCCGGTAGAACAGGCAGGAAGTTAACAACTTTAATTTTGTTAATTCTTAATCCCATAGCTAAAAAATAAAATTGTCCCGAATTACACCTTGGACCATGTGCACCAGTTGAGTATTTTGGTGTGTTTTTTACCTGTGTATTTGTAGCCAAAACCAGGAGTGGAACGATCAGAGAAAAAGTAGAAAACGTCACCACTTCTGTATTTATCACCACTCCTGGTTTTGGCTACAAATACGGAGGTAAAAAACTCACCAATACTCAACGTGGCACTGGCCTTAATGCATGGCATTGACTACAGCTTCATGTTAAGTCCTCACTGATGATTGCTGTTTTACTGAGATATAGAACTAAATGGAAGTCAGAAAACTTGCTACCTTTAATCTGTGTAAGAAGCAAAGAATTGTAAAAAATGTGTTTTCTCTAATGATGGAATGACATATCTTAAATCATCTATAGATGTTCGCACCTGTATGTTGGGTATGCATGACTAATAGATTAGATAGATCATTTTATTTTTGGATTGGGACTGAATTCAGCCCTGGTATTTGAAGGCACATAGACCCATACCCAGAGCATATCAAAACCAATCCACTAAAATTGATATTACCATTATACAGTGACCATATAAAAGTATGCCAGGTCTTGTAGGTGTGTACAGTAAGATGTAAACTAACGGCACATTTCTTGCCTGTGGATCTACAAATATGTGTGGCTTGTTTAGAATAAAATATTTTATCATTCCGTTTTTTTTCCCCTGTTTCCTCCTGCTGGGATCCGTTACTGGCTTTGGCAAAAAAGTATGGAATAGAACATGGACCTCAGATACAGGCATGTAAACAAGCCCCTAAACTGGCCACCTCATAATGACATGACAAATGATGTGTTGTTTGGGGAAATGCACTTTTTAGCACCCATTTACAAAGATAGACACCTAATTACATAAAGAATGTTTTGCCCAAAATGTAACTTTGAACTTTTTGTTCAAAGTTACATTTTGGGCAAAACATTGCTTTATGTAATTAGGTGTCTATCTTTGTAAATGGGTGCTAAAAAGTGCATTTTTTAATGTATTTTATGATTTTGCCCTTTTGCCTAAAACAAAGGGAACATTAATCAAGTAGCAGAATCCGCAGCCCCCCCTCCTTAATCATTGCTGCTTTCCCAGATCAAAGACTGAGGTGTTACAATGAAGAATATCTTCACACTGTATGTGCATGTCTTCTGTCTGGGAAGCCAGCGCTAAATGAGGAGGTGGTATTCTTCTGCATGTACCTTGTGATAAGACTGCTGAAATGTTATCTGTACAGTACAAGACATGTGACTGTAGTATAATATAATAAAATCAAATGTCCAATAACTTTCGTTTCGCCTCACATCAATGTATCTCCAAAATCATCAGTGCTGCCTCACCTGAGGTCCACTGATGACACATGAAACTAAACAAAAAGATTTTTCATACAAAAATCAAGTTTATTTATAAAATTCATACAATTATAATTTAATCAGGTACCATATTCAAGCTAAAATTAATAATTATTACGATAAAGAAATAACGTGAGGTTTACTCTACCATTTCTAGTGTAAGGGTGCGTGCACACGATCAGGATACGCAGCGTTTTGGACGCAGCGTCTTGCCGCTGCGTAATACAGTACTAGCATAGTGGATGGGATTTCAAGAAATCCCATCCTCACTATGCGTAACCCACCCGCAGCGTCTTTGGAGCTGCGGTGCGAGTTGCCGGCAGTCCGCTCCTCCGCAGCATGTTCATTTCATGCTGCGGAGTCGGAAGCGGCTCCCATCGGGTGACTGCAGGGAGAAGCCGCCCCGCAATCGCCGCACACAGTGAGTACAGGGCGGTTGCGATCTCCCTACGGCCACCCGCGGCTTCCCTCAGGTCAGGAGGAGCTTCGTCCAACATGCAGCTCCTCCGGACCATGTGCACACACCCAACACTTGCCTGTGGTGATAACCTGGGCTATGTGCACATAATATCTCATGATAGAGATCCAACAATCATCCACTATGTGCTCATATTAACTTTCAGGTAAGATACTATATTATTTATAACAGCCCTCCTAGGTATTTCTACCTTATGGCCTTTATCACTTCTAATAATTAGGTTGCTGCTGCTTACCTATATACCTCCTGACCCAGATTACTCCACGCTGTGTTGCAGAGAACCTCCACTATGCCGCCTACGCACGTTTCAAATTAGCATCTTCCTCAGGGCTGCTGCTTTATCTAATTTTCATGCTTTATATACCCTCTACTCCTGATGGGAATCGCGTCCCTGCTGAAATCAATTATCGGCGCATGACTTCCGGGTACATGCCCCCTGGTCACATGATTTCCTGTATCCGGTCCATGAGGCGCAAGCACCTTCCAGTATGCGTGGCAGCGCTGTCATACTGACCAGACGCAGGAAGTGGGGAGATTAAAAAATGTTTTGTTTAGTCTCATGTGTCATCAGTGGACCTCAGGTGAGGCAGCACTGATGATTTTGGAGATATATGTGACTGTAGTATCAAGTCTTGTAGACAGTGTATAAATTGCAAGATTTCGGCTATTTTTTTCATTAAAGATGTACAGTAGATTTTGAAGAAATATTCATAGGGCTCACAGAGGCGATGACTGACATCTGTGCATGACCTGACCAAGAGACCTTTGAATCTTTACTACCTGCCGGTATGCACGTCTGCTTAGTAGACCTGGTACAATATCATCATTGTAGAGGTCCACTAACTAGATGAGATGCATTGTGAAAACCCACTGGGGATGCTTGTAGCTGAGAAGAGGTTTGTAAGGATCTGGTACAGCTTTCACACGACTATCAACGTGGCTGCTGGACCAGAACCCTGCAAATGTTTTGATCAACACTATTAGGTAATGATATAAAATGTAAAAAAAAAAAATATTAAAGCCAGTTTTAAAGAAATATTACAGGTTTTTTTTTTTATTTCAGCACTGGAATGGTGTTTTAAATATAAGTCCCCTGCCCCCTTTCTTATACTCACCCTCTGCCATCTTCTTCTTTTTCCAACATTGCTCACACGGGTTTCTCGTGGATTGATTTGTGATCTACTGGCAGATACAGTGTTTCATAGAGTGCGCCAAAGGTCACAAATCATTGCAAGTCTACAAAGCCTCATTCAGGCCTCGTTCTGGCCCTCATAGACTTGCACTGAGACATTGTGACGTGACTTCTGGCAAGTCAAAAGTTACAGGCATATGATGGCGCCATAGGATTGGAGCAGCGCCAAAGAGGTATCAAGCTGCAGGAAAGTGAGTATAATATTGGGGACAGGGGACAGCGCCACTCAAGCACTGAGAAAAAAATAAGACCGCTGGAGTGGTGCTTTAAGCAATTGGCCATTTTCTTATGATACTGGCCATTTAAAGGGAACCAACCACCCCAAATGACCCCCCCGGACTGTTAATATGTGTCCCTACACCCAGCACACACATTTGGGGCAACCGTTTTTGCTAAAAAAAACTGTTTAGTAGAAGCTAAGATATAGCTTTATGAAGTTTAATAAATTCTGACGAATGGGTGTTACCTAGCTTGTCCTCGTGCAGTGTTCGTGCCTGTCAGCCTCCTCTTCCCCCCTCCCTTCTGTGCAAGCCGAAAATGAAAGGGGCGGGGCTCCGGCATGCCGCGTATTAGCCCCGCCCCTTTCATGACGCGGACAGGTTCTTAGAAGGCGAGAGGGGCGTGCATAATTTACCAGGCAGCAGCAGACAGGCGGGGCATTTTCGGCTTGCACAGAAGGGCTTTACTGAAGGGAGGGGGGAAGAGGAGGCTGACAGGCACGAACACTGCAGGAGGACAAAGCTAGGTAACACCCATTCGTCAGAATTTATTAAAGTTCATATTGCTATATCTTAGCTTCTACTAAACAGTTTTTTTTAGCAAAAACGATTGCCCCAAATGTGTGTGCTGGGTGTAGGGACACATATTAACAGTCCGGGGGGGTCATTTGGGGTGGTTGGTTCCCTTTAAGTTGTACTTCTTCTACTCTAGTGATTTTTATTTTTTAAATTCCTGTAAAGATTAAAGGGTTAAGTCTGCATTACTTGTATATAAACAGTTATGTGGCCATTCTTTGCTGGTTGTAGTAGTAATTTTCCTCATGTAGTAATCTGTGTAGGCAAAACTATAGGGATAGGTTGCATAATATTTTATAGTACTGACCCTCACCAGGGGAGAGGGTGAGAGGTTGTGACAAATGAAAATTGCTACTGTGTATATTGTTCACTATACCCATGTTTAATGTAAAAACTAATTATAGTTAGAAATTGCTCGTTAATATTTTTTTGTATGAGTGTATTTAATATTAATTTTTCTTATTTTTGTTTTTTAACTTGAACAGAAAAAAGTTAGCTTAAATTTATTTTTGGACACCCTTATGTCTGACCCACCACCTCAGTGTCTTGTTTGGTTACCTCTTCTGCATCGCCTGGCGAATGTAGAAAATGGTAAGTATATAATAATAATTTTTATTCACTTATATAGTGCCATTAATTCCACACCACTTTACATACAGCTCGGTCCCCATTGGAGGTCACAATCTAAATTCCCCATCAGTATGTCTTTGGAATGTGGAAGAAAACTGAAGAACCCAGAGGAAACCCATGCAAACACGGGAAGAACATATAAACTCCTTGCAGATGTTGTCCTTAGTGGGAATTGAACCCAGGACCCGAGTGCTGCAAAGCAACAGTGCTGACCACCGAGCCACCATGCAATAAAGCTTTGTACTATGTAGACATTCTTTGCTTTTTCGTATGATATAGTGTCCATTGAGAATAGAAAATTCCTATTTAAGTCATAAGATAAATAAAATCTAAAAATCCAAAACGAAAAAAGCATTTCCACAACAGGTAATTTATGTAAAGAGGCTAAGAGTACCACAGCTCTCCCTAAGGTGTGCACCCTACCTAGCAATGGAGGAGTTTCACCCAAGGTGTGTGGTTCCCCCATTCAACGATGACTTGCCCTGAAGATTTTCCTGGCCAAATCAAATAAGTCTAAGTGATGCTAAATACTGAAAAAAGGCCTCATAAGTAAAGTCCTAAATCACTCAATAATGTAAGATGCACTTAACTTTCAAAGATTCATAAGTGAAGAAACGATCTTCTTACATGGATGGTGACTTGAGCTGTTGTGGTCAATCATGGATAGAGTTAAATACAAACTCCATGGCTCAACGCATTTTTCCCCATTCAATTTTTAGGGATCATCAGGAGGGCGGAGTACAAACGGGTGTTGCATAAGCTTTAAGGAGAATAAAGGCGTTCTTAGGGGTCAATGAATCCTATGTGGAGCAGAATCGCTATGATATAGTATCTATATTGGATACATCAGCTTCCAGCTCTCAACACCTCCACCATTCTGGCTCCCTTTGCTCACATTGGTCAGCAGACCGAAAATTAAGTGCTATGTCACCTTTATTGTTTACCATAGCTGTAAACAAAAAAAAAAAAAAAGGAACGTATTGACTAATGATTACACGTGAGAAAGGAATGGTCCAACATTTCTAGATGAAACACTGTCATCTCCTTATACAGAGGTGCGAATTTGGCCCCTCTTGGGAAGATCACAGATTGTGTTCCATGAAGACAATCAGCCCGGGTTAATAAATAACTGCTGTTAGCTATAACAATATAGAATTTGAATATGTCATATTAATGACCTGTAGGAAAATAGAAGCTGAGCTGTGATTGATTGCTATAGGCAGCCTAATAAATCTCCAGCCGACAGTAAACCCACCCCCTGGCCAGGCAGTATATGTTACCTCACACATACACATAATAGACAGCTCATGTGACTGACATCTGCCTTAATTCCCTATATGGTACACGTGTTGCACATTGGCTGTTTTTAATCAGATGTTTATGTTTGGAAAATAAAGATAGCACACGTATGAGGCGAGTTGTGTGAGGTGATTTGTGCACATCTGTGTCTGTGTGGTGTGTGTGTCCCTGGGGTGTGTATGTGTGTGTCCCTGTGGGGGGGGGGGTATGTGTGGTGTGTGTCTCTGTTGTGTGTGTCTCTTTGTGGTGTGTGTATGTGTCCTGTGGGTGAGTGCATGTGTCCCTATAGGGTGTGCATGTGTGTGTGTCCCTGTGGGGGGGGGGGTGTCTGTGTGGTGTGTGTGTGTGTCTCTGTGTTGTGTGTGTCTGTGGGTGTGTGTCTCTGTGTGGTGTGTTTTCTCTGTGTGGTGTGTGTCTCTTTGTGGTGTGTGTGTGTCCCTGGGTGATGTATGTGTCCTAGGTGTGTTGTGTGTGTCCTGTGGGGGGTCGTGTGGTGTGTGCTCTTTGTGGTGTGTGTGTGTCCCTGAGGGGTGAGTGTATGTGTCCCTATAGGGTGTGTATGTGTGTGTGTCCCTGTGGGGGGGTCTGTGGGGTGGTGTGTGTGTTCTCTTTGTGGTGTGTGTGTCCCTGTGGGGTGAGTGCATGTGTCCCTATAGGGTGGCTATGTGTGTGTGTCCCTGTGGGGGGGTCTGTGTGGTGTGTGTGTCTGTGTCATGTGTGTCTCATTGTGGTGTGTGTGTGGTGTGTGTGTGTGTGTGTGTGTGTGTTGGTGTTCGGTGCGTGGTGAGTATCCAATGTTGGGGCTGCACCTTAGCGACTATACACTTGCTGTTACTCTTTGTGTGCGTGTGTTGTGTATACATGTCCCCGTGCGTGGTGAATATCTCATGTTGGGGCCCCACCTTAGTGACTATATGCTGGTATGAGCTGTTAGTCTTTGGCGCTATCATTAAGCCACTCTCATTCACAACTGTCAACTGGTAACTGTCACTTTTTCCCCATGATGTAGATAGGGGCAAAATTGTTTGGTGAATTGGAATGCGCTTGGTTAAAATGTCGCCTCACAACATAGCTTGTGACGCTCCCGGGGTCCAGACGTAGGACTGTGCAAAATTTTGTCTCTATAGCTGACATCTGTGGATTTTCCTCCAACTCTTTTCCATTCACTTTTTACCCCATTATGTAGATAGGGGCAAAATTTTTTGGTGAACTGGAACGCGCAGAGTTAAAATTTCGCCTCACAACATAGACTATGACGCTCCCGGGGTGAAGACGTGCGACTGTGCAAAATTTTGTAGCTGTAGCTGGCAGCTGTCGATTTTCCTCCCACACGTTTCCTTTCCCTTTTTCCCCATTATGTAGATAGGGCCAAAATTGTTTGGTGAACTGGAACGCGCAGGGTTAAAATTTCGCCTCACAACATAGCCTATGACGCTCCCGGGATCGAGACGTGTGACTGTGCAAAATTTTGTGGCTATAGTTGCGACGGTGTAGATGCCAATCCCGGATATACATACACACATACACACATACATACACACATTCAGCTTTATATATTAGATATCTAAAAGTAAAATAGTTTCCCATAGTAACCAATCAGAGGTCAGCTTTTGTGTGACCAGCTCTGGTAAAATAAAACCTAGATGTGTGTTGCAATGGGCAGAAAAGAATGTTCTTTTTTAGTCAGTTTTCCTAAATCTGCCCCATTACCTCAGTTATCAAATTGGTTTATTTTGGCTACAATCATTGTTACCAAATCTACTTGCAATACACAGACAAATACATTAGACAGAAGACAGAACATATTTATGATATTATCCTTTATTCTATTCTTTATTTTATATTTATATCATTCATTTATGAAAACAGAAGAAAATGCATTTGGTGACACCAGTAAACCCAGCCTGTCAGAAACCTATACCACCTCCACACCCAACCAATAATATGGCTGTGTAGTCATCTAATATATAAAGATGAGAGTATGTGTGTATGTCCACTAAAGGAATCTGCACCGTCGCATTCACAATCACGAAATTTTGCACAGTCACCCCATTTGACTCCGAAATTCATAGAATGTGTGATGAAGGGAATGAAGGGAAATGTTAATCCTTGTGCTTTTCAGTCATTTGCCAAAAAAAAAGGCTTATTTACTGTTTGTATGTGTGAGGTAATAGATATGCCTTAGCTGTTTTGACAGCCTGTATATTTATACGGTGGCTTATAGCAACCAATCGCAGATCAACTTCTGATTTGTTTCTATAGGCAAAAGAAGGACATTCATAGTATAAAACAGCTTATGCATTCAGGGAAACTACCGAATACAAATGCAGACTTCTGGAAAATGGCACACAGTGGGATATGACTGTCAGTGAAGCAGCAGTCCCACAAAACCCAAAGTATACAGCAGGAGACTACATAGATTTCCCAGTATACAGCAGGAGCCCACACAGCCCCGAGTATACAGCAAGAGCCCACATAGCCCAACTATGCGCACAGCCTTCAGTATACAGCAGGAAGCTGCACACAGCCTACAGTATACAGCAGGACTCCGCATACAGCCCCCAGTATACAATGCAAGGCCGCACGCATCCTCCAGTATACAGCAGGAGACTGTGTACAGCCCCCAGTATACAGCAGGAGGCTGCGCACGCAGCCCCCCAGTATACAGCAGGAGGCCGCGCATGCAGCCCCCAATATACAGCAGGAAGCTGCACACTCAGCCTCCCAGTATACAGTAGGAGGCCACACACAGCCCCCAGTATACAGCAGTATACCACATATAGCCCCTGTATACTGCAGGAGGACACACACAGCCCCCAGTTTTACAGCAGGAGAGCTCACACAGCCTCCAGTATACAGCTGGAGGCCACACACTACAGTATACAGCAGTAGACCGCATATAGCCCCTGTATACAGCAAGAGAACACACACAGCCCCCAGTATACAGCTGGAGGACACACACAGTCCCCGATATACAGCAGTACACCACATATAGCCGCTGTATACAGCAGGAGGACACACACAGCCCCCAGTATTACAGTGAGAAGCCGCACACAGCCCCCAGTATAGTCCCTATGTTAGAGCCTGTGCCCCACGTAGCCCCTGTGTTACACCAGGAGCCCACACATAGCCCCTGTATCAAACCGGAACCGACACACAGCCCCTGTATTACGCTTAGTGTGGATATGTGAGGCACAGGATATATTAGAGCCTGTGCCTCACATAGCCCTTGTATTACAGCTTGTGCCCACAAATAGCCCCTGCATTACACCAGGAGCCCACACACCATCCCTTTATTACACTTACAGCTTGTGTATCTCAGCTGACAGAAGCAAAACTTTGTTATAGCTATTTTGTTATAGCTAAGAATAATTAGGTACTATCTCGGGCAACGCTGAGGACTACAGCTGGTTTACTATATAAACCAGTCAATCCTTTATGAACCCAAAGTGGTGATCCAGCAGCAAAAAATCTCTTTTTGAAGTTGTGTCTAGAAGTGCATTGGGTGAACTGGTGCACTTCTAGCTTCTTGGCCTCATGCAGTATATCCCACCTAGTAGCCCCCTCCATTGACATATCAATAGGTTATCTTTCTTTAGTTCATGGCCTCTGACCTGCATCAGCAAGAGTAGGGAGGCTGTTAGGTAGGAAATACAGTGTGAGGCTGAGAAGCTATAAGTGCATCATCCCATCATAGTGCACTTCCAGACACACGTCTAAAAGAAAGTTCTTGCTGCTGGATCAGCACTTTGGGTTCATAATGGGATTGACTAGTTTTTCTTTTAAAGGGTTACTCAATCATATTAATGGTTTGGTGGGGAGTTTCTGTCACAAATTAAATACTGAGTACAGTTTTTAAGAAACTTTGCTGACAGGAACACCTTAATTGTAAAATCCTTATCTCGAAATAAAAAAGTAAAGCAGTGACATTTCCTTTTGTGACAGATGTCAAGACATTAATATAAATGGACTAGCATTAAGGTCTGAATAGATAATAACCATACTCTATGTCTTAATTGTAAAAAATCTTCTTTCTCTCCTAGTCTTCCACCCTGTGGAGTGTTCCTATTGCCACAGTGAGAGTATGATGGGTTTCCGCTATCGCTGCCAGCAGTGTCACAATTACCAGCTCTGTCAGGACTGCTTCTGGAGGGGACATGCCAGTGGTTCCCATAGCAACCAACACCAAATGAAAGAGTATACGTCATGGGTAAGAGAAGGTTCACTGGGCTCGGCAGCTGCACCATACAGGAGACACACAAGAGTGGACTAACCCAGAACAGGGCAGGGCCAGCAATAAACTGAAAGAGGGAGAGTATTATTTTGATTATAATTCTGGAAGACACTGGTTTATGAATGGCGCACGTGTAAGTATTAAGCTCGGCACCAGGGGTGGGAGGACTCTATTGTAGGGCTGCTACTGTGCACTGTGAACTGAGTTGCTTTCCGGTATTGTCATTCATACTTATTATAGATCCTCTGCACCAGAGTTTTGAAATAGACCGGTTGTATGTCTTTGTATTACATATGACAGTAGGAGAGTGCAAATTGGATAGAAATAGACATCTATGTGATTGTGGATGTAACTTGTTAGACTCAATGCTGCTACACAAAAATAAATCCATCCAGCATCTGTTATAGTCACTGGCTTCTCCATTAAGTTTGTGGACAAAGATTAAAGCAGACACTTAAATGCCTACAAGGAAATGAGCAAGGTAGTGTTTGCTAGATGGCAAAAGTATGCCTGGTAAAATGCAATGTAAATATTTGTAACCATTTAAGTCAATGAACAAGAACAAGTTTAGTAAGTTACGTAGAAATGTATAACAGTGGTCATCGTTCACTGTTCTGGTGAAAAAAACTAGTTAAAATGCAGCTCCTAATTAAAGAAAATTAATATATTCATTAGATGTGTTTTCTGTTGACAGAAATCTCCTGCCAAGAAGCTCACTAATGCACTAAGCAAGTCTTTAAGCTGTGCTTCCAGCCGTGAGCCTCTGCATCCGATGTTTCCTGATCAGCCTGAAAAACCTTTAAACCTGGCTCATATTGTGTGAGTATTGTACTTATCACCCGTATACCACATCTGGGGCACTGCAAATGTATGTAAGCGCAGCATTTAGATGTGTCCTCTGAAACCACGGATCTGTAGGTGGCTGTGAATTGTGTGTTAGCCTTGGCTATAAAAGCTAATGCAAATCCTTTGTATCCCATATCTTTTATGAAGCTGAGCGATATTCTCAAGGTCGAAATTCTGAAGTGAATAAAATGTATTTTACTTGGTGACAGTAACCATGTAATTGTGGGCACATAGTGGAAACCTCTAGGGTACAACGTATAATAACTTATTATTGGTAACCTCTCTGCTAATAAATGAGTTTACATTTCCCACTCAATGCCATATATTTTTTATCTCAAAGTTATCACATTGCTACCCATCATAAGTAAAATACTATAGCTAATGGTGCCTTCACATTAGCGTTCCCCTCTGCAGCGTTCTGCGGAGGGGATCTGCAATGTGAACGCAGCACCGCAAGCCCCTATGTTTAGAATGGGAGCGCACGGTACTACGCTTGACAGCGCATGACCATGCGCACCCATTCACTCTCATATGTGATCTGTGCGCAGGCGGATGCCTGCGCACAAATCATACACTCTCACCCGCACCAGGGACGCGACATGTTGCATTCCTGGTGCGGCCGAGAGTGTGTGATCTGTGCGCAGGCATCCGCCTGCGCACAGATCACATATGAGAGTGAATGGGTGCGCACGGTCATGCGCTGTCAAGCGCAGCACCATGCGCTCCCATTCTAAACATAGGGGCTTGCGGTGCTGCGTTCACATTGCGGATCCCCTCCGCAGAACTCTGCGGAGGGGAACGCTAATGTGAAGGCACCCTTAGGCTGCCTTCACACTTGCGTTTGTGTCTGCATGCGGTGCAACGCAGCACATACTTTTGTGAGCGCAGTGGAGAATCTCCACATGCGTTCACATAAATATGGTGCCCGAGAAGCCAATCAGCTGTCTCTGGGGGTGGCCTGGAGGAGAGAGATCAACGGTGGAGATCTCCTCCTCCCGGCACAGCTGATCTCCCGCCCGTGTCAGCGGGGAGAAACAGCTGATCTGACAGCTGTTTAAATCTCCCGCGCTGACACCGAATAGGGTTATATCAGTGCAGGAGATATGAAACAGCTGATTGCTGCTTCAAATCTCCCGCGCCAACATCACCTATTCGGTGTCAGCGCGGGAGATTTAAACAGCTGTCAGATCAGCTGTTTCTCCCCGCTGACACTGGCGGGAGATCAGCTGTGGCTCTGTATGATCTCCCTGTGGCCGCCGGTGATCACCGGCGGCCACCGGGAGAGATTTTAATGAGATCCGCAGTGTTCTCCTGCGCTGCCATGCGGAGGACACTGCGTATCCATTGAGACCCATGCATTGTTTGTGCACTTGCGGGCGCTTGCAGATAAAACAAGCGACCGCACAAAAAATGCAACATGCTCCATTCGGAGGTCGGAGGAGGGCGCACAAATTGTGTGCATCCAAACGCAAACGCAACCAAATGCAGTCAAACGCAGGCACATGCGTTCCCATGTTAAACATAGGAATGCAGTGCACAAGCGTTTGGCTGCGTTCGGTACGCTGTGCTTGCAGATAAAGTGTGAGGCAGCCTAAGCCAAGCAAAAATCAAAATTACAAAAGAGCAAAAATACTTTGGCCAAGCAAAAATCCCAAGCCTTCTAAAGATAGATATAAAACAATTGGGCCTGCAGAGAATGTGGTGACGGCCTGCGGTTTCCATTGAGCCTTTTTGTAACATTTCTTTTCTTTCTAAAAAGTACAGACCAAGACAGACATGCTCAAGTTTTTCTCTTTTATTATTTAAGTATTCAATTTTTTTTTCTTTATTTTAAATCCACAATGTCGCTCCAGAAATATGTCTTTTTATTCAGTGCGCCAAATATGTAAAGTCTTATGGTCTTTACAAAGGGGCGTGACTTATGGGATTTTTCCGGGGGAAGTGGGTGTATTTATGCTGGGGCGTAATTTATGGGATTATTCTGGGGGGGTTGTATTTATGCTGTTCTGCATAATTACTTTCTAAGCAACACCCACTTGGAAAAACCATATATAATAGCACATTGGGTGCACTAAATAAGAAGGCTTATAATGTTGGGACTGCATGGCGGATATAAAAAAAAAATGAATACCCTTTGGAGTACAGGGAATAAGATGGGCATAAAAAGTGGCCACTTTTGACATGTTGACAGAACCTCTTAAAAAGGTTTCCCATGAACAAACTTGATTTTAATCAATAGATCTTGACATAATGATAAGTTCCACAGTTGGATGTGTTTAAATAAAGGGTTCTAATGCTGAGATAATCTTATACAATCATGGCCAAAAGTGTTGTGACCCTTGAAAATGAAGTATTTCTCCCAGAAATGTATTGCAACCACACATTTTTTGTTATATAAGTGTTTATGTTCTTTGTGTGTATTGGAACAACATAAAATAACAGGGAAAAATAGGAAATTATACATCAGTTCACACAAACTTCCCAAAAATGGGCCAGACAACATTGCTGCCACCTTTCTAAAATTGTGAGTAAACAACTTTTTTTTTCAATCCTGTCAGGCTCGGGCAATAGGAAAATCACACCTTAAACCAGATAAAAAGGGGAGACATTAATTCAATCTTAGCATTGTGTGTGCCACACTAGAACAGAAAGAGAAGAGAACTGTCTGAGGACATGACAACCAAAATTGATGAAAAATATAATCAATCTCAAAGTTACAAGTCCATGGATCTTGATGTTCCATTGTCCATGGTGTGAAACATAATCAAGAAATGTACAACTTATTTCACTGTAGCTTATCTCCCTGGACGTGGATGGCAGAGCAAAAATTTATGAAAGTTTAACACAAGATAGTCTGGGAGGTGGCTAAGCAGCCCCAATCAAATTCCAAATTCAAGCTGTCCTGCAAGCTCAGGGTGCATTAGTGTCAGTGTGAACTATCCATTGACATTTGAATGAAATTAAATACTACAACAGAAGACCCAGGATGATCCCACTGCTGACAAAAAGACTTAACGACAATGCGTATTCCAGGTCATTATAATGGCGCCTATGGGAGAAAGCATGCGCTCATTAGCGCAAAGAATTGACATGGTCATTCTTTTTACGCGCGCACTTTCTCCCGCAAAAGTGCGGCAGAAAAAATCGCAGTGTATGAACGGCAAAAGTGAATTGCCATTCACTTTGCCGGCAAACTCAAACATAGATGCGCTTTTGCGGGAAAAGCGCAGCGTAAAAAGATGCGAAAATTACGCTGTGTGTGAATGCAGCCAAAAAGTGATCAGACGGCCGGGCAACACAACAGAATCTTGTTAGTTTCTTATATACAGTGGATCTGGCAGAGCTTCAATTATTATCAGAAAACCATAAAAACAAATATTACTGGAACATGATTAGGTAGTTAAAGTTATATGAGATTTCCAAATGTGTTATATGAAATTTAGATTGTGGGTTCACATGGGATTGGGACTGATACTGGTGATGACCATCTCTGTGCAGAACTCTGGAGCATGGTGATCTAAAAGCACCAAGAAATCAACTATGTCCTCTACATTATTAGTCTAAACTTTATTCAGTATTCACAATCACAAAGAACTCGTCTTAGAACTCATCTTAAACACATTTGTTAAGTGTCTCCCATTTATTTTAGCTTATTTTTTCAAATTTTTCATTTTATTTAACCTAACTGAATGCACTCACTATACCTTGTCAATGTCCTTTTCATTTCTTTTTGGACCATTCTGGTGCATGAATTCTGTACAATGACATGGAAAACAATTTCTAAACATAAATTTACACATTGTTTTAGTAATTTCATGACTTCTGGTTTTGCTTGGCCCTCGGAGACTGTCCCTTGCTTCTCTTGCAGTTTGCTCATAACTTTTCTGAGGTTTGAAACAACAAAGCTGGAAAAGATGGATAGCACAAATAGGGTCTTATCTGTGAGGGTAAGAAATAGAATAAATTAGGTAGGGGCTCTCCTTGTGTTGTGTGATTGTGGGAGCCACAGCCAACTATAATAGCCTATATTCATGACTGCTGCAGCCACCACGAGGAAAGTAAACTTGAACCGGTAGTAGAAAGGATGTATATGCCACGTCATCGGTAAAGAATCATTAAAACTCAAATTAACTCAATAGTGATTTTTATTTTTACATGTTTCGCAGCTATACTCGCTCCTTCCTCAGAAAAAAATCGCATGCATGTGATTTTTTTTTTTCTCAGGAAGGAGCAAGTATAGCTGCGAAACGCGTAAAAATAGAACTCAGCTTTAAGTTTTAAAGGAACGTGTCACCCCACCCCCTTTCCGGGCCTATTAAAGTAAAAGAGCCACCCTCAGCAGCACTTATGCTGCATTCTGTGAAGGAGGCTCTTATGTCTATACACCCCAGGGACAGGTTCCCTTTAATGATTCTTTACTGACGGTGTCGCATATATGCCCTGTCTACTACCGGTTCAAGTTTGCATTTCTGGGATCTGGACATACTGTGAACATACTAAGGCTTGGCTTATCAGAGACAGCAGGCACAGGGTTTGTCACGGTTCCGTCTTGCCAGGCATTTTATATGGAAAGAAGCGGAGCAATCATTGTTTTCACATTGCATCTAAGTTTCTAGCTACACTGTCCTCAATGTGTCATTTCTGGACCACCTGTCTTGTAAACAGATTTTTAAAGAATTACTCAATTTGAAGAGAACCTGTCACAGGGTGAAAAGAGACATGTTTTAAACCTTATTTAATACCCGTTGCTCCCTTGAGTGTTCAGATATGGTTTAATTTGTGCCTTATAGATCCAGATATATTGAGGTTTTAATTTAGGGTGCCCCTTTTGCTAAATTTTACAGTCTTCTGAATGCGTCTTGGTTTACCTTTTTCTCTTAAGGTGGAAGAGGGGCCTTTAGACTGGTCTGAATAATTAATTTGTGAGCAACACCTTCTTTATAAAGGCCATGAAAGTTAGCACATTGGGTGCACTAAGTAAGATGTCCACGTCTCTTAAAAAAAAAATACAAAAAACCTTCCCCCACAATACTCAGATATAAAATAACAGTGAAAACAAGTTACTTTTTACCCGATTACTGGTCCTTTTCAAGCCTTTTAGGATTGATGAAGGATAAAGGATGTGTTATTTTTTATTCCCATTTAGATACCGTAATCAAAATTAACTTGCTATCACATTGCATTATTTGTATCAGAAGTGTATAATGTGGGCTTGTATGGCCCGAGCTCTCCCTCAGGTTTTGTCTTTCTATACACTGTATAGGTTGTGTCATTGTGCTTTATGTAGGATTTCCATATGCTATTTTTAATATACATTGCCATTGAAGTTGATCCACAAATATATAAAATCATTATCCAGATTTGCATTGTATAAATAAATATACTCAATTTTTTTAATTTGTGTCTATAATTCTGTACTTTCTTTTCTGCCATCAAAAAGGGACACTTGGTGAGTATTGCACCTGCGACCATTGTAGTTGATATAACCCCCATACTCCTCATTAGTGTATAGACAGCGCATTGTGTAGTGTCCATTGACATTTACTCTCCCGCTTACATATTCAATGAGGGTCCTGCACTATAATATATACGGTACATTCTTTATTCTTCCATGTATTTAATCTATTCATGACTCCTTTATTATGCAAAATGTGATAGTACATTGTCAAAAAGCAGATGCAAAGGATTTTTCACTTTTTTTTTTTTTTCAAATTATGTGCAAAAATATCTTACAGTACATAATAAAATTGTCATTGGTGGTGGTAGAGTGTGTGCACACAATGCATATTTTCAAGCAGATTTTTCTTCAGGAAAAACTTATTATAAAACATGTTTGTTTTTGCATGCTTTACTGATGCTTTTTTATGTACAGAAAAAAAAACACAGCACAAACACAGCGTGTGAACAAGCCCTTACTGTGTATATTGATTCAATTGGAAATGTTCCTGATGATTAACTAGCTATGAAATTATCATTGCATGTTAAAGATTACAAGCAAAATATCATTAAAGAGGTTAACCAATCAAAACTGCCGAGAACCACACTAACTGAGAGATCTGAGAACTTTTTATCCTTATTACAAAATGTATCAACAGGTCAGGCTCCTGAACTCCACTCCCTTAGTTCTGTATGGGCCTGCCCATAGCCAAGTGCAGCATTCACCAGCCCCATAGGCAATAAATGGAGCAGAGGTTGAGCATGCACACTCTCGCTGTATTCTAAATGGATCACATCAATCAGACCTGACCAGTCAACAAGTTCTCATCGGACAAACTGCTTAATGAGACTTTGTCACCAGGTTTTTTTGGTACCTTATCTGAGAGCAGCATAATGTTGGGAGCCATAAATCCTGCATTTGGTCACTTACTGGGTTGCTTGATGAAGTTGTGATCTGTTTTATTAGCAGATTATCGCTAATGGGACTAGTAAACCTGAAGTATGACGACTTGTATTCGTGATTTATGTATATCACTGGCCCAACTGATTAGCAATTTAGTGCCTATGCACAGTGTAGAAAGAAAGCTATCACTCAATGATGTGGGTAGGGTATACAGAGCTCCACATTCAAAGAACTGCTAGATCTGCAGCAGATAAAATGGTGAGTACATCAAGCAGCTCAGTAAGTGACACACCATTGGATTCAGGTTCCGCTACATCAGGGTGCTCTCAGATGGGGTAGATAGTGACAAATTCCCTTTGAGAATGTGTTGGCATTTGAGATTTTTTAAGTCTGAGTGATTTTTCTTTTTTTTTTTCCCTCAAAAAGCTGCAGCTTAAAAAGATTTGTAATAATTAGTAAAAGCACTTAGCAGACTTTCAAGGAGCAGATGTCGGCTGCTCCGCAGCACAGTACCTGACCAATGGTTAATGTTCTTGCATGAAGAGCATTTAGATGGCAACCCTATGACACCACTTATGTTAAGTTAAAAGCCCTTAGCTGAGAGCCGACTCTGACCATCACAGAGCTCTGCCGACACAAGAAAGCTGAAACTGAAGCTGGTTATTAATATGGCGGCAGTGCGGAGTGGTTCGTTTCTGCGGATTGGTTATTCTAAAGTGCATTTAGTCGCTGTACAACTTATATTGAGGAATGACCTCATTAGATAGTTGTAAAGTGTTCTGTGCAAGCTGTGACTCTAAAGTGTTAATGTTCTTGTAGGCCTCCAAGACCGGTTACCAGCATGAATGACACTATATTTTCTCACTCCGTTCCCTCAGGAAGCCCTTTCACTAACAAAATGTAAGTATCAAAGTCATGTGAATTCAGAAAACAATGTGCAGTATGTACCGGTAGTTGTACGGGCGTTTAGGAATTGGATCTTCAGTTCATGTTTGTGGCCTCTAAGGGCCCTTTCACATCTGCGTTTTTCGTAATTCGCGGCAGATGCGGTGAAAAAACCGCATCTGCCGCGTTTGCCGCATAACGGTTCCACTTGCGGCACGGTTGCGGTTTTTTCCATAGGAAGTATAGGGGGACTTGCGGCAGATGCGGCAAGTGCGGTATTGCACTTGCGGCAGGTGCGGCAGAGAAAAAAACCGCGGCTTACTGCGGTTTTTTTCTCTGCCGCACCTGCCGCAAGTGCATTACCGCACTTGCCGCATCTGCCGCAAGTCCCCCTATACTTCCTATGGAAAAAACCGCAACCGTGCCGCAAGTGGAACCGTTATGCGGCAAACGCGGCAGATGCGGTTTTTTCACCGCATCTGCCGCGAATTACGAAAAACGCAGATGTGAAAGCACCCTAAGTGATATCTATGTAATTGTGTTATGAATTTTACAGCAATTTATGGATAAACCTGCCTGTTTGTTGCACTATGGACATATCTATGGATATATATGCCTATTTGTTGTACTATGGATTAATCTGCCTGTTTGATTTGCCTATAGATATGCTTAGTAAATATAATGCAGATAAGAACTAGAAGCCCAATTCATCAAAGCTTTTTCAGCAGAATTGTGCTGCACAAAGCTTTAAAAATAATCACAATTTGCTCAATATGAGTTTGTGCAGACATTTTGCAGCATTTTCACCCAATTTTGACAAAGTGGGTGGAGCTGAGTTGTGGCGACCCTCACTTGTCAAATTCACGATAATCAGCAGCGCTCCTTGCGCCACCAATCTTACTCCAGACCCGTGTGCCTCTTAATGAATGAAGCACCTCGTCTATGGTCTGGATGAATCAGTACTTACTCTAGTGCTAAAACTAAGAACACAAACTATACTGCATTACAGTAATGAATGCTGCGGCGTTAACTTCTGGGTGTTTTATGAAGATGTGGTAGAAGTAGAAGATCTTTGGATCCACACAAGTTCTTATAACATTTCCTTATAACATAACCATCGACTCCACTGTTTGACTCATTCAGGTTACCTGACAATGTAAGTGTAACTAGTGGCATCACTGACGAGCATTCTCTGATACAGATGTATGTCTGTCAGCTGCAGAACATTCCACGGTCAGTATGAGAACTAAACCACTAACCGCAGTAGATCAGTAGGTTGTACACTAAACCATTAGCATCTAGGAGTGGTTAGATGCTTCTAGATAAACCATGGCTGGCAGCTGTCATAATGTTAACATAGACTGCATGTCATATCTTTTACAGTGACATCATTACAGTGACTCCTCTGAAAGCAGACAGTTGGGGAGTGTTGTGTCAGAGTGAAAATTTCCATGGTTGGACCTCGTACCTCTAAATGGCACGTGTAGAGATACGTTCTAGATCTATAAGGCTATCTGCACACCTAGCAGTTTTTTTCTGCATCTTCTTGAAGTCAAAACACAGCATTTTTTGCTTTTTGGTGCGTTTTCCTGTGTGTTTTTTTCCATATGTTTCTATCATATAGTCTATGAGAAAAACGCAGGGAAAAAACACACCAAGAATGGACATGTTGCTTCTTTTTTCTGCTCCAAGATCTACTTGAAGGTGGGCATTGCACTTCAGAAAACCTATAGAGTTGGCTGGGATGCGTTCTTACTTGAAGAATTGATTGAAATCTGTATGTAAAAATGCATCAGACAGTGCACCAAAAACGCTATGTGCGCACATAACCTAATTAAACAATAGTTGTAATCTGTAGCAAACCTGTATAATGTGTGTAGACTTTAAGATTAGATTTTTAGAGTAATGTAGTAAAGGGAATCTGTCACCAGCTTTCTGAGAGCAGCATAATGTAGGGACAAAGACCCTGATTCCAGCAATGTATCATTTACCTAGCTGCTTTCTGCAGTCGTGATAAAATTTATCTTTTTCATCTGCTGCAGATCTATCAGTTCTCTTAGATTACCGTTACACGTCGCGATATCGCAATGCAACATCGACAAAAAGACACGTGGTGTCATTGCAGTTGATATCGTTGGTGCATTGTGTGGTGTAACAGGGCAATGCGACGGGAAATAATCGCAGGTACGATATTGCAAGAAGATTGTGCAAGCCTTTCAACCATACAATGTTGCATATGCGATCTGGCATGATCGTGCTATGTGACGGCGCAACTAGGATCTTGTTTGCGATTTCATCGGTTGCACAAGCAAGCCCATAGGCATGCCTGTGGGTTGTGTTTTCCGCGCTCCATCTTCGTGTATTGGTGGCTAGTTGTCACGCTTCCGCTGAGTAGGCGATGAGTAGGCTCATGAAAATGACCATAGTAATGTGCTCATGTGCGAACCCGGCGGTCAGCTGACAGGAAGGGAACATGGCCACGGCTCCGAGACACAGCACACCTGGATGCCGGATGCCCGGTCGGCAGAGGTGCAGGAAATGCCGACCCGGGAGAGGTGAGCTGGGAAGCGGTACCCCCTCCCTCACGCCCCCTCCTCCGAAGGCGCGCTAAGAACCTCGCCAGAAAGTGTGGTGCATCAATGTTCTCCTGTGGCTCCCAGGTCCTCTCCTCAGGACCAAAGCCAGCCCAGTCAATTAGGAAGAGGGTCTTGCTCTACTCTTCTTCATGGCAAGGATGTCCCTGACTTCATAGACATCCTCGGAGCTGAGAGGCCGTGGCACAGTACCGGAGGAGGGATGATAGCGATTGAGCACCACGGGTTTCAACAACGAGACATGGAAGGAGTTAGGGATGCGAAGCGAGGCAGGTAGTCTCAGCTTGTAGGCAACATCGTTGATGCGTCCTAGGACTTCGAAGGGGCCGATATAACGGGGCCCCAACTTGTAGGATGGCACCTTTAGCCTGACTATCTGGAAGAAAGCCACACTTTATCGCCCGGGAGAAAAGATGGCGAATCCAGACGTCTCTTATCAGCGTGTCTCTTCATCCTGCCGGATGATTGTGTATTAGCGTCTCTGGTCTCACTCCAGATCCTGGAGAAGTCCATGGACAATGCATCAGCTGACGGATTGCCGGATGCTGAGGAGATCGGAAGAGGTAAACTAGGATGTTGCCCGAATACCACGAAAAAAGGAGATTTAGCTGACGACTCTCTAGAGTGATTATTGTATGCGAATTCCGCCCAAGGAAGAAGACCGGTCCAGTTATCGTGATGAGCGCTGGCGAAGTGCCGCAGATAGGTCATGAGGACTTGGTTAATGCGCTACACCTGCCCGTTGGACTGAGGATGATAGGCAGAGGGGAAGTCCAGCGTGATGTCCATATGCTTGCACAGCGCCCTCCAGAACCGGGAAGTGAACTGGACTCCTCTATCGGACACAATATGGCGAGGAAATCCATGGAGCCGGAAGATGTGTTCAATGAATATCTTGGCTAACTCAGGAGCGGATGGTAGATCGGGTAAAGGAACGAAGTGAGCCATTTTGGAGAAGCGATCCACGACTACCCATATGACCGTACAGCCGGAGGAGCAAGGGAGATCCGTAATGAAATCCATCGCTATATGTCCCCAAGGAGCCGACGGGACCGGAAGAGGCAATAGACTTCCAGCCGGCAACCTTCTGGACACCTTATTCCTAGCACAAGAAGGACATGAGGCAACGAAGTCGTGGACGTCTTGACGGATAGTAGGCCACCAATAGTGACGAGTGATCAAAGAAAGAGACTTTTTAACTCCAACTTGACCGGAAATTCTTGACCAGTGTCCCCATGACAGGACCGTCCTCCTCTGATTCTGGGCGACGAATGTCTTATCCGGTGGAAGTCCGGCTACACGTAAGGGACCACAGTGATTATTTTGGTAGGGTCGACGATATGGAAGGGCTCATCTTCCACATCCGACGGCTGGAAGGACCGCGACAGGGTATTAGCCTTGACATTTTTACTACCAGGTCGGAAGTGCAGTTCAAAATTGAAACGGGCAAAGAACAGGGACCACCGGTATTGCCGGGGGTTGAGCCTCTGGGCAGACTGGAGATAAGCCAGGTTCTTGTGGTCAGTGAAGATTATGAACGGATGGACAGCGCCCTTGAGGAGGTGTTGCCACTCCTCCAGTGCCAATTTGATGGCCATCAATTCATGATCCCCAATTGAGTAATTGCGCTCTGATGTGGTGAATGTCTTGGAAAAAAAACCACATGTGACTAACCGACCCGAAGAGGATTTCTGGGAGAGGATAGTCCCCGTTCCTATGGAGGAGACGTCTACCTCTACGATAAACTGGCTGTTTACCTCTGGTCGGTGCAAGGTGGGAGCCTCGGAGAAAGAGCGCTTTAGGGAGGAAAATGCGTTTTCAGCCTCTGGGGTCCAGGTACAAGCTTTTGCTCCTTTACAAATGAGAGCCGTGATGGGCTTTATCAATGTCGAAAAATGTGGAATGATTGCCTGTAATAATTCGCAAAGCCAAGGAACCGCTGAATAGCCTTAGTCCCCACAGGACAGGGCCACTTCAGAACAGCAGAGAGCTTCTCAGGATCCATCCGGAATCAGAGATGATGTATCCGAGGAAGGGCAATGAGGTCTGCTCAAAGACACACTTCACCATCTTGGCGTACAATCGATTCCTCCTCAGTCGCAGAAGGACTTGCCGTACGTCCCGTCTATGAGAGGACAAATCCGGAGAGAAGATGAGGATGTCGTCCAAATATACCACCACTCAGGTGTACAATAAATCACGGAAGATGTCATTGACGAACTCTTGGAATATTGCGGGAGCATTACACAACCCGTACGGCATGACCAAATACTCATAATGTCCGTCCCGGGTATTGAAAGCCGTCTTCCATTAGTCTCCGGCACATATGCGAACGAGGTTGTAGGCACCTTGTAGGTCCAATTTCGTAAAGATGCGAGCCCCTTTTAGCCTGTCAAAGAGCTCTGGAATCAGTGGCAGGGGGTATTTGCTCTTGATGGTGATAGTATTCAAGCCTCTGTAATCAATACAGGGTCGAAGGGTGCCCTCCTTTTTCTTCACAAAGAAAAATCCTGCGCCAGCAGGAGATGTGGATTTTCGGATGAAGCCCCTGGCCAAATTGTCCGTGATGTACTCGGACATGGCTTGTGACTCAGCCGGGGACAACGGAAGATATGTCCCCTGGGTGGTGTAGCAGGTCAATAGGGCAATCATAAGGCCTATGAGGTGGGAGGACCTCTGCCTCAGTTTTGTTGAAGACATCCGCGTACTGCCAATACGCAGCAGGTAAACCAAGAAGAACAGAAGCCGGTTGCGGGGAACTGGGTGGTAGAACGGACTGCAGGCATCTCTTGTGGCAGAGAGGACCCCAGCGCAGAACGTCCCCTGAGCGCCAGTCCAGGACAGGTTCATGAGTTTGGAGCCAGGGAAGCCCGAGGAGCAGGGCATGGTAGAGACCAGGCAGGACATAGAAGGCAATCATTTCACTGTGTAGGGCCCCGATCTGCACCTCCACCTCCTCTGTCACCTTGGTGACGGTTTCCTGCAGCGGCCTGCCATCCACCAATGCGATTACACTAGGCATCAATAGGGGTATTACGGGGATACCAAGCAGAGTCACTGCCTCTTGTCGAATGAAGTTTCCTGCTGACCCTGAATCCACGTAGGCTAACTCAGAGTAGAGTCTCTGCGGACGTATCACCTGCACAGGCAGGGTAAGAGGTTGAGAGGCATAGCTCTCGCCTAGGATGGCCTCTCGTACTTGACCTAGGCGGAGGAGTTTCCCAGCCTTTCGGGACAATTCCGGCGCTGAAGGGATTCGTCTCCGCAATACAGGCATAGGCTGTGAGCCAGCCTCTCCTCTCGGCATCGTCTCTGCATTTCTCGGAAACTGGGCGCACGATGACTGACCTGCAGTATTCTGCTGCCGTCTCACGCCAACTGCTGAGCCGCCTAATCCCTGAGACATGTGAGGCCTTTGTGAGGTGTCTCTTGCCAACCTATATGCGGTTTCCAACAAACCCCGCAGAATGATTAGAAGTTGCCACTGGCTTCCAGGAGAGGTGGCAATTCCCAATCTGCAGGGGGGCATTAGATGGCAAGCATGTGAGGATCACACAACCCCTCCAACAGGGGTCGTATTATTTTAACTACAGAGGTTATTTCAGTGTGGTTCTCATGGCCCTCGTCAATGCAAACTATGAATTCCTCCTTGTGGATGTGGAGATGAACAGGCGTGTGATGGGGGGGGTTTTGGCCCAGACCTCCTTTGGTCGAGACCTTCTTAGCGGGCGGCTGAACTTACCCCCAAATGGTGACACCACTGAACATCTCAACTTTGCCTTTGTGCGGGATGAGGCCTTCGCACTTCACGCAAAACCTACTACAGTCTATCCCCAGAGGACTCTGACCCCTGAGCAACGCCTTTTCAATTACCGGCTATCCCGGGCACGTCGTGTGGTTGAAAATGTGTTCGGGATCATGGCCAATAGATTCCGCGTGTTTTAGTGCTTTAAATATGAAACTGGAATCTATCCAAATGGTAGTGATGGCATGTTGTGTGCTGCATAACTTTCTGCGTCCTAGGGATACTCAGTCATACACACCAACAAGTTATGTGGATAGTGTGGACCCCACAACTGGGGAACTCATGCCAGGTGAGTGGCGTGCAAGCGACCCTGGCATAGCGCCACTCCAGCTGTTGGGCCAGGTACGACATCAGCAGGATGCCAGCAACAGAGACAGGTATTGCTCGTATTTCAATGGCCGGGGGCAGTGACCTGGCAGGACTACCAGATGTAAGGGGTGTGTCATGGGTCCACTCTGTCCAATGTGTGGTTATTTTTATGTTTTGGATTCACATACATTGATTTCTAAGTTATGGCAGAATTATGCAGTACTTAATTTATGCAATATGTTACTTGTGTGCTGACACTTGTTTTTTTGTTGTGTGTTTGTTGTTGTTGTTTTTATTTGTGTGGCCATACTCCTAATATATATTTTTCTGATCAGGCAAACGTGTGTGATTCTTTTATTTGTAGCTGACCACCGTATAACATAGCATTTTAGGGTGTGCTCTGAGGTCTGCACTACAGTGTTATTTGAGGGTCCCTGCACCGCCACACAGGTACACTACACATGTGTGGCGGTTTCCGACACACTGTATGGTGTTTTTGTGTTTTCCTGTCCAGATTGGTGCATGTAGACATAGTTATGTGTCCACACACATGGTCACTTCTATATTGTCTGATTGAGACATGTACATATGTGGAAACACATACATACATTTGGCAGCCACATAGTTTGGATAATGCTATGTAATGTGCATAAACATGTCCATACTTCCTGTGTGTAGCTTACCAACTTGTACAGTAGACGGCCAGAATGTCCATACATTTAGCCGAAACACACTGCAGTACACTAGCGTGCCTGTCTGCCAGTTTGGCGGCGCCGCAGTGTGTTGCTGGAGCTGACACTCATCACATATGACTTCAGTTTCAAGATGATATAATGGGCAATAGCATCCATGTCGCCACCATGTTGTCTGAGATGGCTGACCAGTGGTAACGCTCTTTCGCCGTCCAATCGGAGTGTTCTGGGCGCGGTTAAAAGTTAACTCGGGTACGCCTATGTCCTAAGCTGGGTGAAAAGTACGCCCACATTGCTCACGTGGTTGTGCTGTGTGACGGCACAACTACGATCTGAAAAATCGGCTGCCCGATTTGGCCGCCAACGTCCGGGACCCGGATCGTCGCAGGTTGGAGGTGTGATTGCTACGTGTAACATCTACTATGCGATCTTGGACTTGGACAAGTGCCAAAAACGTGCGCGCTTCCGTGAAATTGTATGCGATATCTGAATGATATTGCGAAGTGTAACGTGCGACGTGTAACAGTACCCTTAATGCTGAGCTCTGTATAACCCCTCCTACACCACTGCTTTCTGTATACACTGTGCATAGGCAGAAAGCTACCAATCTGGTGGGGTAAGGGTTATACAGAGCTCATGAATATGGTGGACTTCATGGCAACAGATTTACTAGTCCCCTACTTCTTGCTGCCCTCAAATTGTGTCAAAAACCTGGTGACAAGATTCCCTTTAAGAGACATTGTCTTGGATATCCAATGTAATTATGATGTAGTGGGATAAAAGGAATCGTAAAGCCGCCACACAATGAAGTGCTGCATTGCTGTTTATAAGCTGAATGTACAAACGTCATCATTTCCATTGTGAATACTAAAAATGAGCCTCATAAATCCTGAAACAGATGTATGCAAGTTGGGAAAAATGTCTTTGTACCAAAAGGCTTGATTTGCATTTTCCCGGCAGCTCTTGATACAGAGTTGGCCAAAGACTAAAAGAAATCTGCAAAACTGCCTCCTCTTTCTGTTTGATGTGATATTTATATTACCGAATAATGATATAAGTAGCTAATGTAGATAACAATCACAAAGAAAGTGCTTCGTAAATATAGACATTGTGGTTAATGTGCTTTTATTGATTTACCATTGTTTAATTGATCTAACATGGTATCTGATGTTCATTGGAAGGAACCAGGTTTGGATTACAACATAACCGTTATTTTATTTTATTTTTTCCCAGTAATCAATAGTACATGTGAAAATAAGAATGTATTATATCCTATTAGAGAAATTATTATTTATTTATAGAGCACCATTCATTCCATGGTGCTGTACACGAGAAAGGGTTACATACAGACCAGTTAAAAATACAATGATCAAAGTGACAGACTGATACAGAGGGGAGAGAGGACCCTGCCCTTGCGGGCTTACATTCTACAGGGCAATGGGGAGGTAGACAGTAGGTTGGGTTTGCTCAGGTGGTGGTGGAGCGCCGGGTCTAAGGTGCTGGAGTGTCGGGTCCGATGGTGGTGGAGCACCGGGTCCAGTGGTGAGGTGGCACTGTGGTCATTGCAGGTTGTAGGCTGTTCTGAAGAGATGTGTTTTCAGGTTCCGCTTGAAGGTTCCAAGTGTAGGGGACAGTCGGACGTCATGGGGTGCCAAGTTCCAGAGGATGGGGGATGCTCGGGTGAAGTCTTGCAGGCGGTTAGATGAGGAACATACAAGTGTGGAGGAAAGAAGAAGGTCTTGGGAGGATCGAAGATTAAGAGTTGGATGATATCGGGAGATTAGTTCAGAGATACCGTGTTTCCCCGATAGTAAGACCCCCCGAAAGTAAGACAGGGTAGGGGGAACGAGGGGGTCTGCTAATGTAAGGCCCCCCCCCGAATGTAAGGCCGCCTAGGTGGGGGGCGCTGGGGAGTATAAGGCCTCCCTTAGTACCGTACCTTTGGGCCGCCGCTGTCCCCCGGTGTGTCCAGCCCCGACGTCACTGCTGACCCCGGCTCGCTGCTGATTGGCCCATCAGCTCGAGTGCTGATTGGCCCAGCACCTCGAGCTGTGATTGGCCGCCCAGCCCCGACGTCACTGCAGTCCCGTCTCGCTGCTGATTGGCCCAGCGTCCCCTGCAGCAGAAGCGTCCCACAGCTGCACCGCAGAGGAAAACGAAAGTTACCCAGAGAAAAAAAAAGTAAGGAAACGTGTGTACTGTATAACCTTAACCACGGGTGTGTGTGTATGGGGCTGTATGTGTGTGTGTATACTGTATGTGTACCTATGGGTATGTGTGTGTGTATGGGTACCGTATGGGTGTGTGTGTATGAGGCTGTGTGTGTCTGTGTGTACGGTACACTGCAGTACTGTTATGGGAAGCTGCAGTGGGATACGGCACTGTTATGGGAGGCTGCAGTGGGATTACCGCATGTGGGATGATACGGTAGTAACAAGATATTCTTGATACATTTGTTTTATTCTACTGTTTGGTGATGACCACCATACTGTTCAACATGTTAATAAATGTTAATTTTTTTGGGCTAATGTAAGACCCCCCTCTCCCCCCAAAAGTAAGACCGAGTGCGACTTTCGGAGGTAAAAGTAATGTAAGACAGGGTCTTACTTTCGAGGAAACACGGTATATGGAGGGGACAGATTGTGGACGGCTTCGTAAGTCAATGTTAGTAGTTTGAATTGGATACGCTGGTGAATTGAAGGTGTCTCTGAACACACCTAGTGTGAAATTGAAATTGATAACTCTTATGTTTGGATCTTGATAACATGGAGCAGGGCAGGATAAGCGGTGACGTCAGGCAGGAGGCGGGTGGCCGGCCTTCTGCGGTGATGTCACAACCTTTCCCAGCCCTGCTTCATGAAAAATGGAGCAGGGCCGGTAAAGGAGCTGACGTCACCGCAGGAGGCGGTGCAGACGGACTGTATCAGCAAAAACATGCTCCCTCTCTCTGCGCCTGCGTCATGCAGGTGAGGAAGACCATTACTGACAGGGAGGAGGCATAAAAGGGAGGATACGTTATACAGGGGGGTGAGATTCCCCTGTGAGAAGAAGTGGCTCCAGCCCTCTAGCCACCTCCTATATGGCTGCAGGATGTAAGTTTTCTAAGTGTATTTACTCGGGGTACAGGGGGCTCAAGGCTGGGGGACCACTTGCCTGGATGCAGCAGACATGCTGCATCCAGTGCTGTAATTAGATCACATCTGGTTTGGTGACAGGTCCTCTTTAAACACTGATTTTATCAAAACTACACTGAGCAGCCCTGTAAGTGACACATTGCTGCAATCAGAATCTTGGGTCCTATATTATGCTGCTCTCAGATTAGGTTGTTAAAACCTGGTGACAGGTTCCCTTTAACATCTCTGACTACTGCAAAGATTTGACTTTGGCAAACTTCTATCTCTCGAATTGTGACCTAATTAAGGCATGTCGCCAATGCTTAAACTAAAAAAAATTGCAGAAAGCCTTATCATCATTGGGGTGATTTTAATATTGTCTTGGATCCCTCTGTAGATGCATTCCTGGGCAGGAGTCCTCTAACTGTATCACAAACAAAAGCTCTGCTGTTGATGTATGGAGTATACTACATCCAGACGTAAAGGATTACACATATTATTCTCCTTTGCACAATACAGATAATCGTATAGATTTTTTTCTTAATTAGCCATCATTTGCTTACATCGTATCCTATGTCTCAAATAGGAACTGCTATATGGTCAGATCATGCTGCTGTAGATTGTAACATTAATAGACCTGTCTCCCACCAAGGATTCAGATGTTGGAACCTAAATGATAATCTGTTTAAAGACTCTGTGTTTGACCTTTGTGAATCTAGACTCTTTCAAAATATTCATGAGCATGATGAAACTGCTGTACGATTTCAATGGGAAGTACTCAAATGCATCCTCAGAGGGATATTAATAAAACATGGATCCAGGTTAAAAAAGAAAGAGCCGCTAAAGTCTCCCATTTGCTTGAATGGATTGATCTGCCTGATAAACAAGTATATACAGACCTACTTAACGCTAGAATAGAGCTAAGGTCTTTAATTGATCAGACTTGTACAAAATACCAAGATCGCATGCCAAGGTACTTGTACGAATTCACAGATATATGTGCAGTTTGGGGTTCTGATCTGGCACAAATCCTAAGTCATATTAAAAGGCTTGTTAAAGAATCAATTATGACTTTAAAGATTGCTACCCTTATTGGGTGGCATTCGTTTTTCACTTCCTCACTGAAGTGACAATTTGCAGATATATGTGGTTGCTCATTGGCAGAATTTACATCCACTCATGCAAAGGACATGTATACCCAAATTAAAAGTGGCTTCTGGACTAGAAATTCATAACCACTCTGACATGGCTGAAACATTTTGTTGCTACTATAGGTACCGTTACATCTCCGGCAACATCGCCGGCAACTCAGGGACATGACAAAGTTGCAGCAACATCACCAGTGCATTGCCCCGTGTAACAGGGTGATATCAATGGCGATAGTTGCTTGAGCAACATCGCCTGGTTTCAAGACAATGTTGACAGGGGTTGAATTTAACCCTGGCAGCAATAGTTGCTTTCAACATCGCTGCTGCGTTGCCGGCAATGTCTCCCGGTGTAACAGCAGCACAGCGATCTTGGCTAGCGGCCAAAAACATGCGCGCTCCCGTGAGTTGCCAGCGATGTTGCCAGAGATGTTTCCCCGTGTAACGGTACCTTATAATTTTCTCATGGACAATACCACGACATGTCATCTAATATTATGGTATCAAAAATTGACAAATATATTATGGACACTTTCATTCTTAACAGACATCTGAGCAGGAGGTACTAAATGTTTCACTAAACAAGAGATGGGAGAGGCTATTAAATCATTACCAATTGGAAAAAGCCTGGGGTCAAATGAATTCAATAATAGATTTTAGTAGTTATTTGCACCCCATATTATAACCATTTATGGTATTTTCCACACTATAAGGCGCACCAGATTATAAGGCGCACCATCACAAAAGGGCTGCTAAGCCGTCTTGGTTCATATATAAGGCGCACTGGATTATAAGGTGTACCTTATTACCATAAAAAAAACAAAGCTCAGACTGTAAGTCAAACTTTATTCAACTCTTTAACGATAACTCTCAACTTGTTCAGTTGTAACTGCAAATCAATACCAGTACATTTACTTTTCACTTCATTCGTCCAGCAAAAATCCATCAAATCCTTCAGTATCGGAGTGTAACAGTTGGGCGATTCGGCGTCAAGCATGCTCGGGTCCCCCTCATCATTATCCGAGTCGGTCTCGTTGCCGAAGCTTAGCTCTTCAGTGATGATTCCAGCCTTCCTGGAAGCTCGGATAATACTGCAGACTGATACCTTCTCCCAGGCATCCACGATCCACTTGCACAAAGTGGCATAACTCGCCTGGTGTTGCCTCCCGGTGTTGGTGAATGTGTGGTCACCTTCTGTCATCCACTGCTCCCATGCAGCTCGCAATTTAACTTTAAATGACCTGTCGACACCTATATCTAGCGGCTGAAGCTCTTTGGTTAATCCCCCCGGAATGATGGCAAGCTGCAAATTAGTTTTCTTCACTTGGGCTTTGACAGTATCGGTCACATGGGCGCGCATAGAGTCATAGACCAATAGGGATGGGGATCTGTGAAAAAAGCCATCCCGTCTCTTGACGTAGACCTCCCTCAGCCACTCACTGATCTACTCCTCATCCATCCAGCCCTTTTGGTAAAGTCTTCCTCTTAAAAATTACCAGACCTGACAGGTGAGAACTACCGTGAAAGATGACTTCTCGTTTCCTGTAGTACGTATAGATACCGTACTGGTCCCTGTTTTCTCAACAGTACGTTTTACGGGGATGTCGAAAGTGTTCGGGACCTCATCCATGTTAGTGATGTGTTCTGGTTGGATATTCTTTTGCTTTATTTTGGTTAGTAGGTACGGAAAATGGCCAGCTTCTCTTCATAATCCTTTGGCAGACAGTAGTTCTGGCGCGGATGGAGAGATTACGTCTTTTCATAAAACGAAAACACCATGAAGGACCTCCTCGATAGCACACGACATGGAGATCAAGGACTAACGCGGTGGCTTTGAGTCGAATAGAGACAGTAGAGATGCTTCTAGCTGTGTTTCTCTGTTCGATAACCCACTGTTCTATTTTGTCCTCCAAATGTGGCCATCTTGCTTTGTTTCCTCGGAAACTCAGTTTGGTCTTCTTTACCTGGCGTAGGGCATCTTCTTGTTTCCTCCGCTTACGCACCATAGATTCATTAATGCTGAATTCTCTCGCAGCTACTCTATTTCCATGCTCTACTGCATGACATAGCTTTAAGCTTAAAATCTGCATCATAAGCATGTCTCTTAACAGGAGGCATTTTTGGGGTAGTAGGTATGCTGAAACACAGATATTCTGCGGGGCTCCTGTGCACAGAGCTGTATGTAGCACTGCATGGACTCCGGGGGACCACGTTGTCGTGCTGTGGAGATAACAGAAGGAGAGCTTCTGTATACAAGTGCGCACAACCAATTGCAGGTAAAAAAGTTTACGATACGGTACATTTCTTGGTGAAAAGACAAAATAAACCTTGATGTACAGTACCTTTGTAGCCCCCACACCCATCATCCTCCAGTATCCCTCTGTAGCCCCCCCATCACCCTCCAGTATCCCTCTGTAGCCCTCCATCACCCTCCAGTATCCCTCTGTAGCTCCCCATCACCCTCCATTATCCCTCCTTAGCCCCCATCATCCTCCACACACACACAGTCAGACACACACACAAACTGATTCTTACTGGTTGCTTACTGCTCCTCAGCGGTCCTGCGCTGGTTGTATGGTAAGGCACCCACAGCACAGGAGCCCTCAGCCAATCACAGCGCAGGAACCGCGAGCTAATCAGAGACTATGGACTGATGTCAGCTGGCCTCGGATTGGCTCACTGTTCCTGCGCTGTGATTGGCTCAAGGCTCCTGGGCTGTGAGCGGCGCGGCTGCTGGTATACTGAATACAGTGATGCTGAATACAGCGGCGGGCAATGGACAGCGGGATGAGTCACAGCTGCATGCCCTGGTCTTGTGATCGGTGGCATGCTGATCAGGTATGACTTATCTGGGGGTGCCTTATATTTGCAGGCACATGGCGCCCCCTAGCATGCACTGTTTTCGGGGAAAAGCTGTATATAAGGTGCACTACACTATAAGGCGCACTTTTGATTTCTAAGAAAATCTTAGTCTTTTAGGTGCGCCTTATAGTGCAGAAAATGCAGTGTATAATATATATATATTTGTATATATATATATATATATAAATTATAGCCATTTTTAGCAAACGTGTAAAATTACATCTCAGAAGACTCCCCAATCACTTGAGGCTCACAGAATGGTTTTATCAAAGCCTGTAAAGGAACCATTAACGGAATCTTGTCAACTTACAAGCAGTCTCCATCCAGAGACTAGAAAGGCGGGCTCCGGGGCCCCATTCTCCCCCTTCGCTGGCACAATGCACTGGGCCAGATATGACGTTCCGGCCCGGCGCATCATAGTTACAAAAGAGGCGGGAATTTCAAAAAGAGGTGTCACAGCACAAGGAATGAGAACGCCCAGCGGGGCATGCTAGGTGCCAGCGAGGAGGGGAGAATGGAGCCCCATAGCCCACTTTTCCAGTATCTGGATGGAGAATGCTTGTAAGTTATAAATTATTTTTCTTAAACTTTATAGGGCACGTTTAGCTCAGACAGGGATGGTTGGGTATCAGTTACCAAGGTGCAGGAACAGGTAGTGATAGGTTAGGGGGGATAGAACGAGCTGACAGGTTCTCTTTAATATTAATATCAAAATGTTCTCTAATATAATTTCAACACCACTCTCCCAATACCTACCATCAATTGTTGGTAACGATCGTCAAGGGTAGAGAAGCTCATTTTAATTCAACATTGTTGTTAATTTCACATGCAAAAAAATTGGGGGATTCCCATGTGTCTTGTTTCTGTCAATGCTAAAAAAGTGTTCAATAGGTGCATTGGACTTTCTTAGGGATCTTTCATATCAGCTGATTTGCGGCAGATGCGGCAAGTTTTGCTGCATAACGGCAAGTCCCATTCAATCTCTTTGGGACTTGTGGTCAGGCGCGGCAAGTCCGGTTTTGCTAGATCATGCAAATCCGGCACTTTTCGCTAAGGGAAAAAGCTTTGCTAGCAGCATTTTTTTTTTGCGCGGATTTGCTGGATACCGCAAAATCGCATTTGCTGCACCTGACCACAAATCCCATAGAGAATGAATAGGGTTGCCGCAAGTCAGCAGTAATTGTGCCAGATGTAGCAAAGCTGCCGGATCTTCCACGATTGGCAGAAAATGGTGATCTGAAAGCAGCTTTACAGAGCACTTTAAGACAAATTATGTTGGGCCATCTCTTGCTTTCTAAAATTTTATCGTTCTATACTGACCCTAAACAAGAGTTAGAAAATAAGTCAGATAGAAGGCCATTTACCCTATTAATAATAGTCAAGGGTGTCCCCTCACCTCTCCTATACACATTGGTGATGGAATATTTAACAGAAGCATTATGTAAAATCCAGACATTAGTGGAGTCACCGTAGGCTCACATCATTATAAACTGTAAACGCAGATGGCCTGTTCCTCTATTGTTCACACCCAATCTCATTTTCCTCTTCAATAAAGAAATTTGGAAAATTTGTCAATGACAATGCTGGATACTATTCCGTAAGGGGAATGACCTGACAATCTGGTTGACAGAAAATAATACTTAATATAGAATATTGTGGTAGGCGTGATCTCCTCTGAGGTGTTGGTTTCAATATGTGGTGTTTTTTTTTGTTTTTTTTAGTATATTTTTAGTATTATCCCACATCATCTCTCTTTCCTTTCTATCCTTTCTCTTTCTGTTCTCCTTTCTTCTTTAAATTCCTCTAGTATACACTGTGAGGTAGCACCCCTGGGGAACCCGCTTGGCAATGGAAAAAACACTGACAACCATGTTTTTTTTTTTTTAATGTAAAACGTTATGCAGCAGTTTATTGAGCTGTCATAAACTGCTGGTAGCCAATAATATACTTTACATTACACATATCATACTCCCATAATCATAGTACAGGACATTCACAAATCCCATTACATATTATATACAATATACACTATATGGTCAGCGGGACCACATAAGACTAGCAGTCGGTCCCAGTGACGGTTATGGCCGCCTGGCCTTCTGACAGGGATCATTCCCCATCCTGTTACCTAGTGGATACATCATGCATGGCACTCTTGCACAAGCCATCATGAGTTACCCACTTTACATCATACAGGGTAGTTTTACATATGCCCTTATGATCCACACGTCTATAGATCATGGCGGATATGCCTGCCTGGCACACATATTCGCCTCCCGTAGGGCTATACATCAACATATCACATATTAAGGGCAGCTATGCCCGCCTGGCACACATATACAACTTCATAGGTTTATACATCAACACATCACATATTCGCCTCCCATAGGGCTATTTACATCATCAAATATTCAGGGCAGCTATGCCCGCCTGGCACACGTATATTGTACGTGTCCCCACCTTATGGGACACCAGTGACCATGGCAGACTCTCTGACACCGGCCTTTGTCCATGACGCCGATCAGAAGCAGGCCCAGAGCCGGGTCCATCCACCTGAGCTCCAGGGCAAGCCAGGCATCCTTGAGGACTCCTCTGCACATGTCTTCCAGGTCGCCAGGTACTTCTAAGTCTGTTTCACAGGCCCAGACCTCTAGGACAGTGACTGCACCAAATTATGGACCCTTTAATTTGATAATACACTTGATTATTGTACAAACTATTGAGGAATAATATACTTGAGTTTTAATTATCCACTTTATCCATTTGATATCATCTACACAGGGTATTTCCTCTGTTTTAATACCGTATCAAAGATCTGTTGATTATTGTTCAAACTGTTGAGGAATAATATACTTGAGTTCTAATTATCCACTTTATCTATATGACATCATCCACACAGTAAAAAGGGAAATGGAGCGCACATAGAGTAATTTCCTTTTGTACAAATAACCTCAGTGCCCCCCTTTAGTGGAAGGACTCACCTGATTTGGTTGTGCAAGTCACAACCAACTAACTCCGCTCTCTCTTATGGTCGCAGCAGGTGCCCAGCAAGAGTAAGGATCCAAAGGGTTAACAGAAAGTGCTGGGTTTCATAGATCCACCGCGCTGACCTCCAGTGAAGACAAACAGAGTGATGTATAAAACTCTGTTTAATGGGTAATTTGCCTACCGGTTTCGTGATTTCAGTTATCACTTCATCAGGGCATCCCTGATGAAGTGATAACTGAAATCACGAAACCAGTAGGCAAATTACCCATTAAACAGAGTTTTATACATCACTCTGTTTGTCTTCACTGGAGGTCAGCGCGGTGGATCTATGAAACCCAGCACTTTCTTATCATCCACACAGGGTATTTTGGGTCTGTAATTTTGGCAACCCCATTTCATGCTGACAGTGAATTTTATCCATGTATGAAAGTTTTTGACCATATCGCCATATATTCAGGTAATTTGGCTGGTACTACAGCCACCTGGTGGTTACCATTCATACTATCACACTGTCTGAATGTATATTGATCATATATTATTAATTGGCACACCTATGTGCATACCTGCTTTAACCCTTCTTTCCTGAGCTACCTTCACTCAGGAATGTGATAGTGACATGCTACCGAGTCATCGTAACTCGTTTTAAATGTTTTTAGAGTTGTCTGTTTGACCCCACCTTATCACTATGTCAAAGCAAAAGAGAAAAAATTGAATAAATAATAACCACTTTTTCACATGATATTGTGTGCGCCTATCCTTGCAGTGTCTCTTTCTCTACTCTCTTGATTAATTTTGACACTGTTGTGCAGCACCATTCTGTCTTTCTTGAGGACTGACGTGCATCCTGCTTTTTGTCAGTGGCGGCACCAAACACGCCATCACGAGCTCCTCCAAGCTCAGCCAGTCTTCCCACATACAGGTGCTGCCAACCCTCAGCCCTCTGACCTCATGATTCAACTCAGTCAACGGAACCTTTACCGATTACCCAGTCGGACCCAATGGTGGCTACGCCCGCCTGGCATTATTCACGGGGTTCATTCCCCATCACACGTGTACCTCCAGTCCATCATACCACATCCATGGACGGTAGCCTATGCAGGCCATACACATGCACACATAATCACCGAGATCTTTCATGACCTAGTAGTCAGTCCCAATAACGGCTACAGCCGCCTGGCCTTTGAGACCTCCCCAGTCTCTCACACATACACTGATCAACGGGACCCTCTCACAGTCGGTCCCAGTGGCGGTTATGGCCGCCTGGCCCACTCACACATATCCACAGTCCAGCATGGACTACAGCCTTCTCAGGACCAGACCAGGTTCTGAGCCCCCTGAGCTCCCAGGCAGTCAAAGCATCCCCCAAGGTCTCGTCACCCTGCCCATGATGCCCAGCTGCCACCAAGCGCCACCAACACACGCAGAGATCCCGGGCAGCAGCCTCACCAATATGGTCAGAGTGAGCCCCCTACAAGTTCAGCCAGGATCCCTATACCCTCAGGTGTTCTACTAACCTCTCCGTCTGGCCTCAGGCTTCATACGGCTCAGAGGGACTGGCGTCTATGGCATGGAGAGTCAGGTGTCCTGCCTCATCCCCCCCAAATGGGATGGGACCCCTCTGAGACCCGTCCTCTCCCTCAGAGGATCATGTCTGGTCTCGCTCCAAACACAGGCCTAGGCAGCTATTATCTTGCCTGCTACACCCACTCACACCTGGGAACTGTCAGCCATTAGCACACACTGCTCTTTAAGTGGCCGCTCATTAGTCTCATCAGCCCCTTAGGTGTTAACCCACTGTGCACTGATTCAGTCTTACAGCAATGTCTTCTGCAAACCCATATGACGCACCCCGGCCATGGGCACCATGCCAGCCGTGCCTCACAACACATAATTATTTGTGAAAGCAAATATTCTTACCTTATCAAGCTGGTTATACTTGTACTCTGATTTTTAGTTATAATTTAATATTAAAAACCATCAACTTTTTATTGGAGTTACTGAATATAAATGTAGCTTTCTGTTTTCATGTTAATGTGAAACCCCAATCAAAATATTTAAAGGAAAAAAATGTAAAGCAACCTAATGTACCTGCAGAAAGCCTGCAACATCATAAAATCTAATAATTGTGGGAATGTAGCCTGTCAGAGCAGCCATTGAAATAAATATCTAACTGTGTAAAACGTGGCCCGTCTAGTCCACCAGACAGAAAGATTATTTCACAATCTACTTACAGGACTTCTACTTTTTCTTTGGATTCTGGATTTCTCTTGTACTGCTGGAGCGTGCTGATGTCATCATCTTGCTTTAGGCTAGATAGTATGGATGGCAGGGCTGTGGAGTTGGGAGTCTTTGTCCATTTTGGTGGAGTGGGATTCTGGGAAATAGAGATGTCTGAATCAGAGGATTGGCCTACTGACTGCACACGATGGCTGTGGAGTCAGAATCTGTGTCCATTTTGGTAGAGTTAGAGTCTGATTCAGAGAAATGTCAAAGTCAGAGGTTTGGCTTACCGACTTCTCAGTCCTCATGGATTGTTGTATATTGTGATAGGATAATGAAATAATCCACTAATTGTATGTAATACAGAATTGCTCCATAAATAAAAGGTATAGACCAGGGGTCTCAAACTTCAGGCCTCGAGGGCCGCACACAGTCCAGGTTTTCAGGATTTCCATTCCATTTGACAGTTGGCAATCAAATTACCAACTGTCAAACTCTACGGAAATACTGAGAACCTGGACTATGTGCGGCCCTCGAGGCCTGGAGTTTGAGACCCCTGGTATAGACAAAGACGAAAATGTAATGATGAGTTATAGAAGACACACAAGTAAAGTCAGCAAAGTGGCTGATCACAATTGCTCACCTGTGGAATCTGGTATTGGAGCATTAATACATAGTAATGATTCAGTTATAAATTGGGACCAAAGTAACCAAGTCAGTAGACCGCTGTGGGCCTTGTATACCGGCCCACTATCTTGTAGGGATCCAAGTGTGTGCTTCCTGATGAGTTTCCAACATTAGATTGACCGCAGAATCTCATTTTCTGTGGTCAACTGAATAACCTAATTCCTTTTGAACTTCTTTTTATCACCTAGATACAAAGCGAACTGCTTCTTTCTCGTCTAGACTATTTTAATTTAGCTAATGAATATCAATCATTCCAATCCTCCTCCCTTAGATTTCTTTTGGGCTTCATTTAATTCTCTGTAACCAGTGGACCGATGACTATACCATTCTGGAGCATTCATTCACCACTTGTTTATCGCACCCCTTTGTTCTTCATATGAACTTTCCTAAGCAATGTTCTGTCTTGTTAACTAGCTCTACTCAAAAGACGTCTGAAACAGAACAGAGCAGACAGCTGGCTATGGCTGCTCCAACTTTGCTTAAAGGCAAAGGGTAAGTTTGAGACTGGCCTGTAGTTCTTGAATGTGCATGCTGTGCCCTAGTGCAAGCAGGCGTGTAGCGGTACTTTAATCCTACTAACCCATACTAATGATGCAAGTCATATTGAATTCTGCCCTCATTTATAAAAGTTCCATAAATGTGGCATTTTCTTTGCTTTAACTTGATTGGATCTCTGGAATGTAACATTTTCTAATATTCATTCAGAATTTTCAGCTTTTAACGCGAGTGAAAAGTTATGATCAACAGATTGCTTAGAACTGAAAAAAATATATTTTTCTTTTTTTTTTTTTGCTCTTCTTCATATGCTGTCTATGTAGCTCAGTCCCATACACTCAATATAGGAAACGCTACAATGTCAAGTAGTCGCTTTTCGCATTTACAGTAAGATTCAGCTGTAACAGTAGGACCATATTTTCCCAAAGTTCTCAGATTTATCTCTGTTTAAACCATGAGCCTTGTTGACAACAGTGATGTGTCCTTTGGGATTAAACAGGAGATCCAAATAATCATCCTATTATTGTAGCAACAGAGTGTCTTCCACTATCCGGTGCTCCACCTGCTGTTGTCATTCTTGTCTTTTCTCACCTGATCAAAGCCAATTTGGCCATAGAAAACAGGAAGATTTAAAGGCCAAATTCTCTTTACACTTGGTCAGGGTGGACGACTGTCTCATCTGAGATCCCTCCTGTCTACAAGAGGCGTAGTTGCTCTTTTATACAGTAATCTTCCAGTTTAAACCCTTTTCTGCAGCAGTAGTCCACTCATAATGAGGCTAAGTGGTGTGGAGGGTGCGGATAGTGGCTGTTAGACCTTTTCAAGAGCAGCAGGATATTCAGAATTGTCAGATTTTGAGGAGACAATGTTATGGAAGGACACCTGCATTACTTTTCCTGCTCTTTTGGCCGCATTTAATTGCAATGAATGAATCAATATGCGATCACGGTGAGTACAGCCCTTCCATTGTTAGTGTTTACCAGTGGTAACAAGAATAACATTTTATTAGCTGCCTTTTGCAAATTCGTAACAAAGACTGATGACTGATTCTTACGGTACTAGTTTGATGAGGAAACTATAGCAAGGGGCATTGTGTTTATGACCTTGAAAGAAACTTTTAGAATTCTTTAGTGTAAGACTTCATCGTGATGCATCTCTTCCCTGAATGCAGTTGTTTACCTGCAATATTTGTTTAAACTTCAGTAGATTATAATTGCCAGACGAGGTCAGCTAGTCCAGCATGACCCCTGCTGTGATTAGATCATGGTCTATAGATATTGTATACAGAGAGACTGGCATGGGCAGGACCAGCTCTCCGAGTTCTGCTGCATGACTAAATCTAAATCTAATACTGGGTGCAGAACCCGCTGCACCCAGTAAATTGATTGATACTATTGTTGGATTCAGGGTCTCTGTCTACATCATGCTGCTCTCAAGTAAGGTAGCAAAAACCTGCTGACAGATTCCCTTTAATGCTGTGGACTTCCCATTTTGATGGGTTTGCAGACACTTTGCTGACATGCAGCATTGTGTTGAGTTGATTGTTTACACACACATCTATTTTATTTGGATAAGACTTTTTTATCTGTGATCTTTTCAAACCAAAACCTTTTTATTCTTTATAGCAGAGTTATCTTTGGCATTGTAGTGAAGGGCATGGCTGTTGTTCACAGGATCTTCCAATAACTATTCTAAACTAAGACGCTTTAATGTAGGAAAAAATATTGAGTGCAAGAGATTGCTTTAAAGCCATTTTTAATTAGTATAGTGGGGTATTTTGCTTTTAAACTACAGTATGGACTGGCTGTGAACCGTTCCTAGAGCTGCATCTAATTGGACAGTAGTAGTTATTTGAGTGTGGATTGATCATTCAGTGCTGGCTGTTCCACTAATGATGATTGTCGAGGCGGACGTGTAGGATTCTCTGTTTCCTAAAATCTATGTAGGTGTAGGCCATAACAAGGACCGCCCAACTTATTAAAAAATAAAGCAAAATATCCAAATACAGTGATTTACAAAAACTATATTCCAAACTTGTGCTTGATATTCATTTTTTATTTATTGTATTTTATCTATATAACCAGGTGTAAAATTTGATATACACCTCAAGCACTATAACCACTTTCCACAATAGGACATGCTGTTGGTCCTATTGTGGCTCCCTGACTTTAAAGCTGGCTCACAAGCTGAACCTACATCTTTCTTGGCAGATGATGGCTTTGATAGTCAACCATCATCTGCCTCCCCTGGCTGTTAAGCTGTGAAATAAAACTGTCAATCTCTGACAGTGGCATTTACAGTGCACTGGTAGGGGGATGTGCAGTTCTAACAGCCCAACAGCAGCCCATGTGCCGTGATTGCAGAGCGTCAATAGGCAGCCATGATAGCCAGTGGTGTGCTGAAGATCTCTGACTTCTGGCTAGTGTTCATTGGAAACCATGATTTATGCTATACACATCAGTAGTGTGATATTGCTTTGTACAGTAAAAGTGATTAACTGACCACAGGTTGAAGTCCGCTAAAGGGGACTAACAAAGGCAGTGAAAAAAAGTTTTTAAAAATATCTAAAAAAAACAAAACAAAAAAAAAACGTTTTAACTAGAAGTTTATTTCTCCCACTGCTTTCACCCCATTAAAAGTAGGCAATTAAAAAAAAAATACACGTGATATCGTTAAGTCCATATACATCCAATATATCAAAATATCAAATTAAATAATTTGATCTGTTAATTCTATTGACATATAGTAAAGCTGTCTCTTAGCTTCTGGGGGAGAGAGGGGAAAAAGGAACGGCACAGATCTAAGTGCAGTATCTCTATTAAAACGGGGTGAGGTAACTGAAAACTGCTCACCTTTGAGATATCTTGAGGTTTCGCGTCCTTGTGGCTTGCAGCACGCTTTACCGGAGGGATCAGGTCCTCGTATTGGAACATCCTGTTTGTTCAGTTGATCAGTTTAAGGAATTCCGTTTTTTTTTTGGTGTCGCGGCGCTTCCAAAAAGAAGTCGGTGATTATTTTCGTCCGGAAATTTATTCATACAAGTATATAAAAAAAGCCAGGTACAACGCGTTTCAACTCATTACAGAGTCATCTAGAGGTACAGTTTCATAGTCATACATATAGAGTGTGTTCATTTCATCTGATCAAAACAAAGTTGAACCAATAAGTCTACACTGCGTTCGATCCCCATCAGATGATCCTGAACATACTAATAGTAAATATTCACCTAGTGGCCTTTAAATAAGAAATACTAACCGTACGGCAGAGCGACTTATCGCCTCAAACCAGCGGAATTATTAACTTTATCCCCCTTTTTTTATAACATAATCTGTCAACAGTGAAAGATAGTACAAAGAGCTGTTTATATGCGCTATAATAAATTATCTCTTTAATAGATTAAATGTTCCTCCAGCAAAGAGAGGGATCTGGAGAATTTCTAAAAAAAAAAAAAAAAAAAAAAGACTCATTTATAAAAAACACACAAAAAATACAAAGATAAGAGAATAAAAAAATTGATCCTTTATAACAAAGAGGAGGATTCAATTCCTCAATTTTTATTTAGTTATTTATCTGATGTTGCTTTCACACTGCAGTTTTTTCCTGATCAGGATTCATAATGGCGGCTTTACACGTTGCGATATCGGAGTCCAGTTTCAATCAAAAGTCACGTGCTTCGATCGTTGGAGCCGATATCGTGCCTGCGTTGTATGGTGTGAACGTCCAATACGATGCAGGAACGATGTGAATGCGATATCGGGGATTGAATGAGCGTGCTATTCAATGCTCCGATATTGAATGGAGATTGGAGCCGGATCGTGCTGTGTGACATCCCAATTCCGATGTGAAGTTCTACGTCACCCATTCACTCCCATGTTAAATGGTCGTTCCTGTGTTGGGGGGCGTAGACATCGCACGGACGTTGGATTCAGAAATCGCAACGTCTAAACCTCCTATGCGATGCGGGAGAAACGAGCACGAAATGCGCGCTCCCGCGCCATTGAATTGCGATATCGCAACGATATTGAAACGTGTAAACCCACCATTAGGTTTTGTGTGCCAAAACCAGGAGAGTCTCCAAAACTCAGAACAGGTGTCAATCTTTCAATTATATTTTTTCTCTGCAAGTTTCTCTTCTGGTTTTGGCACACAAAACCTGATGAATCCTGATCAGGAAAAAACTGCAGTGTGTAAGCAGCCTAAGGGTGTGTGCACATGGTCCAGAGGAGCTGCGTGTTGGACGCAGCTCCTTCGGACCTGAGGGAAGCCGCGGGTGGCCTCAGAGAGACCTCAGCCGCCCCGTACTCACCATGTGCGGCGGGTGCAGGGCGGCTTCTCCCTGCATTCTCTCTGTGGCAGCCGCTTCCGACTCCGCAGCATGAAATGAACATGCTGAGGAGGAGCGGACAGCCAGCAACCCGCACCGCAGCTCCAAAGACGCTGCGTGCGGGCTACGCATAGTGAGGATGGGATTTCTTGAAATCCTATCCACTATGCTACTACTGTATGACGCAGCGTTTTGGACGCAGCGCAAAGACGCTGCGTCCAAAACTCTATGTATCCTGATCGTGTACACGCACCCTAAAGGTACCGTCACACAGGGACATATCGCCGGCGATGTTGCCGGCAACTGAGGGGCGTGGCCAGGTTGCGGCGACATCGCCGGCGAGTTGCCTCGTGTGACAGGGCGATAATCAGGCGATGAATCGCCTGAGTCACATCGCCAGGTTTCCCAACAATGTTGGGAAACATGGCGATGTTGCTCAGGCGATCCTGCCTGATCGCCCTGTGTAACGCGGCAACCTGCAATGTTGCGGGCGATTCCGCCTATATCTAACATTGCGAGTGATCGCTTGCTGGGTTGCTGGGCAACCCAGCGAGCGATAGCCGCGGCAACTAGCCGGCGACATCGCCGGTAAGTTGCTCAGTGTGACATCTCACCGGCGATGTTGTCAGGGATGCGCGCTCCCGCGATCCCCGGCAATATCGCCGGCGATATGTCCCTGTGTGACGGTACCTTGAGGTTGCGTGCACACGATCAGTGTGTGCAGCGTTTTGGACGCAGCGTCTTGCCGCTGCATCTAAAACGCTGCGTAGTACAGTACTAGCATAGTGGATGGGATTTCAAGAAAAACCATCCTCACTATGCATAACCCGCCTGCAGCGTCTTTGGAGCTGCGGGCGGGTTGCCGGAAGTCCGCTCCTCCGCAGCATGTTCATTTCATGCTGCGGAGTCGGAAGCTGCTCCCATTGGGTGACTGCAGGGAGAAGCCGCCCTGCACTCGCTGCACACGGTGAGTACAGGGCGGCCGCAGTCTCCCTGCGGCCACCCGTGGCTTCCCTCGGGTCCGGAGGAGATGCGTCCAACACGCAGCTCCTCCGGACCATCTGCATGCACCCTAAGAAAGTAATTGTCATGTTTTATATTCAATCTGTTTTTAGTTTACTAGATACAATTTTAGACTGCAGGACTAATTAACCACATGCGTTAACCAACTTAATTAGTATGATTAACTGGGCGGGACATGACTCTGACTAACCAGATCATAGCTTTATATAAATGAAGAGACTCTCTATATGTATAACTATGAAACTGTACCTGATGAAGACTCTGTAATGAGTTGAAACGCGTTGTACCTGACTTTTTTATATACTTATATGAATACATTTCCGGACGAAAATAATCACCAGGTTCTTTTTGGAAGCGCCGCGACACAAAAAAACTGATTTTCTTTCATTCTAATGACAAAAAGAGATACCGCCAGAATTGCGTTTTTTTTTTTCCCAATGCAACACCACTAAAAAAAAATGTGACAAGAGGCAATTAATACATCGGATCTACCCCAAAATCAATAAAAATGTCAGGTCGATGTGCAAAAAAACAAGCCACCAAACAGCCCCATCATCCAAAAATTGAAAAACATTGAAGATCTTGGAATGTGGCAACACAATTTTTTTTTTTACTATTAGAAAAACCCTCTAAACTATGCATGTTTGGTAACACCATGACCGTACTAACCTGGAAAATCATATTGCCAGAAAATGATTACCATATAGTGAACACTGTAAATAAAATAAAAATTGTGGGATTTTTTTTTCCAGTGTGTCACATGATACAATGGATGATGTAATTTAAAAGTACAACTCGTTCCACAAAAAACAAGCCTTGATGGGCTTTGTCAACACACCAAGTTATGGCTCTTGAAATACGGAGAGAAAAAAAAAAGTAAAATAGCCATGACTCAAAGCAAACTATATTATACCAAACATGAAATAAAATAATGGTACATAGCATGAATGTAGTAGTATAAAAATAGGAACATCCAAAACCTAGAAGAAGAGAAAAAGAGAGGGATGAGTGATGGAAGAGACACATGAAGGATGAGATGACAAGGAGCTAATATAGATGTGATGTGATATAGAACTAATCAAAAGACTAGCACTTGACTAATATAAATGGGATGGGCTCCGGCGGTGTACAGGTCCCAGATTTTGAATTATTTAGCAGGAATGTCCTTCAAGACACTACTAAGTTGTTCATTACTAATAAAGTTATCTACATGGGATAGGTCTGGAGTACTATCTTTTTACCTCATGGAGAGGAATTTTTCTGCCAGCTTTAAGAAAGCAGATAAGCTGATAAGAAGTGTTATAGCCGCAGTGCTATTTTGGGAAATATGTAAATTGTCACTTCGGTGAGGAAGTGAATGAACTCTAGCACCACCTTTCGGTAGCAATCCTCAAAGTCATAATCGACTCTTTAACAAGCCTTTTAATATGACAAAAGATTAGTGCCAGATCAGAACCCCAAACTGCAGACACTGTGTTTCAGGGTAACTGCCCCTCATCAGTGCAGTGTGTGGGAATTCTGATCTGGCTGTGTGAGTGGGCTAAGACGAGGTCTGGAGAACTAGCTTTTTACCCCACTCACACAGCCAGATCAGAATTCCCACACACTGCACTGATGAGGGGCAGCTACCCCGAAACACAGTGTGTGCAGTTTGGGGTTCTGATCTGGCACAAATCCTTTGTCATATTAAAAGGCTTGATAAAGAGTCGATTATGACTTTGAGGACAGCTACCGAAAGGTGGAGCTAGAGTTCATTCACTTCCTCACTGAAGTGACAATTTGCATATTTCCCAGAGGAGCATTGCAGCTATAAGCTTCCTTATCAGCTTATTTGCTTTCTTTAAGCTGGCAGAAAAATTCCTCTCCATGAGTTAAAAAGCTAGTTTTCCAGACCTCATCTTAGCCCACTCACACAGCCAGATCAGAATTCCCACACACTCCACTGATGAGGGGCAGTTACCCCGAAACACAGTGTCTGCAGTTTGGGGTTCTGATCTGGCACAAATCCTTTGTCATACTAAAAGGCTTGTTAAAGAGTCGATTATGACTTTGAGGACAGCTACCGAAAGGTGGAGCTACATGGGATAAAAATTTCCAGGAATGACATGTGTGTTTTCTTCGAAGCATGGCCCATTGTTTGCTCTGCTACTAAAAATAGTAAGATGTTTGCACCAATTCCAAGTGAGTGTGAATGATTTATGATGCAACCAAGCTTTCCAGGAGTCTCTAGTAAGTAAGGTATGGAAGGCGACTCAAACGAAATTGTATACTAAAGACCAGTAGTGAGAAGACCCGCGGATAGGTCGACCACACGTGCAGCATCACAACTCTGGAGGCGCAACCCTAAAAACAATTGCATGATAACCAGGGACCATGTACCAAAACAAGAGGAGTGTATTTCTTTGTGTTAGAGTTTATTTACAGACTAGGAAGAAGCCTTGACCTGTATATAGATAGTGTGTAAGCCAAATTATCAGCAGCAATGTGGTTCGTCCAACATCTGTCTTTTGTGTATAGGGCCATTAGGGATGCTTGTAGTTTTAGTGTAAGATTAATATATTGTTGGTACGCTTTGCTCGGCAGGCTACTTGACAAAGCTCGTAGGTTCCAATGCATCTGATCTTAAAATGTGGCTTTTAGGAACTAATGCACAATTCTTATATTTTAATATCTGAATTAGAGGTGATGTTTTCTTTTGCATGCTTTTTCTCTGCTTTTGCTTTCCTGAATTACATTCCCAGCATGCACACATTATCTCTTCATTTGTTTAATTTCTTTATTTTTACATTTAAGCTTTTTCTATTTCCAAACCATCATTCTAGGTTACAATATAGCCTGGATGTGGCAGACAGGCTGGCTGATGAACATGTTCTCATCGGGGTGTATGCCAATATGTTGCAGAACAACCTTCCACGGTTAGTTAAGGCTTGGCAAATGTTTGTACAGAATGGAGGTTGAAGCATATGAAGGTCACTTGATGAAGTTTAGGATTAGATGACTATCATGTGCGCAGGTGGTTACAGCGGCTATACATCATTGTGAATAGGTCTTTCTTACCTTTTCTTACATGTATACCAGTAGCTGCCTGAACACTTTGATTTCTATTCATTTATACTGGTTAATATAGACTGTTGTTTGACATGGTAAAAGGAAATGGGATCTCAAGAAATTCATGATGAGTTAATGGTTTGGAGAGTTATGATGATGTCCCACAATGTGATTACATGAATATTTTTGTATAAATGTTGATTTTTTTTATTCAAGAATAAATGTTGATTTTTGAAAAAAGACATCCCCTGAAAATAAGCCCTAACCCTTTCTTTCAGAGCAAAACATAATATAACACCCTGTCTTATCCTCTGGGAATTACGATCTATTAGCCAGAACAGACTTCTTCCAATGAGAAATGAGAAACATGTATATGTAAATGGAACCAGTTTGTTCTAATAAGGAAAACATACAAGGGGTCAAGTAAATTCAGTATTTATGTTTATCAAAGTGGAGAAGCTGATCTTTCTAATAAGGAATAAGACAAAATACATACACATGTAGAGAATCTAAGTATGTAATATTGGTGGAACCCTAAGGCTGGCTTCACATTTGCGTATGTGAACGCAGCTGTTCCCATACGCAGTCAAACGCATGCGCACTGCGTTCCTATGTTTAACATAGGAACGCATAGTGCTTGCGTTTGCTGCGTTCGGGTGCGGATGCGGACGATATCTGCTCCTTCCGGTGTCCAGCGTCCGCACCCGGGACGCAGCATGTTGCATTTTTTGTGCTCTCGGGGACCTTGGAAGATCAGCAAGCGTCCCCAAGAGCACAAAACATGCATTGTCTTCAATGGGTCCGCAGTGTTCTGCGCTTGACAGCGCAGGAGAAAGCTGCGGACCCATTGAAATCTCTCCCGGTGGCCGCCGGTGATGTCACAGGAGCTCACCGACGGCCACCGGGAGATCAGATCAGCCTCTGCTGATCTCCTCCTCCCCACCGCCGGTAATCTGCTAGCGATGTCGGCGGGGAGAAACAGCTGATTTGACAGCTGTTTGAATCTTCCCGCGCCGACATCTCCTCTCGGTGTCGGCGCGGGAGATTCAAACAGCTGTCAAATCAGCTGTTCTCCCCGCCGACATGTCCCGGAGCTTACCGGCGGCCGGGAGGAGGAGATCTCCGGTGCAGATCTCCGCCTCAGGACACCTCTGATTGGCTGCCGGGCTGCACAGTGATGTGTCCGCCGGCGGACATTCTCCGCTGCGGACACATCAAAATGGCACTGCTTTGCACTGCGTTTGTGTCTGCATGCCATCAGCATGCAGACACAAACGCAAATGTGAAGGTAGCCTAAGTAGATTCAGGCAAAGGATAGAAGTGGTGAGATCCCTCGCTGTTCCAATAACACGTAACATCCTGGCAAATATAAAAGCATCAGCATATGCACATATATGTAAATGTATCAAAACCGGAAAATAGGTTATTCACCCAGATTTATGTTCCTGGACGCCTGCCACCCCACACTCCCTAATTTCAGCAATGTGTCACTGTCAACATACACACTACTCAGCACGTGATGTGCACCCACAAAGGTTGATCTATCTCCTGTCACTCAATTCAGCATTCAACCTCTGTTATAGTCTATTAAGTGTGCGTAAATTACATCCCAATGCAGTCTAAGCACTCCGGCTACACAACACGCTACCATCACTCATCTAACACACAGGTAAATGAGTCCCTGAAATGTTCTACTCTCCGACAATCAATTGGGTCACATACTATCTGTATGGATTCTTTGGCACATACAAGGATCAAATTTATTCAAGTCTACTTCCTGTCTGAAGAGACAATTTGCAAATTTCCCAGAGGAGCATTACAGCTTTGTCTCCTCAGTACTGACATGCTGAATTGGTGTTTCAGTCTCCATAAGGAGAAAAACTTTCTTTAGACCCTACTAACTGCCCATACAGCCAGATCAGCTCTAATACTTTGCACTGACAATCACCCCGAAACACTATATCTGCAAATTAAAGTTCTGATCTAATAAGAATCTTAAGTCATATGCCAAGGTATGTTAAAGGGACATTTTTGACTTTTAGGATTGCTACTTTCAATAGGTGGCACTAGAGTTCAAGTCTACTTACTCTCTGATGAGACAGTTTGTAAGGTTTAATATAAAAATTACAGTGCTTAGAATAAAAAGATATAAAAGATAAAGGTAAAAATGACACCAATATTCAAAACAGCTCTAAAATAAAAAGGGGAGATATTAACAGAAATACCTAAACATTCCAGCCTAAAAAAAGTCTTCTGTTTCTTTGTGGGAGGTAGAAATGAAATATGGATCACATCAGCATTGGCCAACCCCCACATGTGAACACCACTAAAATGTGACCTTTACTTTTTAAAAAATACCAGTCACCTCCATCCGGTGAGACATGACAGGGCTGGTCATCATGGGATATGACTTCAGCTTCCAGCAAACTATGAAATCCCAATATCCAAGATATCTTAGCCCCTGGGGGTCACAGACAAGGGATATTACCATCATTTTTCTTATCATGAATTTACCTGTTCATAGATAGGACACATAATGTGCTGGTATCATCTAGTTGCCAGATACTAATTTGGAGATGATGCTCTGACCTCACAATTATGAGAAAAGATTCATATTCTTTCTCTGGTGATCGCAGTGCCCAAGATGTAAATGCCATAATTGTAGGACTTATGCACACCTCAATTTATAATTTCCCACTGGTGTTGAACTGTCTGAAAAGATCCTTTTTAATGCAGCACACTGATATAGCAGGAAGGCCTCTTTGTACACAAAATTCTGACCGGCTGTCTCCCTACCTGTTTAATCAATGTCTACACCAGGGGTACTAACTTCAATGAAAAGTCCTCTTTCTACTTAATTATTTTTTCTCACCTCACCATTTACAACTGATCCCATGTCTATCATTGTGTAAAAGGAATGGATGTATGTCCCTTCAGAAAGAGATGTCAATGGATTTATAATTTTTTTTTACACGACAGTCACATACTAGGCTGTTTACAGAAGTTTCAATAAAATCAGTGTTTTATTAGTAATAGATTATCACTGGAGGATTAGTTGTCTTGTGCCATGTAGTCTTCCTGCTCTGTATAAACACGCTCCAAACACTGATTGGCAGTTAAGTGCCAATGTACTGTGTACATATAAAACTGCCAATCAATGGTGTGGATGGGGTTATATGCAGAGCTCATCATTCAAAGAACTGCTAGATCTGCAGCAGAGACACCAATGATTTTATCAAAATTATAGCGTGCAACCCAATATGTGACACATTGCTGGAACCAGGGTCTCTGCCTCTATAATATTCTGCTCTCAGCTTACACAGCAAACACCTGTTAACTGATTCCCTTTAATAATACAATTGTTGGACCAATGGTAATCCTATCTCTCCTGCTAAACTACACCTACTTTTCTGACCACTTCTGAAAAGTAACAAGGGAAAAAATGTTTACATTTGGTGTGCTCCAACCTTTGTCCATAATTAATTCCCCAACACTTGTAATTAGTATGTATATGTTTGCAACCATTTTTTGTTGTTGTTCAATGTTTCTAAATCAAGTAATACAACTTTGCGCTTGATCTTGATTAAAAAATTGCCTTCCGGTATGTATATTCAGCTCCTATACAGACCTATGCATCTGCATGGTAACATGTAGTATGGTCGTGTTATGTGTCATATTTTCTTTTATGTTCTCTTTTTAATTTGAATTCTGCAGATTAATAATAAGTATAACATTCCGACTGGAGGATGAGACTTGCTGGATTTGGTTGTTGCCTGTTATCATTTTTTAGATACCTTTGTATAGTAAAAATTGGTTTTGAAAGTGGACACCATAGGGTTGCAGACAAGATAATCAATTGTGTGAACAGTATTCTTTGCCATTGGTCTCAGACCTCCAGTGCTGTGAATTGATGGAGTTCTTAAAATGTTGTTTTATTCTGTTTAATTTTAAGGTAATGTTTCACATGGGAAAGATAAACTGCAGAGTGTTTCCTCAAAGAGAAATCTGCAATGTATTACAATGCCTGTAAAGAGGTTTAAAGTGGACCTGTCCGCAGTTATTTGTATCACATAAGCCGCAGCCACCACCAGTAAGGCCTTATATACAGCATTCTGGAATGCTGTATATAAATCCCGAGACTGATCTGTATAATGTAAAAAACGTCTTTTATTATTATATCACCCCCAGGGAAGGCGTGTTGTCTGATAGATGTCTCTGGTCTTAGTCTGGCTCCTCCTTCCTCCTTGTTATCGCATCCTTCTCCTCTTCTTCATGTGGGTGATGCATTATACATCATCGACATCCATTGCGCTTCTGCGCACGCACACTTTTCTCACCAGGCCAGAGAAAAGTTTCAACTTACAGTATGGCCAGCACTACTTGGGGTCGGTGCTCCTTCTTGTCGTCAGGGTCTTGTTGGGGAGCAGCTGCTACCTGGGCTTTCTATACAGCTTCAGGGTGTCCGGACACTTTCCTCGCATCCACACTGACAGAGTACACTGACTGGTGCACACTTCCTTAGCATAGTGTAACATCACTTCCGGTTTAACCTTTCATAGAGAAGCAGCACACGGTTTTCCTCTGTTCTTTGCACTTTATTGTGCAGACAAACTACATTACAGGGTGTGGGTCACGGGTGGGAGGACATGGCGTCGTGATACTACGGCCGTTTCGCGCTGCAAGTGGCGCTTCGGCGGGTACACCGTGTGCTGCTTCTCTATGAAAGGTTAAACGGGCAGAGAAAAGTGCCTGTGCAGGAATGCAATGGTATGTGAGCACAAGATGGAAGGAGGTGTCGGACCAAGGTCAGCAACAACCATCAGACCGGACCACCCCCTAGTGAATATAATAAAAGCTGTTTTTTTCCATTTTACAGATCAGCCTGGGGACTTATATACAGCATTCCAGCTTTGTAAAATACCTTTTTAGAAACCACATGGAAAGTGTGAATCTACATACTACAGTGAATGACAGTATAAAATGGTTGAGTACAACAGATGCTACTTATGGATTGTTAATTTTATTTGGGTGCTTATATTGTTATGTCGCCCTCTAATCCTATAGTACAAAAACAGCTAAACAGCCTAAAACAGATATACAGTATTAAGTTATGGTGTCACACCTTAGAAAGTGAGCCTATGATTCTTGGGGAAATTGATCATTGTAAATAAGGCATACAATCCTGCATGGCTTATTTTTAATTTATAAAGATGTAAAACAGTATATTCATCAATAATTTTCTTTATTGCCAAGTAATATTGTGCAATTGTGCCAGTTTATGGAAGTGTCATGAACATTTTAGGAGCTTGTAATTAAATTACTTATTGAGTTTTTGTTAAAGATAATTTTTTATTGTGTTCTTTGCATTTATGACTACTAGTTGGTTAAAATTGTTGCCAGTGATAAGGTGCTATTATTTAAATAATCTAGCAGAGCGTTTCCCAAACTCCAGTCCTCAAGACCCCCCCAAAGGTCATGTTTTTAGGATTCACTTAGTTTTGCGCAGGTGAAAGAAAATGTGGCAATATCTGATTATTGATTATGATTCTATAACTTGTGCAATGCTAAGAAATTTTTGAAAACATGATCTGTTGGGGGTCTTGAGGAATGAACTTTAAGAAGCACTGATCTAGAATCATGAGTGATTTCTGCTGTAGACACGGTGTGAACGTCAACTGAACCCACAAATGTCATCTATACCGGCCAACCATCCAATCTTTGAGTTGACTCTCAGAGCAGAAATTGGATTTCAAAATTCCTGGCATTTTGTTCTATTGAACAGTGCAGGTGATGGCAATTCCAGAAAACATATGCATCGAAGCGTCATAAGAAATAGCTGTTGGTCAAGCAAGCATTCAGCTGACCACTACCTAGTGCACATGGTCAACTGTGTCGTCTTCTAAATCTTTGTAATCTGCATAGACAGCCGCAAGGTATTACTGATTTTTTTTTTTTTACAGTTACGGTAAATTCCATTTACCAGAAAAAAGAACAATTAAATTGCTGTTGGAGACAATGATAAGATAACTTGCTATGACTATGTTATGCCGCAGTGGGAATGGAGCCCAGAGGAATACATTGTAGTTTTCCTGCTTATGTGTTCATCACACTTTGTACTGTACAAATGTTATTGTGACTTTTTTTCTCAAACTTGAGATCGAGATCATTTATATTGCATGGAAGAAATATGCAAAAAACAAATCTGTCCCCAACCTTTCCCGACAGTTGAATTACAAGCAGCTGTGATCTCTTAGACGCTGTGCCACATGTTAAAAGCTTGGTCAGTGCCAAATGTATGTGGTGGTATATCATATACAATAGGAACACCACTTTATCAGTTCTTGTAGCCCTAAATCATGGAAGAAAGATCTTTGAACGCAGTATGACATGTTAGTTAAATCTCAAAGATTTATGCTTTTTAATGTTTATTTTTCTAAGGGGAGTGGCTCAGGCTGAAGAAATGAAATCATATGTTTTGATCAGTCAGGGATTTGATTTTCCAGTAGGGTAAAAAAATTAAAGATAAGTCCTCATGACCATGTAGTCATGAATGAACCTGTTCCATAATGTGTAGGCATCGTTACTCAGAAGCACTGAGAATACAGTGCAACCTTGGTTAGTGGAGATGTATATGAGTCCATAGAGCACAAACTATTACTAAACTGAACCAAACTGTAAAGTTGGCACATGATTATAATACTATAATTAATGATACGCAAATAGCCTCTTCAGAATTAGGAATATTAGACCTCTTGCACTATCTCTTGGATGTAGCAATCCTAAAGCTGGTTTCCAGATTTTTTCAAATCACGCAAGATGAGGTTTTTCAGCAATCACCTGATCCTTTCAGGATCCAGTTTTTTGCTCATTCACTTTAATGGTGTCAGGTAGCAACCTGAAGCAACAGGATTCTACCTGACACTATTAAAGTGAATGGGCAAAAAACTGGATCCTTACAGGATCAGGTTTTTTCAAATCGGGCAAAAACCTGAAGTGTGAAACCAGCCTTAAAGTCGTATCGAACCTTTAATTAGCCTTGAAACATGATTTAAGATAAGAAGCCACACTAGAAACTCCATTTGCAGATGTGTTTTAGGGTGTTGCCCCTCCTCAGTGCAATGCAGGAGGTCTGATTTGGCTGGGGGAGAGCCCTCTGACTGGGGCCTAAGGGGGAACATTTCACCTTGCGGAGAGTGCCAAGCCGGTGTAGTGAAACATAGTCCTTAAAGTGCTCCTCTGGGAACTTACGGTAAATATTTGAATATCCTCTTCAGAAGGAAGAAGACTTAATATCTGGCTATTTATGTGATGTGATTTCTTGATGCCCGATTGTATGTAATCCAGACTAAGGCTCCCCTGGACTAAATATTCTAAATACAGTAAAAAAAAGTTTGGTCATTAGCACATTTTACCATTTTCTCTAACATAAATCTTTCAGCATTCACTGGCTCTTTGTAGTAGAAGAGCTTATTATGAAAGTGAAAATACCATTTACATACAAACTATTTGGGTTACTTGCTTATCATGTAGTAAGTTTCCAGGTGTAAAATATTTTTTTTTTCCTATTTCTTCCTGTCCCCTACATTCCTTTGCACAGAATGCTTGACAGTCCTAGCCGCCTAGATGAAGAACACAGATTGATTGCCAGATATGCAGCAAGACTGGCAGCTGAGACCACTTCATCAGTAAGTACATCTCTCTTAAAATAGGAACAAGCAAATTACATTTCTTTAAGTTATCTATGTTCAAGAATCTGGTATAAAGTTAATGTATTTAGTGCCCTTTATTGGTTTTACAGCATTGTAATACAAGCCATGCAGAAATGTCCTGGGTCAGGTGGTACGGGTGCTCGTTTGTCTTTTTTTTTTTTTTTTTTAATCAGATAGTTTTATTTAAAAAAAAAAAAAAAAAAAACACGTACCAGTATATTGAACATGCATACATCTTTTTTTAACACCGTTTAATCAAACCCTTGTTATTGGACAAAAACAGCATTCCCAAGCTCATCCTCTCTCTAACCAGGGCTTCCATAAATTGTCAAACCAGTAGCCACCAGTCTAATAAACTCTTGTTGTGTCACAGGCTCGTACTGTATCCAATGCCTCGCAATGACTTTCTGCGCAATATACAGTAATCTAGCAATAGCAATCTTGAACACATTATGACCTCAGACCTCCTCCACATACCCCATTACCCCATGGCACATATCATGGGATCCCTGTCTATTGTACATCCATATGCCCCTCTATCTCTATGGTATGGAGGACTGACGACCAGTAGGAGGCCAACCTAGGACAAAGCCATAACATATGAAGGAGTCCTTCTTGTTCCACCTGACACCTTGGACACCTTAAGGTTGATCTTAACTTTGCCTTATAGAATATCAAGGGGGTTTTATACACTCTATGTATCACAAAGAGCTGCGAAAGTCTTCCCATCCTACTTGGGGATAGCTGTGGTGTATATTCCAAAATTGAATCCCATTTCACCTCCTCTATGCTCTCTAGTTTTTCCTCCGATTTCGTTTGGGTGCTCGTTTGTCTAATGACACCAAAGCCCTACTGTAAAGCATTGTTTCTCTTTTGTGCTGTGGTCAATTGCCTGTCTAATAGACGAGCCCTCCACCCCCAGTTCTGCAATCTATGTTTACCTGTTATGCCCTGGTATAGTTTTCTACAGCAATAGGGATGAGCGAACTGGACTTTAAATTTCAGTGCTTCAGTTCAGAGTTTGTGTGCTTTACATACGCAAATCATTGGAGTAAGCATCGCTATGCTCAGGTACAATCTGCACTCAACCCTGTGCGAGTTGCTTGCAGTGTTTGAATGGTTCACACTGGGGGTAAAATTAATGTTATCAAATGTAGTGTCTACAAAAAAAAGAAAATGCGAAAACCTCGCCCTCCCTCCCTGAAGTGTCTTGCTTATGGCTGGCTGTATGTGGGCGGAAAGCAGAACTGCCCAATCAGTAACTTCCAATGAAGTTCGGGTCCAGAATAGAACTTTATAGACAAAAAAAGTCCGGCTGAACCCCCAGAACACCAACTTTCACAGGTCCACTCATCTCTATAGAGATGTATAGTCTTTCAGTGTTTTACAGAAGTGATAATAGCCTTTGTGACTATTAAAAATATACAATACAGCAAAGGGAACGGGATTAATTTTTCCACCACTTTAACAACCCAACCAACTTAATTATAAAATGATCAGAAGCAGCAGCTGCAAAGGCAAACAAGACTTCAAAGCGCATAAAAAGAAAGATAAAATCTAGTGAGCCCAGTGTATTATTACCTCTTTATAAATCACTTGTATGACCACATCTAGAGTAAGGGATCCAGTTTTGATCTCCATATTTTAAAAAGGATATTGGACAGTAAAGAGTTAGCCAAAGGTGGCAAGGTTGAAAGAAAAAAAACAAACGCCCTAAAAAGTGATTTCCAAACGTATTGGTACTATTTTGGAGTACTTACAAGTACAAGTTGTTTCACAAAATATACAACTCCATTAATGGAAAATATGCAGTACCATTAAGAAAAATATTTAAATTATTTACATTTTTTTTTATTTTAAACAAAACAATTTTTTTGCACTACAGAGCTAGAATCCATTATGTTAATATACATGATGAACAATTTAATACTGCTTAAATAAAAAGGCAAATTTGCTGAGGGGATTTTATTCCCAATTGGAAAAAGTTAATAAAATGTATTCGATCAGTAAAAAAATACTCAAAAAAGGTGTAAAAAAATAAGTTACCCTCCAAAATAACAAGTCTTCTGTAAAACGCATAAACGGGGGAGAGTTTAACTGGATCCACTAAGCAGGTGCTCATCAAGGCCTACAATTCTGTTGTCTGAATAGGCTTTTAGTTGGTTGCACACCATGAGTTGGTGTCAGGAGGGCAGTGAGGGTTTTCAACTGATATGCTGTTTAGCAAACCAGGGCAGAATTACCTAGGTGTGTGCACTGGCTTTTTGGTGCGCTTTATGCCAGTAACTTTGATACAGTACTTGACTTCCACCACAATTATGTGTTTTAGAAACTATTTGTGCATTGTCAAGCAAGAGAAAAGTGGCAAAGTTACAGGTACTGGCTGTGAACAAATATTGGATGGCTTAAAAAGATCCTGTCATGTGGAGAAACCACTATTAACCTGCAGATATGAGGTTAATCTGCAGGTTAATGCTGAGCTGGCTGTCGGTTAGTTCGTGGGGTGCAGTTACAGGCACCGCTCACTATACATTGAGCAATGACTGAAAGTGAATCTGTCAACAGGTTTTTGTTACCTTATCTGACAGCAACATAACGTAGACAAAGAAAAACCCTGCATCCAAAGATGTATCACATAGATTACTTTCTGCAGCCGTTCTGGCACAATGAAAGCATTTAGTTCTAGGAGCACAGCATAGCTGGGTGAAATGCCTCTGCCCACACCAGGCTCTTCATAAAGATTGTGCATTTACAGGTGTCAGACTAGGGTGCATGTCGAATTGCCGTGGTGCGTGTGACTAAGTAGTCCTGTAACAGTAATTGCCAGATGATAAAGCCTTTAGTGTACATAAACAATAGCACTCTGATAAGAGAGGCAGAGTTGATTTTTGTGTTTTAACCAATTACAGCATGCTGTCCTCAGCTTACATATCAAAAACCTGGTGACAGATTCTCGTAAAGCTGCACTGGTGGAACCCCTATGACTAGAAACTGAATGCTGCTGAGAGAAATAAAGTTAAATTGCTCTCAATATTGGCGCTCTTAGTGCTGGCACCGGGCATGTTCAAACACACTATTAACCTGCAGAATAACCACCTATATGGAAGGATTTGGCATTTTTTCCATACGACAGCTTCTCTTTAACATTCAACACAGATTGAAAAAATTTTGATAAGTAAGCCAACCAATAGTTGGTATAATCTTAGGGCCGCTTTACACACACCAACTTCTGTGACCAACTTCAGAACAGATCTCTGGTTGCAGTGAAATCATGGACACATTTGTTACATTTGTACACAGCCACAAAATGGAGCAATGTGTCCATGATTTCACTGCAACCAGAGATCTGTTCAGAAGTTGGTCACAGAAGTTGGTGTGTGTAAAGCGGCCCTTAGACTAAACAGTTTTAAAATGCTCTAAACGTATCACAGCAGCTCATGCCAGATGACCAATTTAGCATACTTGTGCCTGAACCGTCTAAATATTAGATGGGTTAAGTCAATCTGCCAACGTGATGCAGAACAATCACAAAGCTGTAAAAAGCATATCTAACATTACTACATGCTACCTTTTAGAGGGCTGCCTAAAGGTCCTGGAACGGTTCGCACTGAATGTCACATAAAACTTTGCAACCTGAAAGCAAAATGACTTTCAGTCAGCAACAAAACGAAAAATAAGTGGCAATTAACAATTTATAGAATTGAAGTTTCTTGTTGAAAGCTATGGTTGGTATTATTTAGGTAATTATGGCTTAAAGGGAATCTGTCACTAGGTTTTTGCTAAGCATCATGTAGGGGCAGAAACACTGATTCCAGTTATGTCACTTGGTGGGCTGTGTGGTGCTGTTTTATCAACAGGAGGTTATTACTAGAGAACTAGTTGTCTCAAGCCATGAAGTCCTCCTACTCTGTATAACTATGCCCCTACCACCAATTACCAGCTTTCTGCCATTGTGTAATGAAAGCTGCCAATCAGTGGTGTGGGTGGGGTTATATAGGGCTGAGCATTCAGAGAACTGATAGATCTGCAGCAGAGAAACCGGATTTAATCAAAACTGCAGCATAAAGACAGGTAACACATCACAGGAATCAGAGTCTCGAATCATGTTGCTCTCAGATTACATAGCAAAAACCTGGCGACAGAATCCCTTTAAACAGCTTCTATATAAATAATACGATGGCAAACGTGGCCATGACTCATTCAGCTCAGAATACCTCAGTTCACCTAGAAGCCTCCAACGAGCAGGACCTGCACCTGTCAAACATTATTGGCCTGTCCTTCAGCTGTGTCATAAATTCATAGGATTGAAGTACCTGTTTAACATCTGTACAGACTCAGTTTACTTGATATTTGGCGAATACTCTACTGACAATTATGTCCTGAAAGAAATAACATTTCTTGAAGCCAAACAGCTTGAGACAAAAATCTGGCTTTGTTTTTCCTCTGCATTCAGCACATCTTGCGGTGGAACGTCTATTCCCCTATAGGGTGTCGTTGTGCGGCTTAGGCGGGATGCTGGGGACACTCTTGATAAGAATATTTTGTTTTATTGCAGCAGAGTCAGCAGAGAGGCCCAGACATCTCTTTTACCATTGATGCAAATAAGCAACAGAGACAACTTATTGCAGAGCTGGAAAATAAAAACCGGTACAGTATCTGCATTTCTTTTAAGGTTTCTCTTATGGACACTAAGTGAAGTCATTACATCGCAGAGAAAAATATCATCTATCCGGATTAAGAGCTTGATTGTTTGGACAAGTCTCTACACTTTAGAATTACTTTATTTCTATATTTGAGGTGATGAACTTGTCTAATGGCCCTTTTACAGCGAGCAGTTGTAGAGTCAATACCATACATTGTCTGTCTAAACATGTACAGCAGTTGATCTAAAGAAAAAAAACCTCTCATTTGTTGTTGTCTTATCATTAATGTTCATATAAAATCTATTGTACATTGGCAGCACACCCCCTTATGTAAACAGTAATGTGCTACTGTCAATAATGGAAACTATGCAGAAAGTGCTATCTTACCAATGTACAAAATCTCACAATAAGTATAGCATATAAATAAAAGACCACAATCCACTTACTACACTGGTGCATATCATTGGTAGATTATATACTCAACTAAATAGACCTCGAGTGTACTATCCATTGTATGAAATGTTGTAGGTAATATTATTATAGTTACTTAGCAAGGATGAGGATGAAGAAAACCTTAAAGGATTAATACCATATTTTTAAGTTCTTACCTATTAAAAGGATGGATGATAACAAGGTAAACGGTGATGAGCCAACAACTGGAAACATCATACATCCTGAGAGCAGGATGGTGCAATTGTTAAGCATAGACCCCACTACATTTATTTTCTATCAGACCGACAGAAAAAGCTGAGCATTGTACCGGCTAAGGGCCCTTTCACATCAGCGGTAATTTGAAATCGCGGCAGATGCGGTGAAAAAACCGCATCTGCTGCGATTGCCGCATAGCCGCCGCATAACCGCAGCACTTGCGGCGCGGTTGCGGTAATCGCCATAGTAAGTATAGGGGGACTTGCGGAAGGTGCGGCAAGTGCGGTTTTGCTCTTGCGGCAGATGCGGGCGCGAAAAAAAACCGCGGCTGACCGCGGTTTTTTTCGCAGCCGCACCTGCCGCAAGTGCAAAACCGCACTTGCCGCACCTGCCGCAAGTCCCCCTATACTTACTATGGCGATTACCGCAACCGCGCCGCAAGTGCAGCGGTTATGCGGCGGCTATGCGGCAATCGCAGCAGATGCGGTTTTTTCACCGCATCTGCCGCGATTTCAAATTACCGCTGATGTGAAAGGGCCCTAACTCGGGCAGTCCAACAAAGAATGAGCGGACTGGTGGTGCATATACCCAGCCACAGCTCAATTCAGACGGGGCGTTTTACTAGCCTTGTTTTTAGGATTGGCGGGGTCTCCGCAGTCTGACCCACACAGATAAGCAAAGTATCGCTTAGGCTAGGGCCAGACTTGCGTCATGCATCCAGTAACTGGATCTAGTATTTGACATGGTGATATCTTGAAAAACGGATCCCATAGACTCCAATGCAAAAAACGCAATGCCAAAGTGCAATCCATTTCATTGATTGCGTTTTTTCCAAATCCAGTAAAAACGCTGCCTGCAATGTTTTTTGGTGCATTTCCAAAAATGCATGCATTTTTTTAACATGGGACCCTATGGGAAACGCATGCGTTAACGCATGGTACATATAGGTAACATGCGTTAACAAAAGCACTAAAAATGCCTCAAAAATGGCAATTTGAAAAACTGGATCCATTAATGCATCCAGTAAACGGATGCAACCTCTCAAGTGTGACCCTAGCCTTATTCTATGAGCAGGTGAAAACTTCTACAGATGGGAATAACCCTTTAACTAAGAGTCATGGTTACCTGAACATGATGGTCTACTTTTTAGTAGAGGGGCAACATAAAAAAATTATTAACGAAGTCCAAATCTGGAAAAACTGACCATCTTCTCATATTAGGATTAATTAATTGATGTTATCTCTTTATAAACCTAGCAGAGAGTATTCCAGATTTGTTTCTTACAGAAGGGTGATAAATGTCGATATGTTGTACATCCCAGTAACATTTTGTTCCATCTGTTTCCAGAGAAATATTACAGGAAATCCAGAGGTTAAGAATTGAGCATGAACAGGCCTCTCAGCCCACCCCAGAAAAAGCACAACAGAATCCCACTCTGCTGGCCGAACTCCGACTGCTCAGGTAGCAAAAGATAAAAGCCGGCAGAGCTTGGCTACAGAATATCACTATGAAGAAGAGTATCTCTATCATGTCCCTACTTATACAGTAACCAACAAGTTTACAGAACAGTCATCATGATAGCAGAATTGTCTTTATGCAAATCTTAAGCACAAAAAGAACAGACCACAACATAAAATACACTGTACATCAAGCACAAAGTAATGTCACATAGTGTTATTCTTGTTATGACATTACGTGAATGGATTTACCACTTTGGATAACCTTTATTTAGTTTCCCGTTTATTAGTTATTTGTGCTATCATCAGAGCACGTTCTTGTGTGTCTATAACTACATGAGAAACTTATAACCAGAGATCATAAATGATTACCGTATTTTTCGCTTTATAAGACGCACCTGATTATAAGACGCACCCCCAAATTTGGTGAAGGAAAAGAGAAAAAAAATAATTTTTAATGTTAAATGGGGTCCGTCTTATAATGCCAGTGTCTGTCTTATAATCAGTATAAATGTCCCCATCCTGGTACATATGCCCCCCCATCCTGGTATATATACCCTCATTATGGCACACATGTCCCCATCCTGTAAATATGGTCCCAAATCCTGTATATATACCCCCATCCTGGAATATACATTCCCCCATATTATCTAAATGTTCTCCATCCTGTACATGTGCCCTATCCTGAAAATATGTCCGCCCATCCTATGTATATGCCCCCATCCCCATCCCCATCCCTATCCTGTATATATATGCCCTCATCCTGTTAAGTACCCCCATCTTTTTTATATGCCCCCATTCCCTATATATGGCTTTACCTATTATGGAATTGTGGCTGCTGAGCAGTGGTGCCGGTGGCAGGTTCCAGAGGGTGAGGGGCACGGGTGTATGGTCGTAGATGCTGGGGAGTACCGGCAGCAGTGAGCGCTGGGCGCCGCCATGTTTTTTTGTGGGCGGATGCATTCACTATGTGTATCAGGCAGCACAGACTTCAACAAAATGGCCGCGGCCATAGAGGAGACCCGCGGCCAATTTGCAGTGTCTACCTCTACTGGCCGGCTGCACATATTGAATGCAACCGCCCACAAAAAAACATAGCGGCGCCCAGCGCTCACTGCTGCCGGTACTCCCCTGCATCTACGGCCATACACCCGTGCCCCTCACCCTCCGAACCGTGCCCCCAGCACCCCCGCTTGACACCCGCACCCCCCGGGCCCGGTAATGTGTAATTTTAAATTTTTCATATTTTTTTTTTTACATTCTCTTTTTAAGACGCACCCCCGTTTCCCCCCAATGTTTGGGGGAAACAAAAGTGCGTCTTAAAAAGCGAAAAATACGGTACATATTTGCACCAGTTAAATACATATTATGAAAGAATGACTGACCAAACAGTAATAGTCATGCTGCTGTGTGTGATACCTTACCCCTATGTGTTGGTGGATAAAGGTGGCAGGTTAAATGGGTTTTACTTTGAAAACAAGTTATTACATACTAGTGCATCTCAATGAATAAGAATATCATCAAAAATCAATGTGATATTGCCATGTTTCGGGGCATTTCTGGAAGCCCTGAAACACGTTGACTAATAAATCAATACTATATTCACCCTTTGTTGTCTCGTGGAATACGGCAGTGTGGTTTTTAACCCTTCATCCTCCCTACTTTAATTTTCTGAGATAATGACCTTTGGGTTTTCAATGGCTATAAGCCATAATCATCAACATTAACAGAAATAAACACTTGAAATAGATCACTCTGTTTGTAATGAGTCTATTTAATATATGCATTTCACTTTTTGTATTGAATTACTGAAATAAATTAACTTTTTGATGATATTCTAAATCGTTGTGATGCTCTAGTATCTTTGCAATCAGTGGAGGGTCAAATGCTGGGACCCAATCAGTAGTACAGGGTATTTTATTTCTAATGAAGAACCTTTATAAAATGAATCAGAATCACACATGCCCAACAACTGCGCCATCATTTTTGGTGAGGATGCTGAAAGAAGCTGAGCGAACGCTTAGCAGCCCCATAGGTAATGAACAAAGAAAGGACCAGGCATGTGCATTGCCACTTCATTATAACAGGTATAAAAAGTGCCCCATTCGGTCAATTAATGCGGGTTCCAGTGGTCAGATGTTCACTGACCAATGGGTTATAACCCATACTGTGGATAACATCTTTTCACCAGTCAAGCCCTTTTAATAATTGTCTGGTTAAGGAATATATATTGTGCTCGCAAAAGAGTGGATTTACTGAAAGACATCAACTATACAGTATCTACCTGAACCTTTAGTCTTGTGCTAAGCCGATCTCTCTGCTCCTCTTACCTAAATTACAGGTTGTATAAGGGAAATCAGATGGAAGGCAGCAACACATTACCGCAAAAACAGATGGCACATAGGGGTTTCTAGTCTGCTGATCTTGGTGTTTTCAAAGTTACATAGAGGCTATTGTTTAAATTGGGTTTCTAATATCACCATCTTGCAATTTTCACACTGGCAACAAAACCTGTTTTTAGACAAATAAAAGTTGTTCTGTAGAGTTCACTTAACAGTATCTCATCATTATCACAGACCGAATCACTATAAGGGTAACAACTAGGGGTGGGCTGTAAAATTTGGGGTCCGTACCCACACAAACTATCACTAGTATTTTTTATAACCAGCCAGGTAAAACTAAGCAGCTGGGAGTGGGTGGCAGCCCATTTCTGCCTGCTTCACCTGTGCTGGTAAACAAAAATACAGCGGAGACCCAAGTCATCAGCATAAAATACGCAGTGAAATAGCCTTGCATTGTTTACACAGCATATGTGCCAATTCAGAATATGTGCTGCGGATTTTTGACATTCAATATCTGCACCATGTTTCAAAGATCTTCTCTCGGTCTCTTGGTGCGATTTTGCCATGTATCTTTTAGCAATTGTTCACTGTTGTGACTGTGAATAAAGCTAGTCTAAAGGCTGGGGAAAAAAAAAAAAAGTTTCTTGATGTCACAATGTGACATGGGGCTCTGCTATTTTTCTTGGTCACCAACCCAAGTACAGCAGGCATCTACAGGCTACCATCCCCCACCAGCTACCTAGTTTACCTGACTGGTAATCAAAATGCAGGGCTGCCCTTTTTTTTTTTTTTAATCATTTTTTAAAATATTTTTTTTTAAAAATGACGGGGAGCTTTGCTGTATTTTTGATTTCCAGGCAGGTACAACCAGGCAGCTGGGGGCTGGAATCCCGAGTGTTCTGGGCCCCCCATGCTGCGAATTGCAGCATACAGCCATCCCAGAAAATAGCGCATTCATTGAAGCAACATTTACTTGTGTTGTCCCCGACTCTTCCAGCTGCCCTATGGTGATGGCAGACTGCATAATAAAGGGGTTTATGCCAGCTGAATATTGCCAGATGGCACTAAGCCCGAGGTTCATAATGTTGGGCCAATGTTAGAACTCACCATTTTGAATGTCTAAGTAAAAAGTAAATAATATACCACACCGTAAATAACAATTTATTTGTAAAAAAAAAAATGTGCCTCATTTCCATCTTTATTATTCCCACAGAAACCCTCCACGATCCTCTGTGACTACCGTTCATAGCAGGACTCAAAATTGACTGAGTTTCGGCTCAGCTGTGAGAGTGGTGACGTCACGGTCTGGGACACCTGAGGTTAGCCAGAGCGATGCAGTTCTCTGACATGAGGTGAACTTTCACACGTCACACCACTTACAAGACCCAAAATTAATGATTTTTGGGTCCTGCTGTGAGCCGGGTCATTCGAGAGCTGAAGCAATTTCTGGTCTTGCCGTGAACAGTCTTCGCAGAGGATCGTGGAGGGTTTGTGTGAGAATAATAAAGATTGGAATGAGCGATGTTTTTGTGTTCTTTTTCCAAATAAATTAATTTTCACAGTGTGGTGTATTATTTACTATTTATTTAGAGATTCATAATAGCTGTGTCTAACATTGGCCTGACATTATGAACTTCAGGCTTAGTGCCAACTGGCAAAGTTCAGCTGGCATTAACCCCTTTATTACCCAGTCTGCCACCACCACAAGGCAGTTGGAAAAGTCAGGTACAGCGTGAGAAAATGGCGCTTCGATTAATCCGCCATTTTCTGGGGCAGTTGCAGGCTGCAATTCACAGCTTGGCAGGCCCAGAACACTTGGGCTTCCCCACACTGAGGATTCCAGCCTATAGCTGTCTAGTTGTACCTGGTTGAAACCAAAAATATGGCGAAGCCCCACGTTTTTTGTTGTTTTTTAAATTATTTTGTTAATTTAACATTATTACCACATCAGGTTTGTTACGTATGGCAACCAATCACAGATGCAGTGGGTGAGAGGCGCAACAGCCAATCACAGACACTCTGTATAAAACACAAAGGAGACAAAATGAGGCGCAGAATAGTGCCCTATCAATGATGACACTTGTTGAAAACAGTGATGTGAAATATCCACTCGCCTTGCTTAGTTGTGTGACCCACAACTGGCTGGAGCGCAAAATACAGCTGCCGCTGGACCTCCACCTGCCACTGGACGTGGAAAAGCTGATATCGGTTGTTAGGAATAGGTGTATCACGGTCCGCGCGGCTGTGCCACAAAATCACGAGGAAGACAATGCTTCATTCAAACAACTTCCTTTATTCTTCCTTTCAGAGCCACATCCGAGCTCAGTCCATGGACTGAGCCTTGGGGAACTCCCAACAGATAGGGGGTAGGGTGAGGAGGAGGTGTGGGAGTGGGTGACACTGAAGGTCCGGTCTGATAGGTATGAGGAGATCCAGGAGAGTGCTAGGTCAGTGATGCCAAGGGATTCTAGAATTTGAAGCAGGAGGAAGTGGTCGACTGTGTCAAAAGCAGCAGAGAGGTCGAGGAGGAGAAGGATGGAGTAGTGTCACTTGCTCTTGGCGGTCAGTAGGTCTTTGGTGACTTTGGTTAGGGCTGTTTCAGTGGAGTGGTGGGCTCGGAAACCGGATTGCAGGCGGTCAAATAGGGAGCATGAGGAGAGATGGGAGGACAGTTCAGAGTAGACATGTTGCTCAAGCAATTTTGAGGCGAATGGGAGGAGAGATATGGGACGATAGTTGGGGACACTTGCGAGGTTGAGGGAGAGTTTTTGAAAATGGGTGTGATGAGGGCATGTTTGAAGGATGAGGGGAAGACGCCGGTGGTAAGTGATATGTTGAAGAGATGGGTTAGGGTGGGGATAAGGACAGTGGTGAGGTTAGGGATGAGATGGGAGGGGAGAGGGTCAAGGGCACAAGTGGTGAGGTGTGATCGTGCTAGAAGGCAGGAGAGGCGCACTTCAATCATGGAGGGGAAGTTACTTTTGGTCGAGGGGGTCGGGTGATAGAGAGGGAGGGCCGAGGGGATTTGGAATCGAAGCTTTTTCTGATTTTGTCGATGTTCTGTTTAAAGAAGCTGGCAAAGTCGTCGGCGGAGATGAAGGGAGAGGGAGCGGGTGCGGGGGGATGGAGTAGGGCGTTAAAGGTTATGAAAAGTTGCTTGGGATTGTGGGAGAGGGAGCTAATGAGAGACACAACGAAAGCTTGTTTTGCGGTGGTCAGTGCTGTCTTGAAGTCAATGAGGGACTGTTTGTACAAGACGAGGTGCATTGCGGAGTTGGATTTCTTCCATCTCCATTCAGCTAACCTGGACATCCGTCGGAAGTTTTTTGGTGCTGGCGGTGAGCCAGGGTTGTCTGTGTGCACGGGTTTTGTTGTATGAGAGAGGGGCGGCCTGGTCGAGGGCTGGGGTGAAAGTGGTGTTATAGAGGGTGGCGGCAGCGTCATAAGAGGAGGCCAAGTCAGAGAGAGGCAGGAGGGACTCTGCGAGTGAGTGGAAGTTAATGAGCTTGAGGTTTCTTCAGGGGTGAGGGAGTTTCCAGAGAGGGGGGAGTGTGGGGGGGGGGGGGGGGGGGGGAAGAGGGCGAAGAAGGTCAGCAGGTTGTGGTCGGATAGGAGGGGGGTTGAGTTTGCGAGGTCGATGAGGGAACAGAGGCGGGTGAAGATGAGGTCTAGTGTGTGATCGTTATTGTGTGTGGCTGAGGAGGACCATTGGGAGAGACCGAAGGAGGAGAGAGAGGAGTCTTGAGGCAGCAGCTTGGGGTTTATCAATGGGGATGTTGAAGTAGTTCATGATGATGGTGGGGATGTCGGAGGAGAGGAGGTGGAGAAGCCAGGTTGTGCAGTGGTCGAAGAAGGTGGACGAAGATCCTGGAGGGCGGTTTACGACAGCCAGTTGGAGGTTGCAGGGGAAGAAGATACACACGGAGTGCGCCTTGAAGGAGGGGAGGGAGGCAGAGGGGGGTGGTGTAATTGAGGTGAAGGGGAAGCTGTTGGCCAGGAGTAGGCCAACACCTCTACCACGGGAGTTGCTGGGGCGGGGGTTGTGGGAGAGGGTGAGTCCGCCATAGGAGAGGGCAGCAGGGGAGGTTGTGTCAGAGTTTTTTGGTGATGAAGAGGTCATGGGTGAAGGTGAGTTTATTGCATACTGAGCGGGCATTCCAGAGTGCGCCAGAAAGGGGGATTGGGGGAGGGGCGGCTTGGGGGATGGGTATAAGGTTGCATGGGTTGCGGATGTTAAAGGTGGGGAGTGGGCGTGGGCTAGGGGTGATTGTGGGGATGTGTTTGGGGGTACCGGGATTAGCGGAGATGTCGCCATCAAGTAGGAGGGAGAGGGTCAGGAGGTGGGGGCATGAGAGCTTGCATGGCAGGCGGGCATGTTTCGAGATAAAGGCTTGTGTGTGGAGGAAGAGTTCAGAGGAGTGGGTGAGATGGCTAGGTAGCATGGAGGGGGAGAGTATTATTGTGTTGTCGGGAGGAGGGACAGAGGGGGGTTGTAGGAAGTGGAGTAGGGTAGGAGTGAGTGTGAAGAGAAAGGAAAACATTGCATGGGGGTATAGGATTCAGTGGGAGTGAGAGATGGAACAGGGGGGTGAGGTGCAGATGGGGAGTGGTGGTGGCGGCGGGGGGCAACAGCAGATGAGAGGAGGAGGTGCAGCCGGGGTTGGTATGGAGGCAGGGGACAGGAGGACAGGAGCAGCAGGAGGGGTGAGATAGAGGCAGGGGTCTGGAGCTACAGGGGACAGGTGCAGCAGAAAGGGGTGTGCAAAGCGGATGAGTGCCAATCAAGTCCAGGCAATCGCAAAGCAAATGGAGGTGTACAAAGTCCAGCAGGTGAAGCAAGGTAATGCGGTGCAGTCAGAGAACAGATGTAGGTACAATAGTGGGGATGAGATGCAGCCGTGGATGTGATCAGGTGCTGCTGGGGGCAAGATGCCGAGGTGCAGTCAGGATCCGATGCAGCCGGGGGGTCAGATGTAGCCAGGGGGGGGTCCATGCGGCAGAGGAGTCACTCAGAGACAGATGAGATGATAAATGTATATAATTTGCCAACGGTGGATGGATAATCCACGAGAAAAAAAAAAAAAAAGGGTGCAGTCGCCATTGTAGATCCATGCAAAGTTCAACATGCAGGTGAGAAATATCCGTGATCTTTCCACTCTCCATGCAGGAAGTTCTGAATTTATCTACAGCTATTATTGTGAATTTCTATCCCAGTCATTTCCAGTGCATTTCTAGTCTATTTCAAAGTCTTGTACTTAAGTAGCTGTACTTTGGGAGGTGTAGTTTGGGAGATTCATGGATCAGACTAGAGTCTGGATCAGACTCATGGTTCTGAATATATCAACAGCTAACGGTCATCAGGTCTGGATGTAGCCACCTTTTGCTTTGAGTACTGCTTTTTACACTCTTGGCATTCTCTTGATGAGCTTTAAGAGGTAGTCACCAGAAATGGTTTTCACTTCACAGGTGTGTCCTGTCAGGTTTAATAAGTGGGATTTCTTGCCTTATAAATAGAATAGACTGCTAGAATTTGCATTATGGTAAGAAAAAAGCAGCTATGTAAAGAAAAACAAGTGGCCATCATTACTTTAAGAAATGAAGGTCAGTCAGTCCGAAAAGTTGGGAAAACTTTGAAAGTGTCCCCAAGTGCAGTTGCAAAAACGATCAAGCGCTACTAAGAAACTGGCTCACATGAGGACTGCCCCAGGAAAGGAAGACAAAGAGTCACCTCTGCTGTGGAGAAGACTTTGTGCAGCAGGCCTTCATGGAAAAATAGCTGCTAGGAAACCACTGCTAAGGACAGGCAACAAGCAGAAGAGAGAGACTTGTTTGGGCTAAAGAAAACAAGGAATAGACATTAGACCAGTGGAAATCTGCGCTTTGGTCTAATAAGTCCTAATTTGAGATCTTTGATTCCAACCACCTTGTCTTTGTGCGACGCAGAAACGGTGAAAGGATGGACTCTACATGCCTGGTTCCCACCGTGAAGCATGGAGGAGGAGGTGTGATGGTGATGGGGTGCTACGCCAGATGACCTGGCCTCCATAGTCACCAGACCTGAACCCAATCGAGATGGTTTAGGGTGAGCTGGACCGCAGAGTGAAGGCAAAAGGGCCAACAAGTGCTAAGCATCTCTGGGAACTCCTTCAAGACTGTTGGAAGACCATTTCCGGTGACGACTACTTGAAGCTCATCAAGAGAATGCCAAGAGTGTGCAAAGCAGTAATTAAAGCAAAAGGTGGCTACTTTGATGAAACCTACAATATAAGACATATTTTCAGTTATTTCACACTTTTTTGTTAAGTATATGATTCCACATGTGTTAATTCATAGTTTTGATGCCTTCAGTGTGAATAATCATGAAAATACAGAAAACTCTTTGAATGAGAAGGTGTGTCCAAACTTTTGGTCTGTACTGTATACAGATAAAACTGGATCCAGCCTTCATTATAGATGTAGGCCACAGCTCATCACCTTCTCTTCCTGCACAATGACCTCTAAATTGATTACACATGCCTGAAAGTTCTATAGAAATCAAAGAGTTACAGCCTGTCTACTGTTGACCATGGTCTTTGTGATTGCTGTAAAGCTTAAAAAAAGATGACAACCCCAACGATTCTGGAAGAAAATTAAAATGAACTTGACAACTGACACATGCTACCCGAACGACAGACAGTATGAATCAGACACTGGACTGGCACTGTCATTTCATAGTGCAAGGAACATATGTATAGGGAAATGCCTGACAATCTAGGGTAGCCAGTTGGGGAAATACCATTGGGTACTGACCTTTTTAGACTAGTCACCTGAGATGCATTGGTCCCCAGATGACTTTTAAAGGTCCCTGTCTGACCTAAATGTGTCAAATAATCGCTGTGAAAAATTATTTTATTACTTACATTCTCCTATTGTAATAATCAGGGTGTTGTCAATACTGTATACACTGTGGGTTATCTGTAAGGCTCCTTCTCCACCGTTGCTCCATTGTAATTATACAGCGTGATAATTAATGCAAAAGCGCGATCCCAAGTTTTATATCTGTGGGTCTTCTTCCGAGTATGACACTGCAGTTACACCATCTCCGGTCCTGCGCAGACTATGCGGCATGTGCACGTTAGGAAGCTGGCCAGTACACCCAATAATCCCCCACAATGCACCTGTCCGGAAATGATGCGCGGCCGACACATCATACCCAGAAAGAGATCCACAGATTTCAAACTCAGGTTCGCGTTTCTGCATTAATTATCATGCCAACCGGGGTGTGATTAGAATGGAGCAATGGGGGACAATAGAGCCTTACAGAATGCCCACAGTGTCTACAGTATTGGCAACACCCTGCTTATTATAGGAGAATGTAAGTAATAAAATCATTTTTCACAGCAATTACAGGACACATTTAGGTAAGACAAGGATGGTTAGGGATGTAGTAGGAAGCTGCAGGGACAGGTAGTGATCGCTTTGGTGACATAAATTAGGTGACAGATTCCCTTTAAGCGTGTGTTCTGAGAATATGACATTAAAATACAGTAGTGATTCTAGGAAAAGAAAGCGTTTTTGGTTGTGCGTGACAATCATAGGCCCTTTTCACATCAGGGCTGTTCTGCCTTTTGAACGCAATGCGTTTTTTCTCCCATAGACTTGTATTGTAAAAACGCATGTAAACGTGGTAAAAACGCATCGAAAACGCAGGTGCGTTTTAGACACATGCATTTTACCCAGCGCATAGGAAACGTTGCTAGTCCACACATTGAAATCTGTATTCAGACTGAGAAAAACACCTAACAAAAACAAGCAATACTCACAAATGCCCTTCTAAAGTGACAGGGGTCAAAGAATCCTAATCTTCTGTGATGTATATCGGTTCACAATTCTCTATTCATTCTTAACCATCGCTTCCTGAGCAATGTTCTACTCTGGTTCCCTCTGACATGGAAATTAATATATTCAATAGGTTTGGGCTACTCACAATGTCATGATTGGTTACTGGTTATGCAGCCCTAACTCTGAGATTATTGGGTGGGAATAGCTACTGAGATCTCCCCCATACACTACAGAGCACACGGAGAGGAATTATAGTGCAGTATTGGGCAATAGAGATGTGAATCCAGCTCTGGAGAGAGGTGAAAGACTACACAATCTTTCAGTTTTTCCCTCTTGCTTGTTTTCTCACTCCTCCCCACTTCACTCTCTATTCAGCATAATAGCAGGTTGTTTCTAAGGCCGGCTTCACACCGTGATTTTGTGGATCCGGGGCTGTCTGGTGTGAAACGGACAGCCCCGGATCTGATTTTGCCCCTATTGTATCCCTATGGGGCTGGATGGCAGTGATTTACCATCCGGTTTTGTGCTGTCCGGGAGGATCCCAGCATATTTATTGTTTTTTTGCCCTAGACACAAAATCGGAGCTTGCAACATTTTTTGTGTCTGGGGAAAAATCTGATCCTCCCGGATCCGGCGCCCCATAACAGCTGATATTGGCCTCAGTGGAGTTAGCTAAAAAATCAGTTCTCTTCGAAGACAAGCAAAAGAAAAAGTGGACATGCTAAACATTCTTTTCAAAAGAAAGAAAATCCAACTTGATCCAAGTTTGCTATGTATAGCATTAATAAGAGTTTCTATGAAGAGGCAAGCAAAGAAGAGATCGACATCGCGAAAGTATCAAATCTATAGTAAAACTTGGTTTTGGAGATATTCTTCTCTGAGGAAGCTTCAACTTCTCTGAAATTAACTCAAGCCAGCCACTTGACTTGTCAGTTCTATGCCATTCTTCTACTCTACATACTATACTCATCAGCTTGAATCTTTGTGGAGAATATTCATACTGCAGCAAAGTAATGTCCTGAAGCACATTAAAGCTTTGGAGGAACTACATGAAAAGCAAATAACAGCTAGAAGTCCTGACCGCAACTCTATGGAACATTTACAGGAGCACTTGAAGATTGAATAAGTCTAGTGTTCAGTAAACTAGTTCTACTCTTGCTGAACTAACAAAGCTCAATACATTTTGCACACACCCTCTACAATTACACTTTGCACTCAATTTTGGATTATGATTAAAAAGAATGTCATTTCACTAATTGTTACCAAATGTATTGGTCCCTCACAGTTTTTCCTGGCATTTACTTAATGTAGAGGGTCAGTTTAAAGTGTAAATGTCATTTCATTTAAAAAAAAAAAAGAACTAATACTGCACTGGTTGTTAACCCCTTCATGACCTTGGAATTTTTCATTTTCGTTTTTTGCTCCCCTGGTTCCAAGGGCCATAACTTTTTATTTTTCCGTCAATATAGACATATGACGGCTTGTTTTTTGCGGGACGAGTTGTACTTTCATATGCAATAATTTATTTTACCATATAGCGTACAGGGAAATTACAAATATAGTTGTAAATGCAGTGAATTTGCAAAAAAAAAGTGCAATAACACGTTTGTTTTTTGGGTATTTTAGTCGCCATGTTCACTAAATGTTAAAACTGACATGATGGGGTGATGCCTTGGGTCGGTATGAGTTCATAGACACCCAACATGTATAGGTTTACTGGTATCTAGGTGGTGAAAAAAAATGTAAAAGTTTGAAAAAACAAAACAAAACAGACTTTTTGCGCCATGTTCTGCGACCCGTAGCGTTCTTATTTTTCGGGATCTGGAGCTGTGTGATGGCTTATTTTTTGTGTCTTGAGCTAACGTTTCTAATGATCCGCAGTTTTGATCGTCCGTTATCGCATTTTATAGCAATGTTGTGGCGACCAAAAAAATGAAATTTTTGGCGTTTGGACCATTTTTTCCGTTACGGAGTTTAGGGCTCTCATTAACGGATTTAATACAATAATGGATCGGGCGATTCTGAACGCAGCGATACCAAGCGTGTATTTTTTTTTTCTTTTAATACTATTATTGTGATTGGGGGAAATGGGGGGTGATTTGAACTTTTATATATATATATATATATATATTATATATATTATATAATATATATATATATAATTATTTTTTTTTTACAGGTGTTTAAAAACTTTATTTTTTTATTAATTCTTATTTTTACACTGCCCCATAGAGAGGCACCTTGCTGCACAGGCTGATCGCTTCTGGGAGATACCGATGAGCTGCAGCTCATCAGTATCTCCCAGAATTGCAGACTGGCTGTGGTTGGCAGCACCTGCCAATCACAACCCGAAAGTGCTCTCTGACAGCATCCGGGGTCTACCCAGGACCCCGGGCTGTCACGTGGGCGCCGGAGATCCCACGATATTATGGTGGGATCTCCGGAGCAGACGGGGAACAGCGCGTTCCCTGCCGCGACCGCCTTGGATCCCGCTGTCAGTGATTGACAGCAGGATCCAAGGGGTTAACAGTGCCGATCGGATCCCGGATCCGATCGGTTCTGTTACCCTGACATCTCAACTGATGAGATCAGCTGAGATGTCGGGTGTTTGATGTGAGTGCCGCACTGGAGCTCACATCAAACATCCCTTACCGGCCCATGACGTTGTACAACGTCATAGGTCGGGAAGGGTTTAATGATGGGTCACAAAGCAGCTAAAATAATGCCTTATTTTTTTCTTAAAAGTTGCATTTTGTGGCTGTGTGGGTGTGGCCAGCATCTGTCAACACTGTGTGTGTCATTTCTGTAGCTTCTGAGAGCAGGCTAATAGTGAGCTTTGTGGGGAGCCAGTAGACAAAGGGTTAACAGATTGTGACTGAGCTACGTGGATACAGATGACAGAACAGAGACGCTTGTAAATAGTTTACATTCTGGCATTGCTCAGCTCTGTGCTGTAATATGATACATTGTTTATTCACCAGCTGCAGTTAGTAGTGTAGGCCATGCCCCCTTTTCCTTTATATGGATACACGGCCTATGTTCACTGAATATGGATCTGAGTGATAATAGACATATGTCTGCTTTACACACAGTGTTGTGGGGACACTGTGTGGAAGGATTATGAATGGTAACCAACCAGAATTTTCTAATTGTTTATTTAAAAGTTTATTAAAAGCACTTGCTCTACTTTATCATTATTAAATAAAAATTTAAACGGCAGTTACACTTTAAGCCTCCACAGCGTGCATACACCAATAGGTACAGGTGGAGGCTGGACTCACAGGTAAATCTCGCTTTCTAAACTTATAAATTCTGTCTCACACTAAAGAGACAATAAGGCCTAATGCCCAATTTGCATATTTTGATGCATTTTTTGACAACTCTGCATCAGAATCTTCATGTATATCCTGAAGCTGACAAAGTCTGATATTTCTGAAGTGTTGTGCCAACATTGCATTTTTTTGTTCTTGCTATTTGGTGCAGAAAAAATCTGCAGCATGTCAATTGTTGATGTGTATATCCCTGCATTTTTCAGACCCTCCAGCTACTGACTTCATTATAAAAAACACATGGCGGAAATAAGCACCAAAAAGCAGTGCAAAATATCTGCACCAAATCTGCAGCATGGGCACATACCCTGAACATGTAGCTTTGTATTGATTGTCTCACTGATATATATTTCCGTTAATTTACTTGTTCACATACCACATTATAAGCGAATTTATGAAATTACAGCTATCTCAAAGCAGGGATAGAGGCAAAAGGGTTGAGTAAAATCTATGATAATTAATGCATAGTAAGCTTTCTGACCTGATTTGTATCACTCTTCAGACAAAGAAAAGATGAACTTGAGCAGAGGATGTCCGCATTGCAAGAAAGCAGGCGGGAGCTGATGGTGCAGCTTGAAGGGCTCATGAAGCTTTTGAAGGTGAGGGCTAGAAGTTATTTTTACCATTATAGTAGAAGGTAATAGGTTATACAGTATTGGCAACACAGCTCTTTCCCACCAAAAACAACCCTTGTGCTTGGCTTATATCTAATATTGTAGCTGAGCTCTGTTGAGGTTAGTGATTCTGAGCTTGAGTACCACACAGAAGGGCCAATAAATCAAAGTGTTTTACCCAGAAAACGTGTATAATTTTTGTATTGGTTGCAACATTTTCACACAATGAGGAGTTGCGCCAACATCTAGCAACTTTTGGCATTTCACCGATTTTAAGCTGACAAATAGGTAGTAGCCGGTATACAGGTGTGGCTATTCCCTCACTCAAATTCAGCAAACGTGCTGGCGTTTCTTATCCCAGAAATGTCACGCCAATGATAAGATACCGCTTAATGAATCCAGCACATATTCCTGCACGCCCGTCGTTGGGACTGGTGTATCGAACACTAATTCTTAACGAATCTTGTCTGTATGTGTGTGGGCCTAAGAACGCAGCCATGTTTTTATAATTCAGCACAACATCTTTGAACTGATGGCTCTAAAGTCTGCATTTACAACCTCTAATAATGAGGGACGCCTGATATGTATTAATGGACCTTCATATTCTGTTTTCTGTTGTGTATGAACGTTTTACAGGAACAAGAGCTGAGACAGGCAGTAAGTCCTCCTGTGTATTCCCATCACTGGGTGCATGTCTTGTATTAGCATGAGATGTGACAAATGGTCTATTATTTTAACAACATTAACAAGCAGCTAACAATCATATACATCCCTGAGATGCTTTAGAGAACTTTGTGTCTATTATGTTATTTTGTTATAAGACACCAAGTGAAACCTGTCTGTCAGTCAGTTGCTATTATAGATTATCCGTATTGTATTTTGGTGTATGAGTTGTGTGCGCACATAATCTATATTTACTTGTATTCACACTCATCTGAACACTATGGTCCCAATGTTTTTGCTATTTTATGTCTGCAGAGTAAATGTATTGGCGTTACGAAAAGCTGTTCTTTGGCTTTATTTTAGTTGCACTGGTTGTCCGCTAAGCTATAAATGTACATATCATTGCTGTATGTTTCCATAGCTGATTGAAAAAAATGAAAATAATCTAAATACCTGCTATGGACAACTCCTTCACTTTTGTTCTGTACAGTTTGAAGTATTCCGTGTACAAATATGCTCATGGTGAGATTCACTCCATTTATTTCTGAGCCTTAGTAGGTGCCATTAATATTGCACAAATAAGGGTTAATTATAAGTGGACAATCTGCAACATTAAAGGCACACAGCAGATGTAAGTAATATGCAAATATGCAAATATACTTCTATGAAATAATAATGGTGAAGATAAAAATGTCCTGTACGTTGACCAGAACTGTAAGACTGATGGTGCATGGCTATAAACACGACACCTACTTGGATCAGAAGCTGTAGCCGTGCATGCTGCTGCTTATATATGTGATACAAGTCGTGGTGCTTGTTTTCTGTTACATTCTAGTTCTTATACAATTTGATATATTACCTGCATGACTTGTTTGAAGTCAGATTTTAGCTGCTCAATTTGCTGAAATTAAGAATCAAGCAAACGTGAATAGTTTTGAGGTCAGCAGAAACTAATGTATATGAATTCCCCTTGAATGTTACAGTGTTCTCAAACATTTCATAATACAACTTGGATGATGCAGTAATAATTTCTGAGATCTATCTGTAGTAAAGTAGGAAGATAACTATTATGGATGGAGCTGTTTTGCTGAATTAATTTCCTTTAGGAGTCACAAATCCATAATGACAATATCTGGCTGAGCTCCCGATCTTGAATAAGAATGACTAAAATAGATAATAATGTACATTTATTCTCATATAACCATTTTCCCAATGATCATTGTTTTACAGACTCAGGGGGCTGGCTCTCCTCGCTCCTCTCCCAGTCATACCATTAGCCGGCCTATTCCAATGCCTATACGGTCTGCATCGGCTTGTTCCACCCCAACACACACTCCTCAGGACTCTCTCACGGGGGTTGGCGGAGATGTGCAAGAGGCATTTGCTCAAAGTGAGTCATAACAGAGAATTATTAGCCTTGTACTATGAGCTTACAAACCAATGATCCTATCGTAGAACGTACCTATTGCAAAAATTGTTGCCAAAAAAAGTCACAATCTCTTTAACACTAGAAGTCCCGGGAATTTAAAGGATCCTTGGTTTTCAATGGTAAAAAGGTCAAATGACCCGTCTCTGGGACTTTTTAGTGTTAAGGACACACTAGGGGGATATGGGATACCTCCTTCAAAATAACAGTCGCTGCAACATCATGGCTGGGGGAGAACTCCCAGATAAAATTCACCAGTAAGAAAAAAAACCTTTAAAGATGAGCTACACAGCTAGATAGACAGCTCTTGCTGTTGTATTAGCCAAAGACATGTTTTTTTATGTAACTACGTGTTTCACCACCGAACTACAGTTATTGTTTTTTTGTTAACTTGAAAAAGACTTAGTTCAATTAAAAAAAAAACAGTTTTCTACTTCTACAGCAGCAAAAGCTGTTTATCCAGTCGCCAAAGTAAAAAAAAACCTCCTAAAGTAATAACACAATAGCCAAACAGTAAAAATATTACAGCAGTGTACATACTAATAAATGAAATCTACGCCACCAATATTTGCAGTATAATTTATGCCATTTTCCCATTTAAATTTTTAGTAAATCTGTTGGGCTGTACGTGGCCCTGTCTCTTTTGCTACGCTTTGGACACTTTTTAGAAAGCGCCATGTGTGGAGGGAAAAACAATCACATATAATTACGTCAATATGTGATGTTATTTACAACTTTTTTGTACCAGAAAATAGGTGCAGGAATAACGTTTACATAATTGATACATTTAACAAAGGCAAACATCCCTCTAGTTCATCCAGGGATGGAAAAAGGACAAGAGGAAGGGGCACATGCACAACTGAAACGTATAATACAATCTGCCCCAAAAGAAATAGTTTTTCCCGCTAAGGCTGAAGGCACACTGGGCAAGGGACTCGCGTGAGTGCAATGCGAGGGAAACTCGCATTGCACTCGGACTAGTGTTGCCGTATCAGGCAGGGCACATTGGTGCGAGTCCCCCGCACCTAACTCGCATTGCAAGTCAGAAGCGAGTGCAGTTGCAGCATGCTGCGACTGCACGGGATTCTGCCACGCGTTAGCGCAATGCAAGTGTGTGGGGGTGAGAAAATCTCGCCCCCATACAGCACACAGTGCGATATTCGCACGAGTGTGCTGCGCAAATCGCTTCAAACTTGAATTTCCCACCATGCGCATACAGTAATAATCATCCTGCCCCGCTGCAACTGCAGCGGTGCAAGATGATTATTGTAATGTGCTTTAACACTCATGTCAGCATGGGTCCAGAGAATGTCTAAGCGCCCTGGACACATGCTGAGGTCATAAATGGGCAAATTTGTGTTTTATGCATAAAAATCTGCAAAGCCGGTAATTGTTGGCTTTGTAGTTTCATTTCTAAACTCCTGCGGCTCCTGTCAGTGAACAGCGGTAATGTACGCTGTCCAGGGTCCTGAGTGCTGAAGCAATCAGCACAGGTAAACTACTGTGCTGATTACTTAGCTGTGCAGGACCCTGGACAGCGTACATAACTGCTGTTTACTGACAGGAGCCTCAGGAGTTTAGAAATGAAACTACAAAGCTTCCAATTACCGGATTTGCAGATTTTTATGCATAAAACACACATTTGCCCATTTATGACCTCAGCACATTATAACAATCATCTTGCACTGCTGCTGTCACAGCGGGGCAGGATGATTATTACTGTATGCGCATGGTAGGAAATTCAAAATCGCCAGCTTTTGATAGCCGGCGAATTTGAATTCCCCGACAAATGGACAGCATCACAAACACATGCACTCGCACTCACAGCACACTCATATCAATACATGCAGGTACACTCACCACACGCTCCACACTCGCACCACACACACCCACAAACACGCATTACACTAGCATCACTGTCGTGCATCAAACACGCTCCGTGTTTGATGCACGACAGTGTGCCTTTAGCCTAAATCCCAAATGTAGATCCAATGGGCCAAACAGAAAAGAACTTTACACACTTACATAAGCATTGTGTTATTTTCTTCTAAAAAAAAAAAAACATCTAAGCCTTTTTAAAATTACCAATGGTTCCCGCTGTGACCATCTCCTGAGGTAGAATAATCCTTATATTATAATTATAGTATATTCTTACAGTATTGTTAAATGGATGATTGTGAAGGAGATTACAAACTGTGATTCTGTATAGCTCCAGAAAATGATTACAAGGAGAGATATATTGGATATATTATTGGGGAGGAGCTGTAGTGCGATATATAAAATAAGAGGTCAGGTGTAATATTTATTGAGGTCTACCCATTGGAACTGGCCCGCATTCCAATGGAGCTCGGTCTAGTTTCTTTGGGCATGTATGGTTGGATGAAAATTAATGTGTTTTTAGAGTCTAGTGTCACATTAGGTTACCTTACAAAAAAAAAAAAACATTAAAAATTGATCCTAGAAAGTCACATGATCTCAGCAGACTATCCAGAGTGATACAGAAGATGTATGGACAGTTTCTAAGCTTACTTTGAGCTGCATCATTGTCATCAGCTTTTCTTGCATTGCTATTTCTAGGTGCAAGAAGAAATCTGCGGAATGACTTGTTGGTGGCAGCGGATTCCATAACCAACACTATGTCTTCTCTGGTAAAGGAGCTTAAATCAGGTAAAAATGCTTTCAGTTGACTCAGCTCTTTGGCTGTTCGCTAGAAGAAAAGATCTGCATCCGATAGTAATGAACATGTAATGTTGGATAAAAGGCATCACATGGAGGCATTTAATTTAGGTTCTGGCTGCTAAACTTTATTGATGTTTAATTATTTTTTTTTTTTTCTTTTTTTTAAACCAATTAATTTTTTGTGATTTTCCGTAATTCACAAAGATACAGATGAGAGATACCAAAATTTCACCCCAACTCCCAACCACATTCCCATATGTTTAATTATAAACATAGGAGAGAAACCTCAAATGTAACAAGGATATCATATGGATATAAGTTCATATTATACAAATCATGTTAGGTCTATTATACAAAAATACACCCCCAAGATAAACTTATCAATATGTGCGGTTTTAGAGATGTTAGAGGAATCTAGTGAAGTACAGGGGTTTATTCTCACACATTCAATTACGGCGACCACATTTACTCAAAGTAAGCAAACCTATTTCTTTACAAGTAGATTACTTTTTTAGTTGTATGGTGGCATTCACTTGTTAAATATATTTTCTATGAGAAGGGAGATTCTTCGCAATCCAGTACTTTGCAAGACAATTTCAGCCTGTATACAGTAAATGTGGAGTGGCCACTTTACAATAGATTTTCAGTATGAATATGCTCAACACTACCCAGAATACAAATCAGAGGTTCTTTCGGCATTTTACATTATATGCCATTTAATCAGGTTCAGTACAACAATCCAAAAGGTATATAGCCAAGGATACAACTGCCATATGTAGTATTTCTGCCTTTTCCTTTGAGTAATGAGGCATTTGGAGTCAGCCTTAAACAGAACATAAGGAGATCTATAAGTTCTATGAATATTAAATAAATGTGAAAGCCTTTCAGGTTCACTGAGTGAAAGTTTAGGAACATATTCCAGAGTAGAAAACCATTTTTCTCCTGAGAGTATACCAATCTCGGATTCACAATTATGTTTATCTGTGAGCGGGAATTTCTCCAAAAAGGTTTGTAATAGATGGTTATATGTACTGGATATTGCTCCCTTAGTTTACTCTTTTGAACATACACAGTCCAATACTACATCTTTTTAAACGTTCATATTTTTCACTTTACATTGGGCAATATAGCATTCAACTCTCAGGCAGGTGAAACACATCCTGCACTTCTATGAATGGTCTAAGCATATCATCCCCCCAACTGTATAATAAAGAATAGTGCATATTGAATTTCCCACCAGCATGTTTTCTCTCTATGCCATCAAGTGTTGTCCTTGAGCTGACAAAGTACAACAAAGGATTTGGCAAAGCCAAATCACCACTTCCCATAGGTTGTTGTAAAGTCTCCAACTTAATTCTTGGTTACCCCTTCCACGAAACCAAGTCTCTAAATAAAGTATTAGTTTTATGAAACCTATTTAAAATATGCCAGATGGGTGTGTTATGCAAAACATATAAAAGCTGAGGCATAAGTCCCGATATAACTCCAAACTGCTTAGATTGTAACAGCCATATAAAATTTTAGTTACTAATAATGTAGAGCAAGCGATTATAATAAACTTTCAGTTATACTTCATAAGTGAAATCTGGAAGAAAACCGTTCAAAAACTTACAAAAGATGTCCCCACTAGGCTGTTTCTAAACTTGACATATGCTCGTTGTCAGGGAAATCCGTCCTCAGCTCCACACATGAATACGGCCATTCTGAGCCTCATCTTGTAGTAATGTCCTTATCCTGGTTCCTTTCTTGTAGTTATCTGCCCCATCCTTGTCCCATTCTTTTAGTAATATGCCTTTCCTGCTCCCATCATTTAGTAATGTCCCCATCCTGGTCCTCCTCTTGTAGCAATGTCCACATCCTGATCTCCTTCTTGAAGTAATGTCCCCATCCTGTTCCCCTTCTAGTAGTAGTGCCCCATTCTGGTCCCTTTCTATAGTAATAAGTTCAGGAAAGGAAGGTGTACTACGGTCCGCGCTGCCAGAATTATCAAGGAAGACCCAAGGCAAAGTTCTGATCCAAACCTTCTTTATTCTCCTCCTACGCGTTTCAGTGCCCACCTGGCACCTTCATCAGGGATACATCTATCCTCTCAAACAGTTCTTATATATACTGACATTCATACAATGATTAGTGGGTGTTACTGACTATGTGACGTCAAAAACGTCACAAAAACAAGGAGGATCTACGTTTTGGCGCACTTTTCATAAATAGTACAAAATACACATATAAATGCTAAAATCTTAAGATACAAAGGTTATAAAAAAATCAGCTTGATAAAATCATAAAAAAACTTTGTGAAAAACCATGCGGAAAAGCCTGTAAATTCTGTATAATGGCAAACACATCTCAAGATACAAAAAAAATGTTGTGAATGGGAGCATATCTCAGACTGGGGAATAGAACCCATGGTGATCAGAGTCTCATTGTTTGTGAACATATCATTAGTTCCCTATGCTACCTTAGCTCACGGATAGTGTTATATGTATATGTGTATATATGTGGAAATTGTCTGTGCATAGCCTGTTACATTTCCCCAAATCAAGTTGGAGGGAAGAGGTTACAAGTGTGGTACCGTAATTATGGATAAATTCTAAAAACATTTTTATTATATATCACTGTAAAAAAATCTTTAAAAATTTATATAAAAAAGATGAGTATAAAAAATAATAAAAAAAGGAATTTGTTTATTAAAAAACAAGTATGTCCCTTTCTTTGAACTTTACATATGTATTTATCACTTAATAGTGATGTATCAAAGAAAATGTGCCCCTTGTTGATAAAGGTATATTGTGCATGTTTTTGTGACGTTTTTGACGTCACATAGTCAGTAACACCCACTAATCATTGTATGAATGTCAGTATATGTAAGAACTGTTTGAGAGGATAGATGTATCCCTGATGAAGGTGCCAGGTGGGCACTGAAACGCGTAGGAGGAGAATAAAGAAGGTTTGGATCAGAACTTTGCCTTGGGTCTTCCTTGATAATTCTGGCAGCGCGGACCGTAGTACACCTTCCTTTCCTGAACTTCTTGGTATAAACCCACGTGAGTGGAGCCGGTGGAGGTCCAGCAGCAGCTATCAGGATATTATCCTACATGCCTTCAAGCCAGTTGTGGGTCTCACAACTGGAATAGGTGAGTGAATTGACTTTTTCACCACTTAAACGTCTAGTGTCTAGTGATAAGGGCACTATTGCGCCTCTTGTCCCCCTCCCCTCTCTCTTTTATCACTTTCTATAGTAATGTCCCAATCCTGGTCCTCCTCTTGTGTTAATGTTCTCCTTCCTGTTCTGCTTCTTGTAGTAATGTCCCCCATCATGATCCCCTTCTTGTAGTAATGTTCCCATCCTGATCTGCGTCTTATAGTAATGTCCCCCGTATTGATCCTCTTCTTGTAGTAATGTCCTCATCCTGATCCACTTATTATGGTAATGTCCTCACCCTGATCCCTGTCTTGTAGTAATGTCCCCACCTTCATCACCTTCTTGTAGTAATGCCCCTATTCTGATCATCTTCTTGTAGTAATGTCCCCATCCTGGTCATCTTTTTGTAGTAATTTCACCATCCTGATCCCCTTGTAGTAATGTCACCATCATGATCCATTTCTTGTAGTAATGTCACCATTCTGATCTTCTTCTTATGGTAATGTCGCCATCCTAGTCTCCATCTTATAGTACTGTTCCCATTCTGGTCTCCCTTTTGCAGTACTGTCCTCATCCTGGTCCACAACATCTAGTAATGTCCCCATCCTGGTCCCTTTCTTGTACTAATGTCCTCAACTAGATCCCCTTCTTGTAGTAATGTCACCATCGTGATCCCCTTCTTGTGGTAATGTCCCCATCTAGATCCCCTTCTTTTGGTAATGTCCCCATCCTAGTCTACATTTTGTAGTAATGTCACCATTCTAGTCTCCTCCATCTTGTAATAATGTTATCATCCTGGTCCCCTTCTTGTAGCAATGTAACCATCGTGATCCCCTTCATGTAGTAATGCCCCCATCCTAGCCTCCATTTTGTAGTAATGTCACCATCCTGGTCCCCTTCTTGTAGTAATGTCACCATCCTGGTCCACTTCTTGAAGTAATGTCCCCATCTAGATCCACTTCTTGTAGTAATATCCCCATCCTGGTCCCCATCTTGTAATAATGTCCCCATCCTGGTTCCCTTTTGTAGTAATGTGCTATCCTGATCCCCTTCTTGTGGTAATGTCACCATCCTGGTCCACTTCTTGAAGTAATGTCCCCATCTAGATCCACTTCTTGTAGTAATATCCCCATCCTGGTCCCCATCTTGTAATAATGTCCCCATCCTGGTTCCCTTTTGTAGTAATGTGCTATCCTGATCCCCTTCTTGTGGTAATGTGCCCATCCTGGTCCTCATCTTCTAGTAATATCCACATCCTGGTTCCCTTCTCGTAGTAATGTGGCCATCCTGGTCGCCATTTTTTGGTAATGTCCACATCCTGATCCCCTTCTTATAGTAATGTCCCCTATTGCGCTGTTTTGCATAAACACGCACACACGATTATTCTCATCTGTCCTCTGTACCTTAAGCATCCTCTTTTCTGTACATGCAGGCTTGAGGATCGCAGTTCGGATCAGGAGCACAGACGGCTGTGCTTTACTTCATTTATATTGCCGGCGCATGTAGAGACAAGCTCTCTACACATCTCTAATGCTAGCCACTTGCCAATCAATGCCCAGCAGCTGATGGTATAGCTGAGCCTATCTTGTCCCTGGTGGCTCCGACAATGAAACTGAACTAAAGCGCAGGCATTGGCGCTCCTGAACCGGACTGCAATCCTCATGGTGTCTATGGTGCCTGTGGGCCGCATGAAGCAGCCTCAAGGGCCGCATGTGGCAACATGTTCCACGTTTTGAGACACCTGGTCTAGAGGCAAAACGATGAGCCATTTTCACTGCAAACATATATTATTTTTCTAGCACCATTTATTTCATGTCATTTTATATACAAGGGGAGGCATCCATAGCACCACAACAGGCAGGAAGAGGCAGTGAGGTAGATAGAGGTAGAAGGCGGGCAACTGTTCCCTCATAGCACCCCCACTTTGCAAGTTCCTAGGCCAAGGGTTGGGTGTTCCCCAGTCTGGCACTTTTTTAAAGAAAGAATGGATGATTAAAGAATGGACATTTGCACCTGTACTGTACAAAGGGAAGCAGGGGCCAGAACACTATTAGCTTGACCACCACTAGCATGCTCAGGCACGTCATCAAAGCATCTAAGTGAGCAGAGCACCTGGGTCCACAATAAGTGTCTGTGGGTGACACCATTGCCTCTTTCCATGTTGTGCGCTGTTCAAAACACAGATGCCTTCCGCCCTGCACCTGTTGCACATTTTCAAGCACCATTAGCAACCATGTCCAATTCTTTGTCTCAGTGAAGCATTATGCTGTCCCTACCCCAGGCCTTGAAACACAAATGTAAATACACAGCTACCCCCACAAACCCAAATACTAAATGGGCATATTTCTAGACTGCTTGACCTAGGAATGTTGCAGTTTAGGGTTGTGGACACTATGGCCTTCCGCAACCTCATGACGGCAGCTGTCTCTTGATCCCTGGTTCCAGTGTGCCATCCCTGCCTTACACCAGCATGTGTCCCATAGCATCACCCGGTAGTGAAATAAGTGGACCTTGCTCAACATTTAAAGAGTGATAATGCGACCCTTGCTCTTAATTTTTCCATGGGTGTGTATGATGCCCTCCTTCTTAATATTTCAGAATGTGTATGAGACCTACCTCTGCAATTCTATTACATACTTAGATGTATGCCCCCAGGGGTAAATGAATGTTATTTAAGCCCTTGCACTTAGTGCATAGGCTTTACCGGTCTAGGAGTTCCACTTCGTAAAAAAGAAAATGTTTTCTTAGGCCTCCTCTATGCCTCTCTGTGTCTTTCAGGGTGTATTGTAGGTACTCCTAATTTTTGGCGGCCCTTGCAGCTAGTGCATATGGTTATTGAGCCTAGGAGTCCACTACCTAACTGTTTTAACAGAATGTGTATTAGGCCCTCCTTTATGTTTAATACAGGGTGTATTGGAGTCACTCTTCCTCTTAAAGTTTACTTGTCAACAGGCTTTTTTTTGCATATAGGCTGTGGCTACCAACAGTAAGGTCTTATATACAGCATTCTGGAATCCTGTATATAAGTTACCAGGCCAATCTGCATAATGTAAAAAAAAAACAGCTTTTATTATACTCACCTGGGGGTATTCCGGTCCGATGGGTTTCACTGATCTTGGTCCAGTGCCTCCTTTCTTCTTGGGAAATCCGTCCTCTTCTCTGCTTCTAGTGAGTGACACATCCTACTTCAGCCACACAGTCTTCTCCATTGCGCTCCTGCACACGCACACTTTTACTCCACCCTGCTGAGGGCAGAGCAAAGTACTGTATTGTGTGGGAAAAAGGTCAAAGAACACCCGCCTAGTGAGCAGACGTGGGCGGTCTTTGAGCATTCCCCATGCCTGCACATTGCAATACTTTGCTCTGCCCTCAGCAGCGTGGAGAAAAGTGCATGTGCACAGGAGCGCAGTGGAGGGTATTGTGTGTGGGTGACGTAGGATACGTCACCCACTATAAGCAGAGGAGGATGGCAATCGAAAGAAAGGAGTTACCGAACCAAGACCATCGACACCCGTCGGACTGGACAGCCACTTAAAGAAGTATAATAAAAGCTGGTTGTATTTATTTATTTTTTAACATTATGCAAATCGGTCTGGGGACTTATGGACAGCATTCCAGAATGCTGTACATAAGGCTTTACTGGCGGTGGCTGCAGCTTATATGCAAAAAATAAACTGCTGACAGGTTCACAAATTTTTTACAGTTCTTACATTGTCCACCTACTTATTGTGAGTTTGATTCCTTTCTTTATATATTACACAGGTTGTGTTTGACCATGTATCTCTTTTTAATTTTCATTTTATACAAGTCATTATACAGGAAAGAATGTTTTCTTGTCAAATCCATTTGATATTTGGTTTTATGTTTTCCTGTCAATCCATAAATGTGGACCAAGGCAATAAACCCTGCCTATATGCCTCTAATCTAAAACTGTCCCTGATCCAACAGCTATCCCTACACTTCATGCATGGTAACAGCAGTTTTAGTACAATAAAGGATAGTATTTAGTCCTGCAAAGGACTTTTGTTTTCAGGTTGCAGCAGGCCACATATAGAAGGAGTAAGACAATAAACCCTGTCTATAGGCCTTATCCAATCTAATCTCTCCCTCCTAGATCAACTCTTCATGAAACTGCAGTGTGTCAAGCATCACAGTAATGCCAGTAACTAACATGGCAACTATATTACTGTGTATGCCTGGTAATCCCAACATGTTGCTGACAGCCATGAAACATTCAGAGCAGAGACTTGAGAGTGGCCTCGAGCACCCATGATATTTGTTTAATGATCATGCCCCAGCACCCAATCCTCGATCGAGTATCCTGCAGCAGTAAGCATGCTTGCTCATCACTGACATTAAAATTAGCAGCATAGTCTAAATTAGATTTCTATGCTGTTACATTGGATTATTTAACATCAGCCAAGTCCAGCAGTATAATAACTCACATCATCGAATTAATATTGGTTAATGAATCAAGTACCAATATTATTAATATTAATATTGATTTACAAATCTCTAGGGACCGTATATATTTTTTTCTCTCCCCCCTTTTCCTCACAATTAGTTACCCAGGTGGTGTACAGCACATGTGAATACAGTTACGGGAGGTCGACATATTGCTCCACACCCACCTAAAATTCTGAATTTTAAATGCATAAATAACCTTTTGTATCACCCTAGTTGTTATGACACAAAAATGACCAGGGAATGATTTTTTTATCAGAAAATGTATGACATAAAAACTTATGTCAAATAACAATGGGGACTCTTCACCATTTTTTCTCCATTTCAAACAACCTAGATTTTTCTTCCATTTTTCAGTCTATCGTATATCATAGTGTGAATGGTGTTCAAAAACTACTACTCATCCTGCAGAAAAAAGGCCATTGTGAGGCATGTCGGCACTATAGCACGTGGCCAGTATGACTCACATGTCCTGTGCTGCAATCTGGGTAATTGCTCTGCTAGACCTTGCAGCACACACAGGCTTAAGTGCATGTTGGCTCTGTAGTATAACAGACAGGGTTAACTGCTGCTGGCCTGAGTGTGAGTGATTGAATCACCACTTCCCAGGTGTGGGTGTGGCAGGCAGGATATGAAGCTTCCTAGTGCTGTGAGAGGGGGATATGGGAATGACAGAACAGCATTATCCTCTGAGATGTCAGGACGTGTGTAAGACGTGTCCCGTCCCTTTGGGACGTGGAGGAAAGCCTGTCCTCTCCATGTGGGAGGAACCTGTCCCTCTGACTTGTATGGCTCTTGTGGCCGGTCCTGGAGGTTGGTAGAGCACCTGAGCATGTGGGGGTCCTGGCTGAACCTGGTGGGCACTCGTTCGGATGTGTAGGTGCAGTCGTTGGTACTGGAGGTCTGGGGCTGTGATGGCAGACTTGAAGGCAACCTGGAGAGTACGTGGTGCGGAGGCCTTGAGGATGCCTTGATTACCCAGTAGCTCAGGTAGCCTAAAACCTGGTCTGTGCCTTGTAAGGGCTGTAGTCCATGAATATCGTATGATGGACTGTATGTATGTGCATGGGCCTGAAAGGCTAAAGTCCATGGATATTGCTTGATCAACTGTATGACTGTGTGAGTGCCATGGCGAGAGACTGGGTAGGTCTCAAAGGCCAGGCGGTCGTAGCCGCCATTGGGAACAAAGGTCCCGGTGATAAGTGTTAATCATAATGGTTTATGTAAAAGTGCCATGTAAGATGTATAAACGTGTGAATCATAATGGTTTATGTAAAAGTGCCATGTATGATGTATAAAAGTGTGAATAATGTATTTGGGTGCATGGAGAACGTTGCTGTTGATTGACCATAGCTAGAATCCTATATGCTGCCAGAAAATTTAAGGCAGCCCACTGGTTGGATGACAGATTGCAAGTCAGACAAGAATTGATTAATAAAATTAACTTTATTGTTTTGATGGAACAGACCATATATGTTAAGAGAGGACAACATACGCAGTTTGAGAACGTGTGGGGTGGTTGGATGGATTACTCGGGTCTAGCTTCAGCTACTCTTCTGAAAGAAAGGATGCACCCGCCTATGGGGCCGCAGACTTCTGATTTAGTGCCTTAAAAAGGAAACATTGTGGTCTACTGTGATTTATGATCTAATGTGGAACGTTTTGTTTGCTGCGTGTAATATGACAAACGGGAGTGTTTGTGGGGAGGGGGGGTGGGCAGGCGTTATATGATGTAAGATTGGTTATATTGCTTGATATATATAAGTTAACGTTCATTTTATTGGGATGTCATTTTCTCTGTTTGTTGAATTTTCAAATAAAAACCACTTGATTTAAAAAAAAAAAAAAAAAGGTGGAAATAATGCCAGGCGGGCGTAGCCGCCATTGGGGACAAAGGTCCCGGTGATAAGTGTTAATCATAATGGTTTATCTGAAGTGCCATGCATGATGTATAAAAGTGTGAATAATGCCAGGCGGGCGTAACCGCCATTGGGGACAGACTGTGATGTCTATAATGTTCCTGTTGATATGTGAATATGTAGTATAGGTAAATGTAAAGAGTAGTTAAGGCAAGGTGGCCGTAACCGCGATAGGAGCTGTAGTTCGTGCTCAAGTGTATATAATATATGTAATGTGAACTGTGATGTCGCGTTGAGTTGTGTTACTATGTGAGTTGTGTTATTCTGTGACTAGTATTTTATGTATATAACATGTATTTTGACAAGTGTGTGCAGTTTATGACAGACAAATAATAAACTGCTGTAGTGTGTTATGTAAAAAAACATGGTTGCTGGTGTCACCTCCGTTGCCAAGCGAGTTCCCAAGGGGGCGCTACCTCACACCATATAAAAAATAAGTAATGGTCTTGGAAGAATGGGAGGAAAAAAAAAAAGAAAAACTGTCCAATCGTGAAGGGGTTAATGATAATAATATAATAATATTTATTCATTTATATAGCGCTATTAATTCCATAGCACTTTACATGCATGAGTAATGCTGTCTCTCTTGGAGCTCACAATCTAAACATCCTATCAGTATGGCTTTACAATGAGGGAGGAAACAGGAGTGCCCAGAGGAAACCCACGCAAACACGGGGAGAACATACAAACTCCTTGCAGATATTGTCCTTAGTGTCCTTGGTGGGAATTGAACCCAGGACCTTAGTACCTCAGTGCTGCAAAGGCTGCAATGCTAAGCATTTGAGCCACCGTGCCGCCCATGAGCCAGATGATGAGCCAGAATCAGCAAGAGACCTGGTTGACTGTGTAGTTTAATGCTAGAGTTGTGATTTTTCTGTACGATCAGTGCAAGACAGAAAGAAAAAGCTAAATATGGTCATTGCTTCATACTTGGGTTCTTGTAAGGTTATGTTCCCACAGTGTATTTAAGATGCTAAAAGAACCGCTGAGTTTTCCAAGGCACAGCCACTTTAGGAGAAATCCGGTGGTTTTCCCGGCATTTTTGTTGCATCTTTGCACTGTACTATTAAAGAGGATCTGTCACCCACCCCTGGTGCTTGTCAAACTGAATGCAGCATGTCTTTTTTTAAAGACTTTAGAAACCTTACAGTTAAGAGATCGCCTGGGTGGGATCTTATTAAGAGGTCCTCGCTGCTGGCGCAATCCTCCCTGCCTTCTCCTTGTGTTCCGTCCCCTCTGTGTGTCTGCCGCCATCTCCTCCCTCCTCCTCTTCTGGGTCTGCTCTCCTCTTCTACTCCTGACGTCACACAGAGCAGGAGCAGAAGAGGAGGCAGCGGCAGACACATAGAAGGGTCGGAACACAAGGAGAAGGCAGGGAGGATTGTGCCAGCAGCCAGGACCTCTTATTCTGATCCAACCCAGGCGACCGCTTAAAGGGAACCTGTCACCTGGTTTTAAGCCCCTACACTATCTCTAGCTGTCCCTACACCTTCCTAGCAGCTCCCTATCTATCCCTTTCTTATCTAAAGCGTCCCTATTAAACATGTGTAAATGAAGTATAAACTTACTGCAGTCCCCGTGGTTGGGGGAGTGGGTAGGCGTGGCCACGCTTCCTTCATCACACCTCTGTGGTGTAATGCACGCCCCGCTGGGCGGCATTATTCTGTGTCCTCTCTGCCCCCATTCTTTGGAATCTCCCTCCCTCTGTGTAGTTCTATGCACCGGCCGGACGTCACTTCCGGCGGCGCGGTGCATTATGGGGCCGGCAATGCGCTTATTGAACTACAAAGTGAACATGGCTTAAGGGAAACCGGACACAGCAGAAATCACTCAAGACTATGTAGATGCATAAACCACCATGAAGCACTAGATATTAACAACCAGCTGTCTCTATTAACGAAGACCAGTGGTGAGGTAGGCATTACCCTGCCATTACTTATATCAATAGTGAATGCATGCCTTGCTACCATGGGCCACCATGCCAGAAGGTTTTAACCCCACCAATACGCTAGGCCTCAGAGATGTTGGCATTGTCTACCTTAGACCACCAGGAAAGCAAACATTGAAGGCAATCTTTCAGCTTATTATATCAAAGAAAACATACTTTGACCAGGGTGCCATGGGCCAGTCATGTGATTCATGCTTCTGTTTTGTCTTTTCTAGATGTGGGAAATGAAGCAGAAGGCAGTGTGAATGCAGAGTACGGGAGAGTTCACTTTGATGACCTGGTCCCTTCTCCAACCTCAGAGAAAGCTTTCCTTGCTCAGATTCATGCCAGAAAACCAACATACAACCATAATTCTTCAGCTGCTGGAAATGTTCGTGCAGATATGTAAGTATCTTTGTCAGTCAAGCCATTGGTTTCTTGTGCTTAATTTTAGAATGTATTCCCACCGCTTCCTGGCATTTTACTGAACATGCCTGTAGGCTCCTAAAAGTTACTTTTTAGCATTTTTCAGGCATGAAAAATATATGTTTATATAGATGAAATAAAAAAAAACACAGCAGCCTGCTCTTTTTATATGCAGCTAGCTACACATCTTTGGATTGTAATCATGGCACTAATTTTGGCAAAAGTGAACATTAGCTACTGTATGGTGGTATTCCCCTAGGTCTTGTTGGCTCTATAAATCAAGGCCTTTTATAAACTTGGGTCTGGGTTCACCTGAAATATACAAGAGTTATCAGAGATAATAGTTGCCATAAGTCATTATTTAAATGGTTTATCCATCTTTATAAAATTGATACCTTAAGTCTGCCTCCCATGCACAATAGATGGCTATCAGCTCAATGGTTGGCTTACTGCTATCACCCCCCCTTATACACAGGATCACTCTTGATTTTATCTCTAATGGAGTCACTGTACAGACTTCTCTGGCAGTGGCTTATCTTCCAGAGAATAAAAGGATAGCCATCTGAGATTCGACTTGTCGGATCCTTTTCTCCCCAACATAATTTGTTAGGCCAGAGTTGGAAGACCCCCATACTCGTTATACTGTGACCCGATTTTGCCAATATTGCAGATTTGTCCAACGTTAGTATAATTTTTTTGCATCCCTTTAGCCTTACAATAAAAACGATGGGTCCAAATATCATCACCCCCCCTCAGCAAGCAGATTCTTCAGTGTTTACTGGAGCTGAATACTGGTTTGTATTTGCCTTCAACCATATTATTTTTTTATTGGCTGTGTAGGATATTCATTCTTTATGGGACTTGCAGTCAGGTGCGGCAAGTGCAGTTTTGCCGGAATCCAGCAAGTCCGGCACTTGTGGCCGCACAAAAAAACCACAGCTAGCAGCATTGTTTTCACGTGGCCGCAAGTGCCACGAGTGCTAGATCCGACAAAACCACACTTGCCGCACCTGTCCGCAAGCCCCATAAATGAATGGGGCTTGCCGGACTCGTGCCGCAAGTCAGCCGTTACGCGGCAGATGCATTGAAATCTGCTGGATCTGCCGCGATTATGAAAAAAGGTTGATGTATCTTTCTAAGGCTGCTTTCACATCTAAACCCCTCCACAAGTAATCTATTTTGGGTTATAACTGACAGATTTTTTTTTATGGAAGCAGCATCATTTGAAACTACCACTTTTTAATTTTTTTAATATTTTTACAGAGTCCCTGACGATCCATACAACCGACACGATGAGGAAACTTATGAGAATGACTCTGTGCGCCAACTTGAAAATGAGCTGAAAATGGAAGAGTATCTGAAACAAAAGTTACAGGATGAAGCTTACCAGGTAAACAGGACCATTGTGCGTTTCTACCTCCCAAGTGAGGAACATTCACCAAGAATTTCCTTTACACTTGACCCAGGTATAGTTTAGGCAGAATAGTTGTCATTCATCTAAGGCTGCCTTCACATTTGCGTATGTGAACGCAGGTTATGCTGCGTTCCCATACGCATTAAAACGCATGCGCACTGCGTTCCTATGTTTAACATAGGAACGCATAGTGCCTGCGTTTGGCAGCGTTTGCTGCGTTCGGGTGCGGACCATATCTGCTCCTTCCGGTGTCCCGCGTCTGCACCCGGGACGCAGCATGTCGCGTCCCTGGGGCGGACGAGAGTGTGTGATCTGTACGCAGGCATCCGCCTGTGCACAGATCACATATAGGAGTGAATTGGTGCGCACGTCGGTCCGCAAGCATCTGCAGACCGCCGTGCGCACCATTATAAACATAGGGGCCGCGGTCTGCATGCAGATGCTTGCAGATGCATCTGCAAAACGCTGCAGATGCATCTGCAAGTCTGAAGGCAGCCTAAGAAGCTGTTCTTGGAAATATATATAAACCATTCAAGTTGAGGACATCCAAAATCTTAAGGATTAGATGAGACGCTTGGATGCTAGGATCACTGATATCCATGTATTAGATATATTGACTTCACTTGGTGCCAAAGAATGCTCCTATTCTGTATATATGCACCTGCCAAGAGAATCTGAGTTGTGGGTGGTTTTCAGAGCCATCTGCAATCAGTTGTAGAAGATCCACTGAAGGGGATTTGTTCAAAATTCAATGTAGGTGAAACCAAAACAAGACTCTGAGGATTCTGCCAGAAATACTATGTATGTCTGTATGAAATGACTTACTTTCTTACTAAATAATTACTTCTTCTTATGCAAGAATTAACCTGGTCATACACATCACTCCACCTTACCCAATCACCACAATGAGTCTGCTAAGAATTGAAGATATACAGGGTGGGCCAATTATATGGATACACCTAAATAAAATGGAAATGGTTGGTGCTATCAACTTCCTATTTGTGGCACATTAGTATATGGGAGGTGGAAACGTTTCCAGATGGGTGGTGACCATGGCAGCCATTTTGAAGTTGGTCTTTTTGGATCCAACTTTATTTTTTTCAATGAGAAGGGGGTCATGTGACACATCAAACTTATTGCGAATTTCATAAGAAAAACAATGGTGTACTTATAAAAGTTGTTGAAAGTGCTGCCCAGTGTGTTGGATTGTCAATGCAACCCTCTTCTCCCACTCTTGATACACTGATAGCAACACCGCAGAAGAAATGCTAGCACAGGCTTCCAGTATCCGTTGTTTCAGATGCTGCACATCTTGTATCATCACGGCATAGACAATTGCCTTCAGATGAACCCAAAGATAATCTATGTCTATATTAATATATGTCTATAATAAGTCTATAGGAGTCAGATTGGGAGACCTTGGTGGCCATTCAAATGACCCACGACGACCAATCCACTTTCCAGGAAAGTGTTCAGGTAGGAATGCTCGGACTTGATATCCATAATGTGGTGGTGCACCATCTTGTTGGAAAAACTCAGGGAACGTGCCATCTTCAGTGCATAAAGAGGGAAACAGATCATCATGTAGCAATTTCAGATATCCAGTGGCATTGAGGTTTCCTTTGATGAAGAATGGCCCCACTATCTTTGAACCCTATATACCACAACATACCATCAATTTTTGTGTTCCAACAGTCTTGGAGGGATCTATCCACTGTGGGTTAATGTCAGACTAATAGAGGTGATTTTATTTGTTAACTTCACCATTCACAAAAAAGTTTGCCTCATCACTGAACATAATGTTCTGTGTAAACTGAGGGTCCTGTTCCAATTTTTGTTTTTCCCATTCTGCAAATTCAGTGCACCAATCTGGGTCATCCTCGCTAAGGTGCTGCAGCAGCTGGATTTTGTAAGGGTGCCATTTGTGAGTAGCTAATATCCGCCGAAGGGATGTTTGACTGATGCCACTCTCCAGTGACATGCGGCAAGTGCTACACTGTAGGCTCTTGCTGAATGAAGCTAGGACAGCCACTGATGTTTCTTCATTAGTGACAGTTTTCTTGCGTCCACATTTTGGCAAATCCAACACTGAACCCGTTTCACGAAATTTGGCAAGCAGTTTGCTAATTGTAGCAGGGAGATGGGTGGTCTCGTAGGGTGTCTTGCATTGAAATCTACTGCGCTCACCAGACATCAACACAATTTCTATCCGCTCCTCATGTGTTAACCTCAACGACATGTCAATGACTGTAAACAAAGAGAAACTTGAAAATAACTAATGAAAGAATAATATTACAATAAAACCAAGCACACCATTATTTTTCTTATGAAATTATCAATAAAGTTTGATGTGTCAAAGGACTGTCTTCCCATTGCAAAAAATTTGGATTCAAAATGGCCGCAATGGTCACCATCCATCTGGAAAAGTTTCTCCCTCCCATTTACTAATTTGTAGTGATGAGTGAGCACTAAAATGCTCGGGTGCTCGGTGCTCTGGCCGAGCATCTCAAGATACTCGTGTACTCGGCCGAGCACCGAGCCCAATGTAAGTCAATGAGCGACAGGCTCCGCCCACAGACTTCCGGTTATAAAACGAGTAAATCCGGAAAAGGGCGGGAGGGTGGGCTTTTTCAAATCGCCGCAGCATATAACACCTCGCTGTGGCCCCCAGAGGTATCCTATCGATTAATCTGCTCCCTGTATGGTGCCAGCTCACTGTGTGCACTGAAGGGAGCAGTGTATGTGTCTCCGATCGCTATTTATTACCGAGCGGTCCGAGCATCTCGGCAGTACTCGGTGCTCGCCGAGCACCCCGAGTACCGAGATACTCGTGCGAGTACCGAGTCGCACAGAGCATACTCGCTCATCACTACTAATTTGCCACAAACAGGAAGTTGATATCACTAACCATTCCCATTTTATTTGGGTGTATCCATATAAATGGCTCACCCTGTATATGCCCCCCTCTGAGAAAACGCAAAAAATGCTATCATATAAACAACACAAAGTCGGACATCAAATAATACCACCACTGTACAAGTAAAAGGACCACTACATTGTTAATGAACAAAAAATACTACACAAACAAATACAGTACCACTATAGAAAGAACAAATAATACAGCTATACTGATCACTAACACAGACAACTATTCAAAGACCACTATTACCACTGTACAATGACTGTAAAATGGTAAACACCAGTTGTACTCAGATGCTTTATATATTATATATCCATATTACGCGCAGGTGAGTGCAGTAACTCCCCAATAATGTCCTAAGTGAACAAAGTCATTCAATTTCCCCGTTGTCCTCCATCCACCTCAGACTGTTGACCATTTTATACCATCTACTATTGAATCAATATAAAATGTCCTTTTAAATATTAGCACTAATCAGTAACGCTGCTTTTTTTTTTTTTTTGACTCGAGGTTTTTTATTAGTGAATTGAAAAGTCAAAAAGAAATGTTACAATAGTGAACTAACGATTACTTTGTACCTTGTTGGTTTCAGTGCGAACAGAGACTCCCAATTCCCTTTTCTCTCTGCCACCCCCCCACCTCCCTCTTTCCCCCCTACCCTTACAAACTAGAAATCTTCATACAAGATATACAACATCACACATTGTACTTTAGTATACCTCAACAATCTGCTTTTGTCTTTACACGACCACATTAATTGCTAAGGCATTAAGGCAGAACCCACTATCCCGCAGAAGGTCCGCAGACGCCAGGCCCGGGAAATCCATCCAGTCACCCCACACATTTTCAAATTGCGTGTGTTGACCTCGTTTAATATATATATTCTTTTCCATAAGAATAATAGAATGTATTCTATTAACAAATTCTTGTTTGACTGGCGGCTTGTCATCCAACCAGTGCACAGCGATAAGCTTCCTGGCAGCGTATAGAAGCCTGGCGAAAGCCTACCTCCCCCAGTCATCCGCAGCTATTTCATCTACACACCCCAGTACACAAGTCAACGGGTTGCATGGAATAGTCACCCCCATCACCTCCTGTATTATAGCAAGAATTTGTACCCAAAAGGCCTGCAGGCGAGGACACGACCACATCATATGTAGTAAATCTGCACTTTTCTGGTCATCATAATGGGAGACCCAGACAATGGGGTTTAGGGCACTGCCCTCCGGAGGTCACACTAGGTACTACAAGTTTGTAGACACCGCCTCCTCCGCTTATAAACCCCTACCGCAGGGAACATCCTCAGTTTTAAACTTAGTGTGCTCGGAGGATCACGCTTTGCTTGCACTTCACTGCATTCTCACAGCTTACGTGATGGCGTCTGAAGACAAGGTAAAATGGTTCCGGTCGGGACCTGCGACAGTCTCCCCGCTCACCCTTGTGGAACACGCAGGTGGAGGTACCGGAGGGCCTTGGGCCTGGACACTTTGTGTCCTCCCGGTACGCTGTCGCGCTCCTCTCCATCCCTCTCCGGGGGGCTCTGGAGAGTGGGAGATGGGAGCCTTGCACAGCTCCGCTCCGTCCGAGGCCTCCCTAAATGGTGCTTACAGACCGGACTGGAGCCAGCCCAGTCCGAGGCCTCCCTAAATGGTGCTTACACTCCGGACTGGTTCTGAACCCCCGTCCGAGGCCTCCCTAAATGGTGCTTACAGACCGGACCGGCACTGAGGCACTCTGTGTCTCCTGTGTGCCTGGGGGTAGTGTCTGTCACTGTATGTGTCCTGACACTCAGACCGCGCGTTACCCTCGGGTCCGCGGATCTGCTGGTGTACCCTGTGCTGGGGTCACCCTGGCTGACCGCCCTGTGTGTCACAGGGGCTGAGGCCGTGGGCTGCGGATGTTTGTTTGTGCATGCAGTCTGTGTGTAGTATTTTACACTGTTTCCCGCGCTGCGGGCTCCGGCACCTTCATGCTGAGGCTGCTTGGAGGATGGGAAGCAGCCTGTGCGGTGACGTCATCGATGGGCGTGTGTGTGTGTTTCCCGCGTGTTTTCGGCGCCGCCCACAGTTTCACTGTCGGCGGCCATCTTTACCCTCATCTTCCCGGCTGGGATCTGTATGCAGCGTGCGCCTGCACTCCAAGGGGAGACCGGAAACCGTCGCGGAGGTCACACACACACACACCGCTTCCTCCTACCGCTTCGCTGCGGTCGGTAAGCCACCGGGATTCCCGGTTTTGTCTGCACAATTTGGCTTATTTTCCCCTGCTGTGGCGATGTCCTCAGTTAGGAAGCGTGCTGCTAAGGCGGCAGATGCCACCATTACCTGTGCTACATGCAATGGGACTCTGGTGGAGGGGTCCTGCAATAACTGCGGACGCCCAGAGGCCCGGGCTGACACTGCTGAGTCAGCAGCTCCGGTGCTATACCCTGAGGTTCAGGTGATCTCAGGGCCATGGGAGACTCAGAATAAGATCAATGAATCTCTGTTGTCTCAGCTGTCCTCCATGTCGCAATCCCTGGAGGCACTTAATAGGAGGCTGGATAGCCCAGCTACTCCGTCCAGTTACCCCCGGGTGTCTCCCTCTTCTGCTGTGAGACCCCTTAAGCGGGCTCGTCGTGAGGAGTCACCCGAGCTCCAGGCTCTCTCTGAGGAGGAGCGTTCCTCTGATGGTGAGGACGATGATGGGGGTTCAAATTTCGGGTCTGTGTCTGTTTCTGAACCACCAGACGGAGTGGAGGATCTGGTGTCCTCTATTAACGAGACTTTACGTCTCGTGACACCCCCTGAGGAGGTGACGGTGCACCCGAAGGAGGTCTATCAATGGCTGCGGCCAGAGGCTAGACCAAGTGGCTCCTTCATGGACCACACGAATTTTGGAAGGGTTGTTAGAGCTCCCAGGTTACATCCTGGGCGGCGTTATGTCCGTAAACCCAAGGACAATCGCTTCCCCTTCCCCCAGGAGGTGCTTCAGGAGTGGTCGCAGTCCCCGAAGGTGGATGCTTCCATGACCAGGATTGCTGCACGCTCCCTTTTCTCTGCCTCTGATAGCTCCTCGCTGAAGGATGCGACGGATAGACAGGTCGAGCAACTCGCCAAGTCTTCCTATGAGGCTGTGGGGTCTTCCTTTGCCCCTAATTTTGCCACGGTCTGGACCTTACAAGCGATTACTACCTGCTTGGATGGTATCTCTGACCTGGCAAGATCCAGTCCAGAGGTCCTGGCACTTACCGAGAGGGCAAGGGCCTATGCGGACTACGCCAGGACGGCGACTCTGGAAACTGCCACTCGCTCAGCTGTGGCTTCGGCCAATGCTATAGCGATCCGCAGATTGTTGTGGCTGCGTCTTTGGGACTCAGATACCACGTCCAAGAAGATTTTGCAGAATCTTCCGTTTGCTGGTGACAGGCTTTTTGGCACCGAACTGGACAAGCTGATAAAGGATTCTGCTGAGTCTAAGATACCGCAGAATAAGCCTAAGCCACGGTATACCGTTAAAAGGAACCCAAAACAGTGGTCCTTTCGTTCCAGCTCGCAGTCATCAGCACCGTCCGCTCGCGCGGACCGAGGGGAAAGCCCGCTTCGCAGTGGCGCTCTAAGAGTCGTCCAAAGAAGCCGGCGGGGGCGGCAGCTGCCACCCCCAAACCCGCCTCTACATGACTCGCTCTCCCTTCCTACCTCCCCACAGGTGGGGGGCCGCTTGTCTCGCTTTCAGGACAAATGGCTACTTCACGTTCAAGATCAGTGGGTTCGAGACGTGGTCTCGCGAGGTTACAGGATAGAGCTGACGTCAAAACCGATATCCCGATTCCATCGGTCGGTCCCTTCACCAGAAAAGGCTCAGGCTTTTTACTTGGTGTTGGAGGGTCTCCGCAGGGACGGAGTGGTGATACCGGTGCCGTCCGGAGAGAGGTTCAGGGGTTTTTACTCCAACCTCTTTATCGTCCCGAAGAAGGACGGATCCTTCCGCCCGGTGCTGGACCTGAAGTTGTTCAACCATCACGTGTTGGTTCGGAAGTTCCGTATGGAATCACTGCGCTCCGTGATCGTGGCTGTATCACAGGGAGACTTCCTGGCGTCCATAGATATCAGAGACGCTTACCTTCACGTGCCCATTGCACCAGCTCATCAGCGCTGGTTGAGATTCGCAGTGGGGGAAGAACACTTCCAATTTGTGGCGCTGCCGTTCGGGTTGGCCTCGGCACCGCGGGTGTTCACAAAAGTGATGGCCTCCATGATGGCTCTCCTGCACGTGCAGGGACATGCCGTCATTCCCTATTTAGACGACCTACTGGTCAGGGCGCCATCAGAACACCTTTGTCAAGAGAGCCTGGATGTGACCATGCGGTCTCTGGAACAGTTCGGTTGGCTCCTCAATATTCAGAAGTCAACGCTAGTTCCGACCCAGTCTTTGACATATTTGGGCATGGACTTCAACACAACCTCAGCCCTGGTGTCTCTGCCACGAGTCAAACAGATGGCGATCCAATCAGGAGTGCAAGCAGTCCTCCTGTCACCACAATCATCCCTACGGGTGTTGATGATGCTGGTGGGGCGCATGGTGGCAGCAATAGAGGCGGTGCCTTTTGCACAATTTCGCCTCCGTCCTCTCCAGCTGGAGATTCTCCGCAGGTGGGACAAAAGGTCGATTTCTCTGAATCGGCTGGTGACCCTTTCCCAACCGACCAGAGATTCCCTGCAGTGGTGGCTACAGCCACATCACTTGTCTCGGGGCCGGTCCTTCATCAAACCGTCATGGTTAGTGGTGACCACCGACGCCAGTCTGAAGGGCTGGGGAGCGGTGTTCTTACACCACAGGGCCCAAGGCCTCTGGTCTCAGTCGGAGTCGGCGTTGCAGATCAACGTGCTGGAGATCAAGGCGGTCTATCTGGCACTCCTGGCGTTTCAGAAGTTCCTCTCAGGACAACCCATTCGGGTTCAGTCCGACAATGCGACGGCCGTCGCTTATATAAATCATCAAGGAGGAACCAGGAGTGCAGAGGCTCTGGCCGAAGTCCACCGCATCCTATCCTGGGCGGAGGACAACAACTGCCTGATATCCGCAGTTCACATCCCAGGGGTCGAAAACTGGGAGGCCGACTATCTGAGCCGGCAGGGGATGGACGCCGGAGAGTGGTCTCTTCATCCGGATGTCTTCAGAGAACTCTGCAGCAGATGGGGCTCTCCAGACGTGGATCTGATGGCCTCACGGCTGAATCATCAGGTGCCACAATACATGGCGAGGTCATGGGATCCCCAATCTCTGGGAGCGGACGCTCTGGTCCTGACCTGGTCCGGATTCCGTCTGCCGTATGTGTTCCCGCCTCTGGCTCTGATTCCCAGGGTGCTGTGGAAAATCAGGTCGGAGTGCAGGGTAGCCATTCTAGTGGCTCCAGATTGGCCCAGGAGGTCCTGGTATCCGGACCTGTGGCAGCTGTCCGGCGGACACAGGTGGGCTCTTCCAGACCGCGCAGATTTACTCGCGCAAGGCCCATTCTTCCACCTCAATTCCAAGGCCCTCAGATTGACTGCATGGCTCTTGAGGCCTGGCTACTGACATCCAGGGGTTTCTCCCCTACGGTGGTTGCCACTATGAATCGGGCTAGGAAACCAGTCTCAAGGAAGATGTACCACAGGACGTGGAAAATCTTTTTTACTTGGTGTGCCTCTGGTGGACGGTCTCCGTGGCCCTTGTCCATCCCGACGTTGTTGGCCTTCCTACAGTCGGGTTTGGAATTGGGATTATCCCTTGGCTCCTTGAAAGGTCAAGTTTCAGCACTTTCAGTGCTGTTTGACAGGCGATTGGCGCTCCTCCCGAAGGTCCGTCAATTTCTGCAGGGGGTGTCACGGATGGTTCCGCCATACAAGAGACCTCTGGACCCTTGGGACCTTAACATGGTCCTGGCGGCATTACAGAGACCACCGTTTGAGCCGCTGAGAGATGTTTCTCTATCTCGTCTGTCTCAGAAAGTGGCCTTTCTGGTGGCAATTACGTCTCTGAGAAGGGTCTCAGAATTGGCTGCACTTTCGTGCAAGTCGCCTTTCTGGTGGTTCACCAAGACAAGGTGGTGTTGCGTCCTCGGCCAGAATTCTTGCCGAAGGTGGTTTCAACTTTTCACCTGAACCAGGAGATTGTTCTCCCATCATTTTGCCCTGCTCCCGTTCATCAGGTTGAACGCGACCTCCATACTCTGGATCTCGTGAGAGCGATACGCATTTATGTGTCCAGGACCGCCTCCTTTAGGAGTTCGGATTCCTTATTTGTTCTTACGACAGGTCGCTGTAAGGGGTCCGCGGCATCAAAGTCGACATTGGCCAGATGGATTAAGGCTTCCATTCAAGAGGCTTACCGGGCTTCTGGTTTGCCTCTCCCGGTGGGATTGAAGGCTCACTCTACCAGAGCTGTAGGTGCCTCCTGGGCTTTGCGACATCGAGCTTCGGCTCTACAGGTGTGTCAGGCGGCCACTTGGTCCAGCCTGCACACATTCTCTAAGCACTATATGGTGCATGCCCATGCCTCCGCAGAGGCAAGTTTGGGCAGGCGGGTCCTCCAGGCGGCGGTTGCCCACCTTTGAGGGGGACCATGTGTTATCCGTCTGTTGAGGAACTCTTCCCGCCCTGGGGTATTGCTTTAGGACATCCCCATTGTCTGGGTCTCCCATTATGATGACCAGAAAAGAGAATTTTGTTTACGTACCGTAAATTCTTTTTTCTTTAATCATCAATGGGAGACCCAGCACCCACCCAGTTGTTCCGTTGCATGTTTTACATTTGCTCTGTTCTCTGTTGAGACAGTGTTTGCCGGGTTGTTACACCGTCTGTGCACGGCATTCTTCCCGATGTTTCGGGTGTGGTTTATTTCCTCCTCGCAGCTTATGGACCAAACTGAGGATGTTCCCTGCGGTAGGGGTTTATAAGCGGAGGAGGCGGTGTCTACAAACTTGTAGTACCTAGTGTGACCTCCGGAGGGCAGTGCCCTAAACCCCATTGTCTGGGTCTCCCATTGATGATTAAAGAAAAAAGAATTTACGGTACGTAAACAAAATTCTCTTTTTTGCCAGAACAATGCGGGCACCTCGAGTCCCCTCTTAATCCTGCTCTCATCATCCAGACAGGGGTCCTGTACACCCTATAAACAAAGTATAACTGTGACACCCTTCTGGCCTCGCTCATAAGTACCCTGGGAATGAACTGCGTTATATTCTCCCACTGAGAATCACAAATTGGGCCAAGGTCAGTCTCCCACTTCTCTCTGCACGTCATCGGGTGACTCTGTAGTGTTTCCAGTAGTCCTCTATACAATAATGTTATGAACCCCCTTGTATCTTCTGCGTCCAATGAGATTCAACAAACTATCCAGTTGCAAGATCATCTGCGATACCTGAAGTTGTTTGCTAATAGCGTGTCTCAGCTGCAGATACTGAAAAAACAGAGACTGGCGCAAAGGAAATTCCTTCCTAAGTCTTTCAAAATTCTTAAACACGCCATCAGCGACCGCCAAGCCTCCTTCATCTCTAGCACTCTGTAAGTGTTCCAATTTAAAACGTGCCCGGCCACCCTTCCATATCAGGTCCCGAAAGAGAGAGTTAACCCTGTAAAATTTGTTTTGTGCCAGCCAGACCGGAGCATTGTGTAGAGGAGTTGAGGCATGAGAATCATTTTAATCAAATTGAATCTACCTATCACTGACAGGAACAGCTTCTTCCAGGCCCCAATCTTTTGCTGAAAGCTACTAAGAAGAGGAGAAAAATTGAGCCGCTCATAGTCCAATCTAGCCGAAACCACAATGCCCAAATATGTAAATTCAATAACCATCCGCAGAGGGACCGCAGGGTCCATCGCAAGAGGAGCTGCTGCGTCCAAGAGGAGTAATACAGATTTATCCCAATTAATGGATAGTCCCGATATATTCCCAAATCTTTTAATAGTGTCCATGGCGGTCCTTAAAGACCCCCGCGGATCCTCCAGGAGCAGCAACACATTGTCCGCATATAAAGCCATCTTCTCCACATGATGCCCATATTGATATCCTGTAATTTTCCCGAATTGCTGCTGGCAAATGGCAAGGAGGACAGAGGGCAACCCTACCTTGTTCCCCTATGCAATAAGAAAGCTCCAGATAAGTGGCCATTCACCCTCATTTTAGCACTAGGGTACACATACAGCAGCTGTACCCTACTGATGAACTGCTCCCCGAATCCCATGGTCCTCATCACCACCCACAGATACCTCCACGCTATCAAACGCCTTGGCGGCGTCTAGGCATACAATTACTCTCTGCCCCACATTATCTGCTTTTGACTGCATGTTCAGAAACAGCCACCTAAGATTGGATGCAGTGGATTTATTGGGCATAAACCCGGATTGATCAGGGTAGATTAGGGACACTATAACCTTGTTTAGGCGATTAGCCAACATCTTAGCCAGAAGTTTAATATCAGTGGTCAATAATGAGATCGGACGACATGAAGCTGGGTCCACTGGGTCCTTACCCTTTTTTGGCAGTACAACTATTATGGCCTCCCGCATGGACCGTGCCAGGCTTCCCCAGCCAGACCAGCAGTGTACACCTACTATAAGGCAGGAAGGAATGTCCCCCTATATTTCTTAAATACCTCCCCCGGAATCCCGCCCACCCCTGGGGCCTTGTCATTGGGCATAGAGGCCAGAGCGGCATCAAGTTCCTCCAAATCGAATGGTTTTTCAAGAAGCCCACTCTCCACTGATGTGAGCCTGGAAAGCTGAACCGTCACCAGGAAGTGGTCAATTTCCCCCTCCGTTGGCTGCACAAGAGACTTGTATAAATCAGAGTAAAATTCCACCATTATATCCAGAATAACCCTGCCACCGGTATACTCACAACCATCCCTCCCCCTCAGTTTTGGAACATACAGTTAGGGCCAGAAATATTTGGACAGTGACACAATTTTCGCGAGTTGGGCTCTGCATGCCACCACATTGCATTTGAAATGAAACCTCTACAACAGAATTCAAGTGCAGATTGTAACGTTTAATTTGAAGGGTTGAATAAAAATATCTGATAGAAAATGTAGGAATTGTACACATTTCTTTACAAACACTCCACATTTTAGGAGGTCAAAAGTAATTGGACAAATAAACATAACCCAAACAAAATATTTTTATTGTCAATATTTTGTTGCGAATCCTTTGGAGGCAATCACTGCCTTAAGTCTGGAACCCATGGACATCACCAAACGCTGGGTTTCCTCCTTCTTAATGCTTTGCCAGGCCTTTACAGCCGCAGCCTTCAGGTCTTGCTTGTTTGTGGGTCTTTCCGTCTTAAGTCTGGATTTGAGCAAGTGAAATGCATGCTCAATTGGGTTAAGATCTGGTGATTGACTTGGCCATTGCAGAATGTTCCACTTTTTTGCACTCATGAACTCCTGGGTAGCTTTGGCTGTATGCTTGGGGTCATTGTCCATCTGTACTATGAAGTGCCGTCCAATCAACTTTGCAGCATTTGGCTGAATCTGGGCTGAAAGTATATCCCGGTACACTTCAGAATTCATCCGGCTACTCTTGTCTGCTGTTATGTCATCAATAAACACAAGTGACCCAGTGCCATTGAAAGCCATGCATGCCCATGCCATCACGTTGCCTCCACCATGTTTTACAGAGGATGTGGTGTGCCTTGGATCATGTGCTGTTCCCTTTCTTCTCCAAACTTTTTTCTTCCCATCATTCTGGTACAGGTTGATCTTTGTCTCATCTGTCCATAGAATACTTTTCCAGAACTGAGCTGGCTTCTTGAGGTGTTTTTCAGCAAATTTAACTCTGGCCTGTCTATTTTTGGAATTGATGAATAGTTTGCATCTAGATGTGAACCCTTTGTATTTACTGTCATGGAGTCTTCTCTTTACTGTTGACTTAGAGACAGATACACCTACTTCACTGAGAGTGTTCTGGACTTCAGTTGATGTTGTGAACGGGTTCTTCTTCACCAAATAAAGTATGCGGCGATCATCCACCACTGTTGTCATCCGTGGACGCCCAGGCCTTTTAGAGTTCCCAAGCTCACCAGTCAATTCCTTTTTTCTCAGAATGTACCCAACTGTTGATTTTGCTACTCCAAGCATGTCTGCTATCTCTCTGATGGATTTTTTCTTTTTTTTCAGCCTCAGGATGTTCTGCTTCACCTCAATTGAGAGTTCCTTTGACCGCATGTTGTCTGGTCACAGCAACAGCTTCCAAATGCAAAACCACACACCTGGAATCCACCCCTGACCTTTTAACTACTTCATTGATTACAGGTTAATGAGGGAGACGCCTTCAGAGTTAATTGCAGCCCTTAGAGTCCATTGTCCAATTACTTTTGGTCCCTTGAAAAAGAGGAGGCTATGCATTACAGAGCTATGATTCCTAAACCCTTTCTCCGATTTGGATGTGGAAACTCTCATATTGCAGCTGGGAGTGTGCACTTTCAGCCCATATTATATATATAATTGTATTTCTGAACATGTTTTTGTAAACAGCTAAAATAACAAAACTTGTGTCACTGTCCAAATATTTCTGGCTCTAACTGTATGTAGAATCTCTCTGAGCAGCTACTATCTAGGAAAGATGATGACCTGCCTTCTCACCCTCCTCAAAAACTTCATTGTGTGAAACAATCTTTTTCATTCTGCGGTTTAGTAACGCTGCTTTCACATCAGCAATATTTATTCATTTATATAGCTCTATTAATTCCATAGTGCTTTACATACATTTGCAACAGTGTTTCTCTTGGGGCTCACAATCTAAATATCCTATCAGTATGTCTTTGGAATGTGGGAGGAAACCGGAGAGCCCGGAGGAAACACACGCAAACAAAGGGAGAATATACAAACTCAGATGTTGCCTTGCAGAAGTTGTCCTTGGTGGGAATTGAACCTAAGACCCCAGCACTGCAAGACTGCAGTGCTAGCACTGAGCCACTGTGCCGCCCCGCGTAGTGGCTCACTTGTGGCGAGCCCCATTCATTCCTTACGGGACTTGCGGTCAGGTGCCGCAAGTGCGGTTTAGCCAGATCCGGCACTTGCGACAAGTCAAAAAAACACTGCCAGCAGCGTTTATTTGCGCTACTGCAAGTGCTGGATCTGGTAAAACTGCACTTATTGCACCTGACCGCAAGTTCCATAGGGAATGAATGGGGGTTGCCGCAATCTTGATGCTAGTGAGCCGTTATGCGGCAGATGCGGCAAACCTGCTGGATCTACTGTAAATTTTAAAAATGACTGATGTGAAAAAGGTGCCTTAAATAGCGCTTTGAATGCATATGTAATAAATCCAAATGTCTATGTCAATATACCCATATGTATGACTAAGGCGTAAGTAAGCAAAACCATCAAAAAAAGGATAAATAAAATCTAAGGGTTATTTATGACCAGTGTGTATTAAAACACATATTAACTGTAAGAGTGCCTCACAACAGAGAGACATAAAACATTAATCTGTTCGTTCCGAAATCACACTGGGTCAAATGGTGTTGTAAACTCCAGGTAAAACTATCATGGCGCATGAAGCAGAAAATGCTGATACCAATTCACAGTTTGTACAATGCTATAATCAGTGCTATGCACCACAGATGAAATAATTCACTAGGTATTACATAAAAACCATACAACTGTCACCATGTATAGGACAGGTCTAGCGTTCCTCCGCACCAATTCACGTTTCTTCCTGCTTCCTCTGCCCCCTGATAAAACTCAATTCTTAATAGCATCCTACACAGTAAAAATTTCAACCCCCATTGCCATGTGAAAGTTTTGTGCCCCCTTTATATTCCATAGCGCTTTTATAGATGTGATCATCAGTGAACCCCTTTGGGGCTCACAATCTAAGGCTGCTTTCACATCCTGTTTTTTTTCTGTCCGTGGGATCCTACTTTTTGTAGAACCCCACAGACAGGAAAGGACACCACAGGGGGTGACCTATTCTGTGTCCGGGTCCGTGATTATCAAGGATCCGGACACAGCGGGGCACTTTCACTTCCGCAATGTGTAATATACATTGCCGAAATGAAATTTAGTAAAAGAAAGAGTTAAAAATAAAAAAATCTGTATGCTCACCTGTCCGCGATCCACCGCGGCCTCCAGGAGTGAAATTAGATGGTTAGGAGCAATTTTAGTGTACTGAGCATGCTCAGTACACTAAAATTGGGTCCAAGGAACGATCAGCTGTTTCCTCGGACCCGCGCTCATAGGCCCCCATGTTAAAGGCCGAGGTTCATATCGGATTTGGCCTAATTGCCATCCGATTTTGTGGGATCCGATTTTTTTCTGTGCCCAAAATCGGAGCAATCTCTGATTTTTGGGTACAGCAAAAAAATCGGACACAAATCGTATCCAACAAAATCGGATGGCAATTAGGCCAAATCTGATCCGACCCCCATAGGATAACATGGGGGCCAAATCGGATATGTGGCTGTCCCTTTTACAACGGACAGCCGTGGATCCAATAAAAACATGGTGTGAAAGCACCCTAAGTTTCTCATCAGTATGTCTTTGAAGTGTGAAACCCACAAACTCAGGGAGAACATACAAACTCCTTACAGATGTTGTCCTTGGTGTGATTTGAATTCAGAACCAAATTACTGCAAAGCAACAGTGATAACCACTGAACCTCCATACAATTAAAATGGTACCACTTCCACAGTTAAAGTGCCCCTCCTGTACCTCCACATCTTTTGCTATGTCCCACTGTGTGTCCCATTTAGTAATGCCCCCTTACAATAATAATTTTACCTTTGCCCAGTACAGTAATGCTTCATTGCAGTAATGATACTGCTTCCTTTGCCCACATCACACTAATAATGTCTCACTTTTGCTCAAATGTTTTACTTACAAAAGTTCAAACTCCCATCCCTCCCTGTGGCCCACAGACACAGGTGGCATGATAATGTGATGTTATTGGTCTGCTTTACTTCCTCTGCTCATTTCCGAGCTCCAAAAAGGCTGTAGACTTTAAGTAGAATGTGACTTACCAGAGGTATTATTGAAGCAGGGAACCAAGAGCTTGTAAGAGTTCAGTTGAAGATCGTTTGTTTGGCTATTTCCATCAACTTCGATCTAATGTGTATTGTCACATACTCACTTCTCGTGTGTATATGACGTGATGTGGGGTGAGCATGAAAAGGTTAATTAGTCTCCTCTTACTTAATCCATCACTCAACCTCTGCTCTAGCTATAAAGTGAGCATAAATTACACCCCAACAAAGTCCACACACCCTGACTTCACAATACGCTGCCACCATTCACAAACACACAGGGTGATGGATTCTTTAGCGCACACAAGTATCAAACTTATTAAAGATTTAAGCTTTAATATAAAAAATACAGTGTTTACAAGAAAAGGTATAAAAAGGTAAAAATAAATTTACATAGAAATATACAAAATTGTTATAAAATAAAAGGGGAGAAATAACAGAAATACCTAAATGTTACCTTCTGTATCCTTGAGGCAAGGAGATATGAATTATGGATTACAACCAGCTGCAAATGACTCGCCACATGTGAACAACTTCCCATTGTGTCACCCATTTTATTATATGCTTGGGCCTAGCCTCATGTTTTCAGGACAACCTAGATTGTAATACTAAAATTGCTGGTCTGTGACTGGCCCACGGACGAATGTAAGGGCATGCACCATGGATTTTAAATACATTTGGTCTCCAACCACCACTCTTCATAAAATATCCAGTCAGGCTACAATGACCATCTGCCCACCATTTGAAACTAGGCTCACCAGGCCGATGTAATACGATTGATACCTCTCAGTATGATTCCAGGAGACCCCAATGGGTCTTAGTTCCTGCAATAAGTGTAAACAGAAGTCATCCACGGTCATGTGGATGCAGACTTACTAATCTTACTTGACTGATGTTATACATTTTTTTCATTTGTGAGCAACCTCACGGAAGCATTAATACTCATGTCTTCATCTGACTCTTTTCTCCTATAGGTCAGTTTGCAGGGCTGAATGCATTATTCTCTTTCCTTCCCCTCAGAAGTGAGTATTTTCTACTGTAGTTATAGTATATATACGAAGTTGTACACTTTAAGTGTTTATGTTAAGAATCTAGAGTGGTGTAAGAGATTAGGAAAAAATACCTTTAATCATTTAGCTGGCTGGCATCATTCCGCCACATTTGGCACAGTCTTCTGCCGATTCCCTGGCAATAGCATCCCGTCTCGGCATCACGTCACTAATGCAGATAATCAATGGTTTTTCAGTTAATGTAAAAAATTGCCATGATGAAGGGAAGCCATAATACAAAACTTATCTGCCTGATACTGTAGGTAATACATTGAATACACCTATTAGACTTATCTTCATATAGTTGATGTGTGTGTTGAATAGATGCAAGTGCTCATGTATTTGTATTTGGAGTCGTGTGAACAGCAGAGGGCACTAAATGACACTTAAAATTCTGTGTGTGTACATTCACTTAAGAGAAGGTCTAACATTGCAAATACTCAAATGCATCTAATGCAAATATCAACTGTGGTAAAAATCTGTATAAATCTCATGCACATTTTTTATGGATTTTGCTGCAAATTCCCCATTGATTTAACCAAATTTATTAAACGAGATTAAACCTGCAGCTTGAATTCACATGCTTGGGTGTTAAATCTGAAGAGCACTGCATACATAACACTGTAGATTCTTTTCCCACAGTTTATAAATGAGTTTTCATAATGATTCCTTCACAATGCTGTTACTGAAGAAAATTGAACACAGCAGATTTTCCATCTGGGAAATCTGGATATACAGTGGGTACAGAAAGTATTCAGACCCCTTTAAATTTTTCACTCTTTGTTTCATTGCAGACATTTGGTAAAATCAAAAAGTCATTTTTTTTTCTCATTAATTTACACTCTGCACCCCATCTTGACTTAAAAAACAGAAATGTAGAAATTTTTGCAAATTTATTAAAAAGAAAAAACTGAAATGTCACATAGTCATAAGCATTCAGACCCTCAGTATTGAGTAGAAGCACCTTTTGAGCTAGTACAGCCATGAGTCTTCTTGGGAATGATGTGAAGTATTTCACACCTGGATTTGGGGATCCACTGCCATTCTTCCTTGCAGATCGTCTACAGTTTCATCAGGTTGGATGATGAACGTTGGTGGAAAGCCATTTTTAGGTCTCTCTAGAGATGCACAATTGGGTTTAGGTCAGGGCTCTGGCTGGTACAGTCAAGAATGGTCACAGAGTTGTTCTGAAGCCACTCCTTTATTATTTTAGCTGTGTGCTTAGCGTCATTGTCTTGTTGGAAGGTGAACCTTTGGTGAAGTCTGAGGTCCAGAGCACTCTGGAAGAGGTTTTCATTCAGAATCACTCTGTACATTAATGTTTCCTTCAATTACAACCAGTCGTCCTGTCCATGCAGCTGGAAAACACCCCCATAGCATGAATGCTGTCACCACCACGTTTCACTGTTGTGATTGTATTGGGCAGGTGATGAGTAGTGCCTGGTTTTCTCCATACATACCGCTCTGAATTATCACCAAAAAGTTCTATCTTCGTCTGATCAGACCAGAGGATCTTATTTCTCATAGTCTAGGAGTCCTTCATGGGTTTTTTTGTAAACTCTATGCGGGCTTCCTTCTGGAACTCTGCCATAAAGGCCCGACTGGTGGGGTGCTGCAGTGAAAGTTGACTTTGTGGAACTTTTTCCCATCTCACTACTGCATTTCTGTTACAAGATGTTTTTATTGGTTTTTCAAAAATAGAAAACAGGGGATTTACACAAAATTTCTCAAGCCTTACATGGATAGCAATATCAATTGTGGAAAATGAATATTAATATAAAATTATTTGTTTACAATTGTACAATCCATGTTTACCATACTGCATCTCTGAAGCTCAGTCACAGTAATCTTGGGGTTCTTCCTCACCTCTCTCACCAAGGCTCTTCTCCCACGATTGCTCAGTTTAGCTGAACGGCCAGGTCTAGGAAGACTTCTGGTGGTCCCAAACTTCTTGCATTTAAGGATTATGGAGGCCACTGTGCTCTTGAGAACCTTGAGTACTGCGGAAATTCTTTTGTAACCTTGGCCAGATCTGTGCCTTGCTATAATTCTGTTTCTGAGCTCCTTGGGCAGTTCCTTTGATTCTCATTTGGTCTGACATGCACTGTGAGCTGTGAGGTCTTATGTAGACAGGTGTGTGCCTTTCCAATTCAAGTCCTATCTGTTTAATTAAACACAGCTGGACTCCAATGAAGGAGTAGAACCATCTCAAGGAGGATCACAAGGAAATGGACAGCATGTGACTTAAAAATGAGTGTCTGAGCAAAGGGTCTGAATACTTATGACCATGTGCTATCAGTTTTTCTTTTTTATAAATTTGCATAAATTTCTAAATTTTAGATTTTTCAGTCAAGATGAGGTGCAGAGTGTACATTAATGAGAAAAAATTGAGCTTTTTTGAATTTACTAAATGGCTGCATTGAAGGGTGAAAAATTTAATGGGGTCTGAATACTCTCCGTACCCACTGTAAAATCCATTGCACACAAGACCTATGTGACCATGCCCTAAGCAGCTCTAACACTACAATGTTTAATATGAAGATGTAATGGTCAATAAGGATCCATTCTACATAAACCATTGTAAATATCCAGTGTTCCACATAATTACTTTTCAAGATCTATGTATAGTAGAGATGAGCAAGTGTAATCAGTACTGTTCATTACTTGCACAGTCTTCACGCTAGGTTGGAAACACACTATCCGAGTGACATGTGAGTCACTTGGATGAGTCTCGGATGACTAACTCGGAATGACCTCCCCATCTCTGGATGGGAGTGTCAGCTGCTTGTATTTCTAAGCAGCTCCACACTCCCATCCTGACAGGGGGGAGGCCATTCCGAGTTAGTCATCCGAGACTTGTCCCAGTGACTCGCATGTCACTCGGACAGTGTATTTCCAGCCTTACTCGATTAGTATTGCTGGTCCTCGTGAGTGATGTGTCGATTGTGAATGATCTGTCCCATATTGCCAGCTCCCTTCTGTACACAAAGGGAGTGAGCACCCCAGTGAGAGCAAATTGAATGGTAGGCTCTCTCTGGGAGGCACATCAAGGTGTTTTATGCAGTGAAAACGCAAAAAAGCCCACCCTCCTGCTCTGTCCCGGAAACACTCGTTTTATGGCCAATTGTGTTTAGAGGGCGATTGTGTGTGGCCGGATGTGTGTAGAGCTTAACACTAATTGACTAACATTGGACTCGCTATTCGGATGAGTATGCGAGTATTACAAAGTACTTGTTATGAGTATAGCGATTACGAATATTTCGCTACTCGCTCAATACTAACGTATAGGCGTAACATGGTTATCCTGGTAACATAAGCAGAATCTATATGTGCATTGAAGAATTACACTGTAATAAGCGTGTTTTATTTTGTTCCAGAAAAACAGTAGTATGGAGAAGATGCACGTAGCATGAGAAGTCATGGATGTCATCCATCAATCCCGCAGGAAAAACGCAGGTTGACCTCACCTGCTGCATCTTCTAGTGCAAAGAATCCCACCAGGGTCCACCGGAATGTAGCAGAGCACATTTGTTCTAAGCTGTGTAGTTTGTAGCTGTGTGTTTATAACTATTTCTTTCAAAAAAAATATATTATTTGATTTTAAATTATACTTCTCATTTAAAAAATATAGCTATTTACACATACTCATTCATTGTGATATAACAGATGTAGAATGCAGATCGCTAGGTGGTCTCGTTGTTTGATAACTGAAATCTCCCTTACTACCAAGGGGAAGGGAAAAGAAGTATTCAGACAAGCTTGCTAATGCACTGTAGACAAACACTGAATCTATCAACCAGGTGTATGCAAACGTCTTCTCTGTCACTCGCCAAATTACCAGAGGAGATCCTCTTTCACCACGTGGTGGTGGACCACAGAAGCCAATGATTTGTATGATAACCGCTGTTACTACTATTTGTCTGAGTGCCTTAGTTCCTTTTGAACCTACTCAGCCACTTATCTAGTAGCAGTATCGAAGCATCGTCAGCCATTGTGCAATGCATGGTCTTTGTGCAACAGAGCCCCTTTTGTAGCTGCCACTATAATAGCTGAGATGGCTCGAGTATTGGCTCCGGCGGGCACATGGACAGGGAGCCCTCTCTGACAAGTACAGCACTTTTTCTCTGATTCTACTGCGGCAGGATTTGCACTGAACTTGGGCCTGATCTCAGCTTGGTGTAAGCGGCGGGGCAGTAAGGCAGCAGTTCCATAGAGTTCTTTACACTTATTTAAGTCACTGGATTGAATGCATTGATTCACATTTATTTTTATTGGTTCTGCAAAGGTACAGAGGTTTATGTGTACAAAGCCCACTGAAAGAAAATAATAGTTAGGGCTAATTGTATAATTTTGTATTTCTTTTCCTCTCAAGAACTCACAAATCAGCCATACAAGTTTTTAGTGTATATATCTATATAATAAATATATATATATTTTTCATTTTCAATATAGACACTATCATATAATAGACAAACAATACATTGGTCAGACTATTTAGAATCTAGTTTTTGCAGTCCATACAGATGCTATAAAAACTGTGAACTATGTTTTGAGCTCCTCATATTTAACCCTTTCACTGCTGCAGGGTTCTGCCAGGCACAGCATGCCCGTCCTCGGCAGCTGGAAGGATAAAGCTGTTTATAACCACAGGTGCCATAAAACCCCAAACTAGCAAAAACCTATTCTCTACCATGTTGCTGTTGCCTCACGTTTTACTTTTCGTCATTTTGCGGTTTGTTGCACATATAAAATATCAGCTGTGTTTTTGAAATTGTTATGCTTTTTATTATTTTTTTTTTTAAGCCTTTGTATTCACTGTTACTGCATGCTCGCAAAAGTAAAGGAAATCTGTCACTTAGGCTTAGAGAAGTGATATTACAAGGTCCTATTAATGTGATAGCATACACACTAATATGCAGCAAAATGTCCACCTACATAGAAGCAGCCAATATACGTTGTTTTCTGAATGCCTTCTAGCCACCAGACATTTTGCATGCGTGTTGGGGGCAAGTAAGGGTAGCAGTGAAAGGCACAAGGGCTTGCATGTAAGGAGACAATATTGGGAAACACGTAGTCCTAATAATGGAAACCACTGGATTATGGCTGAGGTGCAGGAAAACTCTGTCATGTGAATCATATTCTAGTAAAATGTCTGTGTACACAGTAAAACTTATTTATCATTGTCATATTAGAAAGTTTGTTGACTTTGCATTGTCTGTTAATTGTTAAATAAAGCCTGTGTAGAAAGAGCTCTGAAAGGAACTGTACTTCAAGGCAATCGACAACTTTTAACTGAAATTTTCCTTCCTAAATGATAAATTTCTTATTACATTGCATTTGTCGAGCACTGTGTACATGGCGGGTTGTCCTGCAGCTTCTCGGACAGAACGCTGCTCCTCTTCGATGGCCTTCTCAACTTTTCGCCTTCCTTCTCTCAGAAATATCCACAGGTAGGGGAAGTACACAGCACTTGTACACACTTGTTGTTGTACACGGCACAGCAGAGTGTGGGGAGGGGGAAAAGGGAGGCTTCGAAGAGGGTAGATCTCACAGACTATTCTGTAGTCTGCAAAGTGATGGCAGTGAATCACTGTCACCACAGTAAACAGATTTTTCATGGGCTATAGAAAGTGCAAGACTAAGGGTGCTGTCACACTTGGCCACGCACCATCGATCCGACCTGGCCGGGATCGCTGGTGCATCGCTGTCGGGATCGCTGGTGAGATGTCAAACAGAGATCTAACCAGCGATGCAGCAACAATACGGCGGTCGTTGGGACTAGTGTTGAGATTGTTGGTTGTTGTCCCTGTCAAACACAGCGATACATGCTGCCCAGTGGGAACCTGACGACCAAGAAATGGTCCAGAAAAGTTTGTAATGAGCAGCGATCTCACAGTAGGGGCCTGATCGCTGCTACGTGTCACACAAAGCGAGATCGCTGATGAGGTCACTGTTACGTCACAAAATTTGTGACTCAGGAGCCATCTCGCTAGCGATCTCATTTAGTGTGACGGGGGCTTTAGCTTCAATAGTGTGAAAACACAGATTTTACGCTGCATTTTCACTTGCAAAATAATCCTGTTTTACAATGCCAGAATAGGGACAAGAGTTTAAGAATTATTTTACACGTACTGTGAGATCAAGCAGTAAGCGAATTTATTCTGCAAATTTAACTCTTTGCAATGCTATTAGAAACATCTGACACCAGCAGGTTGCAAACAAAATATGAGGAATCTAAAAGTGAAGGAACATTGATTACAACATGAGACTTATAACCCAAAGTAATCACTAAGGTGTAGACAACCTGTGAGAGGCTTATGGCTTTTAGTAAATAAAAATTGTACAGAAGAGTAGGCAGGTTTTTTCATACAATAGTTTATGGAATGAGTTCTGAATATATGCTAGCATTTTTACAACTAAATATACACAAGTAGATCTTGAATAGTTACCTGACAAGTGTATTTAAAGTGAACCAACCAGCAGGATTTTGACAGAAGTGACAATGATGGTGCAACATTTCAATAAAGAAGTGGGTGGGAAGCCAGGAGGAGGAACATATACAAGAGGACTCAGCCCACAAAGGCCCGACCTGCTGCACACATTTCTGCAAGTGTCAAAAGCTTTTTTTCAGCAATCCATCATTTCATCTTCCCACTAAAGGTACACCTGCTTCCCGCATGCCAGTGCCAGTATGGCACTGGCTTTATTTCATAGACAAAAATCCTGCACGTTTGTTCACTTTAAGTACTCTTCCATAAGTATTCTCCCCCTTTACGTCATTGATGTTGGAAAATGAACATCATCCCTCTTCTTGTTAGTGTGTTCTTAGGAAGATGAAAGCTGAATGCCCTGAACAACTTAGTGTCTGCCCAGATATCCAAGACACAGTATTGGCTATTGAAGATGGAATACCAATTTTCAGGACCCCTTGTATTATTGTGCAATTCCTCTCAGGTCACTGTAGCTTGACATTATCAGCAGTGATATGTCATGTAGGGACACAGCTTATTGACAAAGGCCTTGGTAACACTCCAGTTGTCAATTATATATTGGTGTTCCAATGTTATTCATGTAGAATGCAGGTTTTTACTAAAAAGACTAAAAAGCTAATTATCCTCTCAGAAAGTGACTTTGTAGAGTACTTATCAGCTCTCCTGACATAGTTGACTTAACACTTGCATTACTGATATTGTAACATTTATGTGCCACTTTTTTTTTAAACTGCAATGTGCAATTCCTGTTTATTCCGCACAGAAATGTACTGTATAAATTGGCAAATGGGCGTTAACTGTTGTGGATGTGTCCTTACACACTTATACTGTCCCTCAGTGCTTAGTGTCAGAATGTGAAGGGAAATGCACACACAGTTGTCAATGTATTCATGAATAAGGAGTAACAGAGGAGTCGCATAGTGGAAAGTCCCATGGAAAGATGCTATATAATTATCACATGTTTGGAGTGCTCCTAAGGGTCTCTATAGTGTATAATACTGGAAAGTACTTGGTCACTGATATTTCTAAGAGTGGGACAGGGACAAAGTTGAAAGTCAATCAGTTAACTCTTGGTAAGTGTGACTACAGGAAAGGACACATATGCTACACTGCTCGAGATGCATAAGATTTAAAGATCTTACAGACATGCTGCTGTATTAAAGTCTCATTATAATGTGCAGGGTTGTAGATAATGAATATAATGGAGGTTATCCTCTAAGGCTGGATGTACACATCCGCCGCAAGTCTCCTGACCTGAACTCATCTTCCTCATGGGCATATATTATGACACTGTCCAGTTTGGGCCAGGACACTTGTAACCAGTCCTTACACTGTGGTCAGTATTCAGACATGATACATTGAGGTGTGAATCTGGCTTTGGTTCCATTCTAGGTTTTCAGCCAATTTAATGTGAATGAATAATCTGAAAAGTGTTGCAATATGTATGTTCCGATAAAGATTAAAACACCAATCCAGTGTCTTTTTTTAAACATGCCACTGGAATTAATCTATGGTCCGTGCACTCTCATATTTACCAGCCGCCACCTTCATCTTTTATCGGCGCCTCTCTGTACTCTAGCATTTTGTGACCAGCTGGATCATTGCATTGTTTGCTGCGCGAGTCGGAGGTTATTGCTAATTGAAAGTCTATGAAAGCGAGAACAAGGATCCACAGACCTACACTGACAGCTTGTGACTGTTACCTTGGCTTCCTAAAGTCAGATGTTGCAGTCACAAGATAACGAATTGGGACCAAAGTGATGATGGAAAAAGCTGAACATGGCGGCTCGTAAGTATACTCTGCTCGGGGACCCTACGTTAGTGGCACCATTCCAGTGCTGAAATGAAAGACCGCACTGGAGTGGTGCTTTACAGGCATTGTCCTCTTTGAGAAAAGTTTTTACTATAAATTTAGTTACAAGTATAAACAAATTGTTCTTTACTTACACTACTCGGGTTCAGCACAGAGTCTTGGCAGCTACTCGCGGTGTCTTTATTGTCTGTAGCACTGACATCAAATCGACAGCGCTGCATATAAGGCCGCTCAGCAGCTCTCCTGTCATGGCAGCCAGGCAGTCAGCTCAGGGGCTCATGTCAGGCATCTAAAAGGGCAGAGCCACTAAGATTAGTTGTATGCAGTACAGCTGACAAGATGTCAGCGCTACAGCCATCAGGTAGCGGGAGTAGCCACACAGACTCAATGCTGGACCTGGACAGGACAAGTAAAAGAAAAACAAAAAACAATTTATCGCTTATAAAAGGGGGCAACCCATTTAATCTCACAAAACCAAGGTTGTTAACATAAAGCACTCAATCCACATACCTCAATGAGGTGTCCTTAACTAAAGTCATGAGATGGCTGACAAATCTGGGGGATAAGGGCTTGTGTTTGTGTGCTTGATTATTTTATAAGGCGTTTTAGCACTTCAGTTTTTTGTACGCTGCTTCCCTAAAACAAATCCTGAAGTGGTTTTATCACAAGTGTGTTAATTCTAATTCTTATCTTTAAAAAAAAAAAAAAAAAAACAATTCTTTAACCTGGTGTCACCCAGCACTTGGTTATTGTCATAACTCTTTCATGCTGCGAGATCTCACTAGATCAAAAAAATCTTTAACTAGATATTTGAAAACATTGTGGGTTGGATATCATTGGACAGTATCTAGCGTTAAAGTTGACTTCAAGAAAATATCTTCTTACATGTCCTATTGATGACTAATAGAAATTAATGTCAAAGAAACATGGAACCCCTTTCAATAGGGCTGGCTTTCTGTCCCTAACACAGCATTACTAATAAAGTACCTCTGGAGTTAAGACCACCCTCTTTTGAGCTTTGGGTCACATAATAAACTATTGAGAAAAGAAATCATGAAATATTTGGCATACCTCTGGAAGTAGGGTACCAGTTATTTCAGCAGAACTTTATCGCAAGCATTATGTCTAGTAAAATGTTCACAATCTACAGTGGACCTTTATTATCTACTTGTACCCTTTGATCTTTTTTTTTTTTTTGCCTATTTTCTTGTGTTCGTATGTCCAGAGGTATGATAATCTGATAACTCAAAGGTGCCATTAATCCCAGATTACAGGATATTTACTGTATACTATATAATTGCATGATATTCTATTAAATCTGTTCTTATCCATTATGGATTATATCCATTCTCTTTTTTTTGCCTTGTTTTTATGACTCAAATGAGATGAAGAAAAAGTGGCATGAGAAAATAGATCTAAGTGCTAAGGTTGCTCCTTCTGGAGAGTGACATGTCAGGTCTGGCATGTGAGTATGAGGGGATTTCAACACCTGCAATGCTCCTCTGGAAAATGAAATATGCAAATTGCCTGTTTAGAAAGAGAAGAAAGCATCAACTCTAGTGCCATCCATTGGAAGAAGCAATCCTAAAAGTCAATATTGATCCTTTAACAGACCTTGGATATAAGCCAAACCAGAATCTCAATATGCAGACATAGGCTGCTTTCACATAACGTTTTTTTTCCTGTCCGTGGGATCCTACTGTTTGTAGGATCCCATGGACAGGAAAGGACACCACAGGAGGTGACCTATTCTGTCTCCGGGTCCGTGATTATCACAGATCCGAACACAGCGGGGCACTTTCACTTCCGCAATGTATAATATACATTGCAGAGGTGAAATATAGTATAAAAGAAAGAGTTAAAAAAAAAAATCTGCATGCTCACCTATCCACCACTGCCTCCAGCAAGGTCTGGGTGCTTATAGCATCTGCGGTGATGTCACAAGCCAATCAGCTGAGATGCTGCCGGTTTGTGACATCACCACAGGTCCTGTAAGCACACTGACCTTGCTGGAGGCAGCGGTGGATCGTGGATAAGTGAGAATACAGATTTTTTATTTATAACTCTTTCTTTTACTTAATTTCACTTCTGCAATGTATATTATACATTGCAGAAATGAAATTAGAGGGTTAGGAGCAATTTAAGTGTACTACGCATGCTCCATACACTAAAATCGGGTCCGAGGAACGATCAGCTGTTTCCTCGGACCCGCGCCCATAGGACCCCAGTTAAGAGCCGAGGATCAGATTGGATTTGGACTAATTGCCATCCAATTTTGTGGGATCCGATTTTTTTCTGTGCCCGAAATCGGAGCAAGTCTCTGATTTTGGGTACAGCAAAAAATCGGACACAAATCGGATCCCATAAAATCGGATGGCAATTAGGCCAAATCCGATCTGACCCCCATAGGATAACATGGGGGCCAAATCGGATATGTGGCTGTCGGATTTACATCGGACAGCCACAGATGGAAGAAAATCGCAATGTGAAAGCAGCCATAGTGTTCTGAAAATTGAAGTTCTGGTTTATCTTATATCCTCAAATAAGGATAATGGCAAGGATATAAACAAATTGCAAGGATCATTAAAGGGTTGCTATTGACTTTTAGGATTGCTTCTTCGAATAGGTTGCACCAGAGTTCAAGTGCTCTTCCTCTCTGAATAGGAAGTTTGCATATGAGAAAATAGATGAATTCATAGTCATAGGTGCTTTCACATGAGACGTCAGAATAAGGGTAAGGGTTATCTGCGGGGAGCTTTCTGGAGAAGTGTTTGGCAATAGAGGATGACCATTTTCACCCTGTCTGTGATATTTCCAACTATTATTTTAAGTGGTTTCTTTAGACAACTTTTTTACTGTATTAAACATTTTTAATCATCGAGCAGGCTGGCTTCCAGGTATGGCTTTTTGAAGGTTTACAGAATGTATACAGAGAGATAATTAGAATGTAGAATATTTAGGTTTTTTTGCATATGATTTGCGTGGCCTTCATTACAATACTTTACTAAGATACTTTTGTTGTTGTGTTTTCCTTTTCCTTTGCATGGGTCATGTACTAATTAGTTAGCAAAGGTATTATTTATATTGATCTGTTTACTTCCCACCTTATAGTACTTCTGTCAATTGCACAGAATAAAGGAGCTCAAATTTTGTGGGCTGAATAAGATTTTCATAGGTTTTAAACCTTATTACCTATGGAGTGATTTTGCCACTGATTCTGTTGGTTTGGGACTAAAGCTGGGATATGAGTTCTCTAGAAAGTGTTCAGCCCACAAAATAGCTACTCAGTCAATGTGCAGGAAACAGATTTATTGTAGATAGAGCTTGTAAATATGGGCAGCCTCAGGTTGCGTCGTTTATCAAGTGGAGTCATACTAATAGACAAAGCAGATATGAGTAATCCTCAATATTGGAACAGGCCTTGTACCTTCACAACCAAAAATAGCTAAATATGAATTTCTCAAGGTTACTGATATTTGTAATTCTATAGCTAGTGCACTTGACCACTTGAAAACCGCAAGAACAGAAACACTAAAAAAAATTGACAACTTTCATTGGTATTGTAACAAAACTACTACTGTATGGAAAATTTTGTATTGCTGTTAAGTATTGTTTTGTGTGTGTTGGAACCTACATGGGACATGTCCTATTTTGAAGTGGTTATAACTGTGTGTCTATATTTTGGAATGAAATTATTTCTTCATTAAAATCGATTTTTAAAAACCTTAATGAATTGATTTTGTGACTTTCTATTTATGCTACTGTTCTTTTATTAAATTCAGGCCACCATCAGGGCATTACTGCCCTTACTCTCGTATGGGACCGATGAGCAGAAGCAAGGACTGGGTCCTGGACACTGTGGCAGCCCGGGTCCCTCATTTTTTATTCTTTTTCTCATTGGGTCCCAGGGGCAGTGGGCGTGGTCTACGGTCATATATAGAGGGTGGTGGTGGTGGCCTGGGACACAGCAATGAGAGGGCACCGTCAGGCCACCTGATGCTGTGATCTGCGGTGTCTTTCTGGTGGTTGCATTTAGCACCTCTTCATAGTAGGAATTGGACATTCCCTAAGCCACTGTCAAGCTGCTATCTTTCAGACGTGAGTACAATTGAAGCCCTGACTGCCGACACTTCAGGGTCAGGGCAAAGTCAGGACCATGATTAGGTCAGATGATCACACTGCTAACAGCACTTCTCGGTACTGAAGAGGCATGCACAGCTTTGGAGGAAACTGCTCCAGTGGAGCTGAAGACACTGAAGATTTACTGTAATTAGGGAGGGGAAGAGGGGGGGGTTATATGTGGACACAGTATTAGGTGAAAATGGGGAGGAAATTTGAGCTCCCAGAATGGGGAGAAAACAGAGGGAGGGAATTTGAGAGCCTGGAATGGGTAGCAAGGTGGCGATGACTTCAGACACAGTATAGGGTGAGAGTTGGGAGAATGGGGAGCATTGGATAAATTTGAGGACACCGTATGGGGAGTGAGAGGGTGGGATGGGTGCTGACACAGTATAAAAAGTGAGATGGGTATGGATGCGGACATAGTATGGGGAGTGAGGGAGGATGAGTGCAGACACACTATGGGGAGTGAAGTGTTTGATGAGTGCAGACACAGTATGAAAAGTGAGGGGGATGTGTGTCGACATTTCTACTAAAGGATAAACTCATAAAACTTATAATTTATTGGTACATTATTAAAAAGCCAGAGGCCAACAATAAAGGAAAATTAAACACCTTAAAGTGAATCTTACTGTGAAAGTGTACAACTTAATGTAAAGATAAACCTGATATGTCTGTCCGTACATGTTGTCCACTGTTACATGGTCTTTGTCAAAGGTAGTCAACACAATGATAAACCGGTTTTTGACTTACTCAGGCATACAGCAGTATTTTTTAAAAGGAAAAAAACAGACCTTACAAATTGTTGGTTTTGAAACAGCCCTGCCCTACACATTTCACCTCCCTTCAATGGAGGATCATCAGGGACAATATACGGAAATATAAAAGTCCATAAAGATAGACTACTTGTGAGCACCACTTGCAAAGTAGGTGTTCACGCTTTTAGATTTTGGACTGTTCATAGAATCGTGGCAAACACAATTATGTCAGTTGAAGCCATCCACTTTGATATATTTCTGATTAGTCACAAAGAAAGGAATGTAAGAAGGTAATCTCAAAATGGAAGAGGGGTATTACTACACTCTTTTTTTTCTCATACATAGAGAATCCCAAGGGAAATCTAATATATAATGCTGAGTGTATGTGTATGTATATATCATAGCTCTGCCCCTCCCAGTAGCCCCGCCCCTGGGACTATGTGGGTGGCGAATTATGAAGGGGTGCGGCTGCCAGGAGGAGTGGAGCTTTGAAGGGATAGGCTATGTGTAGGAAAAGAGCTATGATACATACATACACATAAATTACCATATATGGGCATTACGCCCAGGCAACACTGGGCTCTACAGCAGGTGGTAGTGAAAGATCAATATTATAAAGGGACACCCAATAAGTGACCTTATAAATACACAACAAAGATATCCTTTATTGATTGCATTGTTGCATAAGTTAATCAGACATTATTTATGTAATCCTCAAATACTTCAGATGACTGTAGGAAAGATTAAGCTTTCATTATGGCTAGTCTACAGTACCACGTAGAGAACAACCTACCCCTAGAAATCTATTTATATAATCCGCAGTTTGGAATTCGGGCACTGTAGCCGAATCCCAGAATGCTTTGCGCCACTGCGAGCGATGACGCGTAGCGTCATCGCGAGAAGCAGCCGCAGTGCACCTCCGGGACAACAACCCCTACAGACACAGGAGACCCGGCCAGAGAGAGAGGGAGAGGAGCTCCGGCCCCGCACACTCCATCCCCCGGGACAGCAACCCCCACACACAGCAGCTGACAGCCGCAGCCGCACTGCACCTCCCGGAGAACTACCCCCCGCCTGCACACCCCCGCCAGCCATACACCCCGCCAGCCGTAGATCCCCCCCCCCACCTCTCCTGCTGCTCCGGCACACTCCCGCATCTCTCTCTGCTCCGATCATCTTTACTACAAGGCTAAAGGACCTTTGTTGATGTCAGAGTCATGTGATCATTCACATGACTCAGACATCACTTCAGGCCCTCTATTAATCGATCAGAGCTGGGAAGAAGGGTAAGAAGCCACACAGGGGGCAGGGCGAGTTAAGACACTGCAGGGGCAAATAGAGCCCAGGGGAAACGGGGGGGGGGGGAGCCCATTCTGCCCCTCTACAGTCTACCCCTGCTCTGCTTCGGCCCCACACCCTGCACCTCCCCCACACACAGCAGCTGAGAGACAGAGAGGAGATCCGGGGAGAGACACACCACAGGGGACAAAAATCCCCCCACACACAGGACGACTAACCAGCAGCACAATATACATACATACACTATATATACATACATACACTATATATACATATACACTCTATATACATACATACACTCTATATACATATACACTATTTCAACACACACATATAGATATAGAGTATCTACACATACCTTATATACACATAAATATATTGATATACTGTATATACACATAGATACACACTATATACACATATATATATTGATATACTGTATATAAACACATACACATATACATATAGCGTATATACACATATATACATACATGCACATATACAGTCTATACACACATATATAGATATACAGTATATACACAGATAGATATACACTATATACACATATATACATATACAGTATATACACATCTATACATATATATATACATATACAGTATCTACACATACACTTAGATATACACTATATACACACAGATACATATACACTATATACACATATATACATAGATGTACATATACAGTATATACACACATATATACATACACAGTATATACACACAGATACATATACATATACAGTATTTTCACATATATAGATGTAGTTATAGTTTATATACACATATATAGAGATATATAGTATGTACACATATATACATATCCTGTATATACACATATCACTATACAGTATATACACATATATACATACATATACAGTATATACACACACATACATATACAGTATATACACATATATACATACATATACAGTATATACACACACATACATATACAGTATATACACATATATACATGTAGATATACACTATATACACACATATTGATAGATACACAGTATATACACATACATAGATATACAGTATATACACATATACATAGATATACAGTGTATACTCACATATAGATATACAGTATATACACAGACATACACTATATACCCACATATACATATACACTATATACACAACACATATATAGATATACAGTATATACACATATATATATATACAGTATATACACATATACACACAGATATATATATATACAGTATATACACATATATAGATAGCTGTACATATACTGTATATACACATATATAGATAGATGTACATATACAGTTTATACACATATCTACTTATGTAATCACCAGTTTGGGATTCGCCCGTTGAAGCCGAATCCCATAATCCTTTGTGGCACTGCGAGCGATGACGCTTGCGTCATCGCGAGCCGCACCCGCACTACCTCACACCACCGCCATCCTGCCAACCCTTGGCCCCGCCACGAAGTCGACGCTGCCCGGATGCCGCCGGTGCCTTCCGCCCCTCGCTCACCGCTGGGGCCTCGCTGCTGCTGGACTTGCCGTGTAGGGCCTGTGGCCGCCTGCCGCAACCCACTGATGTCGTCCTGTGCCCGGCGCCAGCCAATGGGAATGAGCGGGGCATCTCTGCCTCCAAAGCCTCACACGCCCCGCTCACTCCCATTGGCCGCCGCCGCCCCTGCAAGCGGATTGGGCGCTGTGTTGTAAACACAGCACGCCCATCCAATTGACCAGGACTCGGCGTCCTGGACCAATCGGATGCCCCTCCAGCCCAGAGCCGCTTCTTTACTCACCCCTCCAGCCCAGAGCCGCTTCTCTCCTCACCCCTCCAGCCCAGAGCCGCTTCTCTCCTCACCCCTCCAGCCCAGAGCCGCTTCTCTCCTCACCCCTCCAGCCCAGAGCCGCTTCTCTCCTCACCCCTCCAGCCCAGAGCCGCTTCTCTCCTCACCCCTCCAGGCCAGAGCCGCTTCTCTCCTCACCCCTCCAGGCCAGAGCCGCTTCTCTCCTCACCCCTCCGCCACAGAGCCGCTTCTCTCCTCACCCCACCGCCACAGAGCCGCTTCTCTCCTCACCCCTCCACCACAGAGCCGCTTCTCTCCTCACCCCTCCACCACAGAGCCGCTTCTCTCCTCACCCCTCCACCACAGAGCCGCTTCTCTCCTCACCCCTCCAGCCCACACCCTCTTCTCTCCTCACCCCTCCAGCCCAGAGCCGCTTCTCTCCTCACCCCTCCAGCCCAGAGCCGCTTCTCTCCTCACCCCTCCACCCCAGAGCCGCTTCTCTCCTCACCCCTCCAGCCCAGAGCCGCTTCTCTCCTCACCCCTCCAGCCCAGAGCCGCTTCTCTCCTCACCCCTCCACCACAGAGCCGCTTCTCTCCTCACCCCTCCAGCCCAGACCCGCTTCTCTCCTCACCCCTCCAGGCCAGAGCCGCTTCTCTCCTCACCCCTCCAGGCCAGAGCCGCTTCTCTCCTCACTCCTCCAGGCCAGAGCCGCTTCTCTCCTCACCCCTCCACCACAGAGTCGCTTCTCTCCTCACCCCTCCACCACAGAGCCGCTTCTCTCCTCACCCCTCCACCACATAGCCGTTTCTCCCCTCACCCCTCCACCACTGAGCCGGTTCTCTCCTCACCCCTCCACCACTGAGCCGCTTCTCTCCTCACCCCTCCACCACTGAGCCGCATCTCTCCTCACCCCTCCACCACTGAGCCGCTTCTCTCCTCACCCCTCCATCACTGAGCCGCTTCTCTCCTCACCCCTCCACCACAAAGCCGCTTCTCTCCTCACCCCTCCACCACAGAGACGCTTCTCTCCTCACCAACCCACCACAGAGCCGCTTCTCTCCTCACCCCTCCACCACAGAGCCGCCTCTATACTCTGCTACCCACACAGCCGCCTCTATACTCTGCTACCCACAGAACCGCCTGTATACTCTGCTACCCACAGAGCCGCCTCTATACTCTGCTACCCACAGAGCCGCCTCTATACTCTCCTACCCACACAGCCGCCTCTATACTCTCCTACCCACACAGCCGCCTCTATACTCTGCTACCCACAGAGCCCCCTCTATACTCTGCTACCCACAGAGCCGCCTGTATACTCTGCTACCCACAGAGCCGCCTGTATACTCTGCTACCGACAGAGCAACCTGCATACTCTGCTACCGACAGAGCAGCCTGCATACTCTGCTACCGACAGAGCAGCCTGCATACTCTGCTACCGACAGAGCAGCCTGCATACTCTGCTACCGACAGAGCAGCCTGCATACTCTGCTACCCACAGAGCCGCCTCTATACTCTGCTACCCACAGAGCCGCCTCCATACTCTGCTACCCACAGAGCCGCCTGTATACTCTGCTACCCACAGAGCCGCCTGTATACTCTGCTACCCACACAGCCGCCTCTATACTCTGCTACCCACAGAGCCGCCTCTATACTCTGCTACCCACAGAGCCGCCTGTATACTCTGCTACCCACAGAGCCGCCTCTATACTCTCCTACCCACACAGCCGCCTCTATACTCTCCTACCCACACAGCCGCCTTTATACTCTGCTACCCACAGAGCCCCCTCTATACTCTGCTACCCACAGAGCCGCCTGTATACTCTGCTATCCACAGAGCCGCCTGTATACTCTGCTACCGACAGAGCAACCTGCATACTCTGCTACCGACAGAGCAGCCTGCATACTCTGCTACCGACAGAGCAGCCTGCATACTCTGCTACCCACAGAGCCGCCTCTATACTCTGCTACCCACAGAGCCGCCTCCATACTCTGCTACCCACAGAGCCGCCTGTATACTCTGCTACCCACAGAGCCGCCTGTATACTCTGCTACCCACACAGCCGCCTCTATACTCTGCTACCCACAGAGCCGCCTCTATACTCTGCTACCCACAGAGCCGCCTGTATACTCTGCTACCCACAGAGCCACCTGTATACTCTGCTACCCACAGAACCGCCTGTATACTCTGCTACCCCACACAGCCGCCTGCATACTCTGCTACCCACAGACCCGCCTGCATACTCTGCTACCCACAGAGCCCCCTGTATACTCTGCTACCCACTGACCCGCCTGTATACACACAATTCATTTCACCGCGCTCCCGATGCAATTGCATCGGGCCTTTTTACTAGTCTGTTATATAAAAGTAGGATGTCACAAGTTAGTGATTCTCAATTGACTCGGTTCATCCTTGTCTATAGTAACAAAAAGTGGGGGGAATTACCTAGATAAAATAGAGTATAACCCATATAAACTAACAAGTTGTGTACAGGCAATTATTATAGACTTTTCAAATCATAACCGACCTGCGCTCCAAACAATGCTGACTCTTTCAGATGTAACTAGATAACTGGTCAGTCATTGATCCTCAACTACAAGATAATCTGTTTCAGATGTATTATATAGTTTCAATAAAAGATCAAACAAACTTCAGTGTCTTCATCAATATCATTGGGGAGAAAATGAAAATGACACCGAATAGTGGCACTAACCTCACCATATACTTGTCACAGAAATTAGCCGGGTATATAAATATATCTACAATGTGATGACATAGGTACCGTTTGTAAAACTACACATATTTAAACATCTGTTAGTAGTAGACAGCATTATTCTTCACATACCTATTTTCAGTCCTCCTAATTGTTCTCAAACCTTCATAGTTTGGAGATACACTCCCTGCTTCCACACTCCTATATCTGATCTCTAATGGCCACACCACAAGGTGTCATGCTGCACACTGTTTCCTGTGTGCACTTCACTCTGGAATGCATGTGACTTCCTATTCTAAACCATAGTGCATACTGAAGCAGATACCATTTGCCAAAGAACACATCAACTGACTTAAAGAGAAATGTAGAAACATTTTGTGGACTGATGAGAGTAAAATTGTTCTTTTTGGGTCCCAAGGGCTGCAGACTGTTCATCAGATGACCCCCAAACTCTGAATTCAAGCCACAATACACTCTGAAGACAGTGAAGCATGGTGGTGCAAGCAGCATGATATGGGCATGTTTCTCTTACTATGGTGCTGGGCCTATTTACTGCATACCAGGAATAATGGACCAATTGGCATGTATCAAAATACTTGACAAGGCCATGTTGGCTAACGCTCAAGATGAAATGTCCTTGTAATGGGTGTTTTAACAAGACAATGACCCTAAACACAAGTAAATGAGCAAAGTCTTTGGTCCAGTCCAACAAAATTGAGGTTATGGAGTGGCCAGCCCAATCCCTGGACCTTAATCCATTGTGACATCATAAATGCCATTTCTGAGGCAAAATCAACATATGCAAATAAATTGTGGGATGTAGTCATAGCATCCTGGCTGGAATAAGACTGGCTTCACACTACGTTTTGTTTCTGTCTGTGGGTATCCTGTTTTTTGCAGGACCCCACGAACAGGAACGGACAGGCCCGGATTGGCAACTCCGGATGCCATTTTAATGTCCGGGTCCGGGATCTGGACACAGAAAGAGCTGGGGGGAGCCGAGCCAGACAAGTGCTGTCGGCGCTGTTCACTTTCACTTTAGCAGTGTATCTATATATCACTGCTAAAGTGAAATTAAGTCAAGGGATGGTTAAAAATAAAAAAACAATAAATTCTCACCTATCCGCCGAGTGTCCCACGATGAATTCATCTCCTGACCCACCCCAAGGCCGTGTGGGCTCTGTACCCGGGCAGTTACTGTAAGGGGATGTCAATGGTGGCCTGCCTGGGTCCGTGGCCCTGGTTGTCGCTTAAAAATAAATGGAAAATAAAAGAATAAAGTCTCGTGACGCCACCTGCAGTTTCTGCTGAGGACACCAGTGGTGGTTCAGACCTCTGGGGATGATGTTATTGCAGCCAGTTGGTCTTGCTCCCTGCAGGTGGAGCAGGGTCCCCAGGGCAGAATGGCTGCTGTGCTAGTTGTCATGGTAGCAGCTCTGTAGATTAACTTAATCAGAATGAAACACTGGAGGCTTGCTTGCTCTGAACCGGTAGTTTACTGTTAACTTGTCACTGCAGTTCTCTGGTACACAGTCACACAGTTCTACGGGTAGCTGGTCGGGTAGTTACCAGAGGATGTAAAGTCTCTGAGGCTCCCTAAGATGCTCCTCCACTTTGCTTTCAGTCCCTCTGTGTCTTTCCTTGCGCTCTCCTTTCTATCCGTGCGCTGCCCTGCAGAAACCCACTTCCTACCAGGCCCGTTGGGTGTCATTATTGTTATTTATTTTTATTTATAGAGCACCATTCATTCCATGGAGCTGCACATGAGAAAGGGTTACATACAGACAACTTAAAAGTACAATGAACAAAGTGACAGACTGATACAGAGGGGAGAGAGGACCCTGCCCTTGCAGGCTTACATTCTACAGTACAATGGGGAGAGAGACAGTAGGTTGGGTCTGCTCAGGTGGTGCTGGAGGGCCAGGTCCAATGGTGGTGGAGCGCTGGGTCCAGCGGTGTTGAGGCGGCACTGTGGTCATTGCAGGTTGTAGGCTGTTCTGAACAGATGGGTTTTCAGGTTTCGCTTGAAGGTTCTGAGTGTAGGGGACAGTCGGACGTGATGGGGTGCAGAGTTCCAGAGAATGGGGGATGCTCGGGCGAAGTCTTGCAGGCGGTTAGATGAGGAACGTACAAGTGTGGAGGAAAGAAGGAGGACTTGGGAGGATCGAAGATGACAAGTTGGATGATATTGGGAGATTAGTCAGAGATATATGGGGGGACAGATTGTGGATGGCTTTGTAAGTCAATGTTAGTAGTTTGAATTGGATATGTTGGTGAATTGGGAGCCAGTGGAGGAATAGCGAGGAGAAAGGTGGATTAAGTATGAAGAAAAAAGCTGCACTCACCAGAGAAGATGAAAACGCGGTACTTTATTGGGGTTGCCAAAACATACTGCAGGGAGGGGGAGAGACCAGAGTGACTACGGCACCACTTTTTTTGGATTTTTTCTTCATACTTAACTGTTTTGTTTTTTTTTGTTTTTTTTTTGACCCGTTGAAGGGCGAGAGCCCGAAACGGTGCCGTAGTCACTCTGGTCTCTCTCCTCCCTGCAGTATGTTTTGGCAACCCCAATAAAGGACCGCATTTTCATCTTCTCTGGTGAGTGCAGCTTTTTTCTTCATACTTAACTGTTTTTGGACTTGATTTTGCTTGGCTGGCACCCGAAGAGATCTATGTGGCGTCTGTTGTTCACCTCCTAGCTGGAGTTCCCCCAGAAGGTAGTGCCCCATCTTTTCCTTCTATTTTTGGATTTTAGAAAGGTGGATTAGTCGGGCAGCAGAGCTAAGGACAGATTGAAGTGGTGCCAGAGTGTTAGCAGGAAGGCCGCAGAGTAGGAGGTTGCAGTAGTCGAGGCGGAAGAGGATGAGGGCATGCATTAGTAGTTTAGCAGATTGGGGGTTAAGGAAGGGATGGATTCTGGAAATATTTTTGAGTTGAAGGCGGCAGGAGGTGGCAAGGGCTTGGATGTGTGGTTTGAAGGACAAGGCAGAGTCAAGTGTTACTCTGAGGCAGCGGACTTCAGGTACAGGCAAAGTGTGATGTCATTTATTGTGATAGATAAGTCTGGCAAGGAAGGTGTGTGAGATGGAGGAAAGATGATGAGTTCGGTTTTGTCTACATTGAGTTTTAGGAAGCGGGAGGAGAAGAAGGAGGATATGGCTGATAGACGCTCTGGGATTCTGGACAGTAGAGTGACATCTGGGCCAGAGAGGTAGATCTGAGTGTCATCAGCGTACAGGTGATACTGGAAGTCATGGGACTTTATGAGCTGTCCCAGACCAAGAGTATAGATTGAAAAAAGGAGGGGCCCCAACAGAGAGAGGATGGGGTGAGGAGGTTGTGTGGGAGTGGGAGACACTAAATGTGCGGTTGGAAAGGTAGGAGGAGATCCAGGAGAAGGCAAGGTCAGCAATACCAATGGAAGAGGATCTGTAATAAGAGGCAGTGGTTGACTGTGTTGAATGCAGAGCACAGGTCTAAAAGGAGGAGGATGGAGAACTGGCTGTAAGCTTTGGCCATAAGTCGTTAGTAATTTTGATCAGCGCAGTGTCAGTAGAGTGGTGAGGGCGGAAGCCAGATTGAAGGTCATCAAAGCGAGAGTTTGATAAGCGGTGGGATGAGAGTACAGTGTGGACATGCTTTTCGATAAGTTTGCAGAGATATGGGCCGGTAGCTGGATGTGTCATGAAGATACCCTTCTTCTCTAAGGGGCTCAACCTGGTTTGGAGCTCCTGGTGGGGCTGTGCTTCGTGGACAAGGTCGGGGGTTGCTTATCAGACCTGCGACTCACTGGTGTTGGTGGCTCAGGGTTGGACTCGCCTGTACCACGCTCAGAGCTGGTTCCCCATTGTGGACAAGGATTCGCCCAGACCGGATAACCGTACGGTCTGGCGCTGGGTCTCCTGCTTTTGTCTGGGTAGCCTTCCTTTACATGCCCCCTCTCCTCACTCCTCGCAGGGTTCTCCTGCTCTCCTTCCCTCAAGGTTCTCAACTGCTTTCTGTTTCTTCCTGCCTTTCTCTCACTACACCTAAGCTCCTCCCACCAGGGCTGGGTCTCCCAGGCAAACAGGTTAACCCTTTAGTCCCCCTATTCTAGGTGTGTGAATGCAGGGATGAGAGCCTCAGTTTAACATCACCAATAACTGGGATACCACACTCACTAACTTTGGGTGCAGTACCCCTACTGTGGCACACTGACCAGTGGGGCGCCACACTCCAGCAGCTTGAGGACCTGTGCATCAGCTGAGCAGGAAGGGGTGGGGCAACCCAAACAGCTCATGGGTCACATGACTGCATCAGCGTGGTTTAAAGGTTTAAACCGCACTGATGCGCTGACGTGGTCATGTGAGATATCAGCTGATCGGGTTGCCCTGCCCCTTCACGGTCAGCTGATGCACAGATCCTCAAGCCGTCAGATATGAATTCATTGCGGGACACTCGGCGGATAGGTGAGAATTTTTTTTATTTTTATTTTTAACCATCCCTTAACTTAATTTCACTTTAGCAGTGTATATAGAGACACTGCTAAAGTGAAATTACACACATGTATCACAAGTACAGAGCAGTGCTCTTGTTCACAGCATGCTCTGTACCCTGGAACTGGATCCGGGAAACTATTCCGTTTTTTTCCCGGATACGGCTCCATAGGCCCCCATGTTAAGTGTCCCAAACTGGACCGGATTTGTTTCTGTCTGGTTTTGTCAACCAGAGCCCAAAAATGCTACAGACTTCATTTTTGGGACCGGTGAAAAACACGACAGAAACAAATCCGGGACTAATAAAACAAAACCGGATGGCCAAATATGGTCAATCCGGCATCATAGGAATATATGAGAGGCAAAAATGATCCTGTTCTATTCTTTTCAAAAACGAATAGAACAGGATCACAAAAAATGTAGTGTGAAGCCAGCCTAACTGTTGACAGGTGCCAGAACTTGGTTGACTCTATGCAACATAGATGTGGAGCAGTTCTAAAAAAAACTGCAGATATACAATTAAGGGTGGCTTCACACCACAACACTATCAGGTCCGGGGCTGTCAGGGGTGAACCTGACAGCCCTGGACCCGATTTGCAAACAGAACCGGAGGCAAATATGCCCTCCGGTCCTGTTTGTCACTGGATGCTGCAGAGCGCAGCTGTCCCCTGCGAAATAGTGCTGAACCACTTCACAGGGGACAGCCCCCTGGTGCTGAAGTTCAGCGTAGCTAACGGTGAACTTCAGCAGCCGGCGTCCAGTTCCCAGATCCTCCCGGATCGGGGCAATCAAGCGCAGTAGACTCCCATGTTAGGGAGCGCTGGATTGCCCCGGATCCGTGAGATCCAATTTGGGCAGATGTTTCACCCCGGGCACAAAAATGCTGCAAACAGCAATTTTGTGTCCGGGAGAAAAATACGAATACACCTGGATCCTCCCGGACAGATGGAAACCAGATGGCAGATAGCTGTCATCTGGCTCCATCCAGCCCCATAGGCCTGCATTACAGTAAAATCAGGTCCAGGGCTGTCAGGTTCACCACGGAGAGTCCCGGACTTGATTGTACCGTGGTGTGAAGCCAGCCTAAGTGTTAGGTTAGTGATTAACAGGAATGCTAAATCGTAATCGTAACATTTTGAGTTTGTAAAGACAAATGCAGACACTGCTATTTCTTGAACAGCCCAATGTTAATTTTTTGTTATTTTCTGTAAGGTAGTTAAAAGAATTATATATATTTCTGTTCATATTTTGATTTAAAAAATATTTCTCAGTGCATTTTGGGCTATATTCGTGTTTTTGAACACACAGCTAGTATTTTGAACACAACTGTATATATAGAAAAGATCAAAGTCCTCCTGTCCATCCATTTCTGAATAGAATATGGCCTACAATAACAGCTATAGCATAACAATAGGATGTTTAATAGCACATTTAGTCTGTGCATTCTCAGGAGATTCTTTACTCTAGCACAACATATTTGCCACCTGCTGATCACCTAGGGACCCCAGGATAATGACATACAGGTTGGCCTGGGAATATTGTTTATCTGGTAAATGCTGACATTAGTTACAGATCTCATACCCTGGTTATTTTATGCAATCTTGGAGCAAATGAATGCAGTTAGTCCCAATGTCTGGATTTTACAAGCAAAATAAAAGTAATAAAAGAAGTATTGAGGAGCCACATATGAACTCTAAGAAGCTGCACACACTACCGTATATACTCGTGCATAAGCCGACCCCCCTACTTTTGCCCCCAAAACCTGGTAAAACGTTGACTCGCGTATAAGCCGAGGGTGGACCCCAGCACAGGTATACAGCCCCAGCAGTGTGGTATACAGCAGGTCCCCAGCACAGTATACAGCCCCAGCAGTGTGGCATACAGCAGGTCCCCAGCACAGTATACAGCCCCAACAGTGTGGTATACAGCAGGTCCCCAGCACAGCATACAGCCCCAGCAGCGTGGTATACAGGTCCCCAGCACAGTATACAGCCCCAGCAGTGTGGTATACAGGTAACCTGCACAGTATACAGCCCCAGCAGTGTGCCATCACACAGGCCCCCCTCACAGTATGGCGCCCCCCCCTCACAGGATGGCCCCCACATGCAGCGCTGCGCACATTCATTACCTGGCTATCAGCTGTCACCCTCCGGTGGCGAATCGCTGCTCCTGGCTCCGACTTCCATCTTCATCTCTGTCTTCCTGCTTGTCACGTGACTGGCCGGCGTCGCCACAAAGCAGGAAGACAGAGATGAAGATGGAAGCCAGAGTCAGGAACAGCGATTCGCCACCGGAGGGTGACAGCTGATAGCCAGGTAATGTATGTGCCCAGCGCTGCATGCGGGGGCCATCCTGTGAGGGGGGGGCGCCATACTGTGAGGGGGGCCTGTATGACTCGCGTATAAGCCGAGGGGGGACTTTTCAGCCCAATTTTTGGGCTGAAAAACTCGGCTTATATGTGAGTATATACGGTAATTTATCCCATGATCCCCCAAGTCTACAGTCTGAGCAGGATTTACACACACATTTCTCAAGTGTTTTTATTTTTAAGAAGGTCCCATGTGGCATTGAAATGTGTTTGTTAAACTGAAACATGAGGATAAAGAATGTTTCCCTTAAAGTAGAAACAAGGCTTAATGCATCATTGGTGGCTGCACCGCAGGAGAAGATCCCTTCTTCATGTCGCCTGACACATAGTTTCTGGCCAATCAGCCTAATCTTACAGATAATAAAACCCATCTGAGCCTTAACATCCACAGATGTTTTGTTGGGTTAGAATCAACTCTCATCTTAATCATCTGTTTCATAAAAAATATTTCTCTTAAAAAGCTATAATGTATGTAAGCCTGTAATTGAAAGATATTGTAGAAATTTGCTTACAATAGTTAAAAAAACAAATCAGCTAATAAAGTATTCAGATGTGGCCAAATCATTCTTAATTCTGCTCCACGTGACGGATCAGGTCAGATCCCACAATTGGCTTGATTGTTCCATCTCTGTGCTTTTCTAACTGTTGCTTAGCAACTGACCCTGCCGAAGAAGTAGGAATCTTCCTCCACATTTACATGTTCCTGTTGTAAACAGAATGTGACTTACGCTTGCTTCTTGGAGCGATCTGCCATGTGATCGATGTCTGGATAAACAGAAATCCCATCCTTGTTAGTACTATATAGTAACTTATGTGATTTACTCCAGCCTGTTACAATGGGGCTGCACAAATTAAGAGTCAGATCCTGAAAATAACAACAAGATTTATGTGATAACAGCCATTCACCAGTCCATGATGAAATGACAGAGCAACGAATGTGTTCATATATATACACAGCACATGAGTATATTAGATTCATAAGGGCTTTTAATGACCTTTGGCTCGATTTTGAGCCATGATGACTTGATAGATGAACAATCTGAAGGAGGATCGATCTTGTGCAAGTCTGGAGAGGTCACCAGGGTCTTCCTCTTCATCTTATTCCCACCATGATACACTTCTCCAGTGATTGCTCTCTTCATAAGACGAGTCCAAAGTAGGGAAGTTGTAGCTTGGAGGACCTTGCTTCAAGTGACATGTCTGTCTTGATTTGTTTGTTCTTCTTGCCATCCATGATATTGATACTAATATATTTTCATTTAAGGCTTTTTGTAAAGACTTCATTGTGGATTTGCCCATAGCAATTCTCCTATTGACTTCTAATTTCATCACTGCATCTTTAGTGATCATTGATTCAACTAAGTGTAACTCCTTTACAGCCTTCAGTTCATCACCGTCCATCTTGAATGTGTCCTGATTGTACTTGGTAGTAGTCAAAGTCTTTGTGTTGTGTACAAGTCCCATGCTCGAGCTTCTCAGTATGACACTCCATAATAAGTCCTTCATTCTATCTACACTTGTTGCTATTAATGTTTTAATATCTGCGTATTTAAGATTGTTGATGATTCCTCCAGCAATTTTCTTTTTTGGGAAGTCCAGAACTGCTGCAAATAGCTTCTGCATATACAGTGCTGTGCAAAAGTCATTTTCTGCACCCTTGCTGGTTTTCAATTACTGTCTGTATAAGGAGGTAACATTGACGGTTTGCCTATTGTTTATAATTAGTGTTGAGCGAACATGCTCGGCACTACTCGTTACTCGCACGAGTATCACTGTACTCGGGCGACTCGCCGAGCACCGAGTAATCTCGCGATACTCGTGCTGTGCTCGTGGTCGTCATCTCTCCATGTTGGCGCTCTTTTGAGAGCCAGCCCACGTGCAGGGATTGGCTGACAGACCACTGCAATGCCACAGCCCTGTTGGTTGTGGTATAGCAGTGATTGGCCGGCCTGCACAGCGTCACCGAGCCTTTATAAGTCCCGGCGCGCTGTGCTCGGCACACAGCCTTCCAGACAGTGAGTGTAGGGAGAGTGTCTGCTGCTGATTAGGGACAGATTTGCGGCCCTCATAGGTAGATCCGGATCAGGGCTGCAAACTGCTGCTGACCACAACAGTCCTTCTCAGGACTAATCTAGGAGGACATAGGCAGGGTGATCCAGATCGGAGTCCAAGATTTCCAGTGACCAGAACAGTCCTTCTCAGGACTAATCTAGGAGGATATAGGCAGGGTGATACAGATTGAAATCCAAGCATTTCTGTGACCATTAGAGTCACCACACTCTTGTACTTAGTACCTTAATACAGGTTAGGGACTAAAATCCTCTCTTCAAACCATTACAGTCACCAGACAGGTGTACGTACTACCTTAATACAGGTTAGGGAACTAAAATCCTAACTCTTGTCATCAAAACAGTCACCAGACAGGTGTACGTACTACCTTAATACAGGTTAGGGACTAAAATCCTCTCTTGAACCATTACAGTCACCAGACAGGTGTACGTACTACCTTAATACAGGTTAGGGAACTAAAATCCTAACTCTTGTCATCAACACAGTCACCAGACAGGTGTACGTACTACCTTAATACAGGTTAGGGACTAAAATCCTCTCTTGAACCATTACAGTCACCAGACAGGTGTACGTACTACCTTAATACAGGTTAGGGAACTAAAATCCTAACTCTTGTCATCAAAACAGTCACCAGACAGGTGTACGTACTACCTTAATACAGGTTAGGGACTAAAATCCTCTCTTCAAACCATTACAGTCACCAGACAGGTGTACGTAGTACCTTAATACAGGTTAGGGAACTAAAATCCTAACTCTTGTCATCAAAACTGTCACCAGACAGGTGTACGTACTACCTTAATACAGGTTAGGGACTAAAATCCTAACTCTTGTCATCTCAACAGTCACCACACTGTTGTACGTCATACGTTCATACAGGTTAGGGAACTAAAATCCTAACTCTTGTCATCTCAACAGTCACCACACTGTTGTAAGTCATACCTTTATTCAGGTTAGGAACTAAAATCCTAACTCTTGGCATCTCAACAGTCACCACACTGTTGTAAGTCATACCTTTATTCAGGTTAGGGAACTAAAATCCTAACTCTTGTCATCTCAACAGTCACCACACTGTTGTAAGTCATACCTTTATTCAGGTTAGGGAACTAAAATCCTAACTCTTGTCATCTCAACAGTCACCACACTGTTGTACGTCATACGTTCATACAGGTTAGGGAACTAAAATCCTAACACTTGTCATCTCAACAGTCACCACACTGTTGTAAGTCATACCTTTATTCAGGTTAGGGAACTAAAATCCTAATCTTGTCATCTCAACAGTCACCACACTGTTGTAAGTCATACCTTTATTCAGGTTAGGGAACTAAAATCTTAACTCTTGTCATCTCAACAGTCACCACACTGTTGTACGTCATACGTTCATACAGGTTAGGGAACTAAAATCCTAACACTTGTCATCTCAACAGTCACCACACTGTTGTAAGTCATACCTTTATTCAGGTTAGGGAACTAAAATCCTAACTCTTGTCATCAAAACAGTCACCAGACAGGTGTACGTACTACCTTAATACAGGTTAGGGACTAAAATCCTAACTCTTGTCATCTCAACAGTCACCACACTGTTGTACGTCATACGTTCATACAGGTTAGGGAACTAAAATCCTAACTCTTGTCATCTCAACAGTCACCACACTGTTGTAAGTCATACCTTTATTCAGGTTAGGGAACTAAAATCCTAACTCTTGTCATCAAAACAGTCACCAGACAGGTGTACGTACAACCTTAATACAGGTTAGGGACTAAAATCCTCGCTTCAAAACATTACAGTCACCAGACAGGTGTACGTACTACCTTAATACAGGTTAGGGACTAAAATCCTACCTTGTCATCAAAAACAGTCACCAGACAGGTGTACGTACTACCTTAATACAGGTTAGGGACTAAAATCCTCGCTTCAAAACATTACAGTCACCAGACAGGTGTACGTACTACCTTAATACAGGTTAGGGACTAAAATCCTACTCTTTCATCTCAACAGTCACCACACTGTTGTACGTCATACGTTCATACAGGTTAGGGACTAAAATCCTAACTCTTGTCATCTCAACAGTCACCACACTGTTGTAAGTCATACCTTATATTCAGGTTAGGGAACTAAAATCCTAACTCTTGCATCTCAACAGTCACCACACTGTTGTAAGTCATACCTTTATTCAGGTTAGGGAACTAAAATCCTAACTCTTGTCATCTCAACAGTCACCACACTGTTGTAAGTCATACCTTTATTCAGGTTAGGGAACTAAAATCCTAACTCTTGTCATCCAAACAGTCACCAACAGTGTACATACCTTAATACTAGGTTAGGGACTAAAATCCTCGCTTCAAAAATTACAGTCACCAGACAGGTGTACGTACTACCTTAATACAGGTTAGGGAACTAAAATCTACTCTTGTCATCAAAACAGTCACCAGACAGGTGTACGTACTACCTTAATACAGGTTAGGGACTAAAATCCTAACTCTTGTCATCTAACAGTCACCACACGTGTACGTCATACGTTCATACAGGTTAGGGAACTAAAATCCTAACTCTTGGCATCTCAACAGTCACCACACTGTTGTACGTCATACGTTCATACAGGTTAGGGAACTAAAATCCTCTCCTACATTCAAGTCACCACACTGTTGTACGTCATACTTATACAGGTTAGGGACTAAAATCCTCTCCTAAACATTCAGTCACCAGACTGTTCTATGTCATACCTTGATACAGGTGAGGGACTAAAATCCTCTCCTAAAACCATTCAAGTCAGCAGATTGTTGTACGTCATACCTTGATACAGGTTAGGGAATAAAATCCTCTCCTAAAACCATTCAAGTCACCAGACTGTTGTACGTCATACCTTGATTACCTTGATACAGGTTAGGGAACTAAAATCCTAATCTCTTGTGATCTGAACAGTCACCAGACTGGTGTACGTCATACCTTGATACAGGTTAGGGACTAAAATCCTCTCATGTGACTGTTGTCGCAGTATACAAGCAAAATGCGCAAGGGCGTTGGCAAGGAACAAGGAGGTGAACGTGATGGTGGTGCAGGCAGAGGCCGAGGTCGTGTGCAAGCACTAATTTCGCAACAATAAAGTGGCACATCTACTCGCTCACACGTCCTGTCCCAAATTGTTGGGGCCCGCTGCAGTACTACGCTCTTGAACCAACACTAGTGTCAACAGCTTGTTACTTGGATAGCGGATAATGCTTCAAGTCTGATTGGCACCTCCACAAACACCCTGTCTTCCACACGGTCAATTGTCAGTAGCCGTGATACTGCACTGCACATTTCCCAACCTGATCCTCCTTCCTACCAACTGGCTGAGTGCACGTCCACGGACATTACTGATCCCACACTTGGACACTCGGAAGTCCAGAAGTGTGTACCCATGGGTCAGTGGAGGTACATGGCAAATTCCCATTACAAAATTTAAATTCAGTTGTCATTTGTTGGTGGTGTGGTGAAGTCTGGCCCAATCCAACCCTTGTTCATCTTGATCTCAGTCAGCCTGTCAGCATTTTCAGTTGACAGGCGGTTGCGTTTATCAGTAATGATTCCACCTGCAGCTCTGAAAACACGCTATGCCAAAATGCTAGCGGCAGTGCAGGCCAGGACTTCCAAGGCGTAGAGAGCCAATTCATGCCACGTGTCCAGCTTGGAGACCCAATAATTGTAAGGCACAGAGGAATCTCGCAGTACAGTTGTTCGATCGGCAAGGTACTCCTTCAGCATCTGACCAAACTTAGCATTTCTTGTGGCACTACCCCGCACCTCAGGGGCTGTGGTACGTGAGGGGCTAAGAAAACTGTCCCACCTCCTAAAGACTGTTCCCCTACCTTTGGCGGATTGGACTTGTGCCCCTCTCGGCCGAACGCCTTGGTTGTCCACCGATTCCTCACCTATGCCGCTAGCGTTTTGTGAGGGGAATGATTAGCCTACTTCCGTGACTATGGCCTTCTGGAACTACTGCGTTTTGGCTGACCTCTCCGCCTCAGGAATGACAGACATTAATTTCTCCTTGTACCGTGGATCTAACAGTGTTGCCAACCAGTACTGATTGTCGGCCAAGATGTTCTGAACGCGAGGGTCACGAGGCAGGCAGCTTACCATAAAGTCAGCCATGTGCGCCTGACTCTTAACACCCATCACTTTAGTATCCAGACCAACACGATGACTGAACATGCTGTCCTCCTCCTCCTCCTCCTCCTCATCTCCCCTGTCCTCTGCCCAGCCACGCTGAATCGAGGGTATCACTGGTGTGCATGTCATATCCTCAATTTGGCCAGAGAGTTGCTCCATGTCTTCATACTCCTCCTCCCCGTCATAGTCCTCCACTGCACGTTGTGATGAGATGAGGCTGGACTCTGTGTTTTCACCCACACCCACTACTGTTTCTTGCTCCAAGTCATCGCGCTCGGCCTGCAATGCATCCTCTTTGTTTTTCAGCAGAGACCATTTTAGAAGGCAGAGTAGTGGTATGGTGACGCTAATAATGGCGTCATCACAGCTCACCATCTGGGTGGAGTCCTAAAAGTTTTGGAGGACGGTACATAGGTCCGACATCCATCTCCACTCCTCAGGTGTTATGTGTGGAGTTTGAACCATTTTCCCGACGGCTTAGGTGATGCAGGTAGTCAACAACTGCCCTCTTCTGCTCACATATCCTGACCAACATGTGCAGAGTTGAATTCCAACGCGTGGGGACATCACACACCAGTCTGTGGGCCGTAAGACGCTAACGGCGCTGAAATCCGCAAAGGTCGGCTGAAGCAGCAGGTGACTTGCGAAAATGTGCAGACAGACGGCGAACTTTTACCAGCAGTTCAGACAGCTCTGGGTATGACTTTAGAAACCTCTGAAACACCAGGTTGAGCACGTGGGCCACGCATGGAACATGCGTCAGCTGGCCTCGCCTCAAAGCTGCCACCAAGTTCCGTCCATTGTCACACACGACCTTTCCTGGCTTTAGGTTCAGAGGTGTGAGCCAGTGATCTGCCTGCTGTTTCAGAGCTGTCCACACCTCTTCTGCATTGTGGGGTTTGTCACCTATGCAGACTAGCTTCAGCACAGCCTGTTGACGCTTCGCAGAGGCAGTGCTGCAGTGCTTCCAGCTTGGGACTGGTGTGGAGGGTACAGTGGATGAGGATGAGCAGGAGGAGGAGGAGGACGCTGAAGAGCATGACATTCCGGAGCTGTAGAGTGTCGGTGAAACCCTGACAGAGGTAGGGCCTGCTATCCTTGGTGTGGGAAGGACGTGTTCCGTCCCTCGATCAGACTGTGTCAGAGCCTCCACAATATTAACCCAGTGTTTTGTCAAGGAGATGTAGCGGCCTTGCCCACAAGCACTTGTCCATGTGTCTGTGGTTATACACTTCAGCCCCTGACCTTACCCCTGCGGTATTAAAGAACAGCAATGACTGTCTACCTCCAGTTTCCAATATCATGTCCACTCTCTATTTGAAACTAAACCTTTCCAAAACTGAACTTCTTCTGCTCCACCCATCCACTAACCTCCCTAAATCGGACATCTCTCTCTCAGTTTGTGGCACCACGATAATGCCTAGGCAGCAGGCTTGTTGTCTGGGTGTTATGTTTGACACCAATCTCTCCTCCTCCCACACACAATGTCTCGTCCGCTCATGTCACTTACACTTGAAGAATATCTCCAGAGTCCGTCCCTTTCTCACCCTGTTAACAACAAAAACCCTCACCGTGGCCTAATCCATTACAGCCTTGACTATTGCAATTCTCTATTAAGCGGCCTCCCCCTCACCAGAGTTTCTCCTCTCCCGTCCATCCTTAATGCAGCAGCCAGGATCACCCATCTGGCCAATCGTTACTCAGATGCCTCTGCTCTGTGCCAGTCATTGCACTGGCTGCCCGTATACTACAGCATCCAATTCAAATTGCTTCTTATCACCCACAAAGCTATTCACAGTGCAGCACCCCTCTACCTCTCCTCCCTCATCTCTGTCTATCACCCCACTCACCCTCTACGTTCCTCAAATGACCTTCGACTGACATCGGTAATAATCCGATCCTCCCAGTACCGGCTCCAAGACTTCTCCAGAGCTGCACCAAACCTCTGGAATGCTTTACCAAAAGAAATCAGGACTATCCACAACTTGCATGGCTTCAGACGATCCCTAAAAAAGCATCTTTTTAAGGCGGCCTATCATACTCCCTTATAGAAGTCCTTTGTACTGTAGATAGTGGGCTATCCCTCTGGACATTACTCTTCTACAAACTCCACCAAACCAAAAAGGTCTACACAGACTGTATAATGACCATCCATGTAAGCTTAGTTCTATGCCCCATTTCCTCAAGATGCCTGGACCATCCGTGCAATAAGCCCCTGTACCTTGTGCAACCCCTATCCCGTTGTAGATTGTAAGCTCTTTTGAGCAGGGTCACCTTCATTTCTTGCTTTATTTTTTGTATTTTCTTTTTTACATTGATTCTATGCCTATTGTTTTGTATCCAATTATTCTACTGTATTTGTTCTGTACTGTAATTACTTACTGTATTATATTTTCTGTACTCTAACCCTACATTGTAAAGCGCTGCGTAATATGTTGGCGCTATATAAATAAAGCTGTATTATTATTATTATTATTATTAGGTGGACTTTGGCTGAAACAGCGTTGTTCAGGGCACGTGTGATGCTGTTGGACACGTGGTTATGCAATGCGGGGACGGCACATCTGGAGAAATAGTGGCGGCTGGGGACCGAGTAACGTGGGACAGCAGCCGGCATCAGGTCGCGGAATGCTTCCGTCTACACCAGCCGGAAAGGCAACATTTGTAGCGCAATGAGTTGCGAAATGTGATCATTCAGGACTGTGGCATGTGGGGCGTTGGCAGCGTATTTGCGCCTGCGTTCAAATGTTTGCTGAATGGATAATTGAACACTGCGCTGGGAAAAGGACGTGCTTGATGGTGGTGTAATTTGGATGTGGGCAACTTCAGGTGCAGGGACGGAGGCTTGTTCGCGGCCAGCTTGGACAGGGGATTGGCTCGCACGCACAACAGGCAAAGACGTAGCAGTGACATCAGCAAGCACCGCTTCTCGACTCTGTTGTAGTTTCCACAAAGTCGTGTGCTTGGCTGACATGTGCCTGATCATGCTAGTGGTGGGCAGGCTGCTACTTTTCGTACCCCTGCTGATGCTGGCATGGCAGGTGTTGCAAATGGCCTTTTTAGAGTCATCTGGAGCCAACTGAAAATACTGCCAGACTCGGGAAGACCTAACATTTGCACAGGCACCTTGTGTCGTGTTGTTGTTCCGGGGAACGGTTGCCTGCCTTATGCCTGCGTACCCGACCCTGCTTCGTACTGCCTGTTGGGATGCTATGCCTCCCTCCCCCTGTGCACTGCTGTCCTCGCTCTGCATATACTCCTGCCAGGTTGGGTAAGCTACTGGATCATCCACCACGTTGTCTTCCTATTCCTTGGCTAATCGCTGGACTGCTCCTCCTTCTCCTCATGTGGCACCATGATGACCGTTACAATAGTTTGGCTGTAGTTTCAGGTATACCCACAGTGGTAAATTTTTACGCCCATTCTTTTTGAATGGGCATTACAAAGACAGGATACCCGCATCTTTTCTATGTGAAAAATGTTTTGAGGCCCTCCAGCACGTCTCTATCCAGGGACAAAGAGGAGCCTCACAATTTTTGGCTGCCCTGACCAAAGGGCTATTCTAAAATACACCCACTTGAGGGTTACAGGCCCTACTACAAGTCTGTAAGCATGGGTCATTGTTGAACCTCCCAATTTTTGTCTGCCCTGGCCAAAGGGCTATACTACAATACACCCACTTGAGGGTTACAGGCCCTACTACATGTCTGTAAGCATGGGTCATTGTTGAACCTCCCAATTTTTGGCTGCCCTCACCAAAGGGCTATACTAAAATACACCCACTTGAGGGTTACAGGCCCTACTACATGTATGTAAGCATGGGTCATTGTTGAACCTCCCAATTTTTGTCTGCCCTGGCCAAAGGGCTATACTACAATACACCCACTTGAGGGTTACAGGCCCTACTACATGTCTGTAAGCATGGGTCATTGTTGAACCTCCCAATTTTTGTCTGCCCTGGCCAAAGGGCTATACTACAATACACCCACTTGAGGGTTACAGGCCCTACTACATGTCTGTAAGCATGGGTCATTGTTGAACCTCCCAATTTTTGGCTGCCCTCACCAAAGGGCTATACTACAATACACCCACTTGAGGGTTACAGGCCCTACTACATGTATGTAAGCATGGGTCATTGTTGAACCTCCCAATTTTTGTCTGCCCTGGCCAAAGGGCTATACTACAATACACCCACTTGAGGGTTACAGGCCCTACTACATGTCTGTAAGCATGGGTCATTGTTGAACCTCCCAATTTTTGGCTGCCCTCACCAAAGGGCTATACTACAATACACCCACTTGAGGGTTACAGGCCCTACTACATGTCTGTAAGCATGGGTCATTGTTGAACCTCCCAATTTTTGTCTACCCTGACCAAAGGGCTATACTACAATACACCCACTTGAGGGTTACAGGCCCTATTACATGTCTGTAAGCATGGGTCATTGTTGAACCTCCCAATTTTTGGCTGCCCTGACCAAAGGGCTATACTACAATACACCCACTTGAGGGTTACAGGCCCTACTACATGTCTGGAAGCATGGGTCATTGTTGAACCTCCCAATTTTTGTCTACCCTGACCAAAGGGCTATACTACAATACACCCACTTGAGGGTTACAGGCCCTACTACATGTCTGTAAGCATGGGTCATTGTTGAACCTCCCAATTTTTGGCTGCCCTGACCAAAGGGCTATACTACAATACACCCACTTGAGGGTTACAGGCCCTACTACATGTCTGTAAGCATGGGTCATTGTTGAACCTCCCAATTTTTGTCTACCCTGACCAAAGGGCTATACTACAATACACCCACTTGAGGGTTACAGGCCCTACTACATGTCTGTAAGCATGGGTCATTGTTGAACCTCCCAATTTTTGGCTGCCCTGGCCAAAGGGCTATACTACAATACACCCACTTGAGCGTTACAGGCCCTACTACATGTCTGTAAGCATGGGTCATTGTTGAACCTCCCAATTTTTGGCTGCCCTGACCAAAGGGCTATACTACAATACACCCACTTGAGGGTTACAGGCCCTACTACATGTCTGTAAGCATGGGTCATTGTTGAACCTCCCAATTTTTGGCTGCCCTGGCCAAAGGGCTATACTACAATACACCCACTTGAGGGTTACAGGCCCTACTACATGTCTGTAAGCATGGGTCATTGTTGAACCTCCCAATTTTTGGCTGCCCTGGCCAATGGGCTATACTACAATACACCCAGTTCTTGTTTACAGGCCATCCTGCATGTCTGTATCCAGGGGCATTGGTGAACCTCCCAATTTTGGACTGCCCTGGCAAAGGAAGATACTACAATAGACCCAGTTCTTCAAAATGGGCACATTATTTCTAGACAGGGCTTCATGTACGTCTCTTGTCAGGGTCATCGGAGTGCCGCACAATGTTTTCACATAAAATCTTTCATGTAATCACAAAAAGTAACATACACCAGCTGTATCTCACTATTGGGTATGTGCCCTTAACATTTCCACCCTAAATATTCATTTTGGTGTAATTTTGGAAGGTTTTCTGGACACTCCGTAAAATTGGCGTGAAACTCGGACAACATTGTTCACAGCTGTGACTTTTGAGTGAGAAATGCTTCCAGGGGTCTTCCCCATGGTGTTGCCATGTCATTTCAGCACTCTTCTGAGACTTTTGTGACATTTTTAGGGTTTTTCCAGGCAGCCGGCAGTCATTTCATAAAAATACTCGTGTCTCCCATAGGATAACATTGGGCTCGTTACTCGGGCCGAGTACACGAGTATCTCGGGATGCTCGGCCCGAGCTTCGAGCACCCGAGCATTTTAGTACTCGCTCATCACTATTTATAATTGATCCCTCCTGCAGACTACCATAGGCAGGAGTATGTCTGGGGGGGGGGGGGGTGACAAGTTACCCAGTAACTGTTTTAATTGTTTTTATTTATACTCTGTGTTGTACTGCCACTTCCAAATTTTGAAAAAAGAAAATAAAAATACCTCCCTAAAGTGTGCACCCCCGTCTACACAGTGGTTCTTTTTCTCCCATATGCTTCTCTTACACTCAGACTTGTATGTTCATTAAGAGTAATAATTCTAGACCTCTTCCGTGAAGTAACATCCATTTTTACGGGCATGAATCACACTGAGAGAAAAAGTACACTAAACCACTCCTCACAGAAACAAGCTCTCAACTGAGGCTGAGGGGGCAGCTAGCTGTTATTTTCTGACTAAAACCAGTCAAAACACATGGTAACCCCAACTTACGATTTTACTTAAAAAAATGCTCTGTCCCAATTAATTTGCACAGCACTGTAACTTGAAGAGCAATGACAACAGGCTTCAACCTTGTCTCATTCCTCACTCTTCTTTGAACCATGCCATGTCACCAAGTTCTGTTCAGACTGTTGCTTCTGGTCGATGTAAAAGTTCCTAATGAGACTGATCAGAAAGTTTGGTACACCCATATCCTTCATGGTATTCCAAAGTTTATCGTGAACAACACAATCGAATGCGCTGCTGTAGTCAATAAAACAAAAATTGATCTCTTTGTTGTATTATTTGGACTTTTCCATTAGCCATCTAATAGAAGCAATTATATCTCCTGTTCTTCTACCTTTTCAAAATACAACTTGTTCCTCCAGCAGCACTCTTTGTCAACATAAGGATGCAACCATCTTTGTAAGATCTTCAGCAGTGTTTTGCTGGCATGAGTGTAATAGCTGCAACGATGTTTACCACAGTATCATCTCCTTTCTTCAACATTGGAATAAACACTGAAATTGTCCATTCCTTGGGTCAATTACCAGTTGTCCATATGTGTTTACACATACTCTTTTTATACTTCCTTTATCTGTTCTGGATCAATAGTTTGTTTCCTTTGGCAGATGCCAAATCTTGGTTGAAATTTTCGTCATATCTGTGATATATAAGTATTCTTTTCTGGTCTTGCTCCTCAGAAGTTTACTACTCTTACAATTAGTGTATAACAGTTGTGAGGTAGCGCCCCAGGGGATCCCGCTTGGCACGGGGAAAATGACAGCAGCAACTACATTTTCTAACGGATAACATAACACACAGTAGTTTATTTAACGCCATAAACCACTGGTAATGCACAACACCCTTTACATTTTCACATATAATATGCACATTAGTACATCACATGACATTATAATACAGGACATTAGACTTACGTTTTCGCCAGAACTTCAAGGCGTCACCCACCGACCCTTGCAGACCTCAGTCTGGTTCTAAAGACGGCTATCACCGTCTATCACCCTGACGGGGATCTTTCCCCATCCTGCTGTAGGGATCCTCAACCTACTCCTAGGGAGTCTCAACCCACACTGCATCATACATCACACATGGCACTTTTCCATAAGCCATTGTGGCGCCCCGCAACGAGTGCGTCACAGGAGGGTATTGCATCCCTGACTGAAGATGCAATATTCTCTGACTAAGTAATGACATGGTTAACACTCAGAGCTCCATACCCTACATGCACCATCAGAATAGAGGGCCAATAAGGTCCTGGTGGGCGGAGTGTAGGAGTAGAGTGTAGGAGAATGTAGAAGAAGGAAGAAGGAGAGAGAAGTGGTCGGGGAGGAACGTAGGAGAAGAGGGCTCTGCACAGCTCCATGCAGCCCTGCAGACCACCTACCGGTTGGCGCCATTACCCGGTGCCCAACAACCGGAATATGTGTGGCGCCCCGCAACGAGTGCGTCACAGGAGGGTATTGCAGCCATAAATGCAGCTGCAATATTCTCCGACCCAGCAGTCATATGGTTAACTTAGAGATCCAAACCCTGCATGCATCACTTAACATAGAGGGCCAATCCAAGGTCCTGGTGGGCGGAGTGCAAGGGTAGTGTTAGGAGTAGGAGTAGGAGAAGAGTAGGAGTCGGGTCTAGACAAGAGAGAGACACAGACTTGAACTTGGAGCAGGAGCAGGGGCTCTGCACCCCGTGCAGCCCCTGGGCCGTCACCGGTCGGGTGTTAGCACCTGAAGCCTCAACAACCGGGATCGGGCATCACCAACCACGGGTTCCAAAAGACCCCCGTGCCCAACTCACAGCCGGTCCACTGGTACTGAAGCTGGCAGCAGTTCATCTCTGCTACGCGAACCAGAAGCGTGGAGGAGCAGCTTTACAGGAGCACTCCACCACCAGCCAACTTCCAGTCGTCTAACCAGCGGTGTACCCACAGAGGGACCCAAGGCTCCCCAGAACATCCATAACGTACATCTTGGATAGGGATTGAAGCAGCCTCCCCGTACCCGACCTGGTATTCCTGGGCGACAATGGCAAATACTTAGCTAGAATAGAGGAACACTACGGATCTCTGAGGGACACCTATCACTGCTGAGTCCGCCCGGTCTACTACCCGTTAACTGTATACCATATACTGCCTGCTGGTTACAGTAAAGACCCGTTACAGAGACTTTCAGTGTCCATGCTTCCTTATGATTGCATCCGTCCGCACACAAGGTAACCGCAGCTGCCGCACAACATCTTAAGCAGCTCCAGCCTCCGGGGATCACCGCTCAGCCTGTGGGGAGCGTTCCATCTTGCTGCTATCCATCCCCCGGAGGTTCCGCAGCGTCGGTAGGACTTACCGAACTACTCATAGGTGGCGTCACGAATAAATTAACCCCTTTAATCTGTTCCTACAAGACGTCTTCAACTTTTGATCTGCACTCAACCGGGCCTCACTACCGGCAGGCACGGCCCACCCGTGACAAGGAGGAAGGAGCTACAGCTGTCTAAACCGGAGTCCACGGGCCTGCGGTGAGTCAGAAAATGGCGTCACGAACAGGGTACGAGCAGGCCCGTTCCCTAACGGGTATAATGTGCTTAAAAATGACTTTAATGTCTACCATTTGGACTTTGTTCGTCCCTAAAAGAACTTTCCCGCCTTTTCACTGTGGGCCAAGATGGCGCCCAAGATGGCGTTCCCGCTATAAGGATCCGCCACGTGCAAGCCCAGGGGTGAGCCACCGCCCCTCTTCGTGGGAGGGCTAAAGGCAAAGGCGCCAAAACTATTTGTCCGCTCTGATTGCTCGAATCAACCATGGGGGCAGACCCCAAAGACTTTTCCCACGATTGGACTACAAAAGCCAAAAGGAAATGGGAGTGTCAGACAGACCGTTCTTTACCAGCTCTTCACCAGTACAGCTACCGGGTAGAGACGGGTGTGGTTCCTCCAAGAAATATGGCCAGCTTAAGACTGAGAGACCTGATGCAAGAAGTGGAAGCCGAGGCCAGAGCAGCAATAGGCCATCCGGGTTCGGGTCCCGTCCTCCATATCGACGGCAGCCCCGACTTCTGGCAAGAAGCTCTACAAGACCTCCGGGTACGGCTCCTAGAAACCGTAGAATGGACAATCCGCAGTTGGAGTGCAAGCTTGGGCAGCAGACTACATCGTGCGATGCAGCAGAGCCGCTCTGGTGCAAGCACTCCAGGGCCGGACGACATCTCAAGTTTCAGCACCGCCTCGCCCACGCCGACCACTTGTCCAGCCTCGTCTCCAGAACCAATAGACTGTGTCATTCCGGTCGAGACCACCGCTTATCCCGCTCCAAAGCCTGGAACAGCGATCGTGTTTGAGCCGGAGCTTGCAACTCGCTCCAAGGAAGAACCGAATACTTACCTGGTTCCCACTGCGGAACCCGCGACTAGTTTCACCACTGCCGAAACTGTCGCCTGTTTCTCCCCTGATCCGGAGGTCTCCTCTGCAATTACCGAGGTCTACCTGGTGACCGGGATTGAAACACCACTTCCCGCTGCTACAGAAGAAGAGGCAGGCAGCCTGGAAGCCCTGCAAGACGACCTCGAGGAGAACTTTTCAGCACAGCCACCATCGACCCAGAGGATTCCATTCCAACATCTCCGTCAGCCGAGCAGCCTGATGTGGTCATCGAAGGAGAGATCGAGGATGATGACGACGAGACCTACAGCCCAGCTGAGGACCTCTACACCGGGTTTGCCTGGGGAGACACCAAGAATCTTTCTGCCGGGCGATCTGCTCGGGTACGCTGGTCGGGTGCCGCCGCAGCAACATCTTCTCTGGTTCCGTTCAGCCGGGCTCCGCTCCAGACTGCCCACCAGACTCAAGCCGTTCAACAACCAGCACGCCGTAGTGACTTTATCCACACGCCGCACCACTCCGACGAAGAGGTACGTGGCATCTGAAGGGAGGAGTGGCACGCTCGGCTGTGCGCCAATATGCAAGCCTGCGCTGAAGCCCGCCGCCAACCTCCATTGCCTGATGAGTTCCGTAAAACCGGACGGGTGAGCACCTTTAACTTATCCACCGGGTGGGGATTCGTAAGGGAGGAGGGTGTGAGTACTGAAGTGTTTGTGGGGCGCTGTGATGTGGAATCGTACCTACCGCGAGGGCATCCTAACCGAGACTTATATAGAGGGGACATTGTAACCTATGAGCGATATGTATGCTGTGACGGGTGGTTCGCTATACGAGTCCGGAACCCTGCCCTCTACAAGTGACTTTGTTGTTTGAACTTTCTGGCCAAAGACTTCTTTCTGTTTGCAAATAACACCGCGACTTGGCGGCTACAGCCTGAACTTTTACCTAAGGACAGCCGACCGCCCGCCGGGTCCGCGCAATGTGTTAACCTGTTCATTTCACTTGCCTCACTTTTATGCAAAATAATGACCTGTCATTAATAAAAGTGTTTATTACCTGTTATAAAATATAAAAACCTCTGTAATGTGGGTAGTATGACGCTTGGGAAAAAGCTAATTTAACCAAGGGTGAGTGTGGCGCCCCACAACGAGTGCGTCACAGGAGGGTATTGCAGCCATAAATGCAGCCGCAATATTCTCCGACCCAGCAGTCATATGGTTAACTTAGAGATCCAAACCCTGCATGCATCACTTAACATAGAGGGCCAATCCAAGGTCCTGGTGGGCGGAGTGCAAGGGTAGTGTTAGGAGTAGGAGTAGGAGAAGAGTAGGAGTCGGGTCTAGACAAGAGAGAGACACAGACTTGAACTTGGAGCAGGAGCAGGGGCTCTGCACCCCGTGCAGCCCCTGGGCCGTCACCGGTCGGGTGTTAGCACCTGAGGCCTCAACAACCGGGATCGGGCATCACTAACCACAGGTTCCAAAAGACCCCCGTGCCCAACTCACAGCCGGTTCACTGGTACCGAAGCTGGCAGCAGTTCACCTCTGCTACGCAAACCAGAAGCGTGGAGGAGCAGCTTTACAGGAGCACCCCACCACCAGCCAACTTCCAGTCGTCTAACCAGCGGTGTACCCACCGAGGGACCCAAGGCTCCCCAGAACATCCATAACGTACATCTTGGATAGGGATTGAAGCAGCCTCCCCGTACCCGACCTGGTATTCCTGGGTGACAATGGCAAATACTTAGCTAGAATGGAGGAACACTACGGATCTCTGAGGGACACCTATCACTGCTGAGTCTGCCCGGTATACTACCCGTTAACTGTATACCATGTACTGCCTGCTGGTTACAGTAAAGACCCGTTACAGAGACTTTCAGTGTCCGTGCTTCCTTATGATTGCATCCGTCCGCACACAAGGTAACCGCAGCTGCCGCACAACATGTTAAGCAGCTCCAGCTTCCGGGGATCACCGCTCAGCCTGTGGGGAGCGTTCCATCTTGCTGCTATCCATCCCCCGGAGGTTCCGCAGCGTCGGTAGGACTTACCGAACTACTCATAGGTGGCGTCACGAATAAATTAACCCCTTTAATCTGTTCCTACAAGACGTCTTCAACTTTTGATCTGCACTCAACCGGGCCTCACTACCGGCAGGCGCGGCTCACCCGTGACAAGGAGAAAGGAGCTACAGCCGGTCTAAACCGGAGTCCACGGGCCTGCGGTGAGTCATATGGGCGACCATCTAACGGATCAAAATACACCCGCGCCCATCAACAACCGGATCACTGGTTCCGAAGCTAGCAAGTTGTTCAGCACTGCTAAGCAAACCAGGAGTGGAGGGACCGCTCTATAGGAGCACCCCACCGCAGCCGCAATCAGAGCCGTCTTGCCAGTGGAGTACCCACAGAAAGGAATCTGGCTCCCCTCACACTGGGCTGTATACACCGGCAGGGAAATAGAAGTATCCCCCTTGTACCCGAACTTGGCCCACTAAGGCGACATCGGCAACCCATCTAGAACAAGTTTAGAACGGAGGAACACCACGGAGCTCTGAAACCACACCGGTAATTGCTGAGTCCACCCAGTCCATTACCCGTTACCTGTATACCCTGTATCATGTACCGGTTGCAGTAAAAGTCCCGTTACAGAGAACACTGGTGTCTGTACGTCTTCAGAACTGTTTAACTTTGTGTGCTAAGAGTAACAAAGCTGCCGCACAACATCAGGTGCAGCTCCTGGCCCCGGGGACTCCCGCTCGTCCTGTGGGGAGCGTCCCATCTTGCTGCCGAACATGTCCCGGAGGCCCAAGCAGCGCCGGTGAAATCACCGGAATTCCCGCAGGTGGCGTCACGACAAGAATAACTAAACTTTTTCTGTTCAGCCAACCACTATTGATCTGGACCACAGAGCCCCACAGCCACAGGCGAGGAACCGTGACAGGAGAAGCAAACGCCTGCGACGTGAAGACCCAGTTACGGTGAGTCAGAGTTTGGCGTCACGAACAGGATACGAGCAGGCCCATTCCTTAACGGGTATTGTGTGCTTAAAGAACTTTTATTTCACCAAAAAGAACTTTGTTCGACCAAACCGAACTTTTCCCGCCTTTTCCCCACTAGGCCAAGATGGCGACCAAGATGGCGGACCCCGCCATGTGAACCACAACGTGCTGGCCCAGGGGTGTGCCTCCGCCCCTCTTCGTGGGAGGGCCAAGGCAGAGGCGCCAAAAACCAAGTCCGCCCCGATTGCTGGAAACAACCATGGGGGCGGGGCAAAGACTTTAGCACACCCATGGACTACAAAAACAACCGGAAAACAGGTGTGTGGCGAGGCTTTCCTAACAGCTCTGTTCCAAGTGCGGTTACCAGTTTGAACGGGTGCGGTTCTCCAACGAAAGAACATGGCTGGCTTAAGACTGCGCGAGCTGATGAGAGAGGTCGAGGAGGAGGCTTGGGCAGCCATAGGCCATCCGGGTCCAGGTCCCGTCCTAACAATCGATGGAGATCCCGAGTTCTGGGAAACTGCGCTGCAGGACTTAAGGGTGCGGCTGATGGAGACAACAGAATGGACTATCCGCAGCTGGAGCGCGAGTCTGGCTAGCCGACTGCATCGGGCTGTCCAGCAAACACTCAGTATCCGTTCCACTCCAGAACTTGAGTTCGATGCCTGTCCCGTTCCATCACCGGAGCCCACAACCTGTCCAGTTCCGTCACCGGAGCCCGCAACCTGTTCCGTTCCACTACCGGAGCCTGCAACCTGCAATCAACCAGAAGGGCTCTTGTTTCCTCTAACGTCTTCTTTAAACCCTCAATCTCTTTTCTGAGGAATTGTCATGTGGTGGCATTATGTGCTTTGGTCATGACATGATGGTATTTGCCCCTTGTATGTGGTATCATTTGGTCACTATGTGGTGGTAATAGTGGTCTCATGGTGTGGCAGTATTTATACCTTGTATGTGGTAGCATTTGATCACTATGGGTACCTTTACACACGGCTACATTTGTAGCTTGTCACCAGGCAACTTACAGGTTGCAGTGAAATCATGGATACATGATTCCATTTGTACACAGCAACAAGATAGAACCATGTCTCCATGATTTCACTGCAACCTGTAAGTTGCCTGGTGACAAGCTACAAATGTAGCCGTGTGTAAAGGTACCCTATGTGATGGTATGTGCTTTGGTCATGGTGTGGCAATATTCGTGCCTGGTATGTGGCATTATTTGGGCACTTTGTTGTGGTAATTTGTGATCTGGTCACAGTGTAGTGGTGCCTTCTATCTGGTATTATCGGTCTTGGTAGAGTGGATTGTGGTTGGTCATTTGTTTTATCTGGTATCAATAAATGGAAACTTCTTTATTTCCAGTAGATATTAAATACTTGGATGTTTAACTGCTCCCTGTCCTGTGACACAGCAGCAGAGATGCAGTTACAGAGGTTTGCCAGAGAAAGCAAGTTGAGTATTTGGTGAGATTGTCACCTCAGTATTAATAAGACAAAACCAGAAGAGGGTGAGAAATGCAGAAAACAATTACCTCTGATTGCTCCACTCCTGGTTTTGTCTTAGTCCGGCTTCACACCGCGGTGTGATCCGGTCCGGGGCTGTCTAATGTGAATCGGACAGCTCCGGACCAGATTTGCAAACAGAACCAGTGGGCAAATATGCCCCCCGGTCCAGTTTGCAGCCGACTTCCGATGATCACATCACATGAATGCAGATGCACAAATTTCAAGCTCCCTGCTAGTCGTGGTCCTGAAATCAGTGCAGGGGACAGCTCCTGGTGCTAAAGTTTAGCAGCATTTGCTGCTAAACTCCTGCACCTGGCGTCCGGCTCCCGCATCCAATTTTATGTTGGATGCGCCGCGATCCAGCGCCATAGACCCCCATGTTAGGGGGCGCCGGATCTGGGAGTATCCGATTTTATATGATTTTTCCCTCGGACACAAAAACGTTGCTTGCAACGATTTTGTGTCCGGGAGAAAAATCCAAATGCTGCCAGATTCTCCTGGACAGATGGAAACCGGATGGCACATAGTATAGAAATACTATGGGGCCGAAATCTGATCCGGTGCTCCTCTCCTTACTAGAGCCAGTTTTAGCTGACTCCTCTTTAGCCATTTGTTTCTTTTTCCTAAGTCACCTGAATTCTGAGTCTCTGTGACCCGCTCTTCAGTCTTCTTTCAGGTAGTGTGTAATATAGGATCTATACAATGTAAGTCCCCTCATCACCGAGACCGTAACCTCACAGTGATGTAACTTGGGACAGGTGACGTTATAATGGCCGGAATCAAGTGACTCGCTCTGTGTAAATTGTGCCCCCTATAGACCCCTGGTCCTGCAGCAGCGGACACCATGTGCATAGAAAATGAGACACTTTATTAGGGTGTGTGCATACAATCAGTCTACTCAGCATTTTGGAAGCAGAGTCTTCCTGCTGATACAGTAAGCAGCATAGCGGATTGGATTTGTAGAAATCCCATCCTTACTATGATGAATCTGACCGCAGTGTTTTGACAAGCTGTGGTGCGGGTTGACGGAATTATGCTCCTCCGCAGCATGTTCATTGGCTGCACGCAGGGAGAAGCCACCCTGCACCGATCGCAGATGGTGAGTACAGGGGCGGCTGCGGGTTCCCTGCGAGCACCCGCGGCTTCCGTCTGGTCTGGAGCCACTGTTTCCAAGACGCAGTGACTCTGGACCGTGAGCCCTATAGACCTCTGGTCCTGCAGCAGCGGACACCATGTGCATAGAAAATGAGACACTTTATTAGGGTGTGTGCATACAGTCAGTAATATGCCTTTCAGCAGTAAAGTCTGGTTCTAGTTCTGGAGTATTTAGCGATTGTCGCTGTGTATGGGGAAGTGCAGACAAATAAAACACAAAACACAGTATATTATCTGTAATCTATTTTATTGGAATAGAAATAAGCAGCATTGTAATGAAAATATTACTGGCCCTGTAGTAAAGTAAAGGGAACCTGTCAGCTAGTATTTGCACCCACAGCTATTACTACAAAGGAAAGGATAGAATCAAGCTCAACCACTGTTAGGTTCTCAAGGGTAATGGGTTAGTCAGTAAAAATCATATTTTAACCTTGGCACACAGAAAAAAAGGGAAAGACAATAGTTGCTTTTCAAGTGTTTTTTATTTTTCTTGTGCAAAGTTGTGTTTTTTTGTGATTCTATAAGTACAGATTGTCTTCCTGATGAAGGCTCATGCTTGAGCCAAAACGTCAGTGTTTTTGGAAACCACACACATTTGCATAAGAAAAATGAAAAAACACTTGAAAAGCAACTATCATGTCCTTCCCCTTTTTTCGGTGTGCCAAGGTTAAAATATGATTTTGGGGCATGGCCTGGAGCTCAAGAAGAATGGACGCTGCATGCTGAGCTCTCCTCCTCACGACTGGAATCTACCGAACATCAGACCTCCTAACAGCCATCCAACCATGATTCCAATAGAGAATCACCCACTTAATCCCCCAGAATGAATTGAGCTTGTTTCAATTCTACCAACCCGACATCTTGGCCTTGAAGCCCCTGTGTCTCTTCTCCCTCATGGCGCTCCCTCGTCATCCCTCCCACTCCCTCTAAGCAGACCCATCTAACATCTCTCCCTCAGCCTGATACTTCCCCACGATTACACAGCTCCTGCGACACCATCCATCCAGGACCTTGCTGCCGTCGGCCTCTTCTGGGGGGCGGCACTTGACTATCTGGGCCTCCGCGGTCTGGCTAGCCACCGGCGGACCCGCTGCCATCGACCTCTTCTGAGCGGCACTTGACTGCTTAGGCCTCTGCAGTCTGACTGCCCGCTTGCAGACCCCGCTGCCATCAATCACCTCCAGGCAGCGCTTGAATATCCGGACCGCCGCGGTCTGACTGGCCTCCGGCAGACCCCACTGCCTTAGCCTCCTCCGGGCGGCGCTGACTATCAGGGCCACCATGGTCTGACTGTTTACCAGCGGTGGGGAGAGCCGGCCTGCTAAATCAGGAGGGAAGGAGCGAGTGATTATCACTGCTCCAAGCCTGTAGCACGCGCCTAGCTGGGGAGAAGCAGAAGCGGCTCTGCTACAACCGCTTCCAAACAGAAAAGAATAAATCCGGCAGCCAGAGGTGACAACGCGCTCCTCATCCACTCACTGCAGCTCATGGTGAAATCCGGATTTGCTCTGCAGACCGGGAAGCCTCATCTCTGAAAGCCGTAGAGCCCACAGAGCACCCGAATTATTCCATCTTCTAGTAGTCTCGTTGAACTCACAGAAATCTCAACAAAACTACAGATCAAGACAGCATTTATCTGAGAAATCCAGGACTTCAAAACTCTGATACAAGTCCAACCTTGAGTTGTCTGGTATTTATGTGAATTACATCTGTTTAGTAGATCTCTGTTGACAATCTTCCTTGTTCTACCCTCTCTCCTCTCTCACTCCTTCTCTATATAACCCTCTCCCTAACTAAACCTCCTAACCAAAAGTGATGTACGAGGACAGCAGAGCTGAATACTCTGAGGTCCATCGGGTATACAAATTCTAACACCTCCTAAAACAATCTTTCTTCTCTCATTGACCCTAATTACCACCTCTACTTCCCCCCTTTACCTCTATTCTCTTAATCAATACCTAATCCTCATCACTGATTCAAAAAAAAAAAAAAAAAAAATCCTCTTCTAATCTATCTCAAACCTCTCCCCTCTCCTTTATATCTCCATCTCCTTCATCCCTATTCTCTAACATGTGTATAATATGATATATATGCGTTTTTGTTTAGCTTATGTAGATTGCACTACCGAGATAACCTTACATATTGTAACGACCCTATTATTTGCAATATCCTTACTAAGCTTGTTGATAACTGTTCTTAGCTATACATTGGTCCTCATTATTAGACTTTCCGAACTCCACGTACTTCCCCTACAGGCATCCAGATCTAGACGAACATACGTGTTACCATTCTTGTACCCCCAGTCACCACCAATCCCCCCTCCTAGGAGACCAGATATCTTACAATAATGCCAACCACAAAGAACAAAAACTCTAAAGGAAAAATAGAATCTGAGGGTCAAGATATGGAGACTAAATCAGGGAACATAGTGAGACGAGACAGATCGAGATCTCCTAACACTTCTGGACACTCTGACCACTGGTCTGACTCTACTGATAATAATCTAGATGAAACAACTCCACTAGATACCTCCCAGAGAATAGGTAAAAGAAAGGAACTCGACCTGACCACACCATCCAGGCCCAAATCCCACAACTCTAAAACCTACCTAAACTCTGACGGAGATAAAACCCCATCATCTAGCCCTTTAAGACGTCACCACAAAGCTGAGTCAAACCCAGAACTAAATCAAATCTCAGACGGAGATAAACCCCCAGGTAAGGACTTCTTCCTGGAAACTTTCGGTAAATTCAAATCCGACCTAGACAGTCGCTTTGATTCCCTAGAAAACGCTATGGCATCAATAACTATGCATACTGAAAAAAATGAAGATGATATTAAGACTATCACAACCTCGGTTCAAAAAATAACCGAAGAACAAAAAACACTCAAGGGAGACCTCTCTGTAATGAAGACTAAAATGATTGCTATGGAGGACAGAGACAGGAGGCTAAACTTAAAATTCCGAGGAGTACCGGAAACAGTCAAACCACATCAAATCGAACAACACATTGTTAAGGAGAGCCTTAAGATCAAAATACTTCATTAAGCCTAAGACATAATGGCATGGGAGAAATGATATATAGAGTGTATTATTTTACATTGTATAAGTTGTGATTTAAACATGGCTGCCATTTCCTGCCACATCACACCATGTGCTGAGAGCAAGATGGAGTCCAAAGAAGTCTGACCAATCACCGAAGCTGGAGGTCAGGGAAGACGAACCAATCACAGAATAACATACTCGATCAAGACCACACCCCTTGATGACCTCATGGATCCGCCCATGGACTGACCGAGCCCCTTATTGCCCATGGACCAATGAATACATCTGAGTAGGGCTGACCGAGCCCCTTATTGCCCATGGACCAATGAATACATCTGAGTAGGGCTGACCGAGCCCCTTTTTGAGTAAAAAGCTAATGTCTTATAATAAACAGACACTGGGAGCTTGGGTCTGACCAAGGAAGGGTGTACATCTGACTCACTGTGTCTGGTGTTTACTACTTTTCAATGCCGGCGCTTGGTCTATATTGATTTGGTCAGGAGCAGCAACTTATTAACATTAATATTATAAAATAATAATCCATAACAACATTAAAAAGATCCTTAAACTAACTCTTCCAGACTTATCTGAACTTGACATGACCCTCGTCCGGGCCCACAGACTAAATAAACCTACTCACCTAAAACCAGAAATTCCTAGAGACATTATAGTTAGATTTCATTTTTTCCACACGAAGGAACGCTTCTTGAAATATATTAAAATGCACAAACAGCTCCCCAAACCATTCGACTCCCTTAAAATACTTATTGACCTCTCAAGGGAGACATTGATTCAGAGGAAAAATCTTTCTGGAATCACCGAAGTTCTCCGCAGAAAATCCATCCTTTACACATGGGGCTTCAACCCTGCCAAGGTCCTTTTCACTTACAAAGACAAGTTTATATCAATTGATGTCTCCACGGAGGGACTAAAAACTCTACGCCGACTCAACCTAATCATCTCCTAAATTTCAAGAACTAGACCAGTTGTTAGGCTCTAAAGGCTGTAACAGTAGCCCCCCAGGAGGTTCATTCATTTACTGAACCCTCCGAGTTGGGATTCCTCCGTATTACAGTTCAATAATTTGTTCATTTTACACTCCTCACCAGTCGATACATTGCGTTTTGAGATAACCACTTTCCGACTGGAAAATGCCAATCTTTAATCCTCAACCCCTAACCCTTCTTACCCTCTGCCTGAGAGACTCAAAATTACCCGACCTCCACATGACCTTTTACAAGAACGTTCCCTATACACCGAGACATATAATTAATCAAAACCAAATATTTAATGTCCCTTAAGTTCCTTTCCATTAATGTCAACGGCCTAAATTCTCCCCAACGCAGGTACCATACTTGGAAACTCATTAAGGAATCCAACTCAGAGATTGCTTGCCTCAGAAACAAGAATCTTGCTCACTTAAACCCCCAAAATTTGAAAACAAAGTTTTCCAGAAATACTACTTCTCATCAAATGAAAAGAAAAAAGCAGGTGTAGCCATCCTTATTAAAAACTCTGTGTCCTTCGAGGAAATTTCCCTGACCAATGACCCTGAGGGTAGATACATAATTGTAGTGTGCAAAATCAACAACTCCACTTTCACCATAGTTAATGCTTACCTCCCAAACAAGGGCCACATCACATTTCTAAATAGACTCATAACACCGTAAACAATCAAAAGAAAGGAAAACTAATCATATTAGGAGACTTTAATGTTATCCCAGACCTATCCTCGACTCATCCACAAAATCACGACATTATACCAAACCCCTCAACCCTTGGCTTGCCCGCACTGAGTTATACGACGTTTTCAGATGTATACATGCAAACTCAATTGAATTGTCTCACTACTCGGCAGATTTAATTCTTATGCAAGAATAGATCTCGTTTGACAAATATCTTTTCACTACACAAATTTCGAAAAATTACTATCGGACCACGAACTTGGTCTGATCACTCCCCCATACTCTTTGAATTCTCCCCCTCTCCAGCTACTTGCCCTGAAGAATTATGGAGGAACAACAGCTTTCTGTACTCACACCCACAATTCAAAACTGAAATAGAAAACACAATCAAATATTACTTTGCAGAAAATGACACCCCGACATTAACATCTCGAACTTTATGGTTAGCTTTCAAACCTGTCCTAAGAGGGAAACTAATTCAACTAAATTCTAGACTAAATAGACAAAAACGTGAAAAAACCCAGAACTTAATAGACAAATACAAAATCTAGAAAACATTCAAATCAACAATCCATCCATTAACACCTCAGAAGACATATTTAAACTGAGAACCGAACTAAGATCTATTCTAACCTCAAACTATGCTAAGATGATCCAACAATCTAAATCTAGATTCTATTTCTCAGACAACAAACCGACCAAATTTTTTGCAACGAGAATTAAAATCCTCAGACAAAAGAACAGACTATCTGAGATAAAAGACTCAACAGGGAAAAGCAAATTCCACCCCAAGGATATTGTTAACACACTAGCCGACTATTATGACTCCCTTTATAATCTTAAAAATGACCCAAATATTCAGATCCCCTCCCACGAAAATATCAAGAATTTCTTAGATCCTCTCCAATTACCCTCTCTCTCAGATCTTGATATAGAAAACCTTAACGCCCCATATTCTTGGAAATCAACTCTTTAATTGCAACTTTAAAAAAAGAGAAAGCTCCTGGCTCTGATGGTCTGCAAAACAAGCTGTATAAAACCTTTGCTAAACTTCTTTCCCCATTTATCCTAAAACTGGCAAATTCGATAGCACTATCAGGCTCCCTTCCCCCGGAGATGTCAGAAGCGGTGGTAGTAGTTATTCCGAAAGACAAAGGAGACCCCACTGAACCTAAAAACTACAGACCTATATCCCTCCTAAACAGTGACACCAAAATCCTCGCCAAACTGACAGCAAACAGGCTCCAGAATCATATTAGTAAATTAATTAAAAACATCAAATGGTTTGATCCCAAACAGACATATTTCAGATGCCACCAGAAGAGCCATGAATCTGCTAATCCACTCTGAAACTTCTAAGATCCCGACTGCCTTCTTGGCCCTAGACGCCGAGAAGGCATTCGACAGAGTCAATTGGGACTTCTATTTCTAACCCTACACAAATTCGGATTTCGAGGTAATATATTTAATTCAATATCGGCAATGTACTCCCAAACCCACGGTCAAAATCTACTCAAATCAAGCTATCTCCCGTAAAATATCCCTTTCTAATGGTACTAGGCAGAGATGCCCCATGTCACCTATTCCTTTTTGCCCTATTTATCGAACCCCTAGCAGAATCAATTAGGCAAAACGAAAACATCAGAGGCATCCACATAAACTCACAACAGCACAAAATCACACTTTATGTAGACGATATCCTCATATCCATAACAAACCCTGCTTAAATCCCTACACCATTCCTATACTATCAAGACCTTCTGAGTATCTCCCATTATAAGATAAATACAAATAAGTCACAAGTCCTTGAATTCAATATTGAGAAAACGTTCCTATCCTATCTAAAGGAGCAATTCCCCTTTTCTTGGAAAACAAACTCAATCTCATACTTAGGTATCCAACTAACGAATCCCACTTCAGATATCACTAAAAGAAACATCTTGAATCTACAAAACTCCTTCAAAGCAGACATTACAAACCTATCTAAACTCCAACTTCCTGGACAGGTAGAGTAGTCGCTCTAAAAATGAAGTTACTTCCAAAGTTTATATACATGGTCCGAGCAATCACCCTCCCCATCTGCAAAAATAATCTAAATGGTCTTCAACACCAACTGAGACAATTTATTTGGCAAAAGGCTAGACCTAGCTTATCTGGCACGATTCTAGAAAAACACAAAAGAAGAGGAGGAATGGGGATTCCTAATCTACATGCTTACTATCTTGCCTCCGTGTTGAAACTATCCCAGAGTTGGCTCAATACTTCAATAAACTCTCCTGCATGGGTTGAAATTGAACTAGAACTAACTAAATCCAATAATCTATCAGCATTAATAATTGCGCACCTATATAACCCAACAAAAACCCTGCCATCACTCCCAACAGTTAAAGCCACGTTACAAGCGTGGAAAACGCTCCTAAAAAAAACGAACCACCTTGCTTCTAACCCGCCCCCCAGGGAAGTCCCGATAGAGACCCTTGAATACATCATCCCAGGCCTAGACCTATCTTCCTGGATGGCCCGAGGTATTCGATTCATAAATGATCTACTATCCAAGGGGAAACTAGTACAATTTTTAGTCCTGGAACAGAAGTACGGTCACACCTGGCTAGACAGGTCGGCTTGGAGAATGATTAAATCTTCCCAAGTGGATTTTAACTCTGCCTTTACATTCCCTAAGCCTATCACGGAACTTTTAGAAAACCCACTGAAAAAGTCGACCTGGATGACTGGTCATATATACCGTACCCTGATTGACGACCTCACTATTCATAAACTCCCCTATATTACAGCATGGGAGAAAGAATTAGGATACATTATAGAACTAGAGGAACTAGCTAATGCAATAGAACATTCTTATGTAAACACCAACTGCGCCTCCATCCAAGAAACCTTCTTTAAAATCCTAACGAGGTGGTATTGGACTCCTTCCAGAATGCACCACATAAACCCTCTTAATTCTCCGAACTGCTGGAGAGAATGTTCTCAAATCGGAACATTAACACATGTATTTTGGAAGTGCCCAAAGATTCTCAACTTCTGGCTGAATGTTCAAGAATTAATATTCAGAACTACCAATTTCAGACTCACTCTCTCCCCACAACTGGTACTCATCTCAATTGGCATATCAGACATTCCCCACACTTTCAGATTCATAACATCCCAAATTATTCTCACTGCTAAACTACTTATAGCCGCTAAATGGAAGACCTCAGAAATTCCCACCATCGCAGAATTAACGGACAGAATTTCTAATCACTGCTCTTTCGAATTCACATACGCAGTTAGAGATAACACGTATAATAAATACTTCTACAATTGGGAACTATGGATCTCCACACAATCCTTGAAACACCTGACCAAGGCCGTTGACAAACAACCCTCCTAACCCCTAAACCTCAATGACAAAAAACAACGACTCAATGTCTCGGATACATACATATCACTACTGATTATATTAGGATATTCCTGTATTGATCATCTCAGGTTTTCTCTCCTTCTTTCCTTGTTGTTTTTTTTATGTAAAATTTTCCTTTTAATATAGGTTGAGGAGTTGAACTCATCCTATGTTTTGATGTACATAATATCTACAGTTTGTACCTTCTTCGAACCGACCAATGTTGGTCAAATTTTAATGTCGAAGACAATTACTTCCACCAAAGTTATTGGAATTTTTCATTATTCGAAATGTTCACCTGTTTGAGATAGGCAACCGCCTAATACTATGTTAACTTTCTACTATGTAACCATCGGACTATCCCAATGTTTTTGTCTCCAACCCTGTTTCGTAGTGCTGCTTGTAATGTCTTACACCCTGTAAACACCCCCATATAACCCAATAAAAATATTTGAAATAAAATATGATTTTTACCCACAGCTATCACTGTCGGTACCTGTAGCTTCATAGCACTATTCTAATCGTCCCTGTCTGAGCTCATAGTGTAATGGTAAAGGTGAAAAAAAAGCATTTATACACTTACATTTTCTGAGGCAGACTACACCTTGGAGGATGTAGTCTATCTGGCAGTTTAATAGTTAACATTTCTGCTGAATTTTATAAGATGCTGTATGGCCTGTGGGATGAACATGTGACTACAAAAGGCGGAGATAAGCCTTCATAGAGTATAATGATTTGATTGCTTATCTCTGCCCACTATTGTCACATGATGATTAAATCACAGAGGTCCTTAGACTACCTTCTCCAAGGTGTAGTCTGACTGCCTCATTTACATAAAAAAATGTAAGTGTATAAATTAATTTTTTTACCTTTAACATTACACTATGAGCTCAGACAGAGATGCAATAGGACTATGAAACTGCACATAAAGACAGTGATAGCTGGGGGGCATAAACCAGCTGACAGGTTCTCTTTAAAGGTCCCAGTGACTCTCAAGTCAGGTCCAATGGAGACCGCAGAACTTGCTGCAGACCTGATGAGACCACTGCACCCAATGATCCAGAGGAAGGCGAAAACCCCCACCGGAGAGTTCTACCTCAGGGGGGAAAGAATTCCTTCCTGACCCCAGTTGTGGCGATCGGACATCTCCCTGGATCAAGTTTGTCCTGCTGCATATTGCTATGTATCTGTACATCAGGGGCGGACACAGCAGAGGCCCTTGTGCAGTCCAATATCTCCTTGTAATGCACAATTCCGCTGGGTGAGAAGGAGGTAATGGCCCCGCCTTGCCTCTTGGGCTCTGGTGGGACAATCGTATGTTCGCCCATGCAGTATTATGCTCAGGAGAGTCAACCTGGAAAGAAAAAGGCATTCAGCTTGTTCCTAGAAGCTGACAATCAAGTACAATGGATGCTCTAATTTTACGACCATATATTCTTAGGTTATGTTCACACGTACCGTTCATTTAAAAACACAGCTGTTTTCAAATTCAGTAAAGGAAAAAAAAAATATTGCATGCATTAAGCTTATGAAGTCTCATAGTTTTTCCTAATTCTGTAAAAATCAGCTTTTAATTTTCATAAAACTTAAGATAAGAAGCTGCAAACACATGTGAACATAGCCTTAGGCTAAGCATTCATTTCAGCTTTAATAAAGCATACACACATACATTCATTCTTATCTATCTAATAGGATGACAACACCTGTCCAGGACCTGCACCCCAACACAAGAAGCACTCTGGGTAAATCCCTGGCGCATGATATCGTAACCGTCTCAGAGTACTGAGTGGTGATCAAGCTGGGGGATGATATCACAACCAGTGACAAAGTGTGGTCTCAGGGGCTGAGTGCCACTCAAAACTGTTGGGGTGCAGCTGTAGGACCCTATTTTCAGAGATGATGTCCTCCACAAAACTCTCAAAAAGCAGTTGGGTCTTCAGGAGAGATGGGTAGTTGAGCTATGCTATCAGACGATCACATCTGTAGCTGTGGTCATCACTCTTTTGGTTCCAAAGTGTAAAGTAAACCAAAAAAGTACACCTTTCACATTAGGAAGAACATAAACCTGTGTGAACAAAGCCTTAGGCTATGTATTCATTTCACCTTTAATAAAGCATACACACATACATTCATTCTTATCTATCTAATAGGATGACGACAGCTGTCCAGGACCTGCACCTCAACAGAAGAAGCACTCTGGGCAAATCCCTGGCGCATGATATTGTAACCAGTGACCGTCTCAGGGTACTGAGTGGTGATCAATCTGGGGGATGATATCACAACCAGTGACAAAGTGAGGGAGGGAGAAACTTTGTGTGGTCTCAGGGGCTGAGTGCCACTCAAAACTGTTGGGGTGCAGCTGTGGGACCCTATTTTCAGAGATGATGTCCTCCACCCAACTCTCAAAAAGCTGTTGGGTCTTCAGGAGAGATGGGTAGTTGAGCTATGCTATCAGACGATCACATCTGTAGCTGTGGTCATCCCTCTTTTGGTTCCAAAGTGTAGAGTAAACCAAAAAAGTACACCTTTCACATTAGAAAGAACAAAAACCTGTGTGAACAAAGCCTTAGGCTAAGTATTCATTTCACCTTTAATAAAGCATACACACATACATTCATTCTTATCTATCTAATAGGATGACGACAGCTGTCCAGGACCTGCACCTCAACACAAGAAGCACTCTGGGCAAATCCCTGGTGCATGATATCGTAACCAGTGACCGTCTCAGAGTACTGAGTGGTGATCAAGCTGGGGAATGATATCACAACCAGTGACAAAGTGAGGGAAGGGGAAACTTTGTGTGGTCTCAGGGGCTGAGTGCCACTCAAAACTGATGGGGTGCAGCTGTGGGACCCTATTTTCACAGATGATGTCCTCCACCCAACTCTCAAAAAGCTGTTGGGTCTTCAGGAGAGATGGGTAGTTGAGCTATGCTATCAAACGATCAGATCTGTAGCTGTGGTCATCCCTCTTTTTTTTCCAAAGTGTAAAGTATACCAAAAAAGTACACCTTTCATATTAGAAAGAACATAAACCTTTCTGAACAAAGCCTTAGGCTAAGCATTTATTTCAGCTTTAATAAAGCATACACACGTAGATTCATTATTATTTATCTAATAGGATGCCGACAGCTGTTCAGGACCTGCACCCTAACACAAGAAGCACTCTGGGCAAATCCCTGGCGCATGATATCGTAACCAGTGACTGTCTAAGAGTACTGAGTGGTGATCAATCTGGGGGATGATATCACAATCAGTGACAAAGTGAGGGAGGGGGAAACTTTGTGTGGTCTCAGGGGCTGAGTGCCACTCAAAACTGTTGGGGTGCAGCTGTGGGACCCTATTCTCAGAGATGATGTCCTCCACCCAACTCTCAAAAAGCTGTTGGGTCTTCAGGAGATATGGGTAGTTGAGATATGCTATCAGACAATCACATCTGTTGCTGTGGTCATCACTCTTTTGGTTCCAAAGTGTAAAGTAAACCAAAAAAGTACACCTTTCACATTAGAAAGAACATAAACCTGTGTGAACAAAGCCTTAGGCTATGTATTCATTTCACCTTTAATAAAGCATACACACATACATTCATTCATTCTTATCTATCTAATAGGATGACGATAGCTGTCCAGGACCTGCACCTCAACACATGAAGCACTCTGGGCAAATCCCTGGCACATTATATTGTAACCAGTGACCGTCTCAGGGTACTGAGTGGTGATCAAGCTGGGGGATGATATCACAACCAGTGACAAAGTGAGGGAGGGGGAAACTTTGTGTTGTTTTACTGGCTGAGTGGCACTCAAAACTGTTGGGGTGCAGCTGTGGGACCCTATTTTCAGAGATGATGTCCTCCACCCAACTTTCAAAAAAGCTGTTGGGTCTTCAGGAGAGATGGGTAGTTGAGCTATGCTATCAGAAGGTCACATCTGCAGCTGCGACCACCCCTCTTTTGGTCCCAAAGTGTAAAGTAAACCAAAAACATACACCTTTCACATTAGAAAGAACTTAATGTATAAAACCGTACCATAACCCATATAATGAATTCCAGTTCAAGAAATAAAAGAAGCATAAAAACACATACATTAATTTTTTTTTCTCTGTGTGGCTCATATCCCCAGCACAGTTACAGTTTAAAATAATAAAACAAAGGATTCAGAAATGATTGCCTTTGAGTCCTCATTTAAGAAAAGCGTTATGCAGATCTAGCAGCCCCTGTAAGGCCATGTTCACACATTATGTTCCCCATTCATTAGGATTGGTGTAATGCACTCCAGTCTCGATGAAGATTTTGCTGGACTAAGATTCACCAAATTCATGATGAATTCAGCATCTGTGCACCATTGCTAGAAATGTACCTGCCTATCTATGTATCTGTTTATCTATGTATCTATCTGTACATGTATCTATGTGTATATGTATCTATGTTTCTACCGTGTTTCCCCGAAAGTAAGACCCTGTCTTACATTTTTTGAGGGCCAAAAGTGGCCACCTGTCTTACTTCCGGGGGGGGGGGGGGTCTTATATTGGCAGCCCCAGCCACTGCAGCCTCCCATCCACACACACCCACCCATCCACATACAAACACACATACACACACACATACATACAAGCACACATACACACACACATACAAACACACATACAAACACACATACACACACACACACACATACAAGCACACATACACACACACATACAAACACACATACACACATACAAACACACATACACACACACACATATATACATACACATACATACACCCACATACACACACTGCTTCTTACCGGCTCCCTGCTGTCCTCGCTGTCCCCTGGTGTGTCCAGGCTTCTCCAATCAGAGCTCAGGACGTCATCTGGCCGCGCTTGCTGGTTCCTGGGAGCCAATCAGAGCTCGAGCCGGGCTGTGCAAGTTAGGCTGTGATTAACCCCATCTGCTCCAAAGCGGCTGCACCTGCAGGACACTCAAGGAGCCTGGACACACCAGGGGACAGGTACCGGCCTTATATTCCCCAGCGCCCCCCCCCCCAGGCAGCCTTACTTTCGGGGGGGGCCTTATATTAGCAGACCTCCCCGTTCCCCCTACCCTGTCTTACTTTCGGGGGGTCTTATTTTCGGGGAAAGACGGTATCTATGTGTGTGTCCATCTATGTGTCTATGTGTCTATCTATGTGTCTATGCAGCCTCTATAGCTCGTATGGGATATATACTTTCCTTTTCAACGGCCAGCATGGCGTTTATGGGGGCTCCTTCTTGTTCTGCGTTGTCTCCTCGTCCCGCTGTGTTCTTTTCTCAGTCTTGATGGCATGGTTGTTTCTTTTTTCCACAGACCAGGAGACAGATGATGATGGAGTCACATGATGAAATGAGGGCCGCGCGGCTCCAGAGGGAGTTTTATAGCTGTTGACTATTATGACCTCACAATACAATGACAGAGCAAGTGGGTGTGGCTCCTGTAACTAGTCAGAGGGTGTGGCCTGATGACCTAAGCGATTTGCTAATTCTAAGTTTTTACATCTGTGATGTCATTGCAAAAAACAACATTACAATATCAACATGGCATCTAGAAGGCGCTATAGAAGCGCACCCAAACATCAACTCAGAATCACCATCATCACCATGTGACCCGTAGAACAAGTAAATATAAAAATTAAAAACTGACAAACTAGGAGGAAAAAGTTTGTTTAGACAGATTGGAGCTGAGGGATAACCAATATGGCTGTTAATAAACACATTGCTTCCTCTTTTACACTAAACTGGTATTTTGGGAGACCTCTGGGAAGGCCAGGAGTGAGTTCAGTACATAGAATGGTAGTCATGTTGGTGATTACCTTACCTTCTCCTCAAAACACTCAGAAACATCTCAAAAATAACAGTTATGATCAGTGCAGGATCCTAGGAGGCGAAGCGTGACACTTTACCTTTAGGCGTTCATTGGCTGCTTTTGTCATGCTCCGAGATTCTTTTTCAAAATAAAAAACTTTGTTACCTATAGCAACCCATACAAAAGTCCAAGCAAATTAGGTTTTTTTTTTTAGCCAAGTGAGGAATTACTGCCAACATTTTAAAGCCAAAAATCTTGGCAGTTAAAACACGTTAGGTTTGATCCTTTTTGGCTTTATCAATCCTGACGACATGTTGACTGTTGGCAAGTATGCTAAGGAGGGCGGAGAAGGTCACAAGGATTCTCTTTTTGGTCATCTTTGACCTGATATAATGCTCCGCTCCACCTCATTGCCAGATTTAGCAGTAGAACTGGTCTTGTTGCCCATAGCAACCAGTAACAATGCAACATTCAGAGCCGCAATAGGAGCAAAATCTGAGCTGTGATTGGTTGCTATGGGCTACAGAATTTGTAACATTTCAGGATATTTCTAGATTTTGAGTAGAAATATTGATATATTTTCCTGTTCGCATTTCACAGATGCAGGTATCGCCCTTATAAAAGCCGATGGTTGAGAAGCGAGAAGTGGACTTCTCCCGACAGCGATGGCTCCGAACAAATCATCCGCCCATGATTAATTCATCAGAATAAAAAAAGAATTGTTAATCATCGTTACAGCGGCAGGAGATAATAAATAGACAAATGCAGCAGATATTGGGGTCCTGTGATTTATGACGCCGCGTTTTCTAACTTATGTACAGGCTGAATTCCCCAAACAGATATGCTGGGACTGATAGTGTCCATACACATCTATACACTGCTACAAGTCTAGAAATGGAGTAATATGTAATATCATAATATATACCTATACAGTGTACAATACAAAGAACAGTAGTGTGTAGCTTGTATAACAGTAAATATGGTGTCCGCTATATAACAACACAGACATTAATGTCTAAACTGTAAACTGATGGCTACAAAAGTGAGTACACCCCTCACTTTCTGTAAATATTTTATTCATTCTTTTCATGGGACGACACTGAAGATCTGACCCTTTAAAGGGATCCTGAAAGGCAGTAATTCTGGTACTATTTAGGAGCGCTCAGTAAAGAGAAGCAAGATTGCGCCTCTCATTTTTAAAAAAAAAATTTAATTTCACGTTTAAAGGGATCCTGTAACCTCCAAAACGCCTCCTAAGTTACCAAAACATGTCCCTGAAGCATCGTATCACTAATGTCACACTCCTTTTGTCTCCTAAAAGCATCCTGTGAAAGTGCATAAAAACATTTTAATACTTACTCATTAGGGATTATAATTAGCAGGGGCTATATTTTTAGCCTTTGGGGCGTGTTGTTTTGCAGGCTCCAGGATCCACCCTCTCTCTCTCTGTGCTGCTTTGCTTGTGCAGGCCTTGCCCTCCTCCTCTCTGTCACTCACAGAATACAAATCATTAGTCCTGCCTTCAGCTCCACTTCACAGCAGAAGCTGCACAGAGAGGGCAGGATCATTCAGACTGCAAAACAACACGCCCTAAGGGCTAAATAATATACCCCCTGCTAATTATAATCCCTAATGAGTATTAAAACGTTTTTATGCACTTTTACAGGTTACTTTTAGGAGACAAAATGAGTTTGAGTTTAGTGATAGGATGCTGCAGGGACATGTTTTGGTAGCTTAGGTGGCGTTTTGGAGGTGACAGGATCCCTTTAATGTACAGTAGTCAGTGGGCAGCTTGTATAGCAGTAAATGCGGTGTCCTATATATAACAACACAGCCATTATTGTCTAATCCGCTGGCTCCAAAAGTGAGTACACCCCTAAGTGAAAATGGATGAATTGTGCCCAATTAGCTATTTTCCCACCCCAAGTGTCATGTGACTCATTAGTGTTGCAAGGTCTCACGTGTGAATGGGGGCCCTGAATGTTACATTTGGGGTTATTGCTTGCACACGCTCTCATACTGGTTACTAAGTTCAACATGGCAGCTCATGGGAAAGAATTCTCTGAGGAGCTGAAAAAAAGACTTTTGTATAATAAACCTAGGCCCCAGAAGTTGGACTTGCATCTCTTTCACTGTTCATGGAGAGATGGTTGGAATTTCCATTCATTCAATTAGGAATTCCATCCACCATTCTACTGACAGCAACTTGTGATGCCGCCATCATTTGGAAATACCTGTACATACATGTCCCATTTTTGTGACCCCCATGGGTCTACTTTACATTTATAGAATACTCTGTGAATACATTAATCAATTATATGAAAGTTTGCTTTTAGGCTACCTTCACATTTGTGTTCCCCTCCGCAGCGTTCTGCGGAGGGGAGCCGCAATGTGAGCGCAGCACTGCAAGCCCCTATCTTTATAATGGGAGCACACGGTGCTGAGTATGACCGTGCGCACCCATTCACTCCCATATGTGATCTGTGGACCCTGCGCACAAATCACCCAGTCTCGTCCGCACCACGAACACGACATGTTGCATTTCTGGTGCGGACGAGACTGGGTGATTTGTGCGCTAGTGTCCGCCTGCGCACAGATCACAAATGGGAGTGAATGGGTGCGCACAGTCATGCACAGCACTGTGCGCTCCCATTATAAAGATAGGGGCTTGCGGTGCTGCGCTCACATTGCGGCTCCCCTCCGCAGAACGCTGCGGAGGGGAACGCAAATGTGAAGGCACCCTTAACTATACTTTATGAGAATGTACCTTAAAAATATTTATTCTTGTGTCATGAAATATGTTGGACAATTCTTCACAGACCCTGGATGACGCACACCAAATTTTTCCTACTTTGTAGTGTTTCTTTGATTTATTTATTGTTTAAGTTAAATAATTTCATTTTTGGTTAATAAACATTGTGAAAAATGTATTAAAACTGTGTTAAAAGAATAAAAATAATATTTGTTGCTCATAGTGGCCATTCAGAGGGCAGCTTTTATGGCCAATAAAGACAGGTTATCTTTTAGACACTTCATAAATTGTGCACAAGAATCTCGGATTCATCAGAGCTTTCATACCAGAATTCTGGTGAAACAGATTTGAAAAGTTTCAAACTTCATGTGCAAGTCGGAGTTGCACCTAAGCTTTGCGATTTTTGACATCTTCATGTCCAGCTTCTCCCAGCTCCACCAAAATGACAGGAGCTGCTGCGGGCCAGGCGCATGATGTCACAGCCTCCTAACTCATGATAATCTGTGGTGTTCCGTACACATGAGATCTCACTCCAATCTCTGATTGGAGTGGAATTTCCAGAAGAGGTGCACGCCATTCATCAGATGCTCCTGATTCATAAAAAGGCATGCACATTTATAGAAGTCAGAATCTAGAACATCTGACCCCAGCACACCCCCTCATCAAGACTTTCCACAAACCTGTATTAGATAGGCACCCTCCTAATCAGGGCCGGACTGGGACCAAAAAGCAGCCCTGGAAAACAAGCCACACCAGCCCACACACTATATAACCCATCAGCCCCAATCCGTAAATGTTGCTTTTACGTTGTCATGGACCTCACCACTTTCTTAAATGAGTTATTTGAAGAGCCACATGTGAATGGTGCAGTAAAAGGAATAATCAACCACAGCTCCATTTACATGGTGCTCTTCAAAGCTCCATTTCTCAGGATTGTGGGGTTGCAGTGGTCAGCCACATAGACACACAGCCAGCCACACACACAGCCTCAGCCAGCCACACAGCCTCAGCCAGCCACACAAAGACATACAGCCAGCCACACACACAGCCTCAGACAGCCACACACAGACACACAGGCAGCCACATGGACAGCCACACACACACAGCCAGCCACACACATACAGCCACACACATAGACAGCCACACAGCCAGCCAAATAGACAGCCACCAGCCACACAGCCAGCCACATAGACAGCCATACACAGCCAAAGCCAGCCACACAACCAGCCACAGACACAGCTAGCCACACAGCCACAGCCAGCCACATACAGACAGCCAAAGCCAGCCATACACAGACACACAGCCAGCAACATAGATAGCCATAGCCAGCCACACACAGCCAACCACACAGCCAGCCACACACACACAGCCAGCCGCAAACACATAGCCAGCCACACACAGACAAACAGCCAGCCACACACACAGCCAGCCAGCCAGCTACACACATAGCCAAAGCCAGTCACACAAACAGCCACTAGCCACACAGCCAGCCACACACAGCCACAGCCAGCCACACACACACACAGCTACAGCCAGCCACACACAGCCAGCCAGCCAGCTACACACATAGCCAAAGCCAGTCACACAAACAGCCACTAGCCACACAGCCAGCCACACACAGCCACAGCCAGCCACACACACACACAGCTACAGCCAGCCACACACAGGCACACAGCCAGCCACATAGACAGCCACACACAGTCAGCCACACACCCATGCAGCCGGCCACACACCCATGCAGCCAGCCACACACATAAAGCCACAGCCAGCAACACACAACCAGCTAGCCATATAGACAGCCACCAGCCATATATAGACAGCCAGCCACAAACAGCCAGCCACATAGACAGCCACACACATACAGTCAGCCACATGCAGCCACAGCCAGCCACACACTGACACAGCCAGCCACAAACAGCTAGCCACATAGACAGCCACCAGCCAGACAGCCACAGCCAGCTGCACACAAACAGCCAGCCACATAGACAGCCACACACACAGACACAGCCAGCCACACACAAACATCCAGCCACATAAACAGCCACACACAGCTAAACCCAGCACACACAACACAGCCACAGCCAGCCACACACACAGCCAGCCACAGATACAGCCAACACACACAACCATAGAGCCAGCAACATAAACAGCATAGCCAGCCACACAGCCTGCCACACACACAACAGCCAAGCCAGCCACACACACACAGCCAGTCACACACACACAGCCACAGCCAGCCACATAGACAGCCACCAGCCACACACAGACACACAGCCAGCCACACACACACAGCCAGCCACAAACAGCCACACACATACAGCCACAGCCAGCCACACACAGCCACCACATAGACAGCCACACACACAGCCAAACTAGACACACACAGCCACAGACAGCAAAGACAGCCACACACAAACAGCCGAGGCACATAGACAGCCACACACAGCCAGCAACATAGACAGCCATAGCCAGCCACACACCCAACCATACAGCCACAGCCAGCCACACAAGATGCACACAGCCACACAGACACACAGCCACCACACACAGCCAAAACCAGCCACACACAGTCACAGCCAGCCACAGACACAGACAGCCACACACAAACAGCCATCACATAGCAGCTACACACAACACAAGAGCAGCCAACATAGACAGCCATAGCAGCCACACACAAACACACATACAGCCACAGCCAGCCACACAGACACACAGTCAGCCACACAGCCAACCACAGCCACGCAACCCCAGCCACATACAGACATATAGTCAGCCAGCCACAGCCACGCAGCCCCAGCCACACACAGACAAGTGTCTCAGATGATAGTGAAAGTGCCTTATATAGTGAAAGTGCCTCAGAATCTGAGGCACATTCACTATCACTATCATATTAGAGACACATTCTCTATCATCTGAGGCACTTTTACTATCATTTGAGGCACTTTCTCTATCATCTGAGGCACTTTATTATTTGAGGCACATTCACTATCATCTGAAGCATTTGCACTTTCATCTGAGGCTTAGATGATAGTGAAGTACTCAGATGATAGTGAATGTGCCTCAGATGATAAAGTGCTCAATGATAGAGAAAGTGCCTCAGATGATAGAGAAAGTGCCTCAAATGATAGAATAGTGCCTTAGATGATAGAGAAAGTGCCTCAGAATCTGAGGCACGTTCACTATCACCTGAAGCATTTGCACTATCATCTGAGGCTTAGATGACATTAGTGAAAGTGCCTCAGACAGTGAAATGCCTTGCCTTGTGCCTCCCTCGGCTTGCTGTGCCGCACTGGCAGCTGACAGGTCACAGGAGCCTGGACGAGCGAGGAGGAGACTGTCCGCTGCAGGCCCGGCCGCCACTGCCTTGTTCAGGTCAGCTCCCAGCCTCCCAGTGTTCCACCTTCTAATGGCCAGCATTGTTGTGGCCGGCACATTTCTCCACACCACCACACAAAGAACGTGCTTTCGCTGTGGTGATTTCGTCACACAGCACAGCACTGCCGTATATTGCTGGTCCTGTCCGCCCTCAGCCGCTGATTGGTGTGCCACAGCGACTTCACTGTGTGACACTGCGACTGGCGACGAGTGAGTCACTGACTCACTCTCCTCATTATGAATGACGTATAATACCGGCGGGGCCGCGGGCGGCGGTATTGCCGGCAACTTGGCGGCCGGCCCCGCTCCCCGGACCCCGCTACGCCGGGGGCGGCGGTGGCCGCAAAATCATTTAAAAACAGGCAGACCCCACCCGGGGGCACACGGCCGGCCCATAGGGAGAAGTCCCGGTCCTCCCCCTGCCAGTCCGGGCCTGCTCCTAATAAAAGCAGCTGTAATGTGTCCAATAAGGGCAGCTACTTCCCACATCATCTATATATATTTTTAAGGCTCAGCGCTAAATCTATGATATTGGCAATAATGAAGACTATTATGTTTGATACAACCCTTTTTCAGGATGTTTATTAAAATCTATACATTTAATGAACTAAAAGCAGTAAAATTATAAAATCACAATGCACTTATGTGTGCAAAATCCTTATTTGAATGGATCACAGGTGTGTAGGCTCCTCTTTCTTCACAGTGCTATTCACAGTGTAGGAGTGAAAAGTTTGGCTAGCTTTTTGGACTTCACTGGTTTTATGGTATTATGTCTAGTCAGCTACTATTAAGCTGCTGTGTGCAGTATTAAAAGTGTTACTAATGATTTGCTTATTACATATAGAAGTCAGATTGATCTTATATCCTCCTTGATAAGGTTAGTGGTACTGATATAGTGCCTTGTGACCTGTAATAACAAATATCTATAAGTGCTTGTTCTCTATGTGTGCCTAGGTCAGGAGATATAATATTGTCACATTGTAGGATCCTTTGTGTGGATTAGCTGTCTGCCCAGGTGGTTCCTAGGTTGTAAGTTCTCTGGGTGGTCCTATAATATGCATATCCTTTCAGATCATGCTAATTGCCTTGCTACCCAATTTTCATCCTCCTATCAGTGTTAAAACAAGCACATACATGAATGGACATCATCAGAGACACATGCAATAAAGAAATTAGACACAATCTTGAAAACAAAACCTTTATAACAAATGACAATGTCCAATAAGAATTACAATAGAGACATTCAGCAGGAAAACAGGAAGGCCCGGCACCCAATAGCAAATCAAGGCACCATATATAAAGGCGGGATGTTAGGTAGCTGCCAGGAAACTTGAGAAAGAAGGTCGGGCCTTCGAAACATGTCAGTCTGACAGCTAGAAGCTGTCTCCGCCCACTCCACCACATGACCGCCTCGTAGTCAGTGACGTCGTATCAGTGGACCTGCGAACGAGGAAGGCCCGTGGCCAAGGAGCACACCCTTGGCATCCTCAGGCATCCTGCTTAGGACCAACGCCGCATAGAGCAACAGAGACACAACAGGACCAGAGAGCTAACGGGAAACATTAAGTCTATTAATATATAGTGCACTACTTGATTTGCATGAAAATTGGGTAGCAAGGCAATTAGCATGATATGAAAGGATATGTATATTATAGGACCACCCAGAGAACCTACAACCCAGGAACCACTGGACAGCTGATCCACACAAAGGATCCTACAAGGTGACAATATATCTCCTGACCTAGGCACACATAGAGAACAAGCACTTATAGATATTTGTTATTACTGGTCACAATGCACTATATCAGTACCACTAATCTTATCAAGGAGGATATGTGGCGCCCCTGCTGACCCGTCGCCAATAGATGGCGCAGCAGCCAGGATTGGTAAGTCGGTCAGCCCAAACACACACCTAACACACTCAACACACCCACACCCTAAGACTAGGGACTCTATGACCAGCAACGGGATAGCGGGAGGAGCCAGGTGGAGGGTGGAAAGTGAGGAAAGGACTCGGTTAGGGGAGGCAACAAAAGTAAACAACACCAAGTGGAGTTCAGTCAGCTAAGGGAAGTCGAGGAGTGAAGTCCAGTCACTGGAAGGAGAGGCGAGAACACCATCATACAGGACTGAGAGGACATGGACCAGGCGGCCTGTGCCACCTTGAAGCAAGTCCGGGTCCAAAGCTGTAGACCATGGTGAGAGAAAGAAGGAGTCCAGGTGTGCTTGAATTAGTGGGGACACTGTGGGACTGGGCCGCAGAACCAGAGTGTCACCTCTGCTGAAGTGGCCACAACGCTGTATGCACCAACCACGAAACCCGGACCGGTGCGGGATGTTTATGTCCCACGGCACAACCTCTGGTGCAGTGAAAAGAAGGCCGTTGTATTAGGGCTAGGGGACCTGGCAAGTCGCCCACTGAAAGCCTGTGACTGCTGGATCGTAGCTAGCGTGTGGACAGACCAAAAAGGCTAATGAAAGGAATATGAAAGGGGGTGATAGTGATGAGCCATCCCAGCTGCTTAGACCACACTGGAGCCGCTGCAGTACTGTCTGTAAACTAAGCATCTGCTGAGAACATGAGTAAACCAGGTGAAACCAGGTGAAAGCTCAGTGCTGTGTGAGACTGTGATTAGTGCGCCTGAAGAGAGGTAAACTGCCAGCCGAAGACTGCCTGATGGCACCACCAATGAACCCTGCACTACCACAGACTATACGGTTGCCTTGGGGACCCTCTCTTCCAGCAGAGGGCTCAAAAATCCTCGCTGCTACTTCCACGACACTCTTCCATTTTTAATTTAAATTTTATTTTTTCTCCATTTTTCCCCTTTTAACTGCTCGCCCGACGAGGGGATCACAGACCGGGTCACGCCACCGTGACATCCCGCAAGGCCAGACAACCTCGAGAGAGCCTGGTTCTGAGTACTCCATCGTTCCTGCCCGAGGCGAGTCAGATATAAGACCAATCTGATATCTATATGCAAAACAAGGTAACAAGCAAATCATTAGTAACACTTTTAATACTGCACAGCAGCTTAATAGTAGCTGACTAGAAATAATACCATAAAACGAGTGAAGTCCAACAAACTAGACAAACATTTCTTATTATTACAGGTCACTCCTAAACTGTGAATACAACCCCTGGCAAAAAGTTTAGAATCACCTGGCTCGGAGGATGTTCATTCAGTTGTTTAATCTTGTAGAAAAAAGCAGATCACAGACATGGCACAAAACTAAAGTACCGTATATACTCGTGTATAAGCCGACCCGTGTATAAGCCGACCCCCCTACTTTTGCCCCCAAAATCTGGGAAAACCTATTGACTCGTGTATAAGCCGAGGGTGGACCCCAGCACAGGTATACAGCCCCCAGCAGTGTGGTATACAGCAGCCTCCCCAGTGGTATATACAGCCCCAGTGGTAGTATCCAGCATCCCCAGAGGTATATACAGCCCCAGTGGTAGTATCCAGCAGCCCCAGAGGTATATACAGCCCCAGTGGTAGTATACAGTAGCCCCAGAGGTATATACAGCCCCAGTGGTAGTATCCAGCAGCCCAGAGGTATATACAGCCCCAGTGGTAGTATCCAGCAGCCCCAGAGGTATATACAGCCCCAGTGGTAGTATACAGTAGCCCCAGAGGTATATACAGCCCCAGTGGTAGTATACAGTAGCCCCAGAGGTATATACAGCCCCAGTGGTAGTATCCAGCAGCCCCAGAGGTATATACAGCCCCAGTGGTAGTATACAGTATCCCCAGAGGTATATACAGCCCCAGTGGTAGTATGCAGTAGCCCCAGAGGTATATACAGCCCCAGTGGTAGTATACAGTAGCCCCAGAGGTATATACAGCCCCAATGGTAGTATCCAGCAGCCCCAGAGGCATATACAGCCCCAGTGGTAGTATCCAGCAGCCCCAGAGGTATATACAGCCCCAGTGGTAGTATCCAGCAGCCCCAGAGGTATATACAGCCCCAGTGGTAGTATCCAGCAGCCCCAGAGGTATATACAGCCCCAGTGGTAGTATACAGTAGCCCCAGTGGTATATACAGCCCCAGTAGTAGTATACAGTAGCCCCAGAGGTATATACAGCCCCAGTGGTAGTATAAAGTAGCCCAAGAGGTATATACAGCCCCAGTGGGTAGAATACAGCCGCCCGACCGCCTCCCCCATCAGTATACAGGCCCCCCCATCAGGATCCAGGGCCCCCCTTCCTTGCTCCGCAAAACCTGCAAAGGAAAATCCTTATACTTATCACTCTCCAGTCGCCGCCGTCCCGCCGCTTCCATCACGATCCCCGTCTTCTTCCAGCGTCTTCCGACTTCCTGTGGTCGCGGGCAATGACGTCATTGAGGTAAAAATTATGGAATCGCCCTGTAAATTTTCAATCCCAAAACTAAGGGCCACTTTACACACACCAACTTATCTGTCCAACTTCTGAACAACTTACTGGTTGCAGTGAAGTCATGGACACATTGTTCCATTTGTACACAGCCACAAAATGGAGCAATGTGTCCATGATTTCACTGCAACCAGTAAGTTGTTCAGAAGTTGGACAGATAAGTTGGTGTGTGTAAAGTGGCCATAATACCTGCATGAAATAAGATCTGCTCATTAGTCTGCATCTAAAAAGGAGTGATCACACCTTTGAGAGCTGTTGCACCAAGTGGACTGACATGAATCATGGCTCCAACACGAGAGATGTCAATTGAAACAAATGAGAGGATTATCAAACTCTTAAAAGATAAATCAAAACGCAATGTTGCAAAAGATGTTGGCTGTTTCTAAAATCTGGACCAAATACAAACAACATGGGAAGGATGTTAAAGGGAAACATACTGGTAAACCAAGGAAGACATCAGAGCGTCAAGACTGGAAACTTAAGGGTATGTGCATACAGGTAATGTTTTGCAAACGTAAAAAGGTAGCCGTGCACCACTCAGCAAACCACGAAGACCCACTTACGGCCACATAGATACTGCCTAGAGGCTGCTGGTTTTACTGGGGTGCGTCTCAGTAGAAAAAAGCCCAACAATTAATTCAAAAGAAGTGATGCAGAACGGGGTTAAATAGGTGCACGGAGGTGGTGCTTGATTGCCGGACTACAGTTTGCCATTTCGTTCAGATTGATCATCATCAAGGACCCGTGGAAATTCAATCTGAATGAAATGGCAAGCTGTAGTCCGGTTTTCAAGCACCCCCCTCCCTGCACCCATGAAACCCTGTTCTGCATCAATAAAACGAGCACAGAAGAACCGGTGAGTGCTGTTTCACTTCTTTTGAATTAACAGGTAAGGTTTTTCTACTTACTGCTGCGTTTGCGGTCAGGTTTTGCCTTGGTTTTTGTGTATGTATGCTAATCTAAGGCTTTCACATTGCAGTTTTTTCCTTGATCAGGTTTGATCAGGTTTTGTGTGCCAAAACCAGGAGAGGAACTTGCAGAGAAAAAGTATAATTGAAAGATTGACACCTGTTCTGAATTTTGGAGACACTTCTAGTTTAGACTCACAAATCTGATCGAACCTGATCAGGAAAAAAACTGCAGTGTGAAACCAGCCTAATCCTGCATTTTTGGTTTCCAGCAAAATGTGAACAGGGAAAAGCTTCCACACACATTGTTTTTTGTTCTCTACAGAGAGTGCAGAAAATAATTGACATGTTCATTCTTTCTAAAACGCAGAAAAACCTGGGGTGTTTCCACTTTCTGCACCAAACAAAAAACAATGTGCGTGCACAGCTAATACTAGAATCACATAGGTTTTGCTGGAAAACAAAAATGCAGCAAAACCTGTGGTGTTTACAATTTCTGCAGAGAACAAAAACCAATGTGTGTGTACATCTCATCCCTGATCACATAGGTTTTGCTGGAAACCAAAAATGCAGGATTAGATCAGCATACATTTACATAAAGCCAAGGCAAAACCCGACCTCAAAAATGCAGCAATACGCAGTAAAACCTTACCTGTGTGCACATACCCTTACCATTAGACATGAAAAAAAGCCCATCAATTCTTCCCTCTAAAGGCTGGCCGGGAAGGAGAAATTTAGCTAAAGGTGGCTTTACACGCTTCAATCGCGATCCGATATCGCAGTTCAATGGCGCGGGAGCGCGCATTTAGTGCACGTTTCTCCCGCATCGCATTGAATGTTTAGACGCTGCGATATCGGAATACAACGTCCGTGCGATGTCTCCGCCTCCCAACCCAGGATCGCATAGTTAACATGGGAGTGAATGGGTGACGTATCAAATCGCATCGTAATTGGGCGTTTACACAGCACGATCCGGCTTCAATCGCTATGCAATATCGGGGCATTGAATAGCACGCTCATTCAATCCCCGATATCGCATTGACATCGTTCCTGCATCGTATTGGACGTTCACATCATACAACGCAGGAACGATTTCGCCTCCGACGATTGAACCACGTGACTTTTTGATTGAAATCGTAATACGATATCGCGACGTGTAAACCCGCCATGACACACTGACATATAGTCTTCAGTAGTTCTGTGTTGTTTTATTGCACCTCCTTCCTTAGCAAAGTCCTCTACCCTGACAGCAATGTTCCTCTCATTGTGAAACTGGCTGGAGATATAAGGTTCTTATAATATGACATCTCAGTCAACAATTTTCATGTGCCATAGCTTAGGCAAGGTCCTGCACAACCGCAGATAAAGTCATTCAGTCATATTACTACCAAGCTGCCATCTGTTCACTGTGCCTTTAAATGAGGTCATTTAGGTTGTTGTAGCAAGTATGGACTGTTAAAATGTACTCACCTATTGCTAGATGTTAACATGACCTACTTTAAATGGCATTGGGGCACTCAGGCTGACTCATCTTTGTGCTAATTTGGTACCAGCTATTTAAAACCTCTCATAGCTGCTCCGCACTCCTTCCATGCTGGTATACAGATTGTAAATGTAATGTGTTTTACCTTCCCCATAATGCACATATTCAGTTCCAGAACTGTATGGAGAGGTTCACACTTTTGCCCAGTGCTTACATTTCCATCTACACGCACAAAGTAAAGTTGTGGCAAAAAAAAAAAAAGTAACGAGTTGTTTTGTAAAGCTTTCTCTTGGTGTTGCTGCTGTGTAGCAGCCATTATTGTTTAAATGGTTTGCCTGTGGGGTGATGTGACCTGGAGCCGTGTAGGCTTTGCTTTGCAACATGGGTGCAGTGGGTCATCTGGATCACTCCCCTTGCGGATATGGTATTACTCCAGGGCTGGTTACCACAACATTAGAGGGGAACTCTGGGGAAATAAAAGTATCTGCTCCCTAGCCCTCCTGTATGGGCCACAGGGCTGGCTCCAGGTTTACGTGGGCCCCTAGAAAGAGTCTCAGTGGGCCCATTTAACACATACTGGATACATACAGTTGTGGCCAAAAGTATTGACACCCCTGCAATTCTGTCAGATAATACTCAGTTTCTTCCTGAAAATGATTACAATCACAAATTCTTTGGTATTATTATCTTCATTTAATTTGTCTTCAATGAAAAAACACAAAGGAGAATGAAGCAAAAAGCAAAGCATTGATCGTTTCACACAAAACTCCAAAAATGGGCCAGACAAAAGTATTGGCACCCTCAGCCTAATACTTGGTTGCACAACCTTTGCCAAAATATCTGTGATCAACCGCTTCCGGTAACCATCAATGAGTTTCTTACAATGCTCTGCTGGAATTTTAGGCCATTGTTCTTTGGCAAACTGCTCCAGGTCCCTGATATTTGAACGGTGCCTTCTCCTAACTGCCATTTTTAGATCTCTCCACAGGTGTTCTATGGGATTCAGGTCTGGACTCATTGCTGGCCACCTTAGGGCCCTTTCACATCAGTGTTTTTTGAAATTTGCGGCAGATGCGGTGAAAAAAACGCATCTGCCGCAATTACCGCATACCGGATGCACTTGCGGCGCGGTTGCGGTAAACGCCATGCAAAGTATAGGCGTACTTGCGGCAGGTGCGGCAAGTGCGGTTTTGCACTTGCGGCAGGTGCGGCAGCGAAAAAAACCGCGGTCAGCCGCGTTTTTTTTCGCTGCCGCACCTGCCGCAAGTGCAAAACTGCACTTGCCGCACCTGCCGCAAGTACGCCTATACTTTACATGGCGTTTACCGCAACCGCGCCGCAAGTGCATCCGGTATGCGGTAATTGCGGCAGATGCAGTTTTTTCACCGCATCTGCCGCAAATTTCAAAAAACGCTGATGTGAAAGGGCCCTTAGAAATCTCCAGTGCTTTCTCTCAAACCATTTTCTAGTGCTTTTTAAAGTGTGTTTTGGGTCATTATCCGTCCTGCTGGAAGACCCATGACCTCTGAGGGAAACCCAGCTTTCTCACACTGGACCCTACATTATGCTGCAAAGTTTGTTGGCAGTCTTCAGAGTTCATAATGCCATACACACAGTCAAGCAGTCCAGTGCCAGAGGCAGCAAAGCAACCCCAAAACATCAGGGAACCTCCGCCATGTTTGACTGTAGGGACCGTGTTCTTTTCTTTGAATGCCTCTTTTTTTCTCCTGTAAACTCTATGTTGATGCCTTTGCACAAAAAGCTCTACTTTTGTCTCATCTGACCAGGGAACATTCTTCCAAAAGTTTTAGGATTTCTCAGGTAAGTTTTGGCAAACTCCAGCCTGGCTTTTTTATGTCTCGGGATAAGAAGTGGGGCTTTCCTGGGTATCCTACCATACAGTCCCTTTTCAGTCAGACGCCGATGGATGGTACGGGTTGACACTGTTGCACCCTCAGACTGCAGGGCAGCTTGAACTTGTTTGGATGTTAGTCGAGGTTCTTTATCCACCATCCGCACAATCTTGCGTTGAAATCTCTCATCAATTTTTCTTTTCTGTTCACATCTAGGGAGGTTAGCCACAGTGCTATGGGCTTTAAACTTCTTGATGACACTGCGCACGGTAGACACAGGAACATTCAAGTCTTTGGAGATGGACTTGTAGCCTTGAGATTGCTCATGCTTCCTCACAATTTGGTTTCTCAAGTCCTCAGACAGTTCTTTGGTCTTCTTTCTTTTCTCCATGCTCAATGTGGTACACACAAGGACACAGGACAGAGGTTGAGTCAACTTTAATCCATGTCAACTGGCTGCAAGTGTGATTTAGTTATTGTCAACACCAGTTAGGTGCCACAGGTAAGTTACAGGTGATGTTAATTACACAAATTATAGAAGCATCACATGATTTTTCTAATAGTGCCAATACTTTTGTCCACCCCTTTTTTTATGTTTGGTGTGGAATTATATCCAATTTGGCTTTAGGACAATTCTTTGCGCCCAATACAGATTCAGACAGAAAGAGTTTTTTTTACATATGTTCAGCGACTGGTCTTGACTGACGGGGAGAGTAGTAAAGTGATAGCGGGTAACTTTAACACGGTGTTATCAATGGATGAAGATAGATAGAGGGGATCACAAACCAGGACAAGGGTTGGTAACACAGTATTGGAGACGGGTGATAGAGGGGGATTGCTGAGGATAATGGAACACTCAGGTCTACATGATGCCTGGAGATGCTTCATCCACAGGAAAGGGAGTTTTCACATTATTCACATCCCCATAATTCCTGGTCACGACTAGACATGTTTCTATTAGGGGAGACATTGATGGATAGAATGGAAAGGGTAGATATAGAAAATCTGGTAATCTCGGATCACAGTCCAGTATCCCTAGTTGTCAGACATACTTACCCATATGACACAGATTATTTGTGGCGGTTCCCAGCATATCTGAGGCGGGATGAGAATTTTGACAAGGTATTGAGGAGTGGTGGTCAGAATTTTCACTAGATAACGAAGAACACAGATCAAACCCATGCCTTTATTGGGAGACAAGTAAAGCTGTAATGAGAGGCAAGATCATGGCCCATACAAAAATGCACAAACGTAGAGTTCAGGAGTAATTTAAAAGCGGAGTGAGGAGGTAAGAGGCACCTATGTTTGGCTCTTGGCATCCCCCACAGATACCTTCAAGGAGCAGTGGATAACAGCGAGACGGGAGTTTGATGAATGGGCATGGTAAAGAGAGCTTTTCTGGAAGGCCCAATGGGAGGTAGATTTATATAAATTTGGGGATAAATCAGGCAAAATTTTGGCTATTTAGCGAGAGGGAAGTGTCCACTCACTACGATTCCTTTATTGAAAGGGACAGATGGACACTTAGTGTCCAAACCGAAGGGGGTCAGCACAATTTTGTAGAAATACTACTCGGAACTTTACAAAAATAGAATCATTGGAGGAGACGATGGAAAGGAATGGATAATAAAGATAAAACTTCCAGTTATTATGGAAACAGAATTAGAGATGTTAAATAGCCCAGTTTCCGAGAAGGAGGTAACCAGGACCATAGGAAATCTGGGAAGTCATAAAGCCCCTGGCCCAGATGGATTTTTGGGGGAATATTACAAGGCCCTTCGGGAAACTATAGTTCCATGTCTGGTCTCCTTTTTTAATTCCATACTAGATGGGGAGTCCTTTCTGATCAGACCAATATAGCCTATATTAATAACCCCTTAGTGACGAAGAAATTTGTCATTTTTCATTTTCGTTTTTTCGTTCCTCGGCTTCCAAGAGCCATAACTTTTTTATTTTTCTGTCGACACAGACATATGATGGCTTGTTTTTTGCGGGACGAGTTGTACTTTCAGATGCAATAATTTGTTTTACCATATAGTGTACAGGGAAATTGCAAAAAAATTCTAAAGGCAGTGAAATTGCAAAAAAAGTGCAATAAGACGTTTGTTTTTTGGGTTTTGTAGTCGCCATGTTCACTATATGGTAAAACCGACATGACCGTGTGATGCCTCGGGTCAGTACGAGTTTGTAGATACCAAACATGTATACCTTTATTGGTATCTAGGTGGTGGAAAAAAATTCAAAAGCATGAAAAAAAAAACATTGCACTTTTTGCGCCATGTTCTGCGACCCGTAGCGTCCTCATTTTTCGGGACTGGGGCTGGGCGATGGTTATTTTTTGCGTCTCGAGCTGACATTTTTAATGATACCATACTTGGGTGGATGCGCTGTTTTGATCGCCCGTTATTGCATTTTTTAGCATTGTTGCAGTGACCAAAAAAACGTAATTTTGGCGTTTGAACCATTTTTTGCGCTACGCAGTTTACTGATCTCATTATTTGATTATTTATATTGATAGATCGGGCGATTCTGAACGCGGCGATACCAAATATGTGTATTTTTTTTTTAATACTTTGGATGGGAGAAAAGGGGGGTGATTTGAACTTTTATGTTTTTTGTTTTTTTTTCAACTTTGTAAAAATTTTATTTGCTTATTGATTCTTACTTTTACACAGCCCCTGTGAGAGGCATGCAGCTGCACAGACCGATCGCTTCTGTCAGAATCGCGGACCTGTTGTGGTTGGCAGCCCCTGCCAACCACAACCCGAAATGCTCAGTGACAGGCTCCGGGGTCAAGCCAGGACCCCGGCCTGTCACGTCAGCACGGGAGATCTTGCGATACTATCGCAAGATCTCCCCTGGAGCCCGGTAAGCGCGCGCTGCCCGCTCCGGCACCCTTAGATCCCGCTCTCAGAGATTGAGGGCGGGATCTAAGGGGTTAACAGCACCGATCGGATGGCGGGACCGATTGGTGCTGTTACTCCCACATCTCAGCTAGTGAGATCAGCTGAGATGTGGGAGGTTTGAAGTGAGCTCCACGCTGGAGTTCACTTCAAACACCGGGTAACGACAGCCTGACGTCGTTAAGGCTACTACCCATGGAGAAAAAGAACCAACTGACCCTTCTAGCTATAGACCCATTTCCTTGATTAATCAAGACTTAAAAATACTATCGAAGATCATTAGCACAGATCATGCCACGTCTTATTGATAGACAACAATCTGGATTTATTAAGGGTAGATCAGCAGTGGGTAATATTAGAAAAGTCATCCTGATATTAGATGAGATGAGGAAAGATCCAACACGTCACCTGGACCCACCGTCATTGCTATTATTGGATGCCGAAAAGGCTTTTGATAACATGAGTTGGGAATGGCTAGATACAGTATTGGATACCCTGGGATTGCAAGCAGGGCCGCACCGTCCATTGGACATGTGAGCCCTGTCATTCAGGCGGCAGCCGCAGGGGAGCGCTGTGCAGAAGGGGGCGGCGCCTCATGCAACAGCCTCCCCTGTCATGGTGCCGGCCACTCGCCCCGCGCACGCAGGGAAGCGCGACCGCCGGGGAGCGGCACAGAAGGGGCGGCAGCCTGGGGCTTCAGTAGCACCCCCCCCGGTACTCACGGCCGCGGCCCAGGCGCAGTGGCGACCGGTCACAGCAGAAGGGTGGCAGCCCCAAACTTCACTAGCAACCCCCACCCCCACCCCGGAATCAGTGTCGCGGCTCAGGCGGCAGTGGGCTCGTGCACACCTGATTGCAATGATCGTTTCGTAATTTTATCAGAAAATTATAATTCAATCCAAAAGCGAGGGTCTATACGCCTGGCTTTCTCTCCTATGCTTTTATGTTGGAGAAGGGCATGCGACAAGGCTGCCCACTTTTGCCTCTGCTTTTCAATCTGGCCATGGAGCCCCTCTCGCGCTATCTCAGCAGGGGTTCAGTGTTTGAAGGGATTACACTGGGACAAAAAACCATATACTCTGCCCTATTTGCTGATGATGTGATTTTATTTTTAAATTGCCCTGAGAGAGATCTAGGGGAGTTATTACACCAGTTGGAGATATTTGGCTCCTTCTTTGGTTTTAAATTAAACAAGTCAAAATGTGAAATATTACGATTAGGGAATAAACACCCAGGGCCGCAGAGGAGGGGAGATCCGCACCAGTTGATGGGTATTAAAGTAAAGACGGACCACATAAAATATTTAGGGGTGTATTCAGGCAAATCATACAGCTCAAAATATTCTCTTAATTATGGTCCTCTAATTGCAGGGTTGAAAAAGAGCTGGAGGGTTGGAAAAATCTACCCTTATCGCTGTTGGGTCGTTGCCATTTGATAAAAATGATCAGCTTCTCTCGTCTGTTATACCCATTGCAGACACTTCCCCTTTTGCTACGACATGGGATGTCAAGAGGCTGAACAGGGCGATGGCGAAGTTTCTTTGGAACGGCAGGAGGGTGAGGATAAGAAGCATCATACTAATGAGGCCAAAGGATAGAGGGGGTCTTAATCTCCCTGACATTAGAGGATATAACTTGGCTTGCCTCACATGCCATAACTTTGATTGGTTGAAAAAAAACTAACAAGCACTCTAATTACGATGAGGAGGTGAAATTTTGTAGGCCCTGGGACTTGACCAGTTTACTTCACGCTTCATGGACTGACTTCCCTCATTCTGTTAAGAACTCGGTGCTTTATAGGGACACAGCGATGTGCTGGAAGGCGGTGCGCAAAAACTCAGCTTAGCTTGGAAAACTTCCAAATACCTGAATCCCTGGGCTTTCAATGTTAGTTTCAAGTTATAGGAGAGAGAGAATACTTTATTTCAAGAACAGCAAACTAAAGGAATTCACAGATTGGGCGACCTGTTGCACACGTCAGAGAAAAGATGGTTGAGAGGTTCGGAGGTGATTATGAAGTATGGCCTTGCAGATATACAACTGATACAATACAGTCAATTACATTTTCATGCCTACAACAATTGCAAGACATATCCCAAGAATGTATAACCAACCCGTGGGATAAACTGGTGGAAACTGATATTTCCTACATTACGATTTCTTATATATACAATTACATACGTGACGTACTGCCAATAGTCAACCCAAGCAAAGCCTTTTCAGGTTGGGGGAAATTAATAACAGATGATGTCCTAGACAACAAGATACTACAGGGGTGGGATTTAGTCAGAAAACGTATTCACAACGAGAAATGGAGGGACACACAGTTCCGTATTATGCACAGGGCAGTATACAGATTTAACATTCCTCATTTTTGGAAAATTAATAAAAATTATATTTAAAAAAAAGGGTTTTCAAAAATAAAGGGGTTTTGTTGAATAGTTCTGATGCCACCTACGGTGTCTGGTGATGGCACCAGCGCTGCTGCAGACCTCCGGGGATGATGGATGGGTAGCCTGATTGTGTTGCTCCCCGTAGGTGGAGCGGGATCCCCGGGGCAGTGATGTAGGAATACGATTTGGCACAGGGAGGTGGCTCTGCAGGCGGGATGTTCTACAGTCTCTGTGTTGGACAGGATCAGGGCTGTAAGAACTGACACACACACTGGGAGTAGTTTTCCATACCTTTACTGATGTTAAACCGGCACTGTCCAGGTTACACTCCAGGTGGTTGGGAAGCACTTTAGGATCTCCACATCTAGTGAGTTGTAAAGCCTTCTCATCTTTCTCTTTGCTCAATCTGAAGCCCGGACCTGTTTGGAACTTGGCGTGGCCTCCTCTGTGTCTCTTACCCTGTTGACTGCACTGAGAGCCCGCTGCTGGATGCAGCTACTCTCCTGCAGTTCCTGGCTCTTGTGTTGAAGGTGCTGCGGGTGCCCAGGAGACTGTAGTCTCCTCAGTATACTGGTGTTTTCTGCTGGGCTAAACTCTCCCTGGCAGACTCGGATTCCAGTGTCTGGGTTATTTCTTGGGGTGAGCCGGTATGGCTCCTCTGCCCCCGTTGCTCTGTTTCTCACCTTGCCTTCATCCCTCACTCTTGGGTATTCCACTGGCTAAGACTCTTCACAGTACTGCTCCATATTGCATGGACTAATTGACTCTTTGACTTATTCACATTCCTCTCAGGAACTCACTCTGCCTAACTCTGCCCCCAGCACCTGTATTTATAGGGAATCTTGCCTAAGGGCAGCAAGTGGGGCTCCCCTACAGCGCTGGGGTGGAAAGTGTTGTATGTGTGGGGTGTACCAGATGTGGAAATCCCCCATGCACTAGGTGTTCCTGTGGCTACATGTACCGCAGGATGCCACACTGTGCAAGTGATCATATTGAAATGGAAGGAGTATCAGACCACTGTCAAATCTACCAAGACCCGGCTGTCCCTCTAAACTTTCATCTCGAACAAGAAGACTGATCAGAGATGCAGCCAAAAGGCCCATGATCACGCTGGATGAACTGCAAAGATCTACAGCTGAGGGGGGAGTCTGTCCATAGGACAATAATCAGTCGTACACTGCACAAATCTGGCCTTTATGGAAGAGTGGCAAGAAGAAGACATTTCTCAAAGATATCCATAAAAAGTCTTGTTTGAAGTTTGCCACAAGCCACCTGGGAGACACACCAAACATGGAATAAGGTGCTCTGGTCAGATGAAACCAAAAATCAAACTTTTTGGCCACAATGCAAAATCATATGTTTGGTGTAAAAGCAACACAGCTCATCACCCTCAAAACACCATCCCCACTGTCAAACATGATGGTGGCTGCATCATGGTTTGAGCATGCTTTTCTTCAGCAGGGACAGGGAAGATGGTTAAAATTGATGGGAAGATGGACAGAGCCAAATACAGGACCATTCTGGAAGAAAACCTGTTGGAGTCTGCAAAAGACCTGAGACTGGGATGGAAATTTATCTTCCAACAAGACAATGGTCCCAAACATAAAGCAAAATTTACAATGGAATGGTTCAAAAATAAACGTATCCAGGTGTTAGAATGGCCAAGTCAAAGTCCAGACCTGAATCCAATCGAGAATCTGTGGGAAGAGCTGAAAACTGCTGTTCACAAATGCTCTCCATCCAACCTCACTGAGCTCGAGCTGTATTGCAAGGAAGAATGGGCAAGAATTTCAGACTCTCAATGTGCAAAACTGATAGAGACATACCCCAAGCGACTTGCAGCTGTAATCGCAGCAAAAGGTGGCGCTACAAAGTATTAACTCAGGGGGGCCGAATAATATTGCACGCCCCACTTTTCAGTTTTTTATGTGTTTAAAAAAGTTTAAAATATCTAATAAATTTTGTTACACTTCACGATTGTGTCCCACTTGTTGTTGATTTTTTCACAAGAAAAATTATAATCTTTGTGTCTGGAGCCTGAAATGTGGCAAAAGGTTGAAAAGTTCAAGAGGGCTAAATACTTTCACAAGGCACTGTATATATATATATATATACATATATATATATGTATATATATAATCCCCATGAATATAAGCCCCCTCTGTGCCTGTCTCCCCCTGAGTACTGTGTCTCCCCTCTCTGTACCAGTTTCCTCCTGTGCGTTGTGTCTCCCAGCTCTGTGCCTCTCTCTCCCCTGCGTCTGACTCTCACCTGTATGATGTTTCTCCCCGAGTGTGCTGTATCCCCTCTCAGTGCATGTCTCCCCCAGTGTACTGTGTCTCCCCTCTCTGTGTCTGTCTCACGCAATGCGCTGTCTCTCCCCTGCATCTGTCTCTTCCCTGTATGATGTTTCTCCTGCTGTGCGCTGTTTTCCCTCTCTGTGCCTGTCTCCCCCTTGTACACTCTCTCTCTCTCCCTGTCTCTTTCCTTTCTGTGCACTCGCTTGCTCTCTCTCTTTTTCTCTGTTCCTCTTTCCCAGAAACATTAATTTGGTAAAGTCTGGAATAGAAATTAAAACAAAAAGCACACCTTATCCACAGCAAAAAAAAAACACCGTTGGCACAGCTATTTTTCTGCTGCAGTGACAGCAAAGCACACCAAACAGTAGAGCACAGACAGCAGAGACCACTGACAGCAGAACACCGAATGGCAGAGAGCACAGACAGCAGAGCCCACCAGCGGCAGCAGAGTCCTTCAGTCTACACCTGTGCTCAGCACAATGCAGCAGCAAGTGCACAGAGCAGGGCTGGTGGGGTGGGATGCAATGCTCTGCAGCCCCTGCCCATCAAATGCACACTGCAGCAGAATAGCCAAGCACTGGTCACAATAGATGGGCGGCACGTTGGCTTAGTGGTTTGCACTGCAGCTTTGCAGCGCTGAGGTGCTGGGTTCAATTCCCACTAAGGACTACATCTGCAAGGAGTTTGCATGTTCTCCCCGTGTTTGCGTGGGTTTCCTCCAGGCACTCTGATTTCCTCCCACATTTCAAAGACTTACTGATAGGATTGTGAGCCCCAATGAGGACAGTGTTGCAAATGTATGTAAAGAGTTATGGAATTAATAGAGCTATACAAATGAATAAATATTATCATATTATTATTTACAGAGCAGTGGGCACACAATCTGCAGAGCAGTGGGCACTAGACATGATCTGCAGAGCACTGGACATATTCTACAGAGCACTGGACATACTATTCAGAGCACTTCTTTAGTTTTAAAAAAATCCTTAATAAAAAATATTTTGAAAACAGTACTGGACACACAGCAGAGCACTGAACATACTCTGCAGAGCAGTGGACACACTGCAGAGCACTGAACATACTCTGCAGAGCACTGGACACACTGCAGAGCACTGGACACACTCTGCAGAGCACTGGACACACTCTGCAGAGCACTGGACACAATGCAGAGCACTGGACGCACAGCAGACCACTTGCCACTCTGCAGAGCACTGGACACACTCTTCAGAGCACTGGACACACTCTGAAGAGCACTGAGCACACAGCAAAGCACTGGACACACTATGCAGAGCACTGGATAAACAGCAAAGCACTGGGCACACAGCAGACCACTGGACATATTCTGCAGAGCATTGGACATACTACGCATAGCACTGGACACACAGCACTGGACATACTTTACAGAGAACTGGACATACTATGCAGAGCACTGGACACACAGCAGAGTACTGGACACAGCAGAGCACTGGACATACTATGCAAAGCACTGGACACACTCTGCAGAGCACTGGACACACAGCAGAGCACTTGCCACTCTGCAGAGCACTGGACACACTCTGCAGAGCACTGGACACACTCTGCAGAGCACTGAGCTCACAGCAAAGCACTGGACACACTATGCAGAGCACTGGACAAACAGCAAAGCACTGGACACACAGCAGACCACTGGACATATTCTGCAGAGCACTGGACATACTATGCAGGGCACTGGACACAGCACAGCACTGGACATACTATGCAGAGCACTGGACACACAGCACTGGACATACTTTACAGAGAACTGGACATACTATGCAGAGCATTGGACACACTCTGCAGAGCACTGGACATATTCTGTAGAGCACTGGCCACACAACAGAGCACTGGACACACTATACAGAGCACTGGACACAGCAGAGCACTGGACATACTATGCAGGGCACTGGACACACAGCAGAGTACTGGACACAGCAGAGCACTGGACTACTATGCAAAGCACTGGACACACAGCAGAGCACTGGACACACTATGCAGAGTACTGGACACACTGTGCAGAGTGCTGGACACTCTGATGACTGTGGGCCCCTAGATACTATATATTTGCCCCTGACATTTTTTTTAATTATTAATTTAACACACTATGATGACAGAGCTGAAACTGCTCTGTGACGTATTGTCCCATCAGGGCAGGTGTCAGTACCTGGGCAAGTGCCGGAGCCCTGAAGTGCATGGAAAGCCCCACACTGTCTGCCGCAGGACAGCATCCCCTGCTCTGTGCTTGCACTGTGTTCTCTGATGGCTGTGGGCCCCTGGATGCTATATATTTGCCCCTAATAGGGGCCACCTGTGTGCTCTGACCCCTCTCCCTCTTAAACTGTGTGGCAGATGCATATTACAACACCCATCTGCACTGAGCCGTCAGCAGAACTCTATGATCTCCTGCACTTCCTGCAGATCATAGAGTTCTGCTGCCGGCTCAGCGCAGACGGACATTGTGATATGTGTCTGCCACACAGGTTAGGAGGGGGGGGGTTGGAGCACACAGGAAGGCCCCTGTTAGGGGCAAATATATAGCATCCAGGGGCCCACAGCCATCAGAGAACACAGTGCAAGCACAGAGCAGGGGATACTGTCCTGCGGCAGACAGTGTGGGGCCCCCCATGCACTTCAGGGCCCCGGCACTTGCCCGGGTGATGACACCTGCCCTGATGGGACAATACGTCACAGAGCAGTTTCAGCTCTGTCATCATAGTGTGTTAAATTAATAATTAAAAAAAAGTGTGAAGGACTTCGCAGTATTTTACAGTCTAATACAGATAAAGCAGGCAACTATGAGATGTCACCCTCAGCTATCTAATTGTATCTCAGCTAGCAAAAAAAATTTGTAGGACTCTGCCCTATATTTAATTGCCAGGCAAGGTAAAACTAGGCAGCTGAGGGCTGGTATTCTCAGTGGGGTGTTATTCTACTCTAAAGAATAGAAGCCCGCAGCTGCCCCTGAAAATAGTGCATTCATCATAGCGCCATTTCCAGGCACTTTATCTGGCTCTTGCAGCGGCCCTGGTGGCAGTGGTACGCTAGGTAATAAGGGGTTAATGCCAGCTTTATATTGCCAGCTGGCATTAAGCGTAGATTCTTAATCTCGAGACAATACTAGACCCAGCCATTAAGAATCTCAAATATTTACCGTATATACTCGCGTAAAAGCCGAGTTTTGCAGCCCAAAAATTGGGCTGAAAAGTACCCCGTCGGCTTATACGTGAGTATATACGCCGAGTACACAGGCCGCCCGCCACCATCAGTATACAGGCACCCCCCCCATCAGTATCCAGGGCCCCCCTTGCAGCCCAAACCTGTAAAGTAAGATCATTATACTTACACCTGTGGCCGTCCCCGCTGCCGACATCGCGCTCCTCCGGCTTCATCTGTCTTCTTCCGGCTTCCTCCAATGGGCACAGGCAATGACGTCATTGTCTGCTCCAGAGGAGGAAGCCGGAAGAAGTCGGATGAAGCCGGAGGAGCGCAATGTCGGCAGCGGGGACGGCCACAGGTGTAAGTATAATGATCTTACTTTACAGGTTTGGGCTGCAAGGGGGGCCCTGGATACTGATGGGGGGGCACTTGTATACTGATGGTGGCGGGCGGCCTGTATACCTCTGGGGCTGCTGCTATATATACCTCTGGGGCTGCTGCTTTATATACCTCTGAGGCTGCTGCTGTATATACCTCTGGGGCTGCTGCTGTATATACCTCTGGGGCTGCTGCTGTATATACCTCTGAGGCTGCTGCTGTATATACCACTGGGGCTGCTGCTGTATATACCTCTGAGGCTGCTGCTGTATATACCTCTGGGGCTGCATCTGTATATACCATTGGGGCTGCTGCTGTATATACCACTGGGGCTGCTGCTGTAACACTGCTGGGGCCTGTATATACCACTGGGGAGGCCTTTATACCACACTGCTGGGGGCTGTATACCTGTGCTGGGGTCCACCCTCGGCTTATACACGAGTCAATAGGTTTTCCCAGGTTTTGGGGGCAAAAGTAGGGGGGTCGGCTTATACACGAGTATATACCGTACTAAAGAGGGCACAACAGGCATAGATAAAAACATTTTATTAGAAAAAAAAAACAAAGACATTTTTGGAGTCCATCTTTATTAACCCCTCAACCCTCATACCCATCCTCGATCTTCTGTGACATCTTCTCTCTGCTTGACACAAAGCACTCTCAGCGCTGCTTCATTAGAGGCCATGGTGAAGAACAAAGTGTCATATCCCCGTGGCCTTCTGATCTTCATCTACAAGTGCATCTCAATCAATTAGAATATCTTTAAAAAGTTAATTTATTTCAGTAATTCAATACATAAAGAGAAACAGGATGGGATGGAGCGCTATTTGAGTCTTGGAGCACAGATTTTTGTACAACTGTTTGTGGAACCAATATACAGAGATCCTAAGTGTAAAATCCTCCCTCAAGTGTCCCCATTTTGAAAATGTCACCCCCTAGGAATTTATCTACAGGTATAGAAGTAATTTACACTCCATGGGTGTTTTCCAGAAACAAGCAGCAACGCATGTTGCTGAGTGAGAATTGAAAAACTTTTATCCTGTGCTCTACGTGGACTACTTACATCAGGGTATCCATCTAAATCTCCGAATGACATGATTCAGATGACACTCCCAAGGGATTCATTCACTATAATGAGGCAGCATACATGCTTAATCGCCCCTTCCCTCACAAGCTCACACACTGAGCTCACATCATTCCCTGCAAATGTCAGCTGATCTGATCAGCTCGACATGAGCAGCTAACAGATGCAGGCGATTCAGCGATCTCTCTGCCACTGTTAACCCCTTACACTGCACTAGCACTGACAGCGAGATCTAAAGTAGCGGGGATAGCGGGGATAGCGCTATTCCCCACCGGCATCGGAGATCACGGAGCGTCAATGACAGTGCGGGATCAGATTAGGCTCTGCACTGCAGGAGCAATCAGTCACTCTGTTGGAGTGGATCCTGAATCCCATAGTAGACCTATGGTGCCTTTTGAGTTTGGACCTATTAACAAGCCAAAGTTTTTTACCTTTATGTTCTGCCTGCTTGTGAAGTCCCAGGAAAAATCCTCATGTAGATGATTCCATGCAGATTCCTTGAAACTTAGATCTAGCTCATGCCTTTCCACGGTAATGCTGATTGCAATAGTACTAAGGAGGATCTGGCAGGACAAGGCGAGAGAAATTCTGACAGCCTCATTCTGGCTCAAAAGACCGTGGTTTTTATAGATGAGGCTGATGTTGACCACCGGATTCATGGATCCTACCAGGTACTCTGGATCTACTCCACCAAGGTCCAATCTGGCATCCACTAGCAACTAGACTTCATAGAAAACCTCGATATCCAACTCTGATTTCTGTTCTTTTGTTCCTTTCAATCCCTGTTTATTGTTCGTTATTCATTCTTATAAGATGTTAAAATATATGTTTATGCAATTAAAAAAAATGAAACGCTTAGTAAGCCTTTGAAGGTGTTTAGTGTTTTTCTAATTTTCTGAGATGAATTTTGGGTTTTCATTGGCTGTAAGCCATAATCATCAACATTAACAGAAAAAAAAACTTGAAAAAGATTAGTCTGTTTGTATGTTTGACTCTATATAAAACATACGTTTCACTTTATGTATTGAATTACTGAAATAAATTAACTTTTTGATGCTATTCTAATTTATTGAGATGAACTTGTATCTGTCTATCTATTCTAACTTTCCTGCATGCAAGCCCATGTTAAAACAGCATGTTATACGCATGTCATACTTACGACATGAACATGACATACATATGTCAGTTATAGGGAAACCGCCGCATGTCATACGCATGAGATCTTCATGTCATACGGGTGTCAAAATGCATGACACCCGCACAATATTTTGCTACTTTTCTCATAGAGATTCTCGGCGAGAAAAGATGCACAGATGTGAGCGCACAACAAGGCTGATATCTGAACCTTACAAGTGCTAATTGATAATCATTATAAATAGGTAAGGGAGACACTGGAGCTGGCTAGGAGGTGTCAATTCTGAGTTCTTTGACACCTTAAGTTATGCTGCTAAAAGGGACCACTAGGGGGTTCCGCGTTTATTGACCACCCTCTTAATAATAGTGGAAAAAAGGAAACCAAGGTGTTACCAGCAGAGGACGTAATTACTATATGAAAGGCTAAAATTGTAAGTGATCTAGAGCCATATTATCTAGAGAAAAAAACAACTTGTAATATAAGAGTTAATGTCAATGAATATGTGTCCTAGATAACTCACATCGGACTACAGAGGAGGAAGCCATACATAGGGACAGATATATACCCTAAAAAACCTCAGTTAAGGTGAAGTATAACATTGATAAACATTGAAAATTATAGATACATCAATACAATTTACTGACAAAAATCTATGTAAAACCCTACAGGTAAAACTAAACACCCAGAAGAAGTGACTGCCAAAAAAGCAAGCATCACATTGAAGGTTAGAGGTAAGGAAACTGATATACAAGCAGCATAAGGACAAATTAGAGATCCACAATAGACTTTAACAATCCCTCAATATTTCATAGGAACAGAATATCAAGCAATTTCTAGCAGGATCAAGGGATGTAATGTGGAAGAAGTAATGAAAACCACCCCAGAACGAAAAACCGGTTGAGACAAACTGATTTACATATCAGCTTTTAAGAATTTTTATTGACACTTTGTTCTTAATTTCATAGATCTAATAACATTTTTAAGACAACACTGTGAATATCTCGTATATTGAGAGTAGAATAAGTAGGTGAAAGTGAGCGCGGGACCCTATAACTACAAACTTATATCCGCTAATTGATAATCCAAACTCCAACCCCTTCATGAAGAACATAACTAGAATCTCCTCACCCAATTTTCCCCCAACTTGGTCAGGGACGTTTCCTAGGATCTACCATATACCGGTGTATATATATATACCGTATATACTCGTGTATAAGCCGACCCGTGTATAAGCCGACCCCCCTACTTTTGCCCCCAAAAACTAGGAAAACATATTGACTCGCGTATAAGCCGAGGGTGGACTCCAGCACAGGTATACAGCCCCCAGCAGTGTGGTATACAGCAGCCTCCCCAGTGGTATATACAGGCCCCAGCAGTGTTACAGCAGCAGCCCCAGTGGTATATACAGCAGCAGTCCCAGTGGTAGTATACAGCAGCCCCAGAGATATATACAGCAGCCCCAGTGGTAGTATACAGCAGCCACAGTGGTAGTATACACGCAGCCCCAGTAGTATATACAGCCCCAGTGGTAGTATACACGCAGCCCCAGTAGTATATACAGCCCCAGTGGTAGTATACACGCAGCCCCAGTAGTATATACAGCCCCAGTGGTAGTATACAGCCCCAGTGGTAGTATACAGCAGCCCCAGTGGTATATTCAGCCCCAGTGGTAGTATACAGCAGCCCCAGTGGTATATACAGCCCCAGTGGTAGTATACAGCCCCAGTGGTAGTATACAGCAGCCCCAGTGGTATATACAGCCCCAGTGGTAGTATACATACAACCCCAGTAGTAGTATACAGCCCAGTGGTAGTATACAGCAGCCCCAGTGGTATATTCAGCCCCAGTGGTAGTATACAGCAGCCCCAGTGGTAGTATACAGCCCCAGTGGTAGTATACAGCAGCCCCAGTGGTATATACAGCCCCAGTGGTAGTATACAGCAGCCCCAGTGGTATATTCAGCCCCAGTGGTAGTATACAGCAGCCCCAGTGGTAGTATACAGCCCCAGTGGTAGTATACAGCAGCCCCAGTGGTATATTCAGCCCCAGTGGTAGTATACAGCCCCAGTGGTAGTATACAGCAGCCCCAGTGGTATATTCAGCCCCAGTGGTAGTATACAGCCCCAGTGGTAGTATACAGCAGCCCCAGTGGTATATTCAGCCCCAGTAGTAGTATACAGCCCCAGTGGTAGTATATAGCCCCAGTGGTAGTATACATACAGCCCCAGTAGTAGTATACAGCCCCAGTGGTAGTATACAGCCCCAGTGGTAGTATATAGCCCCAGTGGTAGTATACATACAGCCCCAGTGGTAGTATACAGCCCCAGTGGTAGTATATAGCCCCAGTGGTAGTATACATACAGCCTCAGTAGTAGTATACAGCCCCAGTGGTAGTATACAGCCCCAGTGGTAGTATATAGCCCCAGTGGTAGTATACATACAGCCCCAGTGGTAGTATACAGCCCCAGTGGTAGTATATAGCCCCAGTGGTAGTATACATACAGCCCCAGTAGTAGTATACAGCCCCAGTGGTAGTATACAGCCCCAGTGGTAGTATATAGCCCCAGTGGTAGTATACATACAGCCCCAGTAGTGGTAGTATACAGCCCCAGTGGTAGTATATAGCCCCAGTGGTAGTATATAGCCCCAGTGGTAGTATACATACAGCCCCAGTAGTGGTAGTATACAGCCCCAGTGGTAGTATATAGCCCCAGTGGTAGTATACAGCCCCAGTGGTAGTATATAGCCCCAGTGGTAGTATACATACAGCCCCAGTAGTAGTATACAGCCCCAGTGGTAGTATACAGCCCCAGTGGTAGTATATAGCCCCAGTGGTAGTATACATACAGCCCCAGTGGTAGTATACAGCCCCAGTGGTAGTATATAGCCCCAGTGGTAGTATACATACAGCCCCAGTAGTAGTATACAGCCCCAGTGGTAGTATACAGCCCCAGTGGTAGTATATAGCCCCAGTGGTAGTATACATACAGCCCCAGTAGTGGTAGTATACAGCCCCAGTGGTAGTATACAGGGCCCCAGCAGGCCCCCCTCATAATTTGGCGCCCCCACCTCACTTTCTGGGCCCCCCCACATGCAGCACTGCGCTCATACATTACCTGTCTAGCAGCTGTCACCCTCCGGTGGCGGATCGCGGCTCCCGGCTCCGGGCTCCATCTTCCTCGCTGTCTTCCTGCTTTGTGACCGGGGCTCATCGCGATGACGTCATCGCGACGCCGGCCGGTCACCTGACAAGCAGGAAGTCAGCGAGGAAGATGGAGCCCGGAACCGGGAGCCGCGATCCGCCACCGGAGGGTGACAGCTGCTAGACAGGTAATGTATATGCGCAGCGCTGCATGCGGGGGGGCCCAGAAAGTGAGGTGGGGGCGCCAAACTTTGAGGGGGACCGTATTGACTCGCGTATAAGCCGAGGGGGGGACTTTTCAGCCCAATTTTTGGGCTGAAAAACTCGGCTTATACGCGAGTATATACGGTATATATATACACACACTACATACATATACAGTACAATCTGGAAGAAATGTAGTCCATATATGTGTGCTAGTGCATCTCACTGAATTAGAATATCATCAAAATCTATGTAATATTGCCATGTTTCAGGGCGTTTCTGGGAGCCCTGAAACACGTTGACTAATAAATCAATATTGTATTCACCCTTTCATGTCTCGTGGAGTACGGCATGGTCTTTAACCCTTCATCCTCCCTAGTTTAATTTTCTGTAATATTGACCTTTAGGTTTTCACTGGCTGTAAGCCAAAATCCTCAACATTAACAGAAATAAACACTTGAAATAGATCACACTGTTTTTAATGACTTTATATAATACTAGCTGTAGTACCCGGCTACGCCCGGGTTAATAAATAACTGATGTTAGCTATAACAAAATAGAATTTGAATATGTCATATTAATGACCTGTAAGAAAATAGAAGCTGAGCTGTGATTGATTGCTATAGGCCTAATAAATCTCCAGCCAACAGTAAACCCTCCCCCTGGCCGGGCACTATATGTTACCTCACACATACACATAATAGATAGCTCATGTGACTGACATCTGCCTTAATTCCCTATATGGCACATGTGTTGCACATTGGCTGTTTTTATTCAGATGTTTATGTTTGGAAATTAAAGATAGCACACGTATGAGGCGAGTTATGTGAGGTGATTTGTGCACATCTGTGTCTGTCTGTGTGGTGTGTGTGTCCCTGGGGTGTGTGTATGTGTGTGTCCCTGTGGGGTGAGTGCATGTGTTCCTATATGGTGTGTATGTGATTCTGTCCCTGTGGGGGGTCTGTGTGGTGTCTGTCTCTGTTGTGTGTGTCTCTTTGTGGTGTGTTTGTGTGTGTCCCTGTGGAGTGAGTGCATGTGTCCCTATAGGGTGTGTATGTGTGTGTGTCCCTGTGGGGGGGTCTGTGTGGTGTGTGTGTGTATCTGTGTTGTGTGTGTCTCTTTGTGGTGTGTGTGTGTGTGTGTGTCCCTGTGGGGTGAGTGCATGTGTCCCTATAGGGTGTATATGTGTGTGTGTCTGTGGGGGGGTGTCTGTGTGGGGTGTATGTGTCTCTGTGTTGTGTGTGTCCCTTTGTTGTGTGTGTGTCCCTGTGGGGTGAGTGCATGTGTCCCTGTGGGGTGTGTATGTGTGTATGTCCCTGTGGTGTGTGTGTCCCTGTGGGGTGAGTGCATGTGTCCCTATAGGGTGTGTATGTGTGTGTCCCTGTGGGGGGGTCTGTGTGTGGTGTGTATGTCTCTTTGCGATGTGTGTGCGGGTGTCCCTGTGGGGTGAGTGCATGTGTCCCTATAGGGTGGCTATGTGTGTGTGTCCCTGTGGGGGGGGTCTGTGTGGTGTGTGTTTCTGTGTTGTGTGTGTCTCTTTGTGGTGTGTGTTTCCCTGTGGGGTGAGTGCATGTGTCGCTACAGGATGTGTGTGTGTCCCTGTGGGGGTGTGTGTCTCTGTGTTGTGTGTGTCTTTGTGGTGTGTGTGTGTTTGTTCAGGTGCGTGGTGAGTATCCAATGTTGGGGCTGCACCTTTGCGACTATACACTTGCTGTTACTCTCTGTGTGCGTGTGGTGTCCCCGTGCGTGGTGAATATCTCATGTTGGGGCCCCACCTTAGTGACTATATGCTGGTATATGCTGTTAGTCTTTGGCGCTATCATTAAGCCCGTCTCATTCACAACTGTCAACTGGTAACTGTCACTTTTTCCCCATTATGTAGATAGGGGCAAAATTGTTTGGTGAATTGGAATGCGCGGGGTTAAAATTTCACCTCACAACATAGCCTATGACGCTCCCGGGGTCCAGACGTGTGACTGTGCAAAATTTTGTGGCTGTAGCTGACAGCTGTCGATTTTCCTCCAACACTTTTCCATTCACTTTTTCCCCATTATGTAGATAGGGGCAAAATTGTTTGGTGAACTGGAACACGCGGGGTTAAAATTTCACCTCACAACATAGCCTATGACGCTCTCGAGGTTCAGATGTGTGACTGTGCAAACTTTTGTGGCTGTAGTAGATGCCAATCCCGGATATACATACATACATACATACACACACACATTCAGCTTTATATATTAGACTAGGTATCCTGCTCGGTGACTGAGTGAACGAACCCGTAAAGGGACGTTAGGGAGATCAGGGCACAGCTGCAGGTGAGTAGGTCACCTCTTCCCTGATCCCTATGAGCAGGGCCCTCTGTTGTCTTCCATGTTACTGGTAGCACAAAGGCTAAGTGATACATCTCACTCTCAGAATCCCTTCTCCCTCTCGCCAACATAACATCTATACGTGACACAGACACTGCCACTGCCACCACCCTCTACAACACCACATTAACCAAGGCACTCGACCTAGCAGCCCCCCTCACACACCACACTCCACGCACTAATAGGCAACCCTGGCACACCACCCTCACTAAAGACCTGAGACGGGTATCCAGGATCGCCGAGAGGCGATGGAAAAAATCACCTTCCACTGAGCATTTTGCACTGTTCAAACAGTCCCTCATCGCCTTCAAGACTGCACTTGCCACCGCCAAACAAACCTTCTTCTTATCCCTAATAACCTCCTTGTCCCACAATCCCAAACAACTTTTCAAAACCTTCAATTCCTTACTCCGCCCGCCTGCTCCCCCTCCCTCTCCCCTTATCTCTGCAGAAGACTTTGCCTCCTTCTTCAAAGAAAAGATTGACAGAATCAGAGACAGCTTTAATCCACTGTCCCCACAGCCTCCGCTTTCACCTATACTGCACTCTACTTCCATCAACTGCTTCCCCCCTATAACTGAAGACCAGCTCTCCTCCCTCCTGTCAAAATCACACCTCACCACCAGTGCCCACGACCCGCTCCCATCCCACCTCATTCCCAACCTCACCTCCGTTATCATCCCAGCCCTAACTCATCTTTTCAACCTATCACTTACCACTGGCACCTTCCCCTCAGCCTTCAAACACGCCTTGATCACACCCATCCTCAAAAAACCCTCCCTCGATCCCACAACTGTCTCCAACTACCGCCCTATATCTCTCCTCCCTTTCGCCTCTAAACTACTTGAACAGCATGTCCACTCTGAGCTGTCCTCTCACCTCTCCTCCTGCTGCCTCTTTGACCGCCTGCAATCTGGCTTCCGACCCCTCCACTCCACTGAAACAGCCCTGACCAAAGTCACAAATGACCTACTGACTGCCAAAAGCAAGCGCCACTACTCTGTTCTCCTCCTCCTCGACCTGTCAGCCGCCTTCGACACTGTTGACCACTCCCTTCTACTACAGATCCTGGAATCTCTTGGCATCACGGACCTTGCCCTCTCTTGGATCTCCTCATACTTAACAGACCGCACCTTCAGCGTCACCCACTCCCACACATCCTCCTCGCCCTACCCCCTATCTGTCGGGGTCCCCCAGGGCTCGGTTCTTGGACCATTACTGTTCTCAATCTACACTCTCGGTCTAGGGCAACTCATTGAGTCCCATGGCCTCCAATATCACCTCTACGCCGACGACACCCAAATCTACCTGTCTGGTCCTGACATCGCCTCCCTTCTATCCAAAATTCCACACTGCCTGTCCGCCATCTCATCCTTCTTCTCTGCTCGCTTCCTTAAGCTGAACATGGACAAAACCGAGTTCATAGTCTTCCCTTCAAGACGCTCCCCCTCACTACCTGACCTATCCATCGTCGTCAACGACTGCTCTCTCTCTCCAGTCCCCCATGCCAAGTGCCTCGGGGTTATCCTTGACTCTTCCCTCTCCTTCAAGCCCCACATCCAGGCCCTCGCCACCTCCTGCCGACTCCAGCTCAAAAACATCTATAGGATTCGCACTTTCCTTGACCACGACACTGCTAAAACCCTTATTCACGCTCTCATCATCTCCCGCCTCGATTACTGCAACCTCCTGCTCACCGGCCTCCCTAATACCTCCCTTGCACCCCTCCAATCTATCTTGAACTCCGCTGCTCGCCTAATCCATCTGTCTCCCCGCTACTCCACTGTCTCCCCCCTCTGCCAAGCCCTTCATTGGCTCCCTGCTTCCCAGAGATCCCGGTTTAAAACATTAACCATGACATACAAAGCCATTCACAACCAGTCCCCTCCATACATCTCTGACATGGTCTCCCGTTACCTACCCTCACGCAACCTGCGATCCTCCCAAGAGCTTCTCCTCTACTCCCCCCTCATCTCCTCTTCGCACAACCGCATACAGGATTTCTCCCGTGCTTCACCCAGACTCTGGAACTCACTGCCCCAACACATCAGACATTCTCCTACCCTGGGAACTTTCAAAAGAAGCCTGAAGACCCACCTGTTCCGCCAAGCCTACCACCTGCAATAAGACCGGTCCACCACACCGCCTCATGACTGGAATTTCCCCCTCCTACTGTATCCCCACCCGCCCCTCGTAGACTGTGAGCCTTTGTGGATAGGATTTCTCCCCTCTTGTTTCTGTACAACTGAATTGTCAACATTTATTGTTACTTGTATTGTTACTATGTTACTTGTCCTAGTCTGCCCTTTTTAACATGTAAAGCGCCATGGAATATAATGGCGCTATATAAATTAATAATAATAATAATAATAATAATACATCTCCCACCCCAAAAAATAAATCCAGCAAAATCTGCACTGCCAAATCCAAATCACCCTCTTCCTTCTGAGCCCCACAATGTACCTAAACCACATTTAGTGTCCACATATTTGGTATTTCTGTAGTGAGGAAAGCCTACTTAATTTACTGGGTGCACCTCTCCAGAAGCTTAAACTAGGCAGAATTACTGGGCACTATAATGGCAGATTTTCAATTCTCACTCAGCAACATGCATTGCTGCTTATTTCTGGAAAACACCCATGGTGCCCAAATTACTTCTATACCTGTAGATAAATTCCTTGGGGGTGAAATTTTCAAAATGGGGACACTTGAGGGAGAATTTTACACTTAGAATCTCTGTATATTGGTTCCACAAACAGTTGTACAAAAATCTGTGCTCCAAGACTCAAATAGCGCTCCATCCCTTCTCAGTTTCACTTTGTGGTTAAGCCGTATGGTGTATTGCCACGCTCAACAGAAATTGTTATTTCCTGCTAAGCACCTGAAGGCTTGCTAAAGGGGTTTTCCAACAAACAAAATTAATTTAAAAGTTCATTTTAATCAATAGATCTTGGAATAAAAATAATTTCCACAATTGGATGTGTTTAAAAAAAGTTTTCCTGTGCTGAGATAATCTTATAAATGTGCTCCTAGTATGTACAGTTTCATTTTCGTTTCTGACCATGCACAGAGCATTGGTTTGATCCTGGGCAGTGAAGGATGAAATAGAGTATACAGACATTACAGCATGGGATCACAAATAATTCTTTCTTTAAGGTAAAACATTTTTTACAAACAGGCAGAGAAATGTTTTACCTCACAAAAAAGAATCATCTATGATCCCGTGCTGTAATGTCTGTATATTCTCTTTCCATCCTCCCTGCCCAGGAGATGTGGTATGATCAGACTGTGCATGGTCAGAAATAAAAATGAAACTGTATATAGTAGGAGCACATTTATAAGATTATTACAGCACAGGAACTTTTTCTTTAAAACACATCCAATTGTGGAAATTATTATTATTCCAAGATCTATTGATTAAAATGAATTTATTTGTGGGAAAATCCCTTTAATCTTCTTCATTGTGGTTTTGAGTGGCTTGAGTGACTTTTAGGTATTTTCTGTCACATCAGCCCCTCAAAGTCACTTCAAATGTGAAGTGGTCCCTAAAAGAATTGGTTTCGTAAATTTTGTTGGAAAAAAAATTAAATTGAGAATAAACTTTAACCCTTCTAATGTCTTAACACAAAAATGTTTTAAAAATCATGCTGATGTAATGTAAACATATGCTAAATGTAATTTATTAAAGAGGAACATTTTTGTACTGTCCCTGCCTTTCTATATGATGAATCTGAGCTGTCCACTACTGTTCTAGGATCTATAGATCGCTTATAAATCATTAAATTATATCTGATACTCAGCTCTCAACCCTTCCTTTAGGGACCTTGGGTGTTTCAGGATCATCTTACATTCCTGCCCACCTCATACTTATGTATGAATAGGGGGCGTGGTGGGGTATATTCACCTGCCCCATGGTCACACTACAATCCCTGCTGTAATGTCTTTATACTTATTTGTGTCCTCCTCTACCCAGGAGATGTGGTATGATTAGAATATGTCCCTGGGGCGTACCCAGCGAGGGGCAAGGGGGGGGGGGGACAGCTGCCCTTCCCCCCAGAAGCAAAAAAAATATATAAATAATACCGTATATACCCGAGTATAATCCAAACTTTTCAGCACACTTTTTGTGCTGAAAAGTGCCCCCCTCGGCTTATACTCCAGTCGGTGTTTAGTGTCAGTGGGGGAGGCGGTGATCGGGTGCTGCAAGAGGCTGCAGAGAGCGGGAGGTCACGTGGGCCCGCTCATTTGTGTAATGTGATATGCACTGCATCCCCCTGTCCATCACCAACGGGGGAGCGGCGCCTTTTACATTACACTATGCAAACTCGCCCCGCCATCATCACAGTATATGCCCCCATGCTGCTGCACACAATAAAATATTAAAAAATTGATCTCACCCTCCGTCGCTGTCCTGCAGGAAACACGGCATCCTCCGGTCTTCCTGCTTGTCCCCGGGTTCTCTTCATGTGACCGAAGCAGCAGTGATGTCATCGCTGCTGCGCTGATCACATGAAGAAAACCGGAAGACTGGAGGACACCGTGGTGACTGTAGAACTGTGACAGAGGGTGAGATCAATTTTTTTATATTTTATTGTGTGTAGCACCAAGGGGGCATATACTGTGATGATTGGGGGGCGAGAATACCAGTGATGGAGGGGTCTATATACCAGTGATGGGGGTTATAAACCAGTGATGGGGGCTTATATACCAGTGATGGGGCTATATACCTGTTATACAGCCACTATACCAGAACCAGTGATAGAGGCTATATATTAGGATTACCAGGATGGGGGGATATATGCCAGTGATGGGGGCAATATACCAGTGATGGGGCTTATATACCAGTGATGGGCTATATACAGTGATGAGGGGCGCTATATACCAGTGATGGGGGCTATTTTACAACCTCAACGACTATGGGTTGTCCACCCGCCTCCCTAGTTTTGAACCTTGGTATGCCCATGTATCCCTGTACAGTCAAACATGGCCATTACACAGTACATAGCACTTATTTATAAGATCTCAGCACAGCAACATTTTTTTTTCTAACACATCCAATTGTGGAGTAAATTATTATTCCAAGATGTATTAATTAAAACGTACTTTGTTCATGGGAACACTCCTGTAACTCTGAAACGCTGTGGCATTTCGGAGTAAAATGTAGATAATAGAAGCCAGGAACTGAATCGCACGAGAGACTAGTCAGACAGGTGGATTCCCGGTGGCTGTAGCTGAGTGACTGCATGTGTATATACTGAGAGATCTGTCACTCAATGGCAGCAAGTGGGGAGAAGCCCAGGGATCTGCATGTCAGACTAGACATTTGTGTGGCTCGGTCCTCAGCGGCTTTGAAAGAATGTTTTTCTTACACTGCAGTGTTGAGTCATGCATACAGTACCTGGCTGAAGTCCTGCAATGTCTAATTTATTTTGCTCATGGTCATTTTGCTAATAATTTGTGCCACTGAAGTAAGATGTAGTGCCCAAAATCAATGAAAAGCAAGCCTCTTAATGAATGCATCTCTGCCAGACATGTACTCCAGTCAAGGACATTCCTGACATAATGTTCTACTATAAAATTACATAACATTTTATGAATCTGTCAGGCAGGCTTAGCTTCGCCCCTGCTACTCCCTTATTCACATAGTTGGCTGGGAATGACGTGAAAACACCTAACATTGCAATACTTTTGGCCACGTCGAATTTTATGGAAAAATTGCAGATGATATTTTTTTGCATGGTCTCTGCACTCCTATACTATAATGCCCACATGATTGAATGAGGAAGTATCTGTTATTGGGCACACTGAAGCTTGCTGAAAGGGAAGAGGAGAGCTGCTCAATCAGGCGTGACATATTGTCCCGTACGGGAGGGGTGACGGATAAGGGGCAGTTAGTGAATAAGTGATTTATACGAGTTCTAAAGATTATACAAGTGTAACAGGCAGCATTACCGTATAGGACTGCAGGAAACATACACATTTGTTTTTATCTCCCTGGAGTTCTCTTTTAAGGAATGGCCCCATTGTGTTTTGAATGACTGGTTTAAAGCAGATGCCAATCAGTTTCTCCAAGCCCTGCGTCTCTTTTACTGATGAGTTTCTACCACTATGAAAATATGGAGAAACCTGTCAGTCATGGAGCTGGAGACAGGAAAAAGCAGCTTCACACTTTACATTTTTTTCAAATCAGGCAAGATCAGGTTTAAAGGGATCCTGTCACCTCCAAAATGCCTCCTAAGCTATCAAAACATGTCCCTGCAGCATACTATCACTAATCTCACACTTCTTTTGTCTCCTAAAAGCATCCTGTGAAAGTGCATAAAAACATTATAATATCCACTCATTAGTGATTATAATTAGCATTCATATTCATAGTCACCAAGGCGGGCTGTTTTGCAGCTCCAGGGATCCACCCTGTCTCTGTGTGTTCTGCTGTGATGTGCAGGCATTGTCCTCCCCCCTCTCTATCACTCACAGAATGCAAATCATTAGTCCTGCCTTCAGTTTCAGTTTCACTTAAGCACAGAGAGAGGGCTTGATCCTGGAGCTGCAAAAGAACACCCCCTGGTGACTAGAGAATATAGCCCCTGCTAATTATAATCACTAATGAGTCAGTATTAAAACATTTTTCTCCACTTTCACAGGATGCTTTTAGGAGACAAAAGAAGTGTGAGATTAGTGATAGGATGGTACAGGGACATGTTTTGATAGCTTAGGAGGAGTTTTGGAAGTGACAGGATCCCTTTAAAACCTGATCCTTTCAGGATCCAGTATTTTGCCCATTCACTTTAATAATGTCAGGGAGTAACCTGAAGCGATAGGATTCCAGCTGACATCATTAAAGTGAATGGGCAAAAAACAGGGATTTTTGTGTATTTACCATAAAATCCTTTTCTCCAAGCTCATCATTGGGGGACACAGGGCCATGGGTGTATGCTTTTCTGCCACTAGGAGGCAACGCTAAGTATAGAAAAAAGTTAAGTCCTCCTTCCTGCAGTATACCCCCATCCGTGGGTGTAGCTAGTTTTAGTACTAAAGCAGTAGGAGAGCAAGTTAATGTAATAAGGTACAAAAGTTCGTGATACCCTCAAAAAAGTCTTGATTCTAGAATCCAGCGAAACACTTAAAAATCCAACGAAAAAGACAAAGAAATTCTTTCTTAAATGGAGAATGTTTATGGAAAAACACCTCACGGTTTCTGAAATTGAATCCCTTATGACACCATATAAAACTACAGAGTGGTATGCGTTAGAAGATCTGGGGGGCACATTAGGTAAATTAAGATGTGGTGACTGACCTGACAGAATCTGAGACAGGAATATGAATATAGATCTATATTCTGAAAGTAATGGTAGTTAGATAAGGGGAGGGAGGGGGGGGGACGGGTTTATTTTCATACATTGATGTGTTGATACTTTAAATCTTATAAATGAGTCATTAAGACTCAAAATTTATTCAGAATTCTTTGATATTAATGTTTGAATACTATTTTCTTAAGATATTGGTAGGTACTTATGGACAATGAACTCCAAGAAAGATTAACCTCTGGTCATAACAATATACTGTAAAATGGTACATTACGTCAATGGATTATTGTCTGCCTACCTTGTCTATTTATTTCTATGTCAAACATTTCCATATACCTTAATAAAAATGATGGTTCAAAAAAAAAAAAAAAAAAAAAAAAAAAAGCGTAAGCCGAGGTCTGTACAGACTATTGAAGTTTGCGAGGGCAGGTGCTGTGTCCCCCAATGATGAGCTCGTAGAAAAGGATTTTACGGTGAGTACACAAAAATCCCTTTTTTTCCTTCGCATCATTGGGGAACACAGAACCATGGGACGTCCTAAAGCAGTCCCTGGGTGGTGGGAATTAGTTGAGTCATAATTGAGCATCAATCATGCGCCAGCCACTTACAGATATGTGACTGCCGCAGCAAAGTTTTTTCTACCTAGGTTTGCGTCTGTGGAGGCCTGGGTGTGAATGTTGTAGTATTTGGTTAAGGTATGCAGGCTGGACTAGGTTGCAGCCTTGTAAACCTGAGTTGCCTGAGGCCTGGTGTTGGATGGCCTATGAGGCGCCCGCTGATTGACTTGAGTGAGCCTTGATCACTGCTGGGATTGGGTAGGACTCTTGGATTGCTGAGCGGATCCACCTTGCCAATGTGGACTTAGAAGCAGCCATTCTTTTTGTAGGTCCTTTGGGGATGACAAACAGCGTTTATGTTTTACGGAATGAGGCTGTTCGGGAGATGTAGCATCTGAGGGCCTATACTAGGTCCCAGGTATGAAGCTGCTTTTGAAGCGGTGTACCTGAGTTGGTCAAAGGGATGGTAGGACTATGTCCTCATTAAGGTGGAAGTGGGACACCACCTTGGAGGTCCCACATGGCCATGGGTGTCTTGTAGGGGCACAGTATGTGTATTGTTTTGACCTGTTGTGTAGATGCAATCTTGCATTGGAATACAATGCTAAGGGCGTAGATTTGGTCCTTGATGGAGCTGAGTGCTAGGCCGGCTTCAAGAAGCTCCAGGACTGTAGGGATGGAAAAAAGGAGTGGGTTACAGTTGCAGTCTTTGCACCAACGGAAAAATGTTCTGTAAGTGCGGTGATAGATGCACGAGAACGTTGTTTTTGGGCATTAATCATGGTGGTTATGACTTCTGGTGAAAAAACCTGTTTGGGTCAGGAGCAAGGATTAAATAGCCATGCCGTTAAAGACAGGGCCTCCGAGTTCTGGTGGCAAATAGGGCACTGGTTAGAGGGTCTGATCATTTTGGGAGTGTCCAAGGTGCGTCGGTGAGGAGCTGCACGAACTCTACGTACCATGTCCGTCGTGGCTAGTCTGGGACGATGAGTATTACTTGAACCCTTTCTGCTTTGATCTTTCTGATCACTCACGGGATCAGCGGCAGTGGGGGAAGGGTGTATGGGAGTTGGAATTGGCACCAAGGTAGGACCAGCGAGTCCACTGCGAACGCTAGCGTGTCCCGGGACCTGGCTACAAAGGTCGGGATCTTTGAGTTTATTCTTGATGCCATGAGGTCTACATCCAGGGCTTCCCCAGCGCCGACAGGAAGACTTCTGGATGTAGCGAACATTTTTCTGAGGCTAGTCTTGGCGGCTTAGGAAGTCTGTTGCCTAGCTGTCTGCTCTTGGGATGTGGACTGCTGACATGACCGACTGTGTTTTTTTTTTCCGGTCCAGTGTAGGATATGTTCTACTTCGTGTATCGTGTATTTGCTGCGTGTGCCTCTCTGATGATTGATTTATGCTGCCGCTGTTGCGTTGTCTGATTGAATGCGGATGGGGCTAGAATGTGGTGGAAGTGTTGGAGCACTAAGCGGATCGCCTGTAGCTTCAGAATGTTGATTGGGAGGTGTGACTCTTAGGGTATCCAGCGGCCTTGGGCCGTGTATTGACGGCAGATGGACCCCCAGCTGAGTAGGCTGGCGTCAGTGGTTACAACTAGCCACTGGACTGGGAGGAAGGATTTTCCTTGTGTTAGAAAGGGTGGCTAGTTGCAAGGGTTGAAAGCATAGCTGAGCGAAGAGAACTGCTTCCAATTGCCTCTACAATTTTTTTAGGACCTCCATGCCAAAGCGGATGGATTGAGGTGTACGACTGCAAAGAGTGTGAGCTCCTTTGTGGATCGCTTTGTCTTGAGGAAGTATGACTAGCCCCTGTGCGGTGTCTAAGGTCATCCCTAGAAAGTTTATAGTTTGGGCAGGGATGACTTGTCTAGGTTTACGAGTCACCCCAGGCGGGCGAGCGTATTCATTGTTATTTGGACACATTCGAGGTATGGTAGCAGGAAAAAGGTAGAAGGAAAGTTCAGCTCACCCAGTTGAAATAGTAGTACTCCAGTACAAGGAAATGGTGCACGGATACAGTCCTGGTCTCTGGACCGGCAATCACCAATAATAATGTAGAAAAATCCAGCACTCATAAACTTGCAATTATGAGGATTTATTCAAACGTAAACGTCATCCATATAATACATAAAAACAATAGTACAGCGGTCTCAGGGAGCGCCAAAGGAATACTGGACAAATTAGTGGATAAGAACCGACCTTTATTCTTCCTCCAATACCACTGCCACAACGCGTTTCGACGGTCTAAGCCGTCTTCATCAGGTGGGGGACCCCACCTGATGAAGACGGCTTAGACCGTCGAAACGCGTTGTGGCAGTGGTATTGGAGGAAGAATAAAGGTCGGTTCTTATCCACTAATTTGTCCAGTATTCCTTTGGCGCTCCTGAGACCGCTGTACTATTGTTTTTATGTGAGTTCTCTCTACGGAGCCAAAGCGGCAGGAGCAGCCTGGCATATCTGGAGTGTTGAGGACCTGTGGTTACCTAATTACGGGGATAAACATACTGAGGACCTGCGGTGACGCGGTATCCGGTCCGGTAGGATTACGTGAAATTCGCGGAGCACGGAGTTGGGAACGCAAACACCGGCAGGACGGCAGCACTAACAGAAAGAGGCTACCCGGAGCCCCATCACCCACACGTTTAATCTTGGTTGTGTAGAAGCACACCAGGGGCGGACTGGGCCGGGTTCCTGGGGGGCAACTGCCCTCCGGGCCGCCGGTGTGGTGACAGTTTAGGGCCGCCCGGTACTGCTGGCAGCCGCCCGGAATAGCGAAAGGATCTGACTGAGTGGCCGGCTGTCAGCGCGGTGTGGCCGCAGTGGGACCGCCCGAGCTTCAAATCGCAGCAAGGGCTGCGTCGTCCTGGTAACGGCGGGACGCCGGGCGCGATTAAAGCACTAACTGAGTCAGTGCTAGCGGGTGGCCGTTTGGCGGCTCAGCCGCAACCGCCGCACTCACCTCTGAGCTGAGCTCTCAGCAGGCTGCGCCATCGCGGGGCCGGTCCGGGCTTCCGGCAGCAGCGGGTGTTGTCATGGCACCCGGCTGGCCTGCGGGATTGGATGAGAGGGCGCCTGTGCCACTGCGTCAGCCAGGCCAGCCCAGCCCAGCAAAGACAGGGAGGAGGGAGGATTCAGAGCAGTGGGTATGTGTAGCCTGCGTGCTACATCAGCACGCAGGCAGTGAAGAACCTTATGTGAACCCACCCAGTCCCTCCAGAGCGGAGCGCAGACAGTGATGGCTGCCATACTATTCCAAATTTGATTGTGCAGCCCTGGCTGCACATATCATGATGAGCTGCAGCAGCTGGTGGTGGTGGGTAGTGTGTGTGTGTGTGTGTGTGTGTGTGTCTTTCTGTCTATGGGTCTGTGTATGGCTGGGGCTGTGTCTGTGTGGCTGACTGTCTGTATGTGGCTGGGGTTTTGTGGCTGGTTGTATGTGGCTGGGGTTTTGTGGCTGGTTGTATGTGGCTGGGGCTTTGTGTGGCTGGTTGTGTGTGGCTGGGGCTTTGTGGCTGTCTGTATGTGGCTGGCTGTGTGTGGCTGGGGCTTTGTGGCTGGTTGTGTGTGGCTGGGGCTGCGTGGCTGTGGCTGACTATGTGTCTGTGTTGCTGGGGCTGTCTGTGGCTGACTGTGTCTGTGTGGCTGAGGCTGCGTGGCTGGCTGTGTGTGGCAAAATGTGTCTGTGTGGCTGACTGTGTCTATGTGTGGCTAGGGCTGCGTGGCTGTCTGTGTGTCTGACTGTGTCTTTATGTGGCTGTGGCTGGCTGTGTGTGCCTAACTATGTCTGTGTCTGGCTGGGGCTGCGTGGTTGTGGCTGGCTGGGGTTGGCTGTGGCTGCATGGCTGTGGCTGAGGCTGCGTTTGGCTGTGTGTGTGGCTGACTGTGAGTGTGTGGCTGGGGCTGCTTGGCTGTGTGTGGCTGACTGTGTGTGTGGCTGGCTGTGTGGTTGGCTGTATGTGTGTGTGTGGCTGGCTATGGCTGTCTATATTGCTCGCTGTGTGTGTGGCTAGCTGTGTCTGTGTGTGTGGGTAGCTGCGCCTGTGTGTGGCTGGCTTTGGCTGTGTGTGTGGCTGTCTATGTGGCTGGCTGTATGTGTGGCTGGCTGGCTTTGGCTGTGTTTGGCTGGCTGTGTCTGTGTGTGCTTGTGTGTGGCTGGCTATGGCTCTGTGTGTGGCTGTCTATGTGGCTGTGTCTCTCTGTGTGGCTCTCTGCGTCTGTGTAGCTGTCTATGTGGCTGGCTGTCTATGTGGCTAACTGTTTTTGTGTGGTTGTGGCTCTGTGTGTGGCTGTGGCGGGCTGTCTGTGTAGCTGGCCACTGGGACATCCAAATGCTGTGCGAGTGTCCGACAGTTTTCTTGGATCACATCCATGTGCAATCTGTTTTGTTTCTCAGAAGCTATTAGTGTAGAATCATTTACAGGAGCATTTTACAGTTGTCTCAGCTGAAGAATGAGAATGTATCAGTGAAAAAAAGTGATGCCTCTCGGACGGTCGCTGTGCTGTCCGTGTGCGGTCGATGATTTTGTCAGACCCATAGACTTGCATTGGCGAGTCTCGCACATGAATCGCAGACTGTCGCAGCATGTTGTGACTTTTTTCCTATCCAGAATCTGGATGAGAAAAAAGCGTCCGACACTCGTCAATGTGTTTCAGACGTTGATTAACTGACTGCACTGCGATAAAATCACACATTGCACTCATCCGAGCTTTACGCCAGTGTGTCCGTGCCCTAATAATAAAATCCATATAGTAATCCTACAATGTCTGCTGGACATGGTATGGGAGGGTGTATGGCTCAGTTAGTACACACCATACTTCTTGTTATTAACCAGTTAATGCTCTCTTGTCCACCACACTGCAGTGTCAAAAGAGGAAGACAGCGAGACAGGCAGCGACAGCGCATCAGAGAGCCCCTGACCTCGAAATAGAAGATCCTCAGATCCCGGTATCGTGACGACATATGAAGAAATATTTTTTTACATTTACATTACACTATGAACTCCACATTACTTTACATACATCATCAACACTGTCCCCATTGGGGCTCACAATGTAAACATCCTACCAGTATGTCTCATATTGTATATCGCCTTTCTTTGATATCACCTTCACAAATATTGCATTTATTGAACTTGTCAGGTTTTGGATGTTTTCTGATTGCATTTGTTTGCAGGATGTCAAAATTGACTCCCAGAGCTGCTGGTTTGACGGTTAATGTCTTGCAGCATCTTACATTTTTTTTGCTTAAAGGTACTTCCAAGTTTCTCAATAGGGCTGAGATCAGGGGAGACTGGTAGCCACACCATGGTTTTCTCTACTTTTATGTCCATAGCAGCCAATTACTCAGGGCTATGCTCTGTACCAAGAGATAGTGCATTGTCATGCATGGGGATGATTTTGTACGAAGAAAAAAAGTGGTCAGTCTAAAAGTATATATACTTTGCCGTGGTCCTTTTCACGCCTTCATGGACCCTATGGGGCAAACTAGCTCTCTCCACATGATTACGACCCAAAACATGACTGCCACCTCCTTGCTGATGTGACATGGTGGCGGTCAACTAGCAACCATCTACTCCAACCATAATGGGAACCTCTAGGCTCCCTTTAGCTACTCCTCTGTCTGCAGGGGGGCGTGGTGCGATGAGGGGGGCGCACCGCTGACAGTGCCCAGAGCGCAGGAACTCCAAATACGGGCCTGGCTGGAGAGGGACTGAGATGGGCCGCCGAGAATTTCTGAATTTCCGACAGCACTCTGGTAACCACGACTAAGACAGTTCTCTGTCGAAACGCGTCGGTGTTAGCACATACTGCCTGTATTAGATGGATGACGTTTACGTTTGAATAAATCCTCATAATTGCAAGTTTATGAGTGCTGGATTTTTCTACATTAACATTCGAGGTATGTTTGGAAGGATGGCCTTTGATTAGCAGGTCGTCTAGATAAGGGAGGACTACCACTGCCCGCGAGTGGAGGATGGTCATGACTGCCGCCATGACTTTTGTGAATACTCTGGGTGCAGTTGCGAGGCTGAAGGGCAGTGTGACGAAATGGAAGTTGTGTTTTTGGACTACGATCCGCAGATATTTTTTTTTTTGGGAGGAAAAATGGGGATGTGGAGATATGTCAATGGTTGCTAAAAACCCCCTTTTTTCCATTCACGCGATTACTGAGAGTAGAGATTGTATCGTAAATTGTCGGACCTTTAGGAATTTGTTGAGATCTAGGATGGCATGTATTGTACCGTTTTTTTTTTGGAATGACGAACAGGTTTGAGTAGAAACCCTTGAGCTATTTGGTCTCTGGTACTGGTGCTATGACACCGGTTTTAAGTAGTGAGTTGATGGCCTTGAAAAACAGGTGTCGTTTGTTTTGGTTTTGAATGAGAGCAGGGTATTTCAGTCCCTGCGGATAGGCCACCCTGTGGCTGTGTTAGCGGTTGAGGAGGGCCATCCTGATGTCTTGTGAGGGATGTGCGGTATTGATTGTGGCTATGGGTGGCAACAGGACTGCTTGAGCTTTTGTTGGGGAAGAAATTTGCTTTTTCGCCCCGTGGCTTCGGAGATGAGTTGGTCAAGCTTTTCATCGAATAGGCGACCATCTTGGTAGCGTAGGTTTATGAGGGATCTTTTAGCTGCGAAGTCCGCGTGCCAGCCTCTGATGCGTCTTGTGAGGGGTCGGTGTCTTGTAATAATGCGTGTGGAGAATGTAATTCAGGACACTGTTGGTTTTGCGATCCCAAGCCATAGCACAGGAGGGTGAGGGGCTGCCACTGAGGCTTTAAAGACAGAGCGTGCCAGGTTGTTTAATTGGCGATTGTTGGGGTCTTTGATAGACGAGCTGTCTGAGAGCGTAAGTGGGGTTTTGTTAGCTAGGTGCGACGCTGGAGTGTCGACGGCTGGCGACTTGGCCCATTCTATATGATATGATGAGGTATTTGGCTTCGATAAGTCTGCAACCTGCGAAGTGCTTGTCTGGGCAGTCCTCAAGACGTTGGGTTATGTTCTTAAAATCATCGTGAGTAGAGAAGACTCGACGAGAGCATTTTGCCTTTGTAATGGACAGTGTGTGCTCTGGGGCAGTGGCCAAGTTGTCATTCACCCTTAGTGTTTTGTTAACGGCCTCGATGAGGCTGTCAACCATTGCCTGGGTGTTTGTCGTCTGACTGTTCCCCTTCGGAGGGTGACTCAGGCTTGTAGTGGCTTGACGGGGAGAAAGATGTGTCACTTATGAGTGACTTGTGGGGGACCCTCACTGGGACGAACTTGTATGCGTCCGTTTTCTGGTTGGCAGGGGGGCTGTAATCTGGGAGCGTTCTCTGTCGGAGTGGGATCGGTGACGTTTGTTGTCACTGGCTGTACGTGCACTGGAAAGTTGTATTAGTATGTGGATTGTTGACTATGTAAATGGCCTCAGCCACCATTGTTTAATGTCATGAATTACAGACTAAACGTATCCTGATAGGTACTATGTCAATAAGTATGTGGCTCTCCCTTGACAGAACTTAATCCTACTAACATTCCATTGCTATGTCAATCAGTATGTGGCTCTTCCTTGCCTGCAATACAAAACTGGAGGTAGTCTTATAAACAGCTTGAGATCCGGCCTATGAGAAGACAGTTTTATTCCACCATTCGTGAAGTCCCCAATATCCTGCAATGAGGGCTGAGGGTAAATAAGGAGGTCTGTTCATTTTGACCAGCAGATTGGATACAGACAGCTAATCTAGGATCTTCGGGTCTGATTGGCAAGCCATAACCCCAGGCCTAGGCATTTTGGTGCCGACCAATGGGATCATAACATGGATTATAAAACCACAAGGACTTCAGCATCAAATGATCGGATTTGGCTAGGAATAACAAGACTGAATAAGGACGCAACCTAGGTTGGGATGATCCAGTCACCTGGCTACAAACTTTGCTGTGCTATACAGTCATATGAAAAAGTTTGGGCACCCCTCTTAATCTTACTGTTTTTTTTTTGTTTAAAATTGTTTTTTTGCAACAGCTATTTCAGTGTGATATATGTGTCGGGGAAAATTTTACTGTTCCACTCCCTCGCCAGTCATCCCAGATTAGACTATGAACACGCGGTACCAGATAAGAGTAAATCAGACCGAGAGAGTCCGGTTCAAGCTTATAACGTGTCCAGGTTTAATAATGACAACGTACACGGCAACAACTACTGAACCTAATATCCGGGTACAGGGCATTTTATAGTCTAAAAGATAAGCATGTAAATGTCCATGGCAGGGTGGGAGTTAGGTGGGATTAAGCTAATGTCTATGTTTGTTAATAATAATAGTTCTTTGTATTCTGAGAGTCCGTTCTTCATCACGTCATGGTATCATCCCTTGGCTGCTGGGATACAGGTTATCTTGGATTTCCCATAGCACGGCCTGTTGCAAGCACGGTGAGGACCAATCAGCTTGTCCATTTTCAAGGCAGTTCTGTGCAGCCATATCTTCTTTCCAGCATACACATCTAAGGAGACACTTTGTTTACAAAACAGCTCCTTGTTCACAGATTCATAGTGGGAAAAAAAGAGAGAAAGAAATAGATGGAGGAGGGGGAGAGACAAAGAGAGAAGAGAAAAAGAAGAGAAAGAGAGAAGGAGAGATAGATAGATAGAGAGGGAAAAAGGGAAAAGAGGGAGAGAGAGTGACATGAAGGAAAGAGAGAGAGAGATGAAGAGAAAAGAGGGGAAGAGAGAGAGAGAGAAAGAGATGGAGGAGGGGGAGGGGTGACTCAAAGATAAAGAGAAGATGTTGGATACGTACCTGAATACAGAAAAAACTTATTGTTTCATTTAATACTATATAAGTATAAAAACTAAGATTAATAGATAAGATATAATCCATCCTTCACATATGTAATAACTGATGGACACAGTAATATTTCAGGATTGAAATGAGGTTTATTGTACGAACCAAAAATGTGAAATAAGCATTATTTCAAAAATTGACAGGTGCAAAAGTATGGACACCTCAACAGAAAAGTGACATTAATATTTAGTAGATCCACCTTTTGAAAAAATAACAGCCTCTAGTCGCTTCCTGTAGCTGTTAATGAGTTCCTGGATCCTGGATGAAGGTATTTTTGATTATTCCTCTTTACAAAATAATTCCAGTTCAGTTAAGTTTGATGGTTGCCGAGCATGGACAGCCCACTTCAAAACATCCCACAGAAGTTCAATGATATTCAGGTCTGGGGACTGGGATGGCCATTCCAGAACATTGTAATTGTTCCTGTGCATGAATGCCTGAGTAGATTTGGAGCGGTGTTTTGGATCATTGTTTTGCTGAAAGATCCATCCCCGACATAACTTCAACTTTGACAGATTCTTGAACATTATTCTCAAGAATCTGCTGATACTGAGTGGGATCAATGCGACCCTCAACTTTAACAAGATTCCCGGTGCTGTCATTGGCCACACAGCCCCAAAGCATGATGGACCCTGCCCAAAATTTTACAGTGGGTAGCAAGTGTTTTTCTTGGAATGCTGTGTTTTTGTGGCGCCATGCATAATGCCTTGTTGTATGACCAAACAACTCAATCTTTGTTTCATCAGTCCACAGGACCTTCTTCCAAAATGAAACTGGCTTGTCCAAATGTGCTTTTGCATACCTCAGGCGACTCTGTTTGTGGCGTGCATGCAGAAACGGCTTCTTTCGCATCACTCTCCCATACAGCTTCTCCTTGTGCAGCGTGCGCTGTATTGTTGACCAATGCACAGTGACACCATCTGCAGCAAGATGATGCTGCAGGTCTTTGGAGGTGGTCTGTGGATTGTTTTTGACTGTTCTCACCATTCTTCTTCTCTGCCTTTCTGATATTTGTGTTGGCCTGCCACTTCTGGCCTTTACAAGAACTGTCCCTGTGGTCTTCCATTTCCTTACTATGTTCCTCACAGTGGAAACTGACAGGTTAAATCTCTGAGACAACTTTTTGTATCCTTCCCCTGAACAACTATGTTAAACAATCTTTTTTTTTCAGATCATTTGAGAGCTGTTTTGACGAGCCCATGATGCCATTCCTCAGAGAAGATGCAACTAGGAGAACAACTTGCAAGTGGACACCTGAAATGGCTTTTCTCATGATTGGATACACCGGACTATGAAGTACAAAGCTCAATGAGGTTACCAAACCAATTTAGTGCTTCAGTAAGTCACTAAAAAGTAGTTAGGAGTATTCAAATCATGAAAATCAGAAGGGTGCCCATACTTTGGCACCTGTCATATTTTGAAATAATGCATGTTTCACATTTTCGGTTAGTACAATAAACCTCATTTCAAACCTGAAATATTACTGTGTCCATCAGTTATTACATATATCACACTGAAATAGCTGTTGTAAAAAAACTATTTTAAACAAAATAAAAAGAGTAAGATTAAGAGGGGTGCCCAAACTTTTTCATATGACTGTATTCTAATCCCTGGTGAGCCAGCGGAAGGGTGAGACTCTATTGCCTGTTACATTTTGTGTTTTGCTGGTTATGTTGTATATGCTGTTAACTGTTTGGGGATCCAATAAAGCCTTAATATTGTGATTCCCTCATCCTGTGTTGTCTGAGGAGTGTTCCGCCCACGGATAAAGAGCTCGGGCGTTCAGTTTGGGGATGAGCTCTGGTCAACGTTATCTTTCTAAAGGCGGCTGGGCCAGCGGACGAGAGCACCCACTGACCACTGTGTCTCCACAGGGTCCGTCATACTTCCACAGGGGAGAGCTGGTATTCTTGTAGGAGCTTCAGCTCCATGCCAGGAAGTGCGCCGCCGGTAAGTTCAGGGCGCTCGTCCAGGGCATGGGGCTGCAGCGGCTGGAGGGGGGAATGGTGCCCCATGTGTACAGGCTGCTGCTGCTGGACCAGATCCCTTGGGGTTGGATTGGTGCGGTGACTGGGCACGCTGATGGCCTCAATCACCTGCTCCTTTGTTGGAGGAGGTGAGAGGTGCTGCACTTGTGCCCCCTTGCATTCCCCTGTCCTGCAGGGGAATGCTATAGATATGCATGGTTGCTGCCTGCATGGTCTGGGGTAAGGAGAGCGGAGCACCTTTATGGGGATCCATCGCCCATTCAAGGGTGGTGTGCGCTGCTTTGGGGTCACCCATGTTCTATGTAGAGAGGCACATTTGGGGTATAGTAAAAAGTAAAAATAAGAATTAAATAGTAAAAATAAAAAGTAACAAAAACAGTAGATGTGGTCTGAGCTACAGACCGCATGTGCCTCCTTGCGACACAAAGAAAAAACTAACTAGCTACGCCCACGGATGGGTGTATACTGCAGGAAGGAGGACTTTTTTCTATACTTAGTGTCGCCTCCTAGTGGCAGAAAAGCATACACCCATGGTCCAGTGTCCCCCAATGATGCAAAGGAGAAAAAACGGATCCTGAAAGGGTCAGGTGTTTGCTGAAAAACCAGATCTTGTCTGATTTGAAAAAAATGTGTGTGATTTGAAAAAAAAAAAAAAGTGTGAAATCAGCCTTTTTTAGACCATTGATCCAAGACACGTAGAGGCTAATTCATTAAAGCTTCAAATATCACAAAATGTTGCGACTTTGAGTTTATGGCCAGATCTCCCAAAACTTGGGCAGCTGGGGAGGACGTGATGACGGAGAGTGGCAACCCACACCAGAAAAATTGAGAAATTTTTTACACCAAAATTATTACTACAGCTGTGACTAAAATAACATTTCTGACAAAGTACACTCCACTCAGAAGACGTGCCAGATTCACTAAGTGGAGTGTTAGGGTGTTTTTTCACCAGTGTTCTAGGGCCACTCATAAAGCTTCATGAATATTCACTGAACTGTAACGGTCAATCACAGACGCTCACTCTATGTGACCGTTTCAGAGGTGCAGTAATGAGCTTACCATGGTGACTTCATTCACTGCACTGCTGACATGGTCAAAGCTCTCGGTGTGTGTCAGAGGTTGGATGCAGCTCTCGAGGCACTCGTTATGTGTTCGGAGGTCGTGTTGACAGGATGTTTCTTCTTCAGCGAGACCTCTGATGCAGCAGAGGAGTGTGCTTTGTGGGATCTTATTCTGGATAATCATTGGAGGACACTGGCGGACACAGACAGAAAAGGGCCCCTGTGCAAGAACTTCCACCTGCTTTGGAGGTGGAAATGGGCCCTCTTACCTCTTGGGCCCCTGTGATGTTGATTGCACAATGGTATGTCCACCCCTGGTTGGAGGGTATGTTTGTGGTTAATAAAGGAGAAAATGAGGGCTGTCAGTGTTTTATTTCCAATAAAGGATTTTTCTGTGTGTTCACTATTCACTTACCAAATTGGTAATGGGCGGGTATCATGACATCTGACCATTAAAAATGTGGGCTTAATAATAAGCTGTCACTCATCTGCTGTCTTTAACCCCTTCTATTAGCCCCATTGCTATGACACCAGTGCATCGGGAAGAGCTGGATAAAGCGCCAAGTATTGGCGATTCTAATGAATGCCCTAATTTCTGGCACGGCTGTAGCCTGAGGGGGGGGATCCCATAACCATGGGCCTCACCATACTGAGAATACCAGCCCCCAGCTGCCTTGGCTGGCAATCAAAAATAGGGCAAAGCCCAGCATTCATTTTAAGGATTAAAAAATAATATTAATGGGCTCTCCTATATATTTGTTTGCCAGACAAGGTAACACCAGGCAGCTAGCAGCTGATCCATACCGAGTGGACAGCTGTCAGGTTCACAGTGACATGAAGTGTAATGCTGTAGTAGAGCGCACTCACTACAGGGCCAGCAGTAGTAACAGCAGGTCATACAGACACCATAACACTGGCAGCCTGGCGAGATTTCCACTGCAGCAGGGTCAGCTGTAACCCATGGCAACCAGTAAAGCATGTGACTTCCAGGCACTATGGTGGGGGGGCCATATTGTTGTAGCACTTTTTATGTAGGAGGTAGTAGGGTCACTGTCCAGCCCCTCACACCTTGCACAATACAGCAACCTGGGAAGATCACCTCAGGTGAGCGCTGGTATTTTGACCAAAATGTACAGGAATCCCCTCAGGGCAAACTGAGAGCACCCGCTGCGGCACTGCACACAGTACACTGAGGCAGATCCCCCGGCGCTCTCCCCAGCTCTCTCCCTCGGCGCACTCCCCAGCTGAGCTCTCTTTCCCCGGCTCCCCTCACGCCGTACGTGCATGTGACGCAGCTCAGCCTCTCGCCTGCAGCCGGGAACCTCAGCGGACACGTCACGCGCTCAGCTGGCCCCGCCCACAACAGCCGGCTTCCCCAGACTTCCCGCGGTGTGAGGAGAGTGGGCGTGTCCCTGACAGCCACGTGACCCAGCAGTCAGGCCGGCTGGGCTGGGCGTGCCGCTAGGAGCTTGACAGAGAGGGAGGGGAAACAACAAAGCGGCGGAGCCGGCAGCAGCTGTCACGGAGTTCGAGTCCGGGTGAGGCGCGACAGCAGCAGGTGAGTCAAGTGCATCCGCGGCTGGAAAGTGCAGCTGTGCGGCCGGGGCTGCTCCATACTGTGATGCCGGTGCCTGGGCTCCACAGCTCACTGCACATGTGACTGCAGGCTCCGGGGATATGTGTATGGAGACATCTGTGCGCCGCACACACTGGGCACTGACTGGTGGATACAGCATGTGGGGGCTGCACGATCTGTCACATCTGCTGCCTCACTATGAGAAGGCAAGTGTCCCATCATTGTGCCCACCTCTATAGCACATGTCACCCTGCCCAACCCCTGATCATCACTCCCACTTATAGAAGTGCTCTAGTGTGTACAGGTACCCACTCTGTACAGGGCATCCCATCATTTGCCACCTCTATAGCACATGGCACCCTGCCCAACCCCTGATCACTCACTCCCACTTATAGAAGTGCTCTAGTGTGTACAGGTACCCACTCTGTACAGGGCATCCCATCACTGTGCCACCTCTATAGCACATGGCACCCCTGCCCAGCCCTGATCACTCACTCCCACTTATAGAAGAGCTCTAGTGTGTACAGATGCCACTCTGTACAGGCATCCCTCACTGTGCCCACCTCTATAGCACATGGCACCCTGCCCAATCCCTGATCACTCACCACTTATAGAAGTGCTCTAGTGTGTACAGGTGCCCACTCTGTACAGGGCATCCCATCACTGTGCCCACCTCTATAGCACATGTCACCCCTGCCCAGCCCCTGATCACTCCCACTTAAGAAGTGCTCTAGTGTGTACAGGTGCCCACTCTGTACAGGGCATCCTGTACACTGTGCCCACCTCTATAGCACATGGCACCCCTGCCCAGCCCCTGATCACTCACTCCACTTATAGAAGTGCTCTAGTGTGTACAGGTGCCCACTCTGTACAGGCATCCCGTCACTGTGCCCACCTCTATAGCACATGTCACCCCTGCCCAGCCCCTGATCACTCCCACTTACAGAAGTGCTCTAGTGTGTACAGGTGCCCACTCTGTACAGGGCATCCCGTCACTGTGCCCACCTCTATAGCACATGTCACCCCTGCCCTGCCCCTGATCACTCCCACTTATAGAAGTGCTCTAGTGTGTACAGGTGCCCACTCTGTACAGGGCATCCCGTCACTGTGCCCACCTCTATAGCACATGGCACCCCTGCCCAGCCCCTAATCACTCACTCCCACTTATAGAAGTGCTCTAGTGTGTACAGATGCCCACTCTGTACAGGGCATCCCGTCACTGTGCCCACCCGTCACTGTGCCCACCTCTATAGCACATGGCACCCCTGCCCAGCCCCTGATCACTCACTCCCACTTATAGAAGTGCTCCAGTGTGTACAGGACAAGCCCGTCACTGTGCCCACCTCTATTACATGGCACTCCTGCTCAGCCCTTCGATCACTTACTCCAACTTACAGAAGTGCTCCAGTGTGTACAGGTACCCACTCTGTACAGGGCATCCCATCACTGTGCACACCTCTAGCACATGGCACTCCTGCTCAGCCCTTCGATCACTTACTCCCACTTATAGAAGTTCTCCAGTCTGTACAGGTGCCCACTCTGTACAGGGCATTCCATCACTGTGCCCACCTCTAGCACATGGCACTCCTGCTCAGCCCTTCGATCACTTACTCCCACTTATAGAAGTGCTCCAGTGTGTATAGTCCCTGTTTCTCTGGATAGTCTCCCATTTTCCGGCTCCCTTTGGTGCAGTATGTTATTAATACTCATTAATGGGGCCATTGTGACCCATGGTTGGCAGCTGGGTGACCTCCGGCTCCCCCAGTCCGCTCTGACCTAGCTCCTCTTTTGTGTATTAATAATTAGAGTTATTGAAGTGCCTTCCAGCCCCTCTCCCCATTGCTCAGAGATCCATATGAGCCAGTAATGCATACGCAGAATCAATGATTAGGCACATTAGGGATTGATTGTGGGGGCGGCCTGGTCTCTGCCCTGTGACATTACACCATGGCTGTACGGTGATGGTGGAGATGTCCGTGTAGCTCTCATACATCACTCTCGCTTTTAGCCAAAGCAGCTTTAGTCTCCAGGGAGTGACTTGCACAAAAGAGAAATCCTGTCTGTGGACGGCTCTGAACACTTCAATAAATTACGATACAGGAAGAAGACGGTTATTACTTCATAGCTGCACTGTCTACAGACCAGGGTGCATGATGAGTGTGTAGGATTGGGCGTTTGGGAAGTAAAGGGTCATTTAGGCCTAATATTAGCAAACTAACTGTTTAGAGCAAATATAACCAGCAAGCTGAACAAATACCCCTCCAACCTCTGCACAGTGGCCATACGTCATGTGAGCAGTCACAGATCTCCAAATCTGCTGTCAGACGTTTCATCATGCAGATTGCTTCATTCCCTGCTGTGCCATCTAATAAGAATATGACCATGAGAGGTTTCCCTACTCCAGAGTGTATTTACATGTCAATTAGACATTTCACTAGTGGGCTGTGGCAGCTGGGATCCGCACCATTGTGAGGCGTAAACGTGTTCAGTCATTCATCCCAAAGAGGATCTGTCAGTCCTGACGGGTCAGGTTTGTCTTACACTGCTGGATCGTCCTTCTCTCGTGACTTTGTATTGCTTTGGTAAACTATGTGCAGATGCAGTTATTTTGAGGCCGTCAAAAACAACACATGATTTTCTAATGGAAATACTCCTTCTTTGTGAGAGTTCTTGGAAGTTTTGTTTTTTTTTTTTTAATTTTCTAAAGGGGTTTTGATTCCATTTTCAATACCTACTGGAGAGGTTTTTCTTTTCCTTGATGCATATTTTTTGCAGCTTTTGCATTGGACAGAGCCTAGTATGGAGCGGACTCCACCAGGAGATGCGTCAGAGAAGGGACGTCTGCTTTCTTTCTATTTTATTCCTCCAGGAGTTTTTGAAAACCTGCAGCAGAAAAAGAAAAAAAGTCGCTCAACTGAATGAACATGTGACCAGCAAATGTAACTTTACAATACAAACGAATCAGAACATTTTTTTAAAATGTTTTTGTAGCCTACCCACCCCGAATTCCCAGTCTCACATTCAGTATTTGATAAAGATTTAAAGCGAACCTGTCACCTGTTTTGGGGGTTCTAAACCCTGCCCCCCACCTTTAAATATACTGTAATTGGGGTTCCTGAAAACCCTTTATATCCCCATATGTCCCCCTGCATACCTCAGAAAACGACTTTTAATCTATCCCGAACTGTCTGCAAATAACTTAAGTGTCAGATGGGGTGCGGCACACTGTGGTCATCATTGCCCAGCTGCATGGAAAACCTGCCCCTCCTGACTGTATGCAAATTACTTTTTACGGTTCACATAGGTGACTGTACACTGTGGCCATCGCCGTCCCGCTGCATGGAAAACCCACACCTCCTGACTGTATGCAAGTGAATAACATAGCAACGTCATTCATAAGTGTCCCGCCTGCGCAGTGGCGAGCTTCATTGTGCCCTTATTGAAGAGCCAGTGATTCCACTGCACAGGCGTGAGACTTTGGGGTCACATAAGCCACACAGTGCCCGAAGTCTTGCAGTGCAAGACTGAAGTCACGCCAGTGATTGTACTGCGCAGGCGGGAGACTTGTGAATGATGTTGCTATGTCATTCAGTTGCCTCTGTGGCGCCCCGCCAAGCAGGCATCACAGAGGGGTACTGCACCTGTAAAAGAGATGCAGATACTCCAGCTGCAGGTGGACCCTAGGATGGTGGGTGGGACCCATAACCTGCACTCCCACACTAGTTTACACGGTGGGAAGTCACCTGGGAGGTAATAAAACCACCTCTAGGGGGAACAAGGAGGTCTTTCGTCCTTGGTGTTTTCGTCTCGTTCAGTGTGAGCGCTTAGGGTCTCTCTGCTGAGGGACCAGGAGGAGAGATGGAGGAAGAAGAAAGGGCTTAAGGAAATAAAGCTTCTCCAGGAGCAGACAGCCTAAGGGAGTGAGGAACTTGAGGAAGTTTATCCCAGACAGCTTACTGGACACCGGAACCCGCACCTGTGGGATATTTTAGGACCACAGAGAATCCGGAGTCCCGTGGAGTCTTTAATTCTCCCGGGCACCAGAACAGACCAAAAGAGGGTACCAGGCACCGCCAAGGGAATGAGCGGCCAGCCAGCAGAGGGTTACCCTACGACCGTGAAGGGGAGAGAAAAGGAAGGAGGAAAGGTTGACTTCAAGTCACCAGCTTCACACCACAACTGGGAAGCAGGAAGGAACAGACTGGGATAGAGCAAGCAGTCACACCAAGGGTTCCACCATACCACCTGGGATCCACCTGCAGCCACCTGATAAGTTACCTGTCCTCATAACATCAGGAGTGCTCAACTGTAACGTTGTATGCATGCAAGTGAGCAGTAAAGTACCCGGTGGAAAAGTGACTTTTGTCTCTGCTTGTTTTCCTTCAAATTAACTTGTTTCCATAGAGGAACGTTGCCCCGGAGGTCCAGCCCTACCTTTAGAGGACTTTTCCACACTAGCCGCACTACCATCTACCTCCGGCAGACTGTGGCGGTGCTGGTGACACCTTACCAGAAACTACAGGTGGCATCACGACAAAACTGTATATAATCCCTGTACATATCGCCCCTTTTTGGAAGATAGGCCCAGGACACGGGATCAGGCGTGGCCACCACTCCCCGTGACACAGTTAACCCCTCAGAGCCTGACACCCGAATACCCCAAAGCCTGCGCTTGACACATCCAGTCAGGAGGCGCAGGTTTTCCATGGAGCGGTGTTGGCGTTGAGCGGAGCAGCAATGACCATAATGTGCAGTCACCTATAGAACCCTTAAAAAAAAAAATTAGCATACATCGCTGGGCAGATAAAAAGTAATTTTCTGAGGTATATTTGATGTGGGCCCAGCGCTAACAAACCCTTTTAACAATGTCTATCAATTAAACATACCAAGACTATATTAATTAACCGTTATTCCAGATGTTTATTTAAACATTATATTTTCATGTGCCCACATCAAATATACTATTAAGACCCCCAAGGCTTACTAGCAGCTACAACATTCATTAAAATTGACTGAACCTAATCCAATGGAAAGGTAGAGTCTCTCTTTAAATTGACTAGCTCCAGTGTATATACAATAATCTATTAAATTTTCTGAGGTATGCAGGGGGATGTCTGGGGATATAAAGGGGTTACAGGAACCCCAATGTCATCATGATAAAGGTGGTGGGCAGGGTGTAGAATCCCCAAAATAGGTGACAGCTGCACTTTGTCAGCATTCATTGCATGGTGTCATACAAGAACAGACCCCCCCCTAAACTGGTAACACCCAGTTGGCTATTCTAAATTCTGAAAAAAAAGATGCCTCAGACTTGATATCCCATAGAGAGAGACATATCTGGAGAATGACAGCTCCTCTCTAATGGAGAGATGACAGCACATGCATGTTCATGAGTGGATATGTTGCATGATCAGCTATCCATCTGTCGATACTCTGCTGGGACCAGTCATTTCCTTAATGAGATGAGGAGTCTCAGCAACTGGGCCTCAACAAGCCTAAGCTTTATTGCCAGTCTCATTAATATGTTATGAACTCATTAATGTGTTACTGTTAACAGATTTTCTAATACAAACAGTAATGACAGGTGGAGAAAAGCAGTTAATGGAGTTTACATTTCCCATAGCGTATTGTCTCATATTGTGTAAATAAACCAGCCAGGTAGTTTGGTAGAAGGTGACTACGATAATTGTGGCTAATCGTCAGCAATGCTCAACTATGGTGTAAAAGGGCAAAGTCCACAATCTGATGGCTCACTGTGCTCCCATCAATTGTATAGGATACTGTGCACTAGGCCCAGCTCTCGGAGTCCAGGACCTTCATATAAAGTTAGCGGCCAGATGGCCCAGGGTTTGTATCATTTAAGTTTTGCTGAATTATTTACAAAGCCAATAAAACTATATCAAACGTACCTGGGGTGGGCTTTGCTAGAAGTGACTGAAAGTGCCTGTCTGACCTAGGAGTTACAGATCCCACAAGTTAATCCTACAACCTGTCACAATGCAGTCTTAAAAAGATCTCTAATATCTGATGAGGCTGGTGTACATTAAAAATCAGTGTCATAAAGGCTGTATGGTCATGAAATGAGAGCTGGACTCAATCTGACATGGATTTTCATTATAAGTACATCGGTCTTGTCTTATAAACTAAATAATAATAAATAATTTATATATAAATAATATATTCAGATTGTATTGTAAATCTGGTTACCGATTGGCTATAATACTACACATGTTGTGAACCTTAAAGGGAACTTGTCACATCCCCAAAATGTATGAACCTGATATGGGGTTAATTTGCAGGTATCTAGTGTTCTAAAGCTGTGCGGCTGTAGCACTGAAAGCCGGGCGACCTGGGAAATGAACTTTATTCCTCCTAGCAGCCTTCAGCTTTCAGTTATAGAGGTGCAGCTTTAGTACCTGCCCAGCACAGAGCGGCAGATGTACCCACTCCCCGTCACTGATGACAGCTCTGTACTGATTCACTGTTGAGTGGCCTTCTGTCAGTGCTGGGGAGTGGTTACATCTGCTGCTCACTATGCACTGAGCCGTGACTGAGGACGCGTAGGCTGTTCCTCTATACCTGAAAGCTGAGGGTCCTCGTAGCCAGTCCTTCACTGCAGTGGCAGTGTAGAATGGAAGCAGCGGGGGAACCAGGAGAGTTAAGTACAGATTATTATTATTTTAATAAGTGAATGCAAGGTGGCCAGAGGACTTTGGGAGGAGGATGGGATTCATGATACTATATGGCGAGATATGAGCTGCACTAGGGCTGGGCGATTAATCAAATTAATTCGATTAATTTGCCCCCTGCTGTGGCCAGATTGTGGTTTTACTAAAAATGTCTAATTTTAAAATGGCGTCCCCCCCCCCCCGATGGGTATACAGGGTCCCCCCTTGCTGCCTTAAACCTGTAAAGGAATAGATCATTATACTTATCCCTGACGCCGACGCCACCTATCGCGCTCCTCCGGCTTCATTTGGCTTCTTCCGGCTTCCTCCTCCAGCGCACAGACAATGACGTCATTGCCTGCGCCCACCGGAGGAGGAAGCTGGAGGAGCGCGGTGCAGAGCAGCGGCGTCGGGGATAAGTATAATGATCTATTCCTTTACAGGTTTAAGGCAGCAAGGGGGGCTGTATACCAGGGGGCGCCTGTATACCACTGGGGCTGCTGCTGTATACCACCACTGGGGCTGCTGCTGTATACCACCACTGGGGCTGCTGCTGTATACCACCACTGGGGCTGCTGCTGTATACCACCACTGGGGCTGCTGCTGTATACCACCACTGGGGCTGCTGCTGTATACCACCACTGGGGCTGCTGCTGTATACCACCACTGGGGCTGCTGCTGTAACACTGCTGGGGCCTGTATATACCACTGGGGAGGCTGCTGTATACCTGTGCTGGGGTCCACCCTCGGCTTATACACAAGTCAATAGGTTTTTCCAGGTTTTGGGGCAAAAGTAGGGGGGTCGGCTTATACACGGGTCGGCTTATACACAGTATATACGGTACCTCTTAGTTTTTTCTCTTTATTCATCAAAGAAAAGCAAAAAAAAATAGAAAAAAAAAATCTAGATTTAAATGAAAATCGTCCATAGGTTTAAATAAAATCGAGATTTTGATTTTTTTTTTTCCAAAATCGGCCAGCCCTAGGCTGCACTATATGAAGCTGTGTAGTGCCTGCTGGGTAAGCCACCACCAGAGGTACTGCACTTCTGCGGTTAGGGAGTGTAGTGCCCCTCTTCTCCAGGTGCTGGGATGGTGCAGTTGAACCCAAACAAAAACACACACACGCAGCGACAGGCCCTGGGACAATGGGAGGACCCGGAGAGATGGCCTAGGACACAAAAAGGGGAAACAGGAAGTGTTAGAGACAGTAGAAGGGGACTGGAGGAGTAACATCGACTGTCGAGGAGTGGTAGTCGGGAGCGTCGAGGCGGTGTGGTGCCGACTCCTGCGGGTTGGAGCCAGCGTGAGTGGCCATCCCACTCGCCCATGGGAGGGAAAGTCTGGACTGACAGAGAGAGAAGAGCCCTAGGGGTGCGGATGAGACATCGATTCCCCGTACGCCTGAATCTGACGAGACAGAGGGGTTGGTGGATGACCCAACGACCCGGCCCTGGTCACGGTGCAGATACTTCATGCCCGAGCCGTAAATCCGGAGGCCCCTGACTTCTAACGGGAGCTGTGGCTGAACACCCAACACATCTTGGGGAAGGTGGCTGAACTAGAGAGCAGTGCCCGGGAGCAGAACCTAATGGTGCCTGGAATAAAAATAAGCACTTGTGGCTGAGCTCAGTCTGAGGAGAGCGTTGAGAGCCTGGGGAGCAGAGCGATGACTTACTCACCTCATAGGATGACTACATCTTAGTACGCTGTGAGAGAATGTAGACCCACTAGAGACTGAGACACCTAGAGAGGAAGGAAAGGGCACCAACCATGGCTTGACTGTACTAACCCGGCTCTGGAGAAAGAGCTGTACCGGAGAGTGGCAAGGAAATATACCCGATGGCCATGTTTTAACACCCAAGTAAAAGTAACAAAATTGCAGCTGTGGTGTCTGTGTGACTTTCTTGAGTTGCGACCACGGCCGTAGAGGCTGCCCAGAACACCGAGGGTACTGTCGATGGAGTGAACATCTGCTAAGGTACGAGCCGGGGGAACTACTCCACTACTCTGGGGACTACGATTCACCTGCGGGGAGCGACGCCATCCAAGCTGCCGTCACGTCCCCAGTGGTCCTGAAGCAGCAGCGGCTGCCCTGGCCTCATATCGCAGGTGGCGTCACGAATACCCCTTTTCCCCTAAGACTTTCCCTAACATCTCCTGTTTATTTAAATGTCACCGCCATGGTTATGGGACCAGATCTCAGCCCCCGTCTGTCGCCGTGAAAAGAACCGAAGAGAGGTGAAGTAGAACAACGAGTAACCGCTCGGTTTTCGAGTCTTCCCCGACCCTAGAGTGGGCGTCTTAGCTCCACTATGAGGGTGCACTATATGGAGAGCTATGAGGCTGCATATATGAGGCTGCGCTATATGCAGAGCTACAAGGCTGCATATATGAGGCTGCACTGTATGGAAAGATATAAGGCTGCACTATATGGAGAATTGAGCCTGCATTATACTGTATAGAGGTCTATGAGGCTGTATGATTCTATATGAAGGACTATGAGGGTGCATTATACTATATGGAGAGATACGAGGCTACATTATACTATATGGAGGACTATGGGTGTGCATTAAACTATATGGAGAAATTGAGGCTACATTATATTATATGGAGGGATGTGAGGTTGCATAATACTATATGGAGGGATATGAGGCTGTATTATACTAGATTGATTGATATGTGGCTACATTATACTATATGTAGGACTATGAGGCTGCATTATACTATATGGTGGGATGTGAGGCTGCATTCTATATGGAGAAGCTATGAGTCTGCATTATACTATATGGAGGGCTGTGAGGCTGTATTATACTATATGGAGGACTATGAGGCTGCATTATACTATATGTAGGATAATGTGGGTGCATTATAATAATTGGATGACTCTTGGGGCTATCTTATGAATCAGGGATCATGGGCTGCATTATAATACATAGAGGACTATGGGGGTACATTGTAATATATGGAGGACTATGGTGGCATGAGGAGGAAGACTATATATACCAGGACGGGGGACATATATTCCACGAATAGGGCCATATTCCAGGAGCGGGACCATATATAGCAGGGTGAGGGACATTAATACCTAATGAAGAGGGAGAGGGGTCAATCTGTGAGCCTTTAAAGTATTTAGAACATTACACAGGGTCCATACTTCTGGCCGACATGTGCATTGGGGTGGGGGGTTTGGCCAGGTCTAAATGTCGTACTGGGGCCCGCCAGACTCTAGTTACGCCACTGTCTGCAGGTTAATAACGTTTTTAGACTTTAATTGAGTTTTTCGGGGTTATACAGAATTGGCCTACGATGGGGTAAAATAAAAAAACTTGCACTTTTAATACTCACTTCTGCACCACTCTGTTGCCCAAACCCCTCCCCCCACTCATTTTTTTTTTAATCTAAGTACCAGCATTAATGACTTTATATTAATTGGTCAATTAAAGTGGTTTGTCCACTGTTATTAATTAACAGTAAGTGAGCATTGTGGCTGTAACTCGCTTCCTGACTGTTCAAACCAAGTAAGGGTATGTGCGCACTGGCCGGGTTAGGGTCGGATTAGCAGTGTAAACTGCCGGTCGGTTTACATAAATTTCATGTAAATTTATGTTAATCCAAACCGGCGTTTGGATTAACATAGAAACCTATGTAAACCGACACCCGCTGTGCACACAGCGGCGGTTTACACATGCTCATCCGTTGCTAACCCGCTGGGTTCCCAGCGGGTTAGCAAAGAATGAGCATGTTCTATAATCCGGCCGGTTCTGCAGCGGCTGCAAGCAGAATCATGTACTGCTTCCAGCCGCTGCAGAACCGCCGGTGCTAACCCGCCCGTCTCCCGCCGCACATACCCGACAGGAAGCCGGTGGACGGCTCCGGAGCTTCCTGTCGGGTCCGCCCAGCCGCCGCCGACACAAACACCGTGTGGCTAACCATTTATATACTGTACACCTTCCCTCTTGCTTCTTTTCCCTCTATCTCCATCCAAACAGAGGCATAGAATCACAGTGTGAACAGGGCCTTGTTTTTTTTTACTATCCTTCACCATAAATTGACAAGTTATTGGCTCTGAAAAGAAATGTAAAATTTTCTTTTAGATCTTCCAAAAACGTCTTCAGAACGGCACTAAGTCGTGTCTATAGTTATTATGTTCACTTGTCCTGTAGTATTTTTTTTTTATAAAGAATCCATTTTAGGAGATGTGTGTTGTCTATTGTTGTTTATTTGTCAAACAGATAAGTTAAAGACCGTTCAGGGTTTAGACTCCTACAGAGAAAATTCCTAATGACTTTCCTTTTATGCTTCTTTGATTGAAAAGCTAATCTTTCCTTCTCAATTTGTATGCTGCTGTTTCTCTTGCAGATAGAGTACACATACATTACAGAAAATGGTCCATGTCATGTCACAATTAGAGACCCTACACCCAGGGCCGGTTTTAGGCAAAGTGGGGCCCTGGACAAAAAGTTAAAAGTGGGGCCCCAACTGCTAACATTGCATCATCACACACAAACATTTAAGTTGTATTTACAGGAGCCGATTTCCAATCTTTACCACCATCGCCATAGTTTTTTTCGGGTCCGGGGCTGTCCAGTGTGAATCTGACAGCTCCGCACCCGATTTTGGACTAATGTATGCCTATGGTGCTAGATGGGGCCGGATGGCAGGTAGTTGCCATCCGGTTTTGTCCCTGTCTGGCAGTATCAGGCTGCATTCAATTTTTGCCCTGGACACAAAATTGCAGGGTTTTTGTGTCCGGGCCAAAAATCTGACAATCGAATTCTGCTGGATCCTCACATATCTGGTGCGATCCGGCGCCCCTTAACATGGGAGTCTATGGGCGGCGGATCACACCGGATCCGACAGAAAATCGGATCCAGCTGCCGGACGCCGGATGCTGAAGTTCAGCGGCGGCCGGCTCTGAACTTCAGTACCTGGAGCGTTTCCGGCTGATATTTCAGAACTGTGGCCAGCTCCCTGCTAGCCGCGATTTTGAAATTTCAGGACCTGGACAGCGGCATCAGCACGCACTGATGATTTCAGCAGAAATCAGAATCTGAGGGCATATTAACACTCCAGTTCTGTTTTCTCTGGAGCTGTCAGGCTGTGTCCGATGTTTTAGTCGACTTCACGCCACGGTTTTTTGCTGTCAGGCTGTGTCTGTTGTGTCTCTCCCTCTGCAGCTGCAGCCACATAGATCTCTTCTTGGTGAGCTGGCATCCTGTCAGGTGAACGGGAGTGATGTCATCTCTGAGCGTCCTGGTCACATGACAGGATGCCTGGAAGAAAGTTGAGAAGGTCTAATTAGGAGCACTAAGGCAGCTGGGCAAAAATTGAGAGGGAAAAGCGACAGGATGCCAGCTCACCAGGAAGAGATCGATGTGGCTGCAGCTGCAGAGGGAGAGATGGAGGGAACGATGGACAGATGTGAATGTATACCAGTTATAATTTTAGTGTGAGCAGCAGGAAGGGGGCCATATTCAGTGATGGGCTATATCCAGGGATGGGGGGCTGCAGGATCCCAGTATGGGGGGCATATAAAGTGATGGGGGAGGTCAGTACACTTGGTGTACTGTAATATATACTGCCTCCCGCCACCGCTCAGTGCTGGGCTTCAGCACTGGGAGGTGGACAGCGTAGTGCAGTGAATATAACAGTACACTAATGTGCGGGGTCATCTAATCATGGTCTGCTTCTGCAGCCCCTGCCCGCCTCCTCCAGCCGCTCCAGAGCCACCCAACCCCCAGCACAGAGCAGCACAACCACCTATATTCCAACCATAAGACCCTCACTTTCTCCCACAATCTGGTGGAAAAAAGTGTGTCTTATGGTCCGAAAAATACGGTACATACTATTGACTAATTGGCAATGCAAGTAATGGACCGGACTTGTGCAGCCAACTGCCTGCAGGGTGTGAAGATGCTTATAGCAAGAAAACTACAGAAGATACCGTAATAATTTTTACATGTTTTAAAGGATCTGCCCGGGCACTAATCAAGGGTACTATTAGTATCATGCTGAAAATTGACATGACAGAACCTGTTTAGTCCTTCTAACATTCTGTCTTCAGATTACATAGCAAAAACCTGCTGACAAATTCCCTTCAATAATAATGTGTCCTGCTGTAGACCGGGGAGGTTCCTGCTGCAGGCAGCTGTCATATAGCCTTGCACAGGATAGTGAACAGTTGGAGGAGCACATGGCAGTGATACGCGGAGAAGGATTCTTTACAAAGTACTAGTGCATCTCAATAAATTAGAATATCATCAAAAATCAGTGTCATATTGCCATGTGTCAGGGCACTTCTGAGAGCCCTGGAACACGACAAATCAATATTATATTCACCCTTTGATTTCTCGTGGAATACAGTAGCATTGTTTTTAACCCTTCATCCTCCCTACTTTAATCTTTTGGGGTTTATTGGCTCTAAGCCATAATCATCAACATTTACATAAATAAACACTTGAAAACACTTGAAATAAATTAACTTTTTGATATTCTAATTCAATGAGAGTATATCTCTCTAGTGTGCAGTAATTGAGGAATTAGCCAAAATCGGTTGAAAGAAAAAGAGGAAGTTTGAGGAAGTGTGTTTTTATTATGTATTTTTATGCGACCTTACAATTATCTCTGTACTTTTTTCTTTCCTAAATTCCCAAATGAGGGGTTTCATCTGAGATGGGGAAAGTCCATTGTAGCTTTAGAATTCAACCCTAGTTATGGAGGAGGAGAAAGTTATTTTTCTAAAATGCCTGCAAGTGTCATTTGCCCTAAATATCTTAACTATTTTCACTGAAGAATAGAAAGGGAGTATATAATGCTGGTGATGGAAACCTAAGAGCCAGCATGAATTATGGCCGGTCAATACTGCTACTGAGAGCAAAAATCACTACGGCAGCTGAGTTAGAAGAACGATACTGCAGGCTCCTGCACAATAATGGTTCTGTGTATAATTATAAGAACACTTAAGTGGACTGTAGGCCTTGTGCTGTCCCTTTTTGTTATAATTACCCTTAGTCTGTGTAACCTCCTAAAGGCTTAGCAATTGGGCTTTTGAAAGACCTGGCAATAATTAAAGGAGTTATCCATGCTCATTTTCACTATGAAGTAAGCACTGCTAGTTAATGGACTGAATATTCACCCCTTTCTCTGCCCATAATCCTACCCATCCCTCTGTGCCAGCATCAGTCATTCATTTCCACTTTCTACTGTCCGAGGATTGCATATGCTCATGCTGCGCGGTGGCTCCCCTCACCTGACCGTGACATGCTCAGGTCAGAACAGCCATTCCCAGCATTGCACTCTGATTCCTAGGCATTAATACGGTAGTCTGAGTAAATCAATGACACTGGTGCAGAGGGGTGGGAGGAAAGTGTGAACATTTTTCATTAGCGGGCGAACCAATCACTGTTACAAAATATAAATAATCCCCCGAAAATAACACCCTGTGTTATTTTTGGAGGAAACGTGGTATAGTTATTGTGGCTGACTGTCCCTTTTTGGTCCTCTGAAGACACCGCCATAGCATTTGCCTCACTTCCTAGCTCTAGGATGCAGTGCCCACCTGCCTTTCTTACCCAAGGCACTGATCTGAGTAATGCCTACACTGCAAGCACATCTATACCGCATAGGCCAGGGTCACACAAACCATCTATTTTTGGCTTAGATCCGTTTTTGGGGTAATTTTTCTCATTTTTTTTTTGTCAAAGTCCAAAAACGCGCGTGTGTGTGTGTGTGAGTGTGTGTGTTTTTCAAAGACGCATGCATTTTTGTGCAGCATCCCGAAAAGCGCAGCTAGCAGTGTTTTTGGGTGCATTAAAAAAAAAGCATGCGGTTTTTTAACATGGGGCCCTATGGGAAACGCATGCGTTAACGCATGGTACATATAGGCACCATGCGTTAACGCATGCATTTTTTGGGAAAAAATGACGAAGTCAAAAAAATTCCAAAAAAACGTCCAGGACCTCTGGGGACACTATTGGCACCCTTAGAAAACCGGATCTGTTTCTCTAAGGGCTTAAAAAAGCGGATTGGGATGTGTGACCCTGGCCATACCCTTCTTGAGACTCTAAGTGCTGTACACAGCCTTATTGGCCTGAAGGGGGAATGGAGAGGATGAATGGAAAACAGCTAATGGTTGAGTAGGAAGGTTCCCTTCCAAATGCATCAGCCTGTATTCTACTTGTCGGTGGGATAGTAATTCTGATAGTTATACACACTCCATGATATGTTTTTAATCAGATGACATAAGTTTTACATTTTATGGAAGTGCTGGATTCTTCACTTACTTTTGGATTGGCTTAGATTTAAAGCAGCACTCCAGCGTGGCAATAAAAAAAAAAAACACTGGCGGGGTGCATTAAGGCTGGTTTCACATTTGCGTTTGCGAAGCAGTGTTTGGGAGCGCAGCCAATCGCATGTGTACTGCGTTCATATCTTTAATATGGGGATGTATGGCTACTTATGGCTGCGTTCACATGCATTTTTTCAAAGTACCCCTTGAACGCAACTTGTTGCATCTTTTTGTGTTTCCTACGCAAGCATCCTGAAGCGCACAAACAATGCATGCAGGTCAATGGAGCCGCACAGCTATCCGGATGTCCCCACAGGAAAACAAAGTCTCTCTCTCTCTCTCTCTCTCTCTCTCTCTGTCTCTCTCCTTCTATGGGACAGCAGTATATTTCCATCGATTTTTGTCTCTGTCTGCAGCCACTGAAATCATGCTGCATACGCCAGCGTCTGGTTGCGTTTATGCCTGCATTTGCGCAAATGTGTTCGGACACATGCGGCACTAACGCAAATGTGAAAACAGATGAAGATAATTTTTATTCTGCCTGCTTATAATTCAATGTTTGTTCTGGTTTATCAAATGCAGGTCCCTTTTGTCTTGTCAGTACCATGGACAGTGGAGTCACCTCCAAAGGCTCCACACCAATTAATCAGTTAGCAACATTCAGAAAGGATAGTCAGGGTTAAATACTTGGTCTGATTTAGGTGCCTAAGCCAGAAATCTGAACAAGAAAAATCTTACGGCTTTCCCTGACATGTAATGGGAACCAGTGCAATGCTGAACATGACACATTGTAACAAAAAAACAGCTGGATTCTTAAATACTAAGGCATGCAATTCTGATTATTAGGGTGGAGGCACACTATCATGCATCAAAAACGCTGCGGTTTGGATGCATGACAGTGATGCGAGTGCTGTGCGTGTTTGTGGGTGTGTATGGTGCGTATGATGAGTGTGGCTGGCTGTATGTATGTTAGTGTGCTGTGATTGTGAGGTGTGAGTGCGTGTGTGCTGTGTGATTGTAATGCTGTCCACGGTCCTGAAGGACCGCAGCACCATTTGTCGGGAATAGAAACTCTGCGGCTGTCAAAGCCACAGAGTTTAAATTTCCCGCTTTGTGGGTACAGTAAGCTATCATCTTGTACCGCTGTGACAGCAGCAGTACAAGATGTTTAGCTAAGACAATGATGATTGTAGTTAAATAATGTATTCTGGGGTTATTTTACTGATTAACCCCATCAGCATCCTCTGCACCGCATGTGTGCGCAGAGGATGCTGAGGCTCTAAACCCAGTGCTGAAGGGGTTAATATGCAGCTGGTGTACTGACACCATGTATGTGGAGAGTGTCCTCACTCTCTGCAGACATGGTGTCATTACACCATGTGTGTGAAGGGGTTAATTTTTATGTATAATGAGTTAAAAGAACTGTTGGGTTTATAAATTCAGAGAAAAAGCCGACTTATGTTACTGTCTATGGGGAGCTGTCCCCTCTCATGGTGCTGAAGCCACAGCTCCCCATAGACAGTAACATAAGCCGGCTTTTTCTCTGAATTTATAAACCCGACAGTTCTTTTAACCCATTATACATAAAAATTAACCCCTTCACACACATGGTGTAATGACACCATGTCTGCAGAGAGTGAGGACACTCTCCACATACATGGTGTCACTACACCAGCTGCATATTAACCCCTTCAGCACTGGGTTTAGAGCCTCAGAATCCTCTGCGCACACATGCGGTGCAGAGGATGCTGATGGGGTTAATCAGTAAAATAACCCCAGAATACATTATTTAACTACAATCATCATTGTCTTAGCTAAACATCTTGTACTGCTGCTGTCACAGCGGTACAAGATGATAGCTTACTGTACCCAGAAAGCGGTCATTTTAAACTTGCCGGCTTTGACAGCCGACGAGTTTAAAGCGTTTTTGCCTGCACACTCGCACTGTGTGCTGTATGGGAGCGAAATTTTCTCGCCCCCATACACTTGCATTGCCCTCACGCGCGTCAGAATCGCGTTCAGTCGCAGCATGCTGCGATTGCACTCGCTTCTGACTCGCAGTGCGAGTTAGGTGCGGTGGACTCCCACCAGTGTGCCCTGCCTGATAGGGCAACACTGGTCCCAGTGCAATGCGAGTATCCCTCTCATGGCACTCGTGCGAGTCCCTCGCACCGTGTGCCTCCAGCCTAAATGAACGCTGAGTAACATTATAGCTAAGGAGATATGTGAAAGAAATGAGACACTTGGCATATCAATATGGCCATGTCTATAACCACTTAGTAGCCAAAAGGAGGCGTGTCTCTTTACTGGGAACCTACACTGAGTCACTGCTTTCTGGATTTCAAAAACCTCCATTTGAATGGGCGAGTAAGAACCTGCAAATGGAGAATAAAATAGCCCAAGGCTAGTGGGAGAGGGGTGCACAGGAGAAAGGTATGACCCCATTATCTAAAAAAGAATAAACTGCGGCATTCCCTAGCATGCAATGTGAACAGGTGCAATGCAGCAAATGACATATTGTAACAAAAAAACAGCAAGAGGTTTTTAAACCCAGAGAGAAGTAGTGACTCAGTGTAGGATCCCAGTAAGGAGACACATCTTGACATGGCTACTGGGCGGTTATAGATTTGCCCATATTTATATGTCAAGTTTCTTAATTCTTTTATATCTCCTTAGCTATAATGCTGTTCTGTATTATTTTATATTCATAATTGCATGTCTTAGTATTTCAGAGTGCAGCTGTTTTTTGTGTTACAATATACCAGAAATCTGGCATAAATGCTGTAAAGTCGCAATTTCTTTTTGAAAAGTCTGCAGTTGCGCAAAAAATATTGCTACTTTTGGCGTTTACATGCCAGTACTGGCCAGCTGTGCCAATATGGACATGGTGTGGGTGGAATGGGGCATAGTCACGCTCATCCATCAAATATATCATGAGTTCGGCCACTAATGCGAACATTTCTGGTACCAAATAATTGTTGCTTAATTTATCAGATCAGTGTTCTCCAGCGACCACTTCATTAAGAACAAAGAAACAAAAGGTTGCGCCACACTGTGTGTAGTAGTGAGGAGGGTGGGTGATATGTTCCCCTGCTCACCTGGTCCTGTTGTGCCGACCGCACAACAGGTTGAAGAGCTGCGACGGGGCTGCTGGTGCTTCCGACGGCTCAGAGTTCAATGTGGTTCATGTGAATCGCTGGTGTCCGGTGCGCATGACCACTGAGGGAGGGAGTTGGTATCGGGTCTGTAGTTTCCTGTAGCCGAGCTGCAGTTAATCACGCTTCCCAGCAGGGAAGAAGTAAGTGGCCGAAAATAGAAGTGATAAAATTCAGCGCTCAGGCAGGGAACATGGCTCTGTTACAGCATAAATTACCTTTCGGTTTTATTAAATCGGTGTGAGAATCCAGTATCCACAACGCGTTTCGACGCAACAGGCGTCTTTATCAAGTGATTACCTTGATAATCACTTGATAAAGGTGCCTGTTGCGTCAAAACGCGTTGTGGATACTGGATTCTCACACCGATTTAATAAAACCGAAAGGTAATTTATGCTGTAACAGAGCCATGTTCCCTGCCTGAGCGCTGAATTTTATCACTTCTATTTTCGGCCACTTCATTAAGAACGACCTGCGCTACTCAATTCTTAATAAATCGTCCCCTAAGGGTTTATACTTTTGGCATCTGTTTGCTGAAGGGAAATTTGGTTATGATACAGTACCTAGAAAAGCAAGTTTTGGCACCTTAAGACAAACGTCTTGAATTGGAATGTAAGGAATTCCTCTGGGGTGTGCGGGGCTCCTTTTCAATTTGAAATAAACTTTTGAAAGACTATTTATTACTAGTAAATACATTACAGTAAACTTATGTGTAAGTAGTTGCTGTGATTTTGTCACGTTTGTCACAAAAACTGTAGCATTTCTTGGTACCAGCGAAGTGAATGAGACGCCTGAAGTCTCAAGGACACGTTGCATGTTTTTCACATGCAGGTTTGAACCAGTTTCATATCTGTAGAGTGTGACTTTTTATTGTGTTTTCCAGTGTTTTGCACCCATTCCAATGCATAGGATAAAACAATGTATTTACAGTCATTTTCCTGCTGTGAGACACATTTTTTTTAGTGCAGAAATATCTGTAGCAAATACTTAATGTGTACAGATACCCTAATTATGTATTTTTTTACTTATTGGAATTTTTCCATTTAGAATCAGTGGTCATTTTCTAAACAGTGACACAATGGCGTAGCACATAAAATAATCAATGCAAGTAAATTACATGTCAGCAAATTTAGTGTCTCAGTCTCAAGCCATATACTGTGGTTACAGAACAGTATATTCTGTGATGCATATGTCCACATTTGCATGTTATCTATGTACAGTAGGGTGACCACAAAAAATCGATGTCGGAATTTTGTCCGTCTGGACCCCACAAAACGATTCCCCTTTCCAGATATTGAGAGAGCCAAAATTTGAGCTCGATCAAACGACGTTAACCCGTGCCGCTCGTCGCTCAAAGTTTGAAAAAAACCAAATTTTTGGCCAAAAGCTGACATATGGAGCCATAACTCCAGAACGGTAAATAATAAAAACACGCTTAATATCTCAAAAGAAAGCTAATGTTGTTCTTCAAAATGTATATTTTATACATAATTGTTATTTTAAGTCAAACTGAGTTACAACAGCTTTTAGCCCCAAGAACGCGACCTGGTACCACTAGGAGCATACTTCGTATATTTTGTTATTAAGTGATACATTTTGGGGTTTTTTTGGTATATTTTTTAGTTTAAAGTAGAAATATAAGAATAAAACAAGTAATGCTGATAAGTCTAATGACATTTTTTATTTTAAAATATAGAAATGAGGTATATAATACATACAGAACAGACACAGAAAAGATACAGACGTAGACCTACATGAGTTGATAATTTTACATAGTTATCTAGTCTATTCTAGAGCTTTTGTTAAAGTAGCTTTTGAAACGTCAGAATATAATGCTCGGCATTTGCTTACAACTTGCAGGACATATTGCTTTCGTTCTTCATCTTTTGTCAGAAGGTCGTTAAAGTCGGTTATTAATTTAACACCATGCTCAGCCATATCCTTAACTACTTTTAATGTTTTGACAATTTTCAATCCTTCTTGGAAGTCATTATTTTGAGGCCAGGTGTTTGGATTTTTTCTAAGGAAATCTGTTTTATTACTTGTTTTTTTATTATATTTCTATTTTAAACTCAAAAATATACCAAAAAAAACCTAAATTTATCACTTAATAACAAAATATACGAAGTATGCTCCTAGTGGTACCAGGTCACGTTCTTGGGGCTAAAAGCTGTTGTAACTCAGTTTGACTTAAAATAACAATTATGTATAAAATATAAATTTTGAAGAACAACATTAGCTTTCTTTTGAGATATTAAGCGTGTTTTTATTATTTACCGTTCTGGAGTTATGGCTCCATGTGTCAGTTTTTTGGCCAAAAATTTGGATTTTTTTTCAAACTTTGAGCGACGAGCGGCACGGGTTAACGTCGTTTGATCAAGCTCAAATTTTAGCTATCTCAATATCTGGAAAGGGGAATCGTTTTGTGGGGTCCAGACTAACAAGATTCTGACGTTTTATCCCGGTCACTCTAATATACAGATATCTATTACAGGGTTTTTTCCAAGCTAGTCATCTTGTTCCACTGATCTCTGGGCTTGTCAGGAGGATTGGTACAAAAGGAGACTTTTCTACTTGTCAGAGATTTGCTTATATAGTACACCTTGTACATATGGCTGCTAGACAAGGTAAATTTCCCTCCCAGGTTCTGATATTATATTAAGATCCAGCCAGGAGCAGACCATGAGAAGATGGCCACCGTGCAGGCACAATATACGAGCCCTTTGCAGTCCAATAGTTTATCATGCTGCACAATTGTACCTTCCTGTAGTATTGGACCCTCTTACCTCTGCTGGCTTCAGACTTGCGGACCCTCCGCAGCGTCCTGCGGAGGGGATCCGCAAGCTGACCGCAGCCCCTATGTTTATAATGAGAACGCACCGTGCGCTCCCATTCACTGCAATACGTGATTTGTACACAGGCGGATGCCCGCGCACAAATCACACACAATCACACACTCTCGTCCGCACCGAAACGCGACCATGTTTCGTTCCTGGTGCGGACGAGTGTGTGTGATTTGTGCGTGGGCATCCGCCTGCGTTCAAATCACATATTGCAGCAAATGGGAGCGCACGGTCATGCGCAGTCCTGCGCAGCACTGTGCGTTCTCATTATAAACATAGGGGCTGCGGTCAGCTTGTGGATCCCTTCCGCAGGATTACCTCTTGGGCCCCGGCTGCACAGGTTGCACCAGTGATATGTCCGCCCTTGGATCCAGCCACAACAGAGCACATGAGGTGTCCCAGTACATAGACTCCTCTGAAGCTGACAGTGGATGGGATCACTAGGACTTTTTTGTAGTTAAATTGTGTCCCCAGTCTCCAGTGACAACAGTACAAGTTTTCTAGATCATGTTGGTCTTTGTATTCCTGATTTTCTATCTTGTTCGACACCAATGTTAACCTTTCAGTCTACCCATCTGCCTCTCCGTTTCTGGATATAAACTCTTCTCTAGGTCTTTTTACATCTTTTTAATCTTTTCTCCAAGTACACATAAAGATAGGAATATTCTTTATCTGGTTGTCTTCCTTCATTATAGATTTTTCTTTTTTAACCACAATAGTCTTAATTGTCAAGACAAACCTAGTTATATCACAAATCATTTCAAGTGAGCACAGTGCGAAGCTTATTTGCACAGAACAGTGTCCATTGTCCCTAATCTTTTCCCTCTACTATATAAATCTGCTGCCAAGTAAAACAATGATACTCTAAAAATGGATTGGGCGAAGTGCCACTCCCTACATCTCCCACAGAACGTCCCGACACAAACTGCGGCAACCAACCATGGCATAACATCAAACTCCCATTTCGACTGAATGTGTATACAAAAATTACTCCTTTCAGCAGATTGTTAATTATACGTTCATCCTTAAAAGACTTTGCTCCTCACCTTGTCAATCAAGTCGATTCCCCCTCTCTGAGTCATAACGTGCAGGTGTTGATCATTGATCTCGATGCTACAGACCTGTTCATGTTTTCAAAGCCAGTCCTCTATTACCCTGCATAATTCAAACATCCCACTTATATAAATCTTGTCTCCGTTCTCTGGAATTACCAACCCCAGATATTCACTTTTATTACTAACTTCTACAGTTTTCCTCTTAAAACCGCTCCCTTTAGGCCTCATTCAGACATCTTTGTTTCTAGTTCATATGGAATCCATTGTCTTCACGGATATAGCACATACCCATATAGCCTTTGGTGATATTCACATGTCCATGTTTTTACATAGACCGTGTGTGCAAAACTTATGGAGATGTGTCAGTTTCTTTCTGGCAATACGGCTGAAAGGGCCAATACAAATCTATGGGTCATCACACAGATGGCAAAAAATGTTACTGTGCTGAGATAATCTTCTATATCAGCCCCTGTTATGTACTGTGTAATAGATGTGTCTGACCATACAGGGACATGGTCTGATCAGATCACATTTTCTGGGCCGGGTAGGATGTAAAGTATACAGACGCTACAGAATGGATGTATTTAAAAAAATATATATATATATCCCTTTGCTGACAGTATATAGCACAAACGCATATATAAGATTATCTCAGCACAGGAGATGTGGTATGATCAGACCATGTCTCTGTATGGTCAGACACATCCATTACACAGTATATAGCAGGGACACCTATATTAGATTATCTCAGCACAGGAACATTTTCTTTAAACATATCCAATTGTGAACTATATAAATGTTATGCTCTATCTATATCGAGACCTGCTTTTTGCCAAATGTCTAAAGGGGTTGTCCCGCTAAGAAAGTACAATTTAATGAATAGTTCTTGGAATAAAAATAATTTCTATAATTTACTGTGTTTATGTAATTCCTATGCTGAAATAAGTAGATAAAGCTATGAGTAATCAGTGTGTGGGGTGTGGTTATATGCACCACTGTCCATACACAGAGCGGTGACTAAATCTGCATCGGCACTGCCTCTATGACTGAAACCAGAAAACTGTTGGGAGCAGAGGCGTAGCTAGGGGTTCAGCACAAGGGGGGCGAAACATCATGAGTGGGCCCCCAGCCCAGGTGACCAGCAATAATCACACGTACAACCAAAATAGGATGTTTACATTGTGAGCCCCAATGGGGACAGTGTTGATGATGTATGTAAAGTGCTGTGGAGTTCATAGTGTAATATAAATGCAAAAAACTTCATTCTTAATATTATGTCACAATACCGGGATCTGAGGATCTTCTATTTCGAGGTCAGGGGCTCTCTGATGCCATGTTGCTGCTTGTCTCGCTGTCGTCCTCTTTTGACACTGCAGTGCGGTGGACAAGAGAGCATTAACTGGTTAATAACAAGAAGTATGGAGTGTACTAACTGAGCCATAAACCTTCCCCATACCATGTCCAGCAGACATTGTAGGATTACTATATGGATTTTATTATTAGGGTATGGACACACTGGCATGAAACACGGATGAGTGCAATGTGTGATTTTATCGCATTGCACTCGGACCAATGTTAATCAATGTCTGAGAGCACACTGACAAGTGTCGGACGCTTTTTTCTCAGCCAGATTCAGGATGAGAAAAAAGTTGCAACATGCTGCGACAGTCTGCGATTCCCGGCCGAGACTCACCAATGCAAGTCTATGTGTCCGACAAAATCACATACTGCACACTAACAGCACACGGACCATCCGAGAGGCATCAGTTTTTTTCACGGATAAATTATCATTCTGTAACTGAGAACACTGTAAAATGTTCCTGTAAATGATTCTACACTAATAGCTGCTGAGGAAAGAACAGATTGCACACGGATGTGATCTGAGAGAAATGTCGGACACTCGCACAGCAGTTGGATGCCAAATGGACCAAAAACCGATGACACTCATCCAACTCTACTGGATGAGAAACAGACCAATTTTAAGGCGGCCGGAAACAGTGTACCACCGTGTCCTCAGCTCCGTGCTGTGCACACAGTATACCACCATGTCCTCAGCTCTGTGCTGTGCACAGACAGTGTACCACCATGTCCTCCATGTCCTCAGCTCTGTGCTGTGCACACAGTGTACAGTACACTGTATGTGCACAGCACGGAGCTGGGTACATGGTGGTACACTGTGCACAGCACAGAGCTAGGGAGATGGTGGTACACTGTTCGTGCACAGCACAGAGCTGAGGACATCCCAGAAGAGACAGACAGGCCACAGACGGGCGGCGGGTCAACACTGAGCCCACCTGGAAGAACTACAACTCCCAGCACCCAACACACTGCCCAGAAATCATATAGGACAGGCAGAAGAACTACAACTCCCAGCATGCCACACCCTGACAACACAGAAAGGTGGCAGCAGCTGCATGGAGGCAGATACACGGTACAGCTGCCAATATCACCACACACAGCGCCAGCCACAGCCCCAGTCCTCCTGCACCCCCATCCTCCTCTCCTCTGTCCTCCTCTCCTCTGCCCCTCCTGCTGCTCCTCTATCCTCCTGCACCCCCATCCTCCTCTCCTCTGTCCTCCCGCACCCCGTCCTGCTCTCCTCTGTCCTCCTGCACCCCTGTCCTCCTCTCCTCTGTCCTCCTGCACCCCCGTCCTCCTCTCCTCTGTCCTCCTGCACTTCCGTCCTCCTCTCCTCTGTCCTCCTGCATCCCCGTTCTCCTCTCCTCTGTCCCTCCTGCTGCTCGGTTGTCCTCCTGGACCCCCGTCCTCCTCTCCTCTGTCCTCCTGCACCCCGTCCTCCTCTCCTCTGTCCCTCCTACTGCTCCTCTGTCCTCTTGCACCCCCGTCTTCCTCTCCTTTGTCCCTCCTGCTGCTCCTCTGTCCTTCTGCACCCCAGTCCTCCTCTCCTCTGTCCCTCCTGCTGCTCCTCTGTCCCTCACGTTCTGCCCCTCTTTCCTCTTCTCCTGTCCCCTTGTTTCTGTCCCCCTGTACCTCTGTTCTCTTTTCCTCGGTCCCCCTGTCTCTGTCCTTATGCCCCTCTGTTTCTGTCCTACTGCCCCTCTGTTCCCCTGTTTCTGTCCTTCTGCCCCTCTGTTTCTGTCCTACTGCCCTTCTGTCCCTCTGTCCCCGTTTCTGTCCTTCTGCCCCTCTGCCCCCTGTTTCTGTCCTTCTGCCTCTCTGTCCTCTTCTCTTCGGTCCCAATGCGCCTCTGTCCTCTTCTCCTCCGTCCCCCTGCACCTCTATCCTCTTCTCCTTGGTCCCCCTGCGCCTCTGTCCTCTTCTCCGTCCCCCTGCGCCTCTGTCCTCTTCTCCTCCGTCCCCCTGCGCCTCTGTCCTCTTCTCCTCCATCCCCCTGCGCCTCTGTCCTCTTCTCCTCCGTCCCCCTGCGCCTCTGTCCTCTTCTCCTCCATCCCCCTGCGCCTCTATCCTCTTCTCCTTGGTCCCCCTGCGCCTCTGTCCTCTTCTTCGTCCCCCTGCGCCTCTGTCCTCTTCTCCTCCGTCCCCCTGCGCCTCTGTCCTCTTCTCCTCCATCCCCCTGCGCCTCTGTCCTCTTCTCCTCCGTCCCCCTGCGCCTCTGTCCTCTTCTCCTCCATACCCCTGCGCCTCTATCCTCTTCTCCTTGGTCCCCCTGCGCCTCTGTCCTCTTCACGGTCCCCTCACATGGCCTCCGGACTACTAGCGATACACCCCCCTGCTTCTCACTTGGCTGCCCCCCAGGGCAAGATCTGCCAGTCAGCCCCTGGGGGTCAGGTTCCCTTTAATAGAAGAAGAGCAGAGGTGAGCAGGACTATGGCCTCTCTGACACTACACCTGAGCCACAAATCACTGGATGAGGGGATCTCTCTGTCCCCTGTCCTGCCAGTGCTGCTGTCCAGTGTTATCTGTAGCACCATCATGTCAGGAGAGCAGCTCACCTCAGATATAACACTGGACAGTGCAGCAATCACCAGGATATGAGGCAGAGTTATTGGCACATGCCGCTCAGCCTTTCCAGAGATCACCACTTCCCTGCCTGGTGCTGCACTGAGGACTTTCACTTTCCCCTCTACAGAAGAGGGGGGGGAAGGGTGCCGGCAGAGAGTTCTGCCGACTAGAGGGGGGTGCTACCTGAGAGTTCTGCTGACTGGGGGGGGTGCTACCTGAGAGTTCTGCCGACCGGGGGGGGGGGGTGCTAGCAGAACTCTCTGCGGACCGGGGGAGGGTGTTTGCATGCACACTCACCGCCGCGGCCGCCGTGTGTCTGCCCGCCTGCTGTGAGGAGGAGGAGAGGAGGGGCGGGCACAGCTGCAGGACAGGAAGTCCCGTCCTCCCTCCTCTCCGGCCGGCGCGGCGGCCAGCACGGGCACCCCAAGGGGTGCGGGGGCCACCCAGGGGGCGGCCAATGGGCCCCTCATGCCAGGGGGGGCCCGGGGCGATCGCCCCCCCTGCCCCCCCGCCAGCTACGCTACTGGTTGGGAGGGTTAAAGTTAATTTCCTCCCAACTGCAGGTTTTAAAGTGCAGACGCTGGGCAGGTTTAAAATGCTATTAACCTGCAGATTAACCCTGTATCTGCAGGTTTAATAACATTTTTCAATGTGACGAGTTCTCTTTTTAAGTCTTTCGTTAGGTCTAGAAAAATTTGGACTCAAGTTTTGGCATTTTAGCTGCATAACTAAACATGTATAATCAAAATGAGCTTATAGTGTAGACTCCCAGCTTTAGTTTGAAGGTATTCTCCTAATTAGAGTAAGGGTTTAGGAATGAGAGCTCTCTAATATGTAGCTTCCTCTTTTTCAAGGGACCAAAAGTAGTTGGATAATAATCTAAAAACTCTTTAATGAGTTGCATAGGCTATTCTCTCATTAATTCATAAGCAATTAAGCAGGCAAAAGGTCTAGAGCTGATTCCAGGTGTGGCATTTGTATTTGGAAGCTGTTGGTCTGAACACACAACATGTAGTCAAAGGAGCACTCAATAGGAGAGAAACTGATAAATATTAAGCTGAAGAAAGAAAACTAAGAAATCCATAAGGAAGATGACAGAAATGTTAGGAGTGCACAAATCAACAGTTTGGTAAATTCTGCCAAAAAAAAGTCCACTGGTGAGCTGGAGATCTTAAAAAATAAATAAATAAAAAAAATAAAGGCCCGGACAGCCACAGAGGACACCAGTTGTGGATGATCACAGAATCCTTTTCATGGTGAAGTAAAAACCCTTTCACAAAATCAACCCAAGTGAATAACACTCTCCAGGAAGAAGGTGTGTCAGTGTCTAAAGGTGCCGTCACACGCATCAATTTACTGAACGATATTGTTAGCGATCACATGCACGCGCGATCGCTAACAATATCGTTCAGATCGCTGGTGAGCTGTCACACAGGCAGACTCCCCAGCGATCAATGCACCAGAGACATCGTGGAAACTATTTAAATATCGTTTCCACAAATGTCTTGCTCCCTCTGCTAGGGTGCGGTAAGCGGGAGCAGGCTGGTCTCCAAGGTAAACTGTGGGTAACTAGGCAGCGCGCGCTGACTAGATACCCGATATATACCTTGGTTACCAGCCTGCTCCCGCTTACCGGCTGGTATCCAAGGTACACACCGGGTAACTAGGGTCCCTAGTTACCCGCTGTGTACCTTGGATACCAGCCGGTGAGCGGAGAAGGCTGGTAACCAAGGTATACATCGGGTAACTAGGCAACGCACTCTGCCTAGTTACCCACAGTTTACCTTGGATACCAGCTCCCAGCAATTGCAGAGGCGCGCTGGGAGCTGGCTTATCGGTCGTCTCCCGGTGTCACACGCACCAGGAGACTGCTGCGTGTCCACCGGGCGATCAACAATTGATTTGAGGACAGGACCTCAAATCAAATGAACGATCAGCCGACTGATCGTTCATCGTTTGTAGTGTCACATGCAACGAGGTCGTTTCGACATCATTCAAGCGTCACAGAACACATTATGTGTGACAGGACCTTAAGTCACAATGACAGCTTCCTTTTAAAGGGCTTATTTATAAGAATTTTGAACCTTTACAATTCCTTATAGCCAAATATCTGTTCATGTTCCTTTATAGCCATACTCAGAAGAGGCTAAATGAGAATATAATTGCTCTGCACCTTCTGTCCCAGGAGACATTGCTTTGTACTTGTTTTCTTTAAATTCTCTAATCCAACAGCAATTAATAACTGCACCTAGACTCTGCTATTAACCTGTTGTTTATCTCCACACTTGGCACTGCTGGGTCTACAAGTACAGAATTAGCAAGACACGAAGACCACCATAGTGATGCTATACATGACATTGAAAGAAATAGGCCACAGATCGAGCTGGAGGCGACATGCTTGTCAGGGGGAGAGTAAATTATCTGTAATTTCCAGGTCAATAGTGCAGCACTTCATGGGACAGAGGGGGATTCTAGGCTTTCATTCTGTACTCTCCTTTTTTACTTCATTTTTCTGAAGATTGAGGTTCTCGTCGATGGGAAGATTACCCTGCTTCTTCTTCATTGTGTGCCTTAGCATGCCACTTACAACAGACATTATTTCCAGCCCACTCCCCTCTGGTGTCTGTCTAAAACAGGGCTGTCTGTGCTTGGCACCCGGGGACTGTCATACACAGGCGGTGGGTGCAGGGAATTGTAAGAGAAGCTAACGATATCCGTCTAGTATCGCTAAAGCTTTGTGTATTTTATACTTGTTTCATATGACTCGTGGGGGTAAGCTACAGGTACATGTAATGTAAAGGCTCTTTACCTGTATGTTATAAGTGATCTGCAGAGAATAAGGTGATGTTTAATGGGTTATGTTATTCTGATTCAACAAAGTACATATTGTACAGAATTACATTATCTGAATGATGTTTCACATCTATGTGCATACCCAATGTGTATGAGGTAGGTTTAATGTGACTTATGTTGCATAGGTATTGTTTTTATATTTCTAGGACATACATGTGTATGTGTTTTATGTGTGTGTATATGCCACTTATGATTTTGATGCCATCTTATGTTACATAGAGAATGTTGCCCTCTAAAGAACTGAGGGCCACGGCTACCTCTTATCACCTATAGCCATGTCACTGTTGCAGTATACACGTATAGGGGACATAATAACATAGTAACTGAGGAATAAACCACATAGGATGGGAAAGGGTCAAGTAAATGCCAGAGCCCTCCTGTTAGGGGGACGGATCCAGGTCACATCGTAGATTTCCAACAAAGGCGTCTATAGAACAGCTTGTTGTGATTTTAAAACCACAAGTAATGTCACTGTTAAGAACACGACAGTGGTGTCATTGTATCTGGATAGATTGCGTACCAGCTAATCCGAGGTCTGTTTCTATACAGGGCAGCGATCTTGTTGGAGACCTTTATTTTGGCAAGTGGTGAATAAGCTGAATGCACGAGGTAAGATATCAGATTTTATAATATTGCTTAGGATTTAATGCTGCGTATGTGTTAGTGTATGTCTAGTAGATACTGTTTAATGGGATTGCCTTAAAAAAAAGTTCACGTTTTGTGTGTTTAAAGAAAGATGACTGGTTGTCTTACAGTGTTGGCCAAAAGTATTGACACCCCTGCAATTCTGTCAGATAATACTCAGTTTCTTCCAGAAAATGATTGCAATCACAAATTCTTTGGTATTATTATCTTCATTTAATTTGTCTTCAATGAAAAAACACAAAAAGGAATGAAGCAAAAAGCAAAACATTGATCATTTCACACAAAACTCCAAAAATGGGCCAGACAAAAGTATTGGCACCCTCAGCCTAATACTTGGTTGCACAACCTTTAGCCAAAATAACTGCAATCAACCGCTTCCGGTAACCATCAGTGAGTTTCTTACAATGCTCTGCTGGAATTTTAGACCATTCTTCTTTGGCAAACTGCTCCAGGTCCCTGATATTTGAAGGGTGCCTTCTCCAAATTGCCATTTTTAGATCTCTCCACAAGTGTTCTATGGGATTCAGGTCTGGACTCATTGCTGGCCACCTTAGAAGTCTCCAGTGCTTTCTCTCAAACCATTTTCTAGTGCTATTTGAAGTGTGTTTTGGGTCATTGTCCTGCTGGAAGACCCAGGACCTCTGAGGGAGACCCAGCTTTCTCACACTGGGCCCTACATTATGCTGCAAAATTTGTTGGTAGTCTTCAGACTTCATAATGCCATGCACACGGTCAAATAGTCCAGTGCCAGAGGCAGCAAAGCAACCCCAAAACATCAGGGAACCTCTGCCATGTTTGACTGTAGGGACCATGTTCTTTTCTTTGAATGCCTCTTTTTTTCTCCTATAAACTCTATGTTGATGCCTTTGTCCAAAAAGAGAGCACATTCTTCCAAAACATTTTAGGCTTTCTCAGGTACGTTTTGGCAAACTCCAGCCTGGCTTTTTTATGTCTTGGGGTAAGAAGTGGGGTCTTCTTGAGTCTCCTACCATACAGTCTCTTTTCATTCAGACACTGACAGATAGTACCTGTTGACACTGTTGTACCCTCGGACTCCACTGTTGTACCCACCATCCGCACAATCTTGCGTCGAAATCTCTCATCAATTTTTCTTTTCCGTCCACATCTAGGGAGGTTAGCCACAGTACCATGGGCTTTAAACCTCTTGATGACACTGCACACGGTAGACACAGGAACATTCAGGTCTTTGGAGATGGACTTGTAGCCTTGAGATTGCTCATGCTTCCTCACAATTTGGTTTCTCAAGTCCTCAGACAGTTCTTTGGTCTTTCTTTTCTCCATGCTCAATGTAGTACACACAAGGACACAGGACAGAGGTTGAGTCAACTTTAATCCATGTCAACTGGCTGCAAGTGTGATTTAGTTATTGCCAACACCTGTTAGGTGCCACAGGTAAGTTACAGGTGCTGTTAATTACACAAATTAGAGAAGCATCACATGTTTTTTCTAACAGTGTCAATACTTTTGTCCACCCCCTTTTTTATGTTTGGTGTGGAACTATATCCAATTTGGCTTTAGGACAATTCTTTGTCTTCAATTAAAAAAACACAAAAAATTAAATGAAGATAATAATACCAAAGAATTTGTGATTGCAATCATTTTCAGGAAAAAAATGAGTATTATCTGACAGAATTGCAGGGGTGTCAATACTTTTGGCCAACACTGTATACATCAAGTTTTACTATGATGTTTCTGCACAATTATGATATAGAAAACAAATGGTAATGTGTGTGTGTGTGTGTGTGTGTGTGTGTGTGTGTGTGTGTATTGGAGCAGAAAAAAAAAATGATTTGCAGAGAGCTTTGTTGTGTTGGTATTGTGTGGAGCCAGGTTTGAGACTTTCACACTTTCGGCTACCTCCCAAAATTGCGAGTGTGTCATCTGATTAGTAGACTCATATCTGAGTCCAATATCTGAACAGATCTCTGGTTGCAGTGAAATCATGGATACATTGCTCCATTTTGTGGCTGTGTACAACATGGAGCAATGTGTCCATGATTTCACTGCAACCAGAGATCTGTTCAGATATTGGACTCGGATATCTGTGTGTGTGAAGTGGCCTTAATAGACACACATCACCTCTTCTGTATTTATCACCCACTCCTGGATTTGGCTACAAATACAGAGGTAAAATACCGTACTGAGTGTGTGAATGAGGTCTTGTCAGCCACTTTCTGTTGTGTAGTAATAATAGTTTGCAAGCATCGGTGGGGAAATTATCCGGCAATAATTCACACATGCATGTTATCTGTAGTGGAGACATAATCTAGCAAAGTACTATGTGATGCTCAACCCTGTAAAGACATTTGTGCATGCAAACAGTTTAAAAGAAAAAGGTGGCACTCGCCGTTCCAGTAAAAACCTTCTTTATTTCATATAGAAAATAAACTGGCATACAATCAGTGCCTTTTATAGGAGGGGTACACCCATATGTCAGGGTATTCCATAAAACACATGATGCAGAAAGATACCACATTCAATTATAAAACCATGTCATAAATACAAATCCTTCAAATACTGATGAATCATTCTTGACATGTAATCCTTAGGAACCCTGCGCTCCCAGCTGAATGATCAACCTAGCTTCTTTTTTTAATAGTAAATTATGGAGATCACTGCTATGTGGAGGTAAATTTACTTTATCAATCCCAGCAAATCTCAACACTTCTGGATTATATCATTCTTATCATGAAAATGTTTGAGAAGTCTTGGTGATCCTTTGCTTTATATACTGGCTTTAAAGTGCTCTCTAACTCTTACATATAATGGTCTGATTGTTTGGCCTATATAAAAGCGCCCACAAGGACATAAAATTACATAAACCATGAATTTTTTTCTTGCAAGAAATGAAATGGGACATGTATCAATTCTGCTCTTATAGCGATCAGATTGCTGGTGCAATGATATACCAAAAAAAAAAAAAAAAAGGCCAATTACTACTGGACCGACACCTTTCAATTAGAATTGAGTGGACCAGCGAAAGTTCGGCTTCTGGTGGTGCAGCTTGACATTTTTTTTAAAGGTGTATTCGGGACCAAAACTTGACCTGAACCTCACTTGAGGCATGCGCATTCCTACTCCAAACAGGTTTAGCATTTCTCTACATTTAACCAATTGTTGGATTTGGACTTAGCCGAGAATGTACCTGCTTATCTTTTAAGTCGTTGCTCCTATAGGTGGCAAGAGTGTTCCGCATTGCACCTTTTTCTCTTGAGCAGTTTTAATAAGTAAGTCTATTCACACTTGAAGCTGTAAATCCATTCCTTTATTATAAAACTCTATACTTATCTGTACATAAGTGTAGTCTGTAAATATATCCAGTAATCCATGAGTTCGGAATTTCAAAAGCCTGAGCACACTCAACAGCAAAACCACTACATTTTAAACACTAAGGCTGGCTTCACACTGCAGTTTTTCACTGATCAGTGTCCATCAGTGTTTGGGTGACAAAACCAGGAAAGGAACTTGCAGAGAAAAACTATAATTGAAAGATTGACACCTGTTCTGAGTTTTGGAGACATTCCTGGTTTTGGCACCCAAACACTGATGTACACTGATCAGTAAATAACTGCAGTGTGAAGCGAGCCTAAAGGCCACGTCACACGCTTCAATCTTGTGAACGATTGCCCGAGCGATCTCCTGTGGGCGAGATCGCCGAGACAATCTGTCCACATCGTTCGTGAGATGTCACACATGTAGATATCGATGATGACGCTTTAGCGATTGAACAATTTATCCATCGCTCGACGACCAAGTAAACGATCTTGCGATCGTTCAGAGGCAGGGCCAGCACAACATAATTAGGGAGTTGTCTGCATAATTGTGGGCGTAGTAATGGGATGTATGTTCGGCCATGGGCGTCCCTGTTTGTGAGTTTAGCACGGCTCTGCTACTCATATTGTTGGCCATAGCTGGTGTTCTGTTTTGTCAGTGTTGTGTGTGTGTTCCGCTTCTGTCTGCGTGTCCTCTATGTTGTTCCTGCGGCCTCATTGTGGCGCATGTGCGTTTTTCTTTTGTATTTGTTAAAATAAATAACCTATTGTGTTCTTTGTTTTATGTTCCAGTATGTGTTTTAGAGGGCTAATATTGCACTCACAATGTGAATGAAGCATAGCGAGATGACACATTTGCGGTGTTGTGTATGTTTCAAATGACTTTACCAAGAGCATTTATACTTTATGAATTGTTAATTTTTAATAATTGTACAAACATGACATGTCCTTACACAATTATATCACAAACCCCACACATGGCTCATTACGCATCATGTTCAATGCTCTGGGTCTGTTGTAACAAAATTACGTCCACAGTGTCCATGTCATCACTGTGATATAGTGTTGTCCTTTAGTTGCTCTGTCCAAGAAATGGTTAGCTCCTTATGGGGCAAGGCTTGGCTGGTTTTTTGGTGATTTATCCTGTTCTCTCACTTCATATCTGATTTGTGTCATCCAATGTATGCTTTTAAGATATTGTCTGTTCATCCTTGTTTGTGAGGTTCGGCAAATGTAGATATTAAACCCATAAGTGACATTGTGGTTGGTGTCTGTGAAGGCAAAGGTAAAATATCATTATGTGCAAACTCATTTGCCAAAGCAATCCAAGTCCCTGTAGTCCAGTCAATTACGAGGCACCTCTACATCAGTCTGATCTGCTTATGGGAAATGTTCAAGCTGACCAATGCTGTGCATGAATGCCTTGTCTTTGTGGCGAGCAAGCCCTAGGCCACTGGTTATATTTGGATGCATAATCAATTTGTAGAAAAACAAAAAAGGTGATGCTAACCCTAAGATTATTTCTTTATCCCTGTTGGCCTAAAATCCACACCATGAAGTCGTATGTTCTATGTCACTGTTGCGAGCCATTTTCAACAAACCATACAAGAATGGGCTAATCTTGTTTTAACCTTACTATGTTTTAGGCCATGGGAGCAGCACATATGTTGTGCATTCTGTTTGAGCTATTGTCTGCTTACCTTCTGTGATTTAATGACAACAGTGTGTACCTCAATTTATCCTTGAAAACATAATGTCGCCTACTAAACAGCAAATTACATGTTAACAGATACCATGCAATCACACTTACCATGATCTTAATCCAGCCAGTCAGGTGGACAAATTCCGCCAAAGTGTCCTCATCAAATTGTTACACCACACTGTAATAAGTACACATTTAACACCATGAAGAGCTACACAATGTGATGTTGCCAAGCAACTGCACCAGGACCATTGAGGTATGAGCAGTACTGTTCTCTGTTTGTCCTGGCATTCTGCTGTCTGAGACCATGATCCAGCGGCTGGAGGGGCGCCACACCTGGGTCATCTGCACGCCACTCACCAAGACTGACTTCACCATTGTTGGGGTCAGCATTGTCACCATAACTACCGGGCGAGTATGAGTTGTAGGCACGACGCCTCAGGAAATTATGGAGCACACAACACGCCATCACTACAATGTCAATAGACTCCAGCTTCATATTAATAGGCGTATGAAAGATCCGGAATCTATTGGCCATGATCCCAAATGCATTCTCAACCACACGACGTGCCCGGGATAATCGGTAGTTGAAAATGCGTTGTTCAGGGGTTACAGCCCTTTGGGGATATGGCCGGAGTAGGTTAGCATGAAGTGGAAATGCCTCATCACCCACAAAAACAAAGTTCAGCTGGCTGGTGTTTGCAGAATTGGGGGGTAATTTGAGACGACAGTTCTTCAGCTTTTGCCCAAAGTTGCTGTTGTCTAATACCCCGCCATCTGACACACGCCCATTCATCCCCACATCCACAAACATGAACTCATAATTGGCATTGACCAAGGCCATCATGATCACACTATAATATCCCTTGTAGTTAAAAAAATAAGACCCGCTGTTATGGGGTTGGGTGATCCTCACATGCTTCCCATCCAATGCCCCCCCGCAGTTGGGAAATTGCCACTTGCGGTCAAATTCTGTGGCAATTTGCAACCATTCTGCTGGGTTTTTAGGCAACCCCATATAGGATGGAGCAAGGGTCCTTACAATTGCCTCACATGTCTCTGGGATGAGGACGCTCAGCAGTGGCCGTGATATAGCAGAAACATACTGTAGGGCTGTCATTGAGTGCCCTGTTGCCAGGTAACGTAGAGTCACAGCCAACCGCTCCTCTGGTGTGACTGCAGCACGCATCACCGTGTTTTGGCGGACTATATATGGCTTTACATGTTGCAAAAGTATGTTGAAAGTCTCCTCAGACATCCGGAGGTAGTTTCTGTAGTCATGCGGATGCCGATCCTCCAGCTGACGAAGCAGCCGCATGTGAGTCAGGTTAGACCTTTGCAGGAGCCAGTCCCGACACCACACGCGACGTCGCCTTCGCCTCCGCAGCCTCTCAGAAGTCTCCTCAATGTGTGAGGCCTCATCTAACAATGCAGCAGCCACAACTATACGCTCAGCTGCATTCATGGTGTATGTTTGTGTAACTTATCAAGAACTGTAAAGTGGAAAAGATAGGAGGATTTAATATTTGTTCTTGTCAAAAATTCTATCCATTTTTTTGGTGGAAAAAAAAAACCACTTGTTAACTCAAAACCAGCATTAACATTATATTTACACAGTAGGGCAAAGTTGCTAGACACTTTACATATGTTCCCCCAAAATCAGCTTACAGTACACATACACCTGTTTTTGTGTGAAAAATAAATAAGGCTCATGTCCAACAACCTAGATGTGGACGTACCGTTATCTCAGCAGTGTGGACTACACAATTTGTAGGTCACAGCTATTTGCCCAAATACACCTGTAACTCCTGTAGTCCTTATTGTGAAATCGGGGGCTTCGAAAATGTACAGGCAGATGCGTTCTTTATTAAGCATTAATGTTGTTACTCTAAAGATAAAAAACAATTAGGGTTGGCTTAACACAACAGCATTATATCCTACACAAAAACATATCCTAGATACAACATATGTAATATATACTGTGCAATCTCTTCAAATGTCCTGGTTTTCCTGTGACCCACCTCATTCCCCTTGATTCCTCCTCCAAGTTTAAGGTAACATTCAGCCACAACTATATTCTTAACGTTACTGGGACGTCATTAGAATACCAACAAGACATAATTGGAAGCTCACCTTATTTCAGTGGAACAATTTCCGCACTGTAGTTACCATGCACATTAGGAAGAAGCGTTCGCCAAACACCAACGCAGGTCCGTCCGTTGATGCAGCTTCATGCAACGCTGTTGCGCATGCGTCTTCCGAAGTGCGAGAAAGCAATGCCACCTGCAGCATCACATTGTTATATGAGCCAGGTGTGCGGCTAAGTAATACTCGGCAACGATGATGAACCAATCCTGTCTCTGCTGCGCCATGAAATGGGCGTTCTTTACGCAGCTGCAGTGCCCGCTATTGGTAATTTGAATGACGCGCTTGCTTATTACTTAGCGTTCAACTGAAAGCTCTGTTGAGTTCCTGCTGGGCGTTGTGGTCCTTTGCCTTGTGGTCTAGTCGTATGTGCATGTGTCTCCAGACTTTAAGGTATGTCAGACTGTGTTGTGCCTAATAACTCTATTTTTAACACACAAATACTGTTGGTGATGAACAACAATATTTGAACTACACCATTGATTCCACATGCTTAATTACATAGTGCTGCACACATGTAGTCATTGAGGTGTGATTACACCCACACGGAGAAAAGATGTATCAAATGGATGTTGTACCAGCATGAGGAGTAATGTGTATGTTTTGTGTCAATACAGATGGGTACTTCCAGAACTTTTTTGACGGCCTTCATAGATGTGTACAGGGAACATGACTGTTTGTGGAAAACGTACACAAAAGAATATTCCAACAAAAACCTTAAAAAAGCTGCATATGAGAAGCTGGTACAAGTGTGTCATGAGCACCATGTTGATGGAAATATAAACATAGAATTTGTGAAAAAAAAAATCCAGCGATTACGCACGGTCTTTAAGAAGGAACATGACAAGGTCAAGAACTCCATGAGGTCTGGCAATGGGACCGACTCAGTCTATGTTCCAAAGCTATGGTATTATGAGCTTTTACGGTTCACATTAGATCAAACCACACCAAGGGGCATGCTGTTGAGCGAAAGTTTTTCCCAATCCACAAATGACGAAGCAGTGCAAAGTGAAGTTCAAGTGGATGTAAGTTTGTGTATGAAATTTGCAAATAAATTAATGTATGCAACCTCCGGGGCCACACACAGAGCAGGTTTACATTATTTCGGACCAGTTGTCCATTTGCAAATTTGATTGCCACCTGTTCAATGCTATGTGATTCGTCTACACCTGGACTGTGTGTGCCCCTCGAGGAATGCATTTTGCAAAGCATGACCAAAGCACTCTACTGCTTCCGTAAATGAAACACTTGTCTTGTGGAAATTGTGTATGCATTAAAGGGCGATTACAGTAACATATCTGAGCAGTTTGTTTTAGATTGCTTGCCTTCAATACATTCCTGTAAATTTGGCCAGACCAAGGTGACATTGCATTGTGTGGCCTGTGAGTTGTAACATTGTAGTCAGATCCTTTTTAGCCCACCTATACATTTAACATTAGTTTGCTTGGATTTGGGGGTAATACTGTATTTTCGTTATTCAATGTAATCAAACTGCAAAAACATTTTGAGTGCTTGAACATTCAGACACAAGCCTAGGGACGATGAGCAACATCTACTTAGTTTAGCTGAAATCGTATTGTCCAATCTTTACAATTTGAACTCAAATTGTTGTTAAATTTTTTATTCCAAAGGCAATACTTAGGGCATTAACGGCACAGCCAATTTGTGTGGGTTCGTAGTGAAGGTGGCAAAGTGTACTTTTTAGGTTTGACCATAGTCTGGTTTTTGTTTAGACACATGAAGACCCAGACCCAGACCCAACTGAAGCTCCCGTACCCATATTGAATCCAGAAGGAGAGAACACAGTGGTGGAGGACACATCGGGGGATGCTCGAGGACACACACACCCTGTCTTCATGCGACACTCAAGAAGGAGATCAGTACCCTTAACCACACAATCATGTGAGCTTGGTAATTTAGCCAAAAGGCTTTTACTCCAAGAACAGAAGGAGCAAGTGTGTGCAATAGCCCTATTGGTCCATGAGCGGGTATCCCATCTGGAGGATGAACAGCGCAATCTTGTGGAAATTATCATCCATTTAGCACTGAACGATGCAAGAGCTGGGAGATTGACCACATCAAGTCGCTTATGCCACGACCCACCACACATGCCACTCTCTCAACCTTTCAGAGCTTCAATTGATGAGTCTGGGCCAGCTCCCCATGGCCACAGGGTTGTCCGCCCAGCATACCTGCCGCCAAGGGCCCCTACTTTTGTGTATGATAATATTGCACACAATGCTTCAAGCATTAATGCCACTGATTTTGTTCTGGAACAAAATGTGTATCACAATATGTAATTCTTTTTTTTTTTTTGGGTTGAATTTTGTGTTTTTGTGGAAGTGCACCATTATAATTATTTACATAATTATGGCACTCACAATGTTTGTTTAACATTCACTATGTGTTCCCATTTTTGGAGAGGGCTCGAGTGTTGGCCCTGATTTTTCATTTAAGGTTTTATTTGGGTTCTTGACGATTAGAGGTCAGCATCCCGAACATTCTGCTGGGACACAGGAAGGCATCATGGACTCAAGTGTTGTGTTCTATAGTTTGCCACACATTCTGCCCTTGTGCAGCTTACTTAAGCATCATTGACACTGTCTTTAAGTGTGTTCTGGGGCACTCCTCTGTCAACATGACAATGCCTGTCCAACGCTCAGTCCAATGCAGCCGGTTTTGTCGAAATGGTAGCAATGTGCCATTGGCCTTTAATTTGTCCTGTGTCATGTGTGTATGTAAGTGTTTGTGTGAATACCATTAAACATGTTTATGTTTAAATTATGTGTTCCGGGACCTAATGTTGATAAATAAAGCAAATCTCTAGAAATTTAACAAGCTCTAACTGAAATGTGCCCAGTATACATGCACGAACAGGTTACTGTATTGGTGCAACATTAAGCACAGATGGTGGAACGGCGTACATGTCCAGCTGCCTCTATTTTAAACTTAGAAGGGCAACGAGGTTGAGACTCATCAGGAGGGCCATGGTTAATCCTTTTTGATGTAGTTTTGTAAATAAACCACAGTTTAAATTTCGTAAAAATTCTTCATTCAAACTTCTTTGACATTACAAATTATAACACACACATTATGCAATGGTTGCCAAATGTGGTTGCAAACACATGTTTGCACTAGCAAGGTCCAAACTCGGACTAAAACCAGGTGAGTCCAAAATGGAACATATAACAAAATATGTGTAAGTAAAAGCAGAAAAACAATCTGCATCTTTGAACATGTAATTTTTAAAACATCCAAAATGTCCAGCAGACAGCACAAAAAAGGCGGGAAGGCCCTTAAAGTACTCTATGGGTAGGCACTGTGACGGGTCGATAACATCTGTTGCAGGAGCCAGCCCTGGCGTTCAACATCATCCTTGATTTTGTTATTTGAGGCAATCAAATCTTCAAGGGTTGGCCCTTAAATAAGAAATATAAAACGAAAATGCATCAATAGTGAAAGGGCTGGTTTAAAAGTGAACATACACATTAGCTGACACTTACGGGCCAATTCACCATCCAGTTCCTGGGCTTCTGCGTTCAAGGCCACAATTGGTCGTGGTGCACAGACAGAGTCTGGTAAGCCTATGTGAGAATGGAAAGGGTGAGAAATGGTGAAGTATCAATCCAAACAATGTCACAAACATAGCTCATCCATACACCCAAAACATATGTAATGGGCCCTTACCTGCCGATTGGTCACCAAGACAAAGATTAGGTGATTGTGGGGCCAATTGTGCAGGCAGAGAAGAGCCACAGCTGGTCAAGTTGGACCTGTGGTTGTCCACAGAAGCTGGAGTGTCTTCTTCAGTCACGACACAGAGTGGTTCATTTCCTTGGCCCAACTGGACAGAACCTTCGGCTTCATCCGCCGAAGATGAATGTCCTGGTGGACTTGTTGATGGATTGGCCTCTTCATTACCCTCTCCTTCCTCACAAGATGGTGTCAGTGATGGTGGGGATTGTCTTTGGCGAGGCACCTCTGGTGACGCAGTGGGAGATTGTGCTGGTGATCTCCTTTGTCCTGTAAAATGTTTTAACAAAATTACATTGTAAACATACAACAGTAATGTCATTTTTGATAGTTTGGTAGAGGATTTGTAATATTTTGGGGTGTGGGTGGACATTGGGCAGCTAACTGGTGATGTCACATTTAGAATACATCTGGAGGACATCTGGAATGCATCTTCTGTTACACTGATCAGGGCCACCATATGTACATTTTTTACGTACACATATGTGTCATGGGTAGCCATTTGCTACATGTTTCTTTCCTGGTTGTAAATGTGCAAGGCTACATGTCGGAAATAGACCAGAGGAGGTGAAGCCAACAATGCTAGGTCATGGATGAAAATCACATGTATGATTACTTACTTTACGTATTACTCCACACAGTAATAGCATACATTGACATTGTAATGATCCAATTATTTGTACATTGTATACAAAGTTGGTGCAATTTTTGGTTGGCCCTTTTACAAGGGATACATGTTGGTCATCCGATGGGTACACCCTGCTTGGCACTCATCCCTACACAGTATCCTCTGAATCCCCGTAATGTCTGAAGACATATAGGGCAGACTTGCATGTCTGCCGTGTAAAGATTAATATGTTTGTTATCCACCTTTTTTTGGGGGGGTGTAAACATTGTTGGGCCACTATACATATTGGGCTTACCACGACGTCTTTGCAGACGCTGACGGATCCTGCTAATCCGATCTGGTGTTTTAAAACGCATATCCGCGATTTTTTTACGAATCTGTTTTGTTGTTCGCTCAACACCCATCCTGCGCATGAGTAGCTCTTTAACACGCTGCAGCACAGCCTGCTTGTGGAGGAGCGGGTGATCATGCTGCATATTGCACCAATAATCTCGCCTGTCTAAAACAGAAATAAGTAACATAAGTTCCCCGTCGCCCCATGCTGGTGCACGCTGGACAGCAGGCATTTCTCCGCTGGGGCACAACAGGAAGCTGAAGCAGAGGCGGGACCTTGTAATAACGTCATGACGTCAGCACGCACACTCGCGTCAACAAGACGCAACAGCGTACCCATAACAACCACACAGCGTCGGACGCAACAGTGACGCGACTGTTGCATTCCTGTAGTTTAACGACAGTCGTTGACTTGTGCGTGCCCATCCGCCTGGGCACATTTCACCTATAGTACATGGGTGAGTCAAGTGATGCCCTGGAAAATGCCTCGCCGTATGAGCGAATTCAAAACATAATGACAGCTTGCAGCGCCTGCGGTGACATTGCGGAACACATCTTCCTAACGCTGTGTAGCGGTACGCAAATGTACAGTTCTCAGATTAATGGGACTGGCTTAATAAACTTACATTTAAGAAACATGACGCACACACCACCCGATTTGTGCGTACCACAATGTGTTTTACAATGCGCACGTCAGTTTATAATAATTTGAAGGGAGCAAATTAGATGATAAATTATAGTATTGAATGAGTGAACCTCGTTGATCCCAAATATATATTAATTGTGTGACGCCCAAAAATGTAAACACAACGTCGACGAAGTAAATGGCGCATTTGAGATCACATCCCAACAGCCAATAGGCACGCTATTGCATCAACAAATCAAAGCAGACGAGGCGTGTCCGAAAAAGAAAATAACACGCCTCTTCTCAGTGGGTGGAAACCAGTAAAGATCGTTGAAACAATGTCACACGCAACAATCGCCAACTGTGAGCGATGTTGTTTGGAGCGATGAACGACGGATTTGAGGTCAGGATCACAAATCTGCGATGAGCGACCAGACGATTTAAAACGCCAAAATCGCTCATTTACACGCAGCGACGCACAAACGATATCGCTTAAACGATCACAAAAAACACATCGCTTGAGCGATATCGCGCAAGAAATTGAAGCGTGTGACGTGGCCTTTAGGCCGGCTTCAGACTGCGTGTCTGATGCGATCCGTAGCTGTCCGCTTGAAGCAGACAGCCGCGGACCGGATCAGCACACAGGACCGGGGGCTATTATGCCCTCCGATCCTGTGTGCAGCCGCACGCAGCTGAACCAGCTGACAGGTCAGGACCGCGGCGCCCGCGGTCCTCACCTATTAGCAGCAGGAACTGCGTGCGGCTGCACACAGGATCGGAGGGCATAATAGCCGCCGGTCCTGTGTGCTGATCCGGTCCGCGGCTGTCTGCTTCAAGCGGACAGCTACGGATCGGATCAGACACGCAGTCTGAAGCCGGCCTAACTGGTCGGCAGCCAATCTTCAAAGCAATAAATGAGATAACCTTTAGTAATCAGATTGAACTGAGTGCTGCAGTCTGATTTTATGATACAATCTTAAGGTACCGTCACACAGGGACATATCGCCGGCGATGTTGCCGGCAACTGAGGGGCGTGGCCAGGTTGCGGCGACATCGCCGGCGAGTTGCCTCGTGTGACAGGGCGATAATCAGGCGATGAATCGCCTGAGTCACATCGCCAGGTTTCCCAACAATGTTGGGAAACCTGGCGATGTTGCTCAGGCGATCCTGCCTGATCGCCCTGTGTAACGCGGCAACCTGCAATGTTGCGGGCGATTCCGCCTATATCTAACATTGCGAGTGATCGCTTGCTGGGTTGCTGGGCAACCCAGCGAGCGATAGCCGCGGCAACTAGCCGGTAAGTTGCTCAGTGTGACATCTCACCGGCGATGTTGTCAGGGATGCGCGCTCCCGCGATCCCCGGCAATATCGCCGGCGATATGTCCCTGTGTGACGGTACCTTTATAAAGACAAGAGAAAAGAGTGATTCCCAGAAGCAATCAGGGAATATGCAGCGCACCGGAGAGCATCACTCACCTATGATTGTTGTGCTCTCAGACACAACACTGGAAAGATTAGTATTATGTATCCAAATGTTACTGTTACACCCTGCATCATCAAGTCCTCGACACTGCAGCCTTCTCACCAAAAACAGACCGCAGGTGTCACAATACAGGTGATGTGATGCTAGGAGATCATTCTCAGCACAGCACGGTTCCATACTCTCACATAAGGTAGGTCTCCTGCACTCCAAGGATCCTGCTGCTGCACCAGCCGCTTGCTCCTCAAGTGGGAGTAAGGCCTGTTTCACACATCCATGCTAAACACAGACATGTGAGACTGGCCGTTTTTGAGGGGGGGTGTATCCGTGTGTCATACATGTGAGACGTGTGCTGTCCATGTGCTATCTGTGGATAGCACATAGACAATCTTTCATTGCATAGTTACCTGCCTCCAGGGCTGCTGTTCCTGTCACTTCCAGGGCCGCTGTTGGACTTAGTGCTGTGAATATTAGATGAGAGTAATGAGCGGCCCTGGAAGTGAGAGGAACAGACAGCGGGTGAGTATGAAATTCTTTACTTTTAAGGTTAAAACTTTTGACTCATGTCCGTACACACGGATGTCACATAGAGGACATCCATGTGCAGGACATTTATGGCCAAATTGGGTCTGTACTACCCGCAAAAAAGACATGTCTCCATGTGGAGCACATGGACACGCATCTTCTCCACACAGAGACACAGTCCGAGCCAAATAACGGACTTATGAAGGGAGCTATAGAGAATAATATGCCTCCGTATGTCCGTGCCTCTGGAATGTGTCGGTGTGGAACGTTCATGTACTGGAGGAATGGATGTGTGAAAGAGGCTTAAAGGAATGATCAGAGTATAGTTAAAAAAAAGAAGTGGTGAAACCTGGGTGTTGCAGAATCACTGGCCTCCACACAGGTGACCGGTTAACCCCTTAATGCACAACGCGCTTCTGGGACAAGTGCCAATCTACTGAAGTGGAAGAACAGTCCCAAACACAAGTTGTGCATTAAAGGGTTAACTGTTCACCTGTGTGGAAGCCAATGATTCTGCAGTGCACAGGTGTCACGGCTTGTGGTTTTTTGTTGTTTTTTAAAGCTATACACCGATGATACAATCTTAGAAATATGGAATAATTCACATCATATACAGTCAGAGTACATAATACATTTTCAGTGTTTCCAGATTTCAATCATTAAATAAGCCCTGTGTGCAGGTTACAGGATACAATGCAGAGGGATGTGTATGTGCACAGTCCACTTGTCTTAGTTCCCCTTGTGGTGCTGCTGATTATTTGGCTGCAGTTGTACCCATTAACCCAGTCTCCCAACCCAATGCTCAGAAATTGCATTTGCAATGAAGGACACCATGGAAAATGTATCGATAATTACAAGCTGGCGCTAGCTTCTGTTGGGTAATGCTGCAGTATCGTGGAGTTGGCACAATGCTAGTGAATGCGCCATAGGTCTGCTGATTGCCATTCCTTTCAGCAGCACAGCGTTCTTAGAAATATGCTTCTTTTATCACATATACTATATACTACAGCTATGATTACATGTGATCTTCCAAATGCACAGTCAGCTCTGTGGGTTATTAATTCCATGCTTTGTAATTGGTTTCAGCCATTTAACATTTTTGTAACTTAATATGGTTGAAATTATTTTAAAAGAACAATATTAATATTAATTCCTGGCTGTTTTCACATATACAAATTGCACAATTTAATTAAATTAAACAGCTGTATTTGCCAATTGGTGAATCATTTTGGTTCCTGATGTTGGTTTTTATAATGTTTCAAGCGTTTATTAGGAAAATGGGGTTGGTTTTGTTTTTCCAAAATTCAACATAAATGTCAACCTTTATGTATTGTGTAATATTTGCATCGATTCTTCATTTAAATACTAATGCTGCTAAAGAAGAACATTGATAAGTGAGTTGCCGGCATTCACTAATAGTTTTGTGATGACGAATGTAATGCTAGTTCTTCCAGGCAGCGATTAGGCTTAAGATGGTGGGAGATGTGACTGCAAAACATGCAATCAAACGTATGTCAAAAGAAAATGCTCTTATTACATGTATTGAACCGAAAGAAAACTTTTTGATACATTGCAAGATATGTTTGGTAAGCAAACCTATATGTACGGTCAGCGGAGGCCATAATAGTGGTGTGAATAGGACCTAAGCATTGCAATACTGAGCTCATCCAGCAGGTGGCATCATTTGTACTGTAAGAGCCAAGAGTATACGGCTATATTCTAGGACACGTCTTTGGCACCTCTGCATTATATCAAGAGACTGATTTTGTGCCCCTTGTTTATAAGCTGCAGTAGTATGGCATCTGGAAGAAGTGGCACACAAAGCCAATGAAATAAATGTTATTGATGTTACACTATATAACAGATTTATATGCTTGAAATTACTGGATTAAGGGGATTCCTGTAAAGAATAAGATTATATTTTACCCAGATGTGACATTCGCGGCTTAACTCGCTTCATTGTAATCTTTACATTGATTTGTGTCTTCTTTAAACAACATCAGGTCCAATAGTTTTCCTTTAGGGTTTAAAAGGAATTAGGATTCTGTGTTTTCTAAAAAGGATAAAATGGCAACATCACATACATAGACCCATCTTAATATGTAAAATGCAGCCTGTTGTGTGATGTGACAAATACATCCATCGGATCAGAAAATACCCCTGGACTCGCTTTCTTCATAAATGCCATACTGCGTTCCCATGTGGTCATGCTTTGGTGGTTTACATTTTTTATTTTTTAAGGTTACTTGAGAAAATCTGTCACTGCTAAGCCAGAAATAAAAAAAAAAATAAAAATAGAGTAAATATGCCAATGTAACAATCGTCAAACATTTGTTGTTGACAACATTTGTGCGACTCAGAATCATTTCCATTTATCTAATTGGGGCTGTTTCTTCATATTCATGGCTTTCTGCAACCCTAATTTAAATTCCTAAAATACTCCCAGAAAAACCTGCTCTAGGCCTCATTCACACATCATTTAACAACATACGTGTAAAAAATGGTACCGCTATCATGAGTGTATCATCCACATGTCCATTTTTCCATAGTCGTGTCATCCGTGTGTCCGTTTTTCACCGGTGTGTTATCAGTGTTTTTAATTCTAGAGATCGGCATGCACACTTGGGTGAATATAGGAGGTGCTAGCCAGGGGCGGAACTACACTGGTGCAGCTGGTGCAGCTGCACCAGGGCCCCGACCGGTTAGGGGGCCCCTTCAAGCCTGGAGGGGGCCCCCACCTGACCCCCACAAGCCGCCGTCAAAGGAGAGGAGGGCCAGGCAAGGGTAGCAGAGAGCTTCCTGCTTCCCTTGCCTAATCCCGCCCCTCCTCTCCGGCTCCTACGACCATCCGGCGCAGCTCTGCCAGCAGCACCAGGCGGGAGAGCGCGGCTTTCCCAGAAGCAGCGCGGCTCTCCCAGCAGCAGCAGGTAAGAGAGCTCTGCTCTCCCAGCATCCCATCCCCCCCCCGGTCCTCACCTGCACCAGGGCCCCCGGGGGTGACGGTCCGCCCCTGGTGCTAGCGTATCGGTCTCCAGGGCCCTTGTTAAGGTACTATCAACAGAACACTGCACACTCAACGTGGTTTTGGGTGAAAGTTTTTTTGTTTCTTTTTTTATTGGTGATGCACAGAGACAAGATGCGACAATAATAATAATAATAATAATTCTTTATTTATATAGCGCCAACATATTCCGCAGCGCTTTACAATACAGTGGGTAATAGAGGAACATACACGGTATAATACAGTAAGAAAATACACAATATAATACAGTAATTCCAGAGAAAGAATACAGTACAATAATAGGAAACAATACAATAAGCATAAAATGAATGTAAAAATACAATACAATAGATAAAGCAAAAAATAAAGGTGACCCTGCTCAAAATAGCTTACAATCTACAACGAGATAGGGGTTACACAAAGTATGGGTGCTTATTACACTGATGGTCCAGGCATCTTGAGGAAATGGGGGATAGAAATAGTTACATGAATGGTCACCAGACAATCTGTGTAGACCTTTTGGGGTTGGTGGAGTTTGAAGAAGAGTTATGTCGCGAGAGATAGTGAATAGGCTATGTACAGTACAAAGGAATTTTGTTAAGGAGCATGATAGGCCGCCTTAAAAAGATGTGTTTTTAGGGAGCGTCTGAAACTATGCAAGTTGTGGATGCTCCTGATTTCTTGGGGTAGAGCATTCCAGAAAATTGGTGCCGCTCGGGAGAAGTCTTGGAGCCGGGAGTGGGAGGATCAGATTAGTGCACATGTTAGTCGAAGATCATTTGTGGAATGTAGAGAACGGGTAGGGTGATAGACAGAGATGAGGGAAGAGATGTAGGGGGGTGCTGCATTGTGAAGAGCTTTGTGGGTGAGAATATGGCTGACGTTTCGGCTACAGACCATAGCCTTTTCCAAAGCGTTACTTGTTCTGCACCAAGGGGACCTCCTCAATGGTATAATGAGTGATAACAGGTCTGTAGATGTTGGCCTGTATGGGTTGTTGCTGGTCACTCCTGTGTCTGGAGCTTATGTAGTGGAGTTCTCCTGTTTAGTGTGCTGTACAGTGTTGTCTCCTGGTTGTTAGCCTCCCTTAAGCCACAGGCGCAGGAGGCGCCGGCGACACAGCGCACCACGGTGCCATACAGGCCAACATCTACAGACCTGTTATCACTCATTGTACCATTGAAGAGGTCCCCTTGGTGCAGTACAAGTAACTAGCAAACGCTTTGAAAAAGGCTACGGTCTGTAGGCGAAACGTCAGCTATATTGTCGCACCCTGTCTGTGCATCACCAATAAAAAAAGAAAAAAAACTTTCACCCAAAACCACGTTGAGTGCGCAGTGTTCTGTTGATAGTACCTCATCAGTGTTTTTCACAGTTGGATTATTAAATGATAATTATTATTATTATTAATAATAATAATAATAATAAACCAGTGGTACCCTCTCCTACTGTATCCTCACCCATCCCTTGTAGACTGTGAGCCCTCGCGGGCAGGGTCCTCTCTCCTTCTGTACTTATTTATGCCTTGTGTTGCTCATGTTTATTGTCGCTTTATATGTATGCCCCTTTTTCACATGTAAAGCACCATAGAATAAATGGTGCTATAATAATAATAAATAAACTACAAAACATCTCCTATACTTCGCAATGTTATCAGCATACGACTCTGTTTTTCATGGACACATACACTTGTATTGACCCTGGTCATTGTGCTGCCAGAAAAAACATAGCATAGTATGTTAATATACTCAAAGGGTATGTGCACAGTTTTTCTGGAGCGGTCAAAAACAAGTAGCTTTATAGTGGAAACTTCTTTAGGGAATTCTATTATTTGGGGAGTTTTCAAAGTATTCTTGAAGAGCTTGTTTGTTTTTGATCACATTTTAATTGACCAATTCCAAGTTTGGAGAAGAATCCACGGATACCAACGTCATAGAGGTGACATGCACTGTATTTTCTCCCTCCAGGTGATTTTATTTTAAACATGAAGCGGCAAAATGATGCTCAATAGACTGAACATACCTAACGGACCAGACTTTCAGCGTCACCCACTCCCACACCTCCTCTTCGCCCCACCCGCTATCTGTTGGTGTCCCCCAAGGCTCGGTTCTGGGGCCACTACTCTTCTCCATCTACACTTTCGCCTAGGACAACTCATTGAATCCCATGGCCTTCAATACCACCTCTACGCTGACGACACCCAGATCTATCTGTCTGCGCGTGACATCAACTCACTTCTTTCCAAAATTCCACAATGCCTGCCTGCCATCTCATGCTTCTTCTCTGTTCGATTCCTAAAACTGAACATAGACCAAACAAAGTTTGTGTCCCCCCCCCCACCCAAATCGCTCTCCCCCTGTACTAGACCTATCCATCACTGTCAACGACTGCTCACTCTCCCCAGTCCCCTACGCCAAGTGCCTTGCGGTAATCCTTGACTCTTCCCTCTCCTTCAAGCCTCACATCCAAGCCCTCGTCACCTCCTGCTGACTCCAGCTCAAAAATATTTCCCGATCCGCACTTTCCTTGACCACGACACTGCTAAAACACTTATTCATGCTCTCATTATCTCCTGCCTCGACTACTGCAACCTCCTGCTCACTGGCCTCCCCACTACTTCCCTCACTTTTCTCAAATCTACCCTAAACTCCGTTGCTCGACTAATCCACCTGTCTCCCCGCTATTCCCACGTCTCCCCCCTATGCCAAGCCATTCACTGGCTCACGACTTCTTAGAAATCCCAGTTCAAAACCCTAAGCATGACATACAAAGCCATCCACAACCTATCCTCTCCATACATCTCTGACTTGGTCACCAGACACCTACCCTCACTCAACCTGCGATCCTCCCAAGAGCTCCTTCTCTACTCCACTCTCATTACCTCCTCCCACAACCGTATATAGATTTCTCCCGTGCATCTGCTATAATCTGGAACTCTCTCCCCTAACATATCAGGCATTCGCCCTACCCTTGTAACCTTCAAAACAAACCTAAAGACCTACCTCTTCCGCCAAACCTACATCCTACAATGAGACCCCGTCCACTGCACCGACTCACGTTCAGCCTTTCCCTCCTCCTACTGTTTCCCCACCCTTCCTCCGTAGACTGTGAGCCCTCAAGACAGTTTTCTCTCCCCTTCTGTACCTGTACGATTTGATTGTTGATACATATTGTACTTGTCCTCATCTGCCCCTTTTCATATGTAAAGCGCCATGGAATCTAATGGCACTATACAAATAATAATAGTAATAGTAATAATAATAACATACGACCAGCAATATAGTTTTACAATAAAAATTTGGAGGAAGAGCTCCCACCCACCACCTCACTTACTATGTTGGCTCATGCTGAAATACTCCTAAAAACATAAAACTTGTGTGTGCCCAAAAAATGGATCGGTTCCCAGATCCGGTTTTAGTTACTGAGCATGCTCAGAATAAATGTAATGCCCCTCCCAGCCCAATTTTTGTTCTGGATTTTTATCGCTCTTCCTCTAGAACTGACATAACCATTATTTATTATGGCTTCACCAATTACCAAGCACAAAATGGATCCCTCAAAAAACAGGATCCAGGAGCATAATTGCCATCAGTTTACACGAATCCGTGCCTGTCAGTGTCATCCTTCAGAAAGCAGGATCCACATGGACAGGCACAAAACGTGATGTGACGGGGGCCATAGTCTATGTTCACACAGGGCATTTTTACTGTGTTTTTGTACACAGATTTTACCATGGTATTGTGTTAATCTATGCTGATCTAAGCCGGTGTTTTTGATTCCTAGCAAAACATATGTGTTTCAAGAAAAACTGTCCACACACATTTGTTTTATTTCCTTGCAGCTGCACAGGCTTTGCTGCATTTTTGAAAGAATGAGCAAGTCCACTGTTTTCTGCATTTTTGCAGCTTTCTATGGCAAAAACACAGCAAAAAACGCAGAAAATCTCCTGCCAAGAAATCAGGAGTTACTAGAAACCCCAAAGGTTTTGCTGCAGCAAAAGCCAACGTGTCGGGACATAGCCTACACGTGAAGCCATGATGCTCCATAATACTAGGCATATAACTCTAACATTATTCATTTAATTACAGTTTTCTGGTTCAATTTATGGAATTATAATCTAATTCCAATCTATGAAACTGAGCCCAAAAATCCTCATTTTCTTCTAGAGTTCACACCTTTCCTCCTCCCCGTCCACCCCCACCATGATGTGATATTCTCAGTTTTTTCGTCTATAGATACAGTTTCTAAAATAGTTCATGGTCCTCTGGGGGGAAGCGGGCCCCAGAAAGCGTCACTGGAGCAAAGGGACTATACTAACTATACACCGAGAAACCTTGGAGGTCAGGCTCCATCATTGATTCATTGGTATATTAGTTGCTAGGTAACTGCTCCAGGTTCTGTCATAGTCCAAATTGCGTAGTTATGATAGGAGGATGTGAGAATTGTGATTTGATCTTTTTTTTTTTGTTTTTGCCTGAATGATCAATTCTACCTTTATTTATTCTGATGACATCAAATTATACTGAAAAACCTACACATTTGCAGAGGAGCTCCAAATAGGTTAAGGCTGAGTCACCTGGCATGTGACTCGCTGTCGTGCATTTGCACTCATGCCCATGCTAGACAATTGGGCAGCACAGATCTACAGGATTTTCCTCAGCTTTATATGGTCTGAGGAATAAATTGCAGCATGCTGTGTTTGCCTGGTAGGCTCGGATCACTTGCACACTTACAAGTGGCATTCAGCAAACATGCGAGTGCAGTGTGATATATACTGAGTCCGGCAATGAAGGAGATGGAGAGGTCTTGGATCACTGCCACGTGAGACTCGACTCCGCTCGCAGCAGAACCTGAGCTGAATGTCAATAGCATATCGCATCTCATGCAATACGCTAGTATGACCCCAGCGGAGCAGTGAAATGCATGCGGAAGCCTGTCCTCAGTGTTGATACGTGTCATAGTAATTTTTTGCTATGGAAAATGTAGTGCTTCCTTCAAATTGTATTCCCTTTGTACAGATAAATGATTAATATGGGGTCTGCGAGTGCACAGAGCTGATTGGCTACATGTAACTGTGCCGCCAACTGCTCCCATAAGCGGGCACTTCTTGCCAGAGCTGTGAAGGTGCACAGACTACAGTGATTGTCTTTCATCGATATACATAATCAACAGTTTTGCGCTTCCGGCCACTGTGCCGCTATCACGCACTACGAGCGATGGTGCGCATATGCCATCACGAGCCACTGACACTGGCTGGAAGCGCAAAAAAAACTGCCGCCAGACACCACTAACCCCTACACCCCAACCACTGCCCGCTCCACCCACAGCCTGCCGCTCCACCCGCCTCATCCTCCCGCTACCCCGCCACTCGCCACGACATTCCATCACCGCGGGGGCCGAGCTCACAAAGCAGGCATTGTGCTAATAGCACCTTGCATGATGTCAGAATGACATCAGCGTTCAGCGCTGTGATTGGCCGCGTGCGGCCATGTTATATGTCACATGACCGCGAGCGACCCAATCACACCGCCGAACGCTGATGTCATTCTGACATCATGCAAGGTCCTATCAGCACAATGGCTGATAATACTCCCAGCAGCGAGCGGTCGCCGGAGAGTAAGTATAACCATTTAACAGCCTCCTCCAGCCTCACAACAGCCTCCTCCAGCCTCACAACAGCCTCCTCCAGCCTCACAACAGCCTCTTGCAGCCTCACAACAGCCTCCTCCAGCCTCACAACTGCCTCCTCCAGCCTCACAACTGCCTCCTCCAGCCTCACAACAGCCTCCTCCAGCCTCACTACTGCCTCCTCCAGCCTCACTACTCCTCCTCCAGCCTCACTACTGCCTCCACCAGCCTCACTACCAGCCTCCTCCAGCCTCATTACTGCCTCTGCCAGCCTCACAACTGCCTCTGCCAGCCTCACAACTGCCTCTGCCAGCCTCACAACTGCCTCTGCCAGCCTCACAACTGCCTCCTCCAGCCTCACTACTGCCTCCTCCAGCCTCACCACTGCCTCCTCCAGCCTCACTACTGCCTCTTCCAGCCTCACTACTGCCTCTTCCAGCCTCACTACTGCCTCTTCCAGCCTCACTACTGCCTCTTCCAGCCTCACTACTGCCTCTTCAGCCTCACTACTGCCTCTCCAGCCTCACTACTGCCTCCTCCAGCCTCACTACTGCCTCCTCCAGCCTCACTACTGCCTCCTCCAGCCTCACCACTGCCTCCTCCAGCCTCACTACTGCCTCTCAGCCTCACTACTGCTCTTCCAGCCTCACTAACTGCCTCTTCCAGCCTCACTACTGCCTCCTTCCAGCCTCACTACTGCCTCTTCCAGCCTCACTACTGCCTCCTCCAGCCTCACTACTCCCTTCCTGCCTCACTACTGCCTCTCCTACTACTGCCTCCTCCTGCCTCACTACTACTGCCTCCTCCAGCCTCACTAACTGCCTCCTCCAGCCTCACTACTGCCTCCCCAGCCTCACTACTGCCCCTCCAGCCTCACTAACTGCCTCCTCCAGCCTCACTAACTGCCTCCTCCAGCCTCACTAACTGCCTCCTCCAGCCTCACAACTGCCTCTCCACCTCACAACTGCCTCTCCAGCCTCACTACTGCCTCCTCCAGCCTCACACTGCCTCCTCCAGCCTCACACTGCCTCTCAGCCTCACACTGCCTCCTCCAGCCTCACTACTGCCTCCTCCAGCCTCACTACTGCCTCTCCAGCCACTACTGCCTCTCAGCCTACTCCTCCTCCCACCTCACTACTGCTCCTCCAGCCTCTACTACTGCCTCTTCCAGCCTCACTACTTCCTCCACTCCTCCACTCACTGCCTCCTCCACGCCTCCTCCAGCCACTACTGCCTCACTCCTCTCTCTCACGCCTCACTACTGCCTCTTCCGCCTCACTACTGCCTCCTCCAGCCTCACACGCTCCTCCTCCCTCTGCCTCACTCGCCTCGCTGCCTCACTACTGCCTCCTCCTGCCTCCTACTACCCTCCCCACCTCACACCCCCTCACCCCCACGCCTCCTCCACTCACACTGCCTCCTCCACCCTCACAACTGCCTCCTCCACCCTCACAACTGCCTCCTCCACCTCACACTCTCCTCCAGCTCACACCCTCCCACCTCAGCTGCACTACCTGACACCGCTGCCATCCTGCCAACTGTCGGCCCCACTTCATCGCGACCGCCCTCTCGGCCTCCGCGAGGTCCACGCTGCCCGGATGCCGGTGGTGGCTTACACCCTCTCCACTCTCTCACCGCTGGGGCCTCAGTGTCCCCATGCTGGTGGAGTAGCATTCTAAGAGCTGTGGCCGGTGCCAGGAGCCAGTGACGTCGTCCTGTGGGCGGCGGCGGACATTGGAAGTGACCGGACCGTGTCAGCCTGCAATACCTGACATGCCCCGCTCACTCCCATTGGCCCCCGCCGCCCCCACCCCTGCAAGCGGATTGGCCGCTCTGTTGTACACACAGGACGCCCATCCCATTGCCCAGGACTCTGCGTCCTGGACCAATCGGATGGCCGTCCTGTGTTTACCACACACCGCCCAATCCGCTCCTTCCCCTCAGGTCAAGTGTGACCTGAGGGGAGGGACTGATCCCTCTCTGCAGCACCCAACCCGCCACAGAGGACAATGCCCTGTAACTGGGCTGCGATCAGCCCCAGCATGCAGCCACGTCCTGCCGCCGACCGGTGATGTCGCCGCTCCAGCCGCATCTCTCCTCGCCCCTCCAGCCTCTGCTCTCCTCGCCCCTCCAGCCTCTGCTCTCCTCGCCCCTCCATCCACACCTCTCCTCGCCCCTCCAGCCGCACCTCTCCTCGCCCCTCCAGCCGCACCTCTCCTTGCCCCTCCAGCCGCACCTCTCCTTGCCCCTCCAGCCGCACCTCTCCTTGCCCCTCCAGCCGCACCTCTCCTTGCCCCTCCAGCCGCACCTCTCCTTGCCCCTCCATCCGCACCTCTCCTCGCCCCTCCAGCCGCACCTCTCCTCGCCCCTCCAGCCGCACCTCTCCTTGCCCCTCCAGCCGCACCTCTCCTTGCCCCTCCAGCCGCACCTCTCCTCGCCCCTCCAGCCGCACCTCTCCTCGCCCCTCCAGCCGCACCTCTCCTCGCCCCTCCAGCCGCACCTCTCCTCGCCCCTCCAGCCGCACCTCTCCTCGCCCCTCCAGCCGCACCTCTCCTCGCCCCTCCAGCCGCACCTCTCCTCGCCCCTCCAGCCGCACCTCTCCTCGCCCCTCCAGCCGCACCTCTCCTCGCCCCTCCAGCCGCACCTCTCCTCGCCCCTCCAGCCGCACCTCTCCTCACCCCCTGCAGCCTCTGCTCTCCTCACCCCCTGCAGCCTCTGCTCTCCTCACCCCCTGCAGCCTCTGCTCTCCTCACTCCTGCAGCCTCTGCTCTCCTCACCCCCTGCAGCCTCTGCTCTCCTCACCCCTGCAGCCTCTGCTCTCCTCACCCCCTGCAGCCTCTGCTCTCCTCACCCCCTGCAGCCTCTGCTCTCCTCACCCCTCCAGCCTCCCGCCACATCATACTCTGCTATCCACATAGCCCCCTCTATACTCTGCTACCCACAGAGCCACCTGTATACACACAATTCATTTCACCGCGCTCACGATGCAATTGCATCGGGCCTTTTTACTAGTTTCATATAAAGGTGTGTTTGTTAATCCCTCACATCTAATCATGCTCTAAAGGCCACGTTACACATGGCGACATCGCCGCCGATTACATAGGTGACGTAGGGGCGTGGCCTATCGGTGGCAACATCGCCCCTACGTCGCCTCATGTTAAGGGGAGATGTCGGCGCCGCCGGGAGGTCGCCTGGTTTCGGAGCTCTGCTCTGAAACCAGGCGACCGATCTGGGCAATGTGCACACATCGCCCCATGTAACTGGCCGCTGGCTAGCTGACAGGCAATGGGAGGGATATATGGCTAGTCCTGTGTTTGAGACTCCTAACCGAGGCTCCACAGACTCTATTTGCATAGGCTCCCATTGTCCTGCATCGCCGCTGGGGTTTTCAGACACCCCAGCGGCATGGCGCTGTAGGTGTTGCCCCATGTAAATAGGGGACGGCGACTCTGGCGGGGTGCCAAAAACGTGCGCACCCCCGCCAGTCGCCGCCGACATCTACAGCGCTGTCGCCTCGTGTGACGGTACCTTTAGGGTCTCTGTAGATATGCCCATTCTTACTGGATACACTGCATATTTTCTGGGAAGACAATCCACAGCATGTTCTCATGCAATCAAAGTCGATTCGAGATTTTATCAACTTTCATCTACAGGCAGAATGTCAAGTTGTCCTGTATACTTGACATATAACTTTTTGGGGAAATTATTTGATTTCCAATTTGTATATTAAGCTTTCAAACTAAAGTTTTTCATAATATTTCTCTAAATTAATGGAAATCTATTAGCAAAATAACACACGCCAACCTATCTATATGTGCATGTAACTATTTCCAAGACAGGTCCGGCAATATTGTTACATGGCCCGTCTTTTCCTCTGTTGCTGCAATTTCAATGTACAATTCTGTTTCCACGCAGCGCCACTGCTTCCTGCTTGATTTATTCCATCTCTGCTGTGTGATATCTGGCAAATGAGCCATCGAGTGTCGAATAGAGCTAGAGTGACAGAGCCTTCAAAGCTACAGCCTCATTTACATATAAGTTCAGACGCTGATTGCTCAGTAACCAAGGAAAGAACATCTATCGCTGGACCTGTCTTAAGGCCCAAAGGAGTGCACAATTAAGATAAATAAATTATTAAATCTCCAAAGGATTAATTGTGCACTCCTTTGGAGATTTAATAATTTATTTTGAGTCACATTTATCATTTTTTGAGATTTACCTGTCTTAAGGCCCCGTTACACCTTTCAACATCATTTCCAACATTGTTCAAAAGTGACGTCAGTGAGTCGTTGCGTATAAACGCACGATTCAACATCGATAGTTGTTCAAGTCGGAGTTGACAGGTTTTCCTGCATGCAGGAAAACCTGTCAACTTCAACTTACACAACCTGCGGCATCGTTTGGTGTGACACTGCAGTAGCGATGTCACAGCCGACTTCGCCCATTCACAGCAGTAAGCAGGGATCGTTTGCTGGGTTGTGCGAACTATCCCTGCTCACAATATCGTTGCTGAGTTGTCCACGATTTCTATACGTGTGACATCTCATCAACGATGTCGGTAACAATCGCGCACCCTAGATCGTTGCCGACATCTTTTCAACGTTGAAGCGTGTGACAGTACCTTTAGAGCTACAAGTACATATAAATATATATAGTTTGGGTAAAAAGTCCGGCTGTCAGATTTCCTTTAATGCTGCTTTTTTTACATGTCTAAAGGCAGAAAAAAAGAACTTTGTTGTCATATAATAGAGAATGAAAGTAATCTTTATGTTTCCTTAAATTCACCCCTTAGATGTCCATGTGAAATGTTTACAAAGGAGAATTGACCACCATGGGTTTCAATGCTTTAAATTATCAGTTTGTTTTATTTGTTTTAGGGATGACTTGTTTTAAGCTTGATCTTAAGCTAAATCAAAGCTGGCTATGCCCACGTTATCCCTTGGTTTAGTAAACCATAGCCTAAGACTCTTCTGGTTTACTGGGAGCTTTCAACTAAGGTTCATCTGGTTTTGTTTCTGCTTGGTTTACAGCAATGGTTTTATTTAGAGATTACAAAGTTTAAAATTGTAATTATTCCGTAAATATTTTTTTTTCCATTCTTCCGAAGTGTGTTTATTTCCTTTAATTAAAGGAAAAGATAATCAACTTAATAAACATCCTTCAACTGGGCACACTTAATGCACTTGTTTAGATTGAAAGTCATGACAAAGATGTAGTTCTCCTTTACTTAAACAAAATTTAAAAACTATATAAATTGTCTTTATAAGGTCATGTACGAAAATGATACTATCAGGATCACAGCATAAATATATTGAAAACTGAAATCACATTCTGATACTCATCTCTATAAATCACCCATATATTTTTGACTTTCCTGAAGGTCTGTATCTTGTCATAGGTATTGCAGGCTGAAAAAGGCCAGGTTTACACATTCAGTATTTGCTCCATTTTTTACCTCCATATTTAGAAGTCAAAATTAGGAGTGGGTAAAAAATACAGAAGTGGTGACTTGTGTTTCTGTTTTCTTTTTCCTCCGATTTTGGCTTAAAATACTGACCAAATACTCAGTGTGAACGTGGCCTAAGGCTTGGAAAGGGTTGGGAGGGTGTGTTAGGCTGGCTTCACACCACATTTTTTGGTATCCTGTTCTGTCCGTTTTGGAAAGGACAGAACAGAATCCGTTTTTGCCTCCCATATATCCCTATCGAGCTGGATTCGCCATAAATGGCCATCTGATTCTGCCAGTTCAGTCCCGGATTAGTTTCTGTCCTGTTTTTTCCCGGTCCCAAAATCGGAGACTGGTCCGATTTTGGGCTTGGGTGAAAAAAACTGACCAAAACTGACAAACTAATCCAGGGTGACCCGGCACACTTAACATGGGAGTCTTTGGGCCCCGGATACGGGAAAAAACAGGATAGTTTCCCAGATCCGGTTTTAGTGTACTGAGCATGCTCAGTACACTAATAGTCCTCTGCTCCCGTAATTTCACTTTAGCAGTATATCTACATACACTGCTAAAGTGAAATTAAAGAAAGGAATGGTTAAAAATAAAAAAACAAAAAATGCTCACCTCTCCGCCTAGTGTCACGCAATGCGCGGCATCCTCCGATGGCTGAAGGACCTTAATCAGCTGAGTGGGGAGGGGCGGGGCAACCCAATCAGCTGATGTGTCGCATGACCGCTTCAGCTGAGCAGTTTAAATCACCCACCAAAACCATTTGGCTGCTGGGCAATTTAAACAGCTCCGCTGAAGCGGTCATGTGACACATCAGCTGATTGGGTTGCCCCACCCCTTCCCAGTCAGCTGATTAAGGTCCTTCAGCCATCGGAGGTGGATGCCTTGCATTGCGGGACACTCGGCTGAGAGGTGAGCATTTATTTTTAACCATTCTTTTCTTTAATTTCACTTTAGAAGTGTTACAGTGCCAACACCACTTGCCTGCGCTTTGCAGGCTCGGCTTCCTCCAGCTCTCTCTGTGTCCGTATCCCTCAAAATCCCAGATCCGGACACAAAAATGGCATCCAGACTTTACAGTCCGGACCTGTCCGTTCCTGTCCATGAGGTCCTGCAAAAAACAGGACCCCACCGGCAGGAACAAAGCTGTGGTGTGAAGCCAGCGTTGGAGAGTTACACAGAAAGTGATAAAGGGGGCATTTATATCGGATGATCTGCAGTTGCTTCATAGCTTTTTTTTTTTTTTTTAGACAATCAGACCATGTTCCACTGTACACATAATGAACAACAAAAGATCGTTCTGTGCATATGGAATGACCTTGTTCTCGGCAGCACATGTCCTGTTTACACTGGAGAAAGTGCTACTGAGAATAATTTTTAGCAGATTTGCAGGCTGTATGCACTGCTCAATTATACGTAAACAATAATATACTGTAAGATCCCCCTAATACTCTGAAAGAGAAGTGTAGTGTATGGGGAACAGTTGTTTGCTTTTAAGTCGCTGAGACTCCAGAGTCACAATGGATAATGACAGATGGGTGGCTGTTAGATTTAGCATTGGGCCCTAGGAGAGCCACTCTTGATAGTCAGGAGTACACCTTGATTTCCTTATGACTATTGCGTTTTATCTGCTTGTGTGGCTGTAAAGATAGTAGTTATAAATAAGGCCATTTAGAAAAAAAGGGCAGTGTAATTAGACTACCGTAAATCACTTTTGTAGAAAAAAAATACACAAAGATTTGTGACTAACAAAAGCAGTAGAGCAGGAAAATTGGGTTATTTATTAGGTGAGATTTTTCTTTGTTGATTTTTTTAATTCATTTCTTTAAGAAAAAAATCCCTCCTATGTAACTGTCACTTATATAAAGGGAACTTGTTATCAGTATTTTGTCTATGAATCTGGGGGTGCCATTCTGCTGCAGTTTATTCAATACTAAACGCAATTATGTATTTTTATAAAACCTTTCTCTAATCAGTTTTTCAGCAGTTAATCTTTAAACTTCATATTACTTAGGCCCCTTTCACATGTGCGTTTCTGTCTGGATCCGGACAGAAAACCGTATCTGTCGCCTAATGGCCGCACTTGCGGCAAACTTATGGCTAGCCCCATGCATTCACTATGGGGCTTGTGGCAAGTGCGGTATTTACCGCAATCCGGCACTTGCGGCCACAGAAAAAAGTGCAGTCAGCTGAGTTTTTTTCGCGGCCGCAAGTGCTGGATCGCAAATGCTGTTTTCTGTCCAGATCTGCCTGATACAGGCAAAAATGCAGATGTGAAAGGGGTCTTACTGTAGTTACCTTTGGTCATCGGGGAGCTCCATCAGCATGGCAGAGTTATAAAATTGCAAACACAAAGTGATTGACATCTACCAGCATCCATGCTGGTAGGATATCTGTAACTTCATACAGTATGTGTTTCCAGCTATGGTTCTGTGACTCTGTCATGCCAATGCAATGTCATTGCCTCAAAGTAACTGATTTACATGAAGTTTAAGGGGCTGTCCAGTGAAAGTAAATGATCATCTATCCACAGCTGAGCTTATTGCTCAGTAGAACAGAGAATATTCATCACTGATGATTCACTTTAATCCCTGTTATTATAGAGTAGATGTGAACATGGCCAACCACTGCTCTACTTATTCTCTGGGCTGCCAGAAAAGGCAGAATCCGACACTCAGCAACCCCATATGGTGTAAATTGAACAGTGGTTGAGCATGTGCACAGGTGAACCATTATAGCGGGATTAAAAATGGCAACTTTCTGCTGATTTGGTTAAAGCCTAGACAGTTGGACCCCCACTGAACAATAAAGTATCACCGACACTGAATTGCTGATTAAAGGGGTTATCCACTAAACGCAGGTTGAGGATTAACTGTAGAAAATCTACAAAAGTGATGGCTTTTAGTATTTATGAATGACTACCTTTTATAAGCAAGAAGCTGAGGACATGTTCCCCTTAAGCTGTGGATAGGTATCCCAAATCAACACAGTCTGATTTATACTTTACATTAAATGGTTATTCCCAAAACGGTACGTTATTGCCTATCCATAAGACAGAGATAACTTGCAGAGATGCCCAATGATGTTGAGAATGAGGCTTTGATAATGGATCTTGCAGGGTCCCGTCTTGAATAGAGCAGAGGTGCACGTACTCACCTACGCTCTGCTTGTCTGTGTCGGAAATAGCTGAGCTCCGTGAATAGATTCTGTAGTTGGTTGTTCACTAGAATTTTCCTGTATAATTCTATTCTTTTATCATTGATGCTATAGATTTCTAAGAATATGCTTGTCACAATGTCCCTTCCAACATAATTCAATATTAATAAAACAGTACAAACACCAAACCTATTAGAAGTCTAGTTTTACATTATATGAAGGCAGCTGAAGTGTGGCAGTCTACATGTCAGATCCTGAAACATCTAATTGTCTCACCTGCATATTCTAGAAATCTAGAGACACTGTGGATTAGACAGCTGCCGCCTTCAGGCAAGTTATCAGCTTACCTTTAGACATCTGGCTGCCAGCACCGTACTTGGATGGTTTTGTCTTGTGTTGTTAACTAATTTTCCTTAAAAAGCAAACTCTGAAAGACAACTGTCATGGAAATTACTATACAGCAGTGTCACTGCATATACAGTAGCACTTTATCTGCATCTCTTGCCAGCGAGTTAAATAATATCTTTTATCCACCTACAATGCAATTCCAATAACCCATAGCAAAATAACCGGTATGTACAACAGAATGTCAAAAGAAAAATCTTACTCTGTTGGATAAAATTCATTAGCCACATTATAAATCGCCCACAACTCTATACAGTGTGGATCAGTCTGAAAAAACATGTATGAGACCCATTATTTAAAGTGTTTTTCCACTACTAATGTGATCCACTTTATTTTGTCCTAACTATTCCTAACTAACGCTTTCCCAGTATACTCATACCTGCCCTGCTTTTGGCAGTTTTTCTTTGAGGCTTGTAAATACCTTTTATTGATCCAGTTTTGATCATTGTGGTCTGGAGACTGGAATCGGGCAAACTGAGCAGAGCATACCTATGGTGGTTGCTGAGAGGAGACTGAAGTGTGATCTGGCCATGTGTGCTCAGACTGCTGTCAATAGCAGAGAGGCAGCTCCATCCCATCAGGGACATGCACTGCTCAGTTTGTCAGATTCTGGTTCCGTGCCTGGTAGGATCAAAGTTAGAATAACTATAAAGGTATTTACGAGCCTCGTGGAGATCAGTTTACAGGAGCTGGGTAGGTAGCAGAAGTATAATGGAAAAGTGTTAGGAATAGTTAGGACAAAAGAAAGGGGATCACATTAGTAGTGGAAAAGGGTTTAATGGAAATATTACTACATGCTGAAAGTTATGCAACTTTTTCATATACTCTGTCCCCATTATTCCGTTATTTGCAAGTTCTTTGGTGAGATTCTTCTTTTCAGGGATTATCTGGAACTTTTGGTTAATTTTTCCTATGGACTAAGAACCTAAAGGAAGATATTTGCTAATAAGTTATTTGCAGAACGTTCTCACCCATCTTGTGGACGTTCTGATGATGACGGCATAGTCAACTGATCCTTCCCTTCCAGAGTGTGTCCTTTTCTATGACAACCACTTCATCTAGTTTAGGGTTGCAAACATCGCACTACCTGCCTCCCGACGTGTTTCTATACAGGGTATATCATCAGAGGAGTTTCATTTGGCTTGCTTGCCCACTTAGTGTATTGCCAGAGTTGCAGTGCCCACAAGTGCACATGCCCACAACATCAGAGTTTATGCATGTGTTCACATGGCATAAACTCTGCACATGCACTTGTGGTCTCTGTATGCCTGGCATTATACTAAGCAGGCAAGCAAGCCAAATGAAACTTCGCTGATGACATATCCTGTATAGAAACGCGTTGGGAGACACGTGGTGGGATGTTTGCAACCCTCAACTGGATGAAGTGGTTGTCATAGAAAAGGACACACTCTTGAAGGGAAGGTTCAGTTGGCTATGCCTTCATCATCAGAACGTCCACAAGATGGGTGAGAACTTTCTGAATTATTGAATTGCTAGAATTTTGTAGGACAATAGTCCTAAGTTATTGGCTACGCATGTTTAAAGGCACAGTAAGAAACAAACTCAAGCAAAATCATTGTGGTCCTTGAGTATTGATCAGTTGAGCTTAGTATCACTTTACAAGGATCCACTAACACTTGTTGCACTGGTTTTAGGTTCATATACCTTTTTAATTAGATCAGTAAAACTTAAGTTTTATGTCTTTTACTTTATCTATTGTCGCCATTCACTGCTGGGCTTGATTGATTGTTTTGTTGGTGACTTGTCTGCTCATACCCAAGTGGAGAACTATGGTTGTATATGGCCTTTTTAATTTGTTAGGCACAGAAGTAATATTATTCACATCTTGTCCTTGTTGCCTCCAGAGATCATTAAACTTCTCATTTTTACTTCAATGCTCTGTGTAAAATCTGACATAGTGCAGAAACATAAATTAGGAATTCCGTATGAATTCAACTTCAGCCTATTTGGTTAGAGGCCAGAAGAGGAGAATAAGCCTTTTCATAAGGCAGAACACCAGTGTTGTAACACATGGGTGGTATGTATTACTTATGGAGGAAAAGTATATTTTATTAAGCATATGAATCCTATCTTGTCATCCTTCTCCCAGGAGTCGTCATGATCTTACTATACATTTACTACTACATTTGCTACCTACACTGCAAATATATTATGCCTGTTCTGTAATTAAGTATTATGTGATATCTGTGGGATATATCTCCATTGATGGAGTTGCGTGTTTGGTCATTTGGGAAATATTACAGTATAATATATTTACACTATTCCTTCTTTCATATTAGTGAAATTTAGAATTTATAGCTTAAAACCTTTTTTTTTTTTTACACATTGAAAACATCTTCCATACAAATTATTAATATTACAACATTGGCTAAAATTTGCTATTCTGTTCAAAGCTAAGGTGCTGTGCTTACAGTGGTTTTCAGAAGTTGATTTAACCACAGTAAGATTTATTCCTGAGTAAGCTGGATTTACACAAGCTGTTAAGGTATACATTTCATTTTTCATAATCTTGTAATAAAAAAACGGTACTTTAATTGAATTATAAAACCTAGTGTGAGCAAGGCCTAGTGGCTTAACGGGAACATGTCATGTCCTATTTTATTAAACCGCCCCCTACGTTATTTAGATCATGTACTGTGCACTAGTAACCTGTTGTGTTTTCTTTTTTTAAACTGTATTTATCCCAGAAAAAGCACTTTAGATATTTAGATGTTTTCATTAGCTATCAGCCCAGTCATCTGGGCTGTTGGCAGACATCTCAATCAACTACAGACATTCCAGAATTCATCTAATGCTGTAGGACCTGTGGTGATGTCACAACCATTTGATTGTAATGGGTGGAGCTAACCCTACATGTCCTCTGAATGCTGCTTGGTTCTCATACATAATGTGTGATTCAACAGTCCTTGTAGAGACATCATGAAATTTTGCATGTTTGCAGTTGATTGACAATCTGCCACTGCCGGGACTGTTTAAGATGTTTTTATTAGCTTTTCTGCTAAACAGTCAAAGTTTTTAAAGTTGCTTTTTTTGGATAAATAAAACAAATAAAAAGAAAAACAGATTTAATCACAGTAATGATCTAATAACAATGGCGTGGTTTAATTGCAAAAAATACATACAGCTTCCTTAATGAAATGTTGTCTAAATTCCTCTTAATTGAGAATGTTTCTTGTCAGTTTGGAGGCTACAATAAGATTGATAGGCATAAATATGATTTATAATCAACCTGTTTATTAGATATAGTGTCCTACTACGGCCGTTTCAACGGCGGATTGCCGTCTTAATACAGGTGGGGTGTATCATTTCCTCTCTAAGGCCCTTCACTGCGTTCTCGCTGATTGCGCAGATCCGCAGATTTACCGCTCTGCCTGACGGCCACACTGCGGCGCGCTTCGTCAAGCCCCATGCATTGTCTATGGATTGCGTTGGGTGCGGCAATGCAGTTCTACCTAGATGGGCAACCTGCACTTGCGGCGGCAAAAAAACCCCGCTGGAATCCAGTTGATTTTTTTTTTTTTGCGCTGCTAACTCCCGGATTTGCCGATCAGCTAAACCCTTGCGCACTTGCCGCAAGTCCATAGACATGATGCACAAGTGCGGCGTTAGTGGCAGATGTCGTAATCTTGCTGGAATCAGATGAAAAGGCTGATGCGAATGGGCCTACAGTTAGTATTGACAACAGACAAGTCTTTTAATTATTCAAATTCATCCATCCCTGGCTTTTACCTTATCTCTGAGGGAGGATCATGTTTCAATGCTGAGAATAGCAAGTCATAGGGCAATAAAACCATTTATTTCACTAGAGTCTGAGAAACAATTGTATGCAGTACCTTTCATAGAGGGGGATATAAAAAAAGTTGTAAAGATGAGGATTCATTGAACTCTAGTACTTTATATTGATATTTCCAACAGGCATGCAAGTAGATTACAACTGTCGGAGCGACAACAAGAAAATCAAAAAACCATTGACGTAAGTCATTTGTGAGCTATCCTACATCTACACCTAGTACATTTCTATATTTTTAAGCTTGGAAAATCCTTGAAAAAAAAATTTGTTCCTTTCCTCATGAGTTTTTTTTTTTTGTTTCTGTTACTGTGAAATGTCAATTTGTTTCTTTATTTTTTTAATAATTTAAAGCAATGTTCTAAGCATCTAATGGAAACTATCATACTATATGATGATAACCTTGACGCTTGTATTTCCGCAGCAATTTTTTTCTAGCAGATTAGACCTGGGTACATATGTATAGCGTTTATTCGAGAATCAGTGTGATATCTAATGATCCTGTCTTAATCTCTGTTGCGAAATAGAGAGGTCACCTATATGTGCTCGATTCTCTCGCATCAAATCTAAATACAGTGGAAGATGGTGGAGAGTAATCCTCATTATCTCAATGGCCTGTCTCTGCATACATCGAATGCATCGATGTTCACACATCCTATAGCTTGTAGGATGATGTGATCCAAGACACGCTGCAATTTGTTTTTTTTCTCTCATCCTGACGAGAGCTAAGAAAAAACTTGCAAATCTGACCTGCAACATGACAACATTGATCTGAATGCAATCAGGGATTTTCTCGTATTGTCCTCTTTCGGTTTTATGCTAATGTGAGTGAGTCCATTAACTATAAAGTTTAAGACATTTCTTGACTGTGGTTTGGATCATTGTCTTGCTGGAATGCAGATACATAAGTATAGGGTACTTGGTTACATTATTTGATAAAAAATGATATAATCCATCACACCAACGAGCCGGTGACCCCTCGGGACGGTCCCTAAAAGCATCATGGATTTAAAACCTTACAGATGTAAGTAACATGTATGAGAGGATAAGTAGGGCCGGGTCCTACAAGACACGGCAATTTGGAAGCTATAAACATAATGTCCATCTCGTATAAGGCAGGCGCACATTAGATTGCAATGATACAAAAAAACAAACAGAAAAACAAAGTGAGCTGGAACCCAGTGTAACCATGCAGTACATAGGTGAATATTCACACAGGCCTAAAGACCGCAAAACCAAAGAAAATAACAATTACTTATTAGGGTATTTTCTCAGTTGTGTTTCTTTTCTTTGGTCTTGTTGTCTTTAGGCATGTGTGAACTCACCTACACAATGCATTGTTATGTTAACACTTCAGTTTATCTTCACCATCCTGGTAGATTGCAGCAGATTTTTATCATGAAGTCTGGTACATTTGTCCATAAACCTTTAATCAATCTATAAATTTGTCAGTGCAGTATGCTGAAAAGCAGCCCGCCACCATGATTTTCCCAACTCTAAACTTCACTGTTGATGTGGTTTTCAAGTCCTCAACATATGGCCTTCTTTGGCCACCATCAGAATGGTGACAATCCAATATCGCTGGATGGTGAAGATGTCTTCAGCTGCGTCATTCCTAGGCACGCTACCACCGAAGCGATGTTGCGCTCGCCCAAAAACACAATTGAGCTGTTATGCACAGACTCGGGCCCTTCCATGACATACGTTGTCTCGGGTCTACTCAATTTTTTGGTCTCCTCTCAGATCAGCATCCTCCTAACTTTATAATGAAATGGGAGTTCGACCTAGGGTTTCAAATTCTCTGAGACGCAGATACCTCGTATCTGCTCTTCGCTCAAGCGCTCTATAAGCTAATAAGCACTATAAGCTCTAGACACAAGAGGCGGGATACAAACTATCTCATGTGGTACAGAGTCCCTGAAAAAGCTGCATGCTATTTTCCCTAAGCTGATGCTGCCTGTTTGAGATGTGGAAGGAGATGGCTCATTAGTCACGTTTTTGCCTGACAAAGGGGCCATAGTGTCCCGAAAGCTTGCTATATTTTACCATCTTTTCAGTTAGCCATTAAAAGGTATCAACCACTAAGGACTCTAATATTTTTCTACCTTCGTAAGGCCCCTTTCACACTGGCGTTTTTACTCGGATCCGGACAAAAAAGCACATCTGCCGAGGGTCCCGCCTAACGGCTGCACTTGCGGCGCACTTGCGGCAAGCCCCATGCATTGTGTATGGGGCTTGTGATAAGGTGCGGAAATGTGCGGTTGCGGCAGATACGGCAGGTTTGGCCACGAAAAACAAAACTCAGTCAGCAGAGTTTTTTTTCGCGGGGCAACTGCCGGAACCGCACTTGCCGCACCTGCCGCACACTTACCGCAAGCCCCATAGGCAATGCATGGTAAATGTGGCAGATGCTTTTTTTTGCCTGGATCTGCCGCATTTTCATAAAAACGCCAGTGTGAAAGCACCCTAAGGCTGGCTTCACACTGCGGTCAGGTCAGGTCAGATCAGGTCAGGTTTTGTGTACCAAAACCAGGAGTGACTCCAAAACCTAGAACAAGTGTCAATCTTTCAATTATACTTTCTCTCTGCAAGTTCCTCTCCTGGTTTTGAAACACAAAACCTGACCTGATCTGACCGCAGTGTGAAGCCAGCCTAAGGAGGTATTTCTAACGGCCATCAGTTGACCCAACAGACCTTTTTCATTAATTGGCAGGATTGTCTGCTAATTGATAGATTTTAGCTGGTGAAATTACTGTTTTTTTTTGTCTTTCTTAATGTGTTCAAAAACCTTTTCCCTGTGCCATTACTCATTATTACCCATCACTAGACTTATGCACATCTATGGTTTGATTTTTTTTGCCTGAGCGGAATGGATAGGATGTTACTGACATCTGGTGAGAAATTAATGTGAATAGCATCTTCAGAAATGTATTTACTTCGAAAATATGTGACGTGCTGACCCGTTGTGTATATATTGTACTGCTTTGGGGAACTTTGCTGCGGTTAGGTTGTATTGCTCATCACAGGACGCCGGCCTAATCGGTAAGATAAAAATGTACAGAGGCACTTTATGAAATCTTTTCTTACTGTGCCGCCAAATGTCTCACTGTCTCACACCTTCATAGAAACCGCTTTCTCTCACATTCTTTTCATGTGTGGTTTACTTCAGTCTTGGAGGAAACAAAAAAAATCCCATGAACATGAAACATCTGGAATGTCTCTGCAAGATAGAAAAAGCTCAGCATGATAAGCTTAACCAGACCCCGTGCACCATGAAGAAATGAGAATTATATTTTTATGGAAAAGAAAAATCTTTTTCCACCAGAACTAAAAATTGGGAGATCTTTCCATTTCATCTGTTTATATTTTTTTTAATATGTGCATTTTGGCTGAAATACCACTCATGATGTTTCTTAGTTACACAGTCCTTAATATTTATGGCATTTGTATGAGTAATTTGATCTTTTACACGGATCAAAAATGAAAATGTCTCTGATTTTTGTAGATATGTGTTATGAAAAAAAGAAAAAACAAAACGCGAGCTATAATGGGAGCATGTTTTAACTGTCGACCACCACACCCATATGCTTGATTGACAACTGTTTCTCATTGTGCAGAAGGTTTGCTTGAACTCTCTGAGCAATTAATTTAGCTTGTTGATCTGAAGACTGTTCCCACATAGCGGAAAACGCTGCGTGTTTTGTGTGTGTTTGTGTTTGTGTGGTGTTTGTGTGTGTGTTTGTGTTTGTGTGTATTTGTGTGTTTGTGTCAAAAAATACACCAAGATTTTAACCTACAGGCTTCTATCTGGAGACTGATAAAAGTAAAAAGTGCACATAAAGAATGCAATTACATTTTCACGTGTAGAATCTCCGTGTTTCTGCACTAAAAAAATGAATAACAGCGCATTAAATCTGAACCAAATAATCAAAAAAATGCAATAATCAGAGCAGATTGGTTTTACTTATTTTTATTGCAGACATCTGAGTACCAAGCAGTAAAATAAAGCTTTTTATTTAGAGCCTTATAAATTAAAAAAGTGTTTTATAGAAAAAGAAAAAAACGTACGTTTCACCTGCCTAGTGCAGGTTTCTTCAGGGGAAGATGAGGTTCTGGAAGGTTACCAGAACCTCATCTTCCCCTGAAGTAAACCTGCACTAGGCAGGTGAAACGTACGTTTTTTTTCTTTTTCTATGAAACACTTTCCTTAATTTATAAGGCTCTAAATAAAAAGCTTTATTTTACTGCTTGGTACTCTATACATATTTATGCACAAAATGAGAATTATGAGTATGTCTTGCATTGCACTGTCCCTGGGATATTATTCCACTAGGGGCAGATAGCATATAAATATGATGCCATTTAAGATTTTGTTAATCTTATTGCAGACATCTGCATAAACCGAATCGGAAAAACACAGTGGTTTTGCCTAAGGGGAACATGGCCGCCCTAAACCTCCTGACAGGTCCAGATCAGATTCTGTTTCCCTTGTAGTTCTCTTGTCATCCAGTCTTAAAGGAAATCTATCAGCTACCTCATCTGAGAGTAGCATGATGTAGGCAAAGAGATTCTGAATCTATCAATGTATCGCTTAAAGTACTGGGTGCAGCGGCTCTGGCACATTTGCTGGGTGCAGCAGCTCAGACACAATTGCTGGGTGCAGCGGCTCGGACACAATTGCTTGGCTGCAGCCGTTTGGACACAATTGCTTGGCTACCGCGGCTCGGACACAATTGCTTGGCTGCCGCGGTTCGGACACAATTGCTTGGCTGCCGCGGTTCGGACACAATTGCTTGGCTGCCGCGGTTCGGACACAATTGCTTGGCTGCCGCGGTTCGGACACAATTGCTTGGCTGCCGCGGTTCGGACACAATTGCTTGGCTGCCGCGGTTCGGACACAATCAGAATTTTTATATTTAACATGCAGCAGAGCTCAAAGAGCTGCCCCTGCCCAAACCAGACTCTCTGATGGCATTGTACATTGACAGTGAAGTGCCAATCAGAGGAGGGGGCATGTCAGACTGATGTGTGCGTGACAATGTAGTCCAAGCAATACGTTCTGCTGCTTAAACAAACATTCCAGGAAAACAGATCAGTCCTTGACCAGACGGGCATCCATGCATTCTATTTTTTAACCCTTACAGGATGCTGTCTCCAGATTACATAGCAAAACCCTGCTGACAGATTCCGTTTAACCTGTTCAGTTGCACAGACTCACTCACAAGCCTGGAGTTTCTCTGTAGTCGGGAATATGATTACCAGTGTCTGACAGATGCTTTTTCCATGTTACCTTGAATTTACTTGGTTACTCAGGAAACCTGCTTCAAAGACAAAAAGAGCTTGTAAATCTGTTTATAAAGCACAGTAACAAGCATTGTCATATGTCAGGTGTATTTGTATTCTACAATATGGCTCCTATAAATTTCTTGTGATTAATTTTCAGCTTCTTGTTTCTCCACGTCGTTCTTAAATTACTACTTACATTTGGGGTATGTGCACATGACATCTTTTTAAAGTTGGCAGGCTAGTCAAGTATTTCAATAGGAAACTTTCCCTTTTGTAAATGAACATTTTTGGTTAGGCTGGTTTCACACATCTGTTTTTTGGAATCTGTGTGTATCCAGATGCACCCACATCCATTTTCGGCACATTGACTTTCAGTGTGGCTACAGGCACTTGCAGGTGCACCCAGTTGTTTACGGGTTCCCCCTTCCGGGTGTCCACGTTTTTTTCACTGAAGCAAAAAATGCTGTTGTTAGTGTTTTTGGTTACCGTTTCATAACAGTGAACACCCAGATCCAGGGCAAAGTGCGTTAAATTGTAATGGTGCTCTATTGAACGCGGATCTGGCAAAATCCGGGTCCCGCTGGCTCCAGATACCAAATCCAGGTTTTGTAACAGAGCATTCCCAGAACCCTGTTTTAAATGACAAACCCACTAGGGAGTGTGTAATTTGCCACCGGATCCATCCTAAAAAAAACACAACCTGTTGCAACTGGATTCTAACACACCAGTATTCTCACTGATCCGTGAGACAGATTAGTGATAAACATTACTAGATAAATATCCGCTGCACACCAACATCAGAAATTCTAGCGAGAAAAAAGCTAATGGCTGACATGTATTAATGCACAGTGTGAACTGGAGCAAAAGGCACAGCAGAAAACTACTCAGAGCTTATGTAAGGCGGCCGTCACACGCTACAATATCTTGAACGATATTGTTTAAGTGATCTGCTTTTTGATCACTTAAGCGATATCGTTTGTGCATCGTTACGTGCGATCAAGCAATTTTACAATGTAAAATCGCTTGATCGTTACATCGCAGATATGAGAGCAGGACCTCATATCTAGCGATCATCGCTTATTCAATTTGCTTCATCGTGGTGTGTGACACCACGATGAACGATCTCCCAGCGGCAGAGCCTATGCTGGGAGATGGTATCTATGGTAAACGTCGGGTTACTAAGCGCCGCGCGGCGCCTAGTAACCCGATGTGTACCATAGTTACCAGCGATCTCGCTGCTCAACATCGCTGGTGAGTCTGTCTGTGTGACATCTCGCCAGCGATGTGAGCGATATCGTTAGCGATCGCGCGTGCACGTGATCGCTAACGATATCGCTCACGATATCTGTGTGTGTGACGGCTGCCTTAGGAATAACACGAGAACTTAGCTGATGTGATGGCCATGACATCCAAGCCCGGTAACCGCGGCAAGGTCTCTCATTCTACCAGGTCCTGCTCTAGTCGCCCTATGTCTGCAGTGTGAACTTGCGTGTATGGGTAGATGCCTCTAAATTCAATTAAAACTGCTTTTAAGGGGTGTGTCTGGAACCAAAGCTACAAATAAAATGCACAGTCTCCTTGCGGCTACAGATTAGATATTAATATTTAATATTACAGATTAGTGATAAAACCAGTGCGGGTGCATCCAGTTGCAACAGGTTTTTCAGTTGTGGGGTATCCAGGGGGTACAGGTCTTACCCGCATTCCCTCAGATTCTAACAACCGGTAATTTGAAACAAGCATTAAACAGAAGTTGACATTTCCAGTATTTTAAATCTTATACTCAGGCTGTTTTTCCACAGTGAGTATGTGGGGAGTTGTTGATGTTGCAGATTTTCTACAGCATTTCTACACCTAATAAGTTACCTGCATGATTTGCATTACATTTTTGAGTGCTTTTCATTGTGGTGTTATTTTTTTTGCTGTGGTTTCATTTAATTCAAATGTTGACGGATAGTTTGTGATGACACTGATGTACCATGAGACTTCAGGAAAGCTTAAATTTCAGCGCTGCGCTTAGTTACCTGACATTTACCCTTGTTACCAGCCTCCAATCGTTTGCTGTGCGGCGCTGGGAGGTCGTTGATCATTGGTCTCCCACTGTCGCACATGCCGATGCTGGGCGCCCAGTGGGAGACCAACGATAAAATAATAGTCCTGGCCATTCCTCCACGATCAACAAACTTATCGTTGGTCGTTGATATGTGTCACACGCAACAATGTCGTTTCGCCGTTGCTACAATGTCACCAAACCGATGACATTGCAACGATATCGTTAACGATATTGTAGCGTGTAATGAGGCCTTAAGTCAATATATCTCCTTTTTCATTTGGTTTGTTGCATTTCTGGTGCGGACGAGACTGGGTGATCCGCCTGCGCACAGATCACATATGGCAGAGAATGGGTGCGCACGGTCATGCGCAGTCAAGCGCAGCACCGTGCACTCCCATTATAAAGATAGGGGCTTGCGGTGCTGCGGTCACATTGAAAATGTGAAGGTAGCCTAACACTGACCTGGCAGTGTGATTCTCCAGGTCAGTACAATTACACAGAAACCAAACATTTTTAGTTTTTTTTGTTTCTTTATTTAAGGGGTGGAAACAAATTCACATTTTTTTCTTAATAATAATGTTTGCCTGTGTTCCCATTTTTTTAAAGTAATGTTTTCATTTTTCGAGATATGGGGCAGTGTGAGGGGGCGTATCTTTTGCACCCTGTGCTGAAGTTTTTACAGATACTATTTTATGGTAGACCTAATGTTTTTGTCACCTCACATTGTACTCTATGGGTACCGTTACACGACGCAATATTGCATTCAATTTCACTGGCAATTTGCTGGTTGCAGTGAAATCATGGACACATTGTTACATTTGTAGACGGCATCAAAATAGAACAATGTGTCCATGATTTCACTGCAACCAGCAAATTGCCAGTGAAATTGCATGCAATATTGTGTGGTGTAACTGTGCCCTATCGCAATGCGGCAGCAGCCAAAAAACCTTTGGTACTGAAACTTTGTTTTTGTTTTCTCTTTACTCTGTTTACTAAGCAAGTTACGGTAATTTTATTTTATATTTTGATTGTACTTTTACAAATGCAGCTATTCCAAATGTGTGTTTTGTTGCTTTTTTTTAATGAGGTAAAAGGGGGTGATTTTATTTTGATATTTTTTTCTTTGTTTTTATTGTTTTGTTTGTTCATTGATCATCTTGATTGTACTATACATAGTGGTGCATCAGCGAAAATCACGGTCACCTATGAACACCAGCTAAATGCTGGCTTTCACAGGAGATTTGACATAAACAGGGGGTGTTCAGCGGACGGTCATGACAAACCATTGTCACCCTGTGATCACGTCACGGGGTGCAACAATGGGCGCATTTAATGGCATGCCCCAAGCCGACTGTTAAATGCCACAGTCAGAGATTGACGTAATTTAACATGTTAACAGCTGCAGACAGAGCGCTGTTCAATCTGTAGCTGCTATGGCCACTTTACACGCGGCTACAGTGAAATAATGGAGACATTATTCCATTTGTACACAGCAACAAGACAGAACCATGTCTCCATGATTTCACTGCAGCCAGTAAGTTACCTGTGGATAAGCTAGAAATGTAGCCGCGTGTAAAGTGGCCATTAGAGGTAGATAATGTCTGAATAATTCAGCCTTCATCTACCAGGAGCGATGCGGGCTCGGCGTGTGACCCCACATCAAAGGCAAGGACACTATATATGACGGAACTGTACAACCAAGTTGTGAAGGGGTTACGGAACTTTGCATAAATCAACAATGGCACAGGCAAGAAACTTTGTGATGTATCTTGGGTGACCCGATGGCTCATTTGTTAACACCACTAATCCCACCAAGGACAACATCTGTAAGGATTTTGTATGTTCTCCCAGTGTTTGCTGGGTTTCCGCTGGGTTTCCTCTGGCTTTTCCGGTTTCCTCCCACACTCCAGAGACATACTGATAGGACGTTTAGATTGTGAACCCCAATGGGAACAGTATTGAAAATGTATCTAAAGAGCTGTGAAATTAATAGCACTATATAAATGAATTAATATTCTTATAAGGGAGAATATTGGCTTCTTTTCCCCACTTATCAGACATTTCATCTCCTTCTCTAACCCCTCCCCCTGCCCCTTTCCATTCACTGTTAAAGCAGGTCAAGTCTGTGTTGCTCTAGAACAGGGGTCTCAAACTCGGCTGGGTTGGTGGGCCGCACATAGAAAAAAAAATTGATATCGGGGGGCCGCATTACTAAGTGACATTTTTAGTCATTCCAGAATTTTTCGCTCAATGTAGTAATGTTCAAATCCTGATCTCCTTTTAGTAATGTCCCATCCTGGTCCCCTTCTTGTAATAATGTCCTCATACTGGTCCCCATCCTATATTAATGTCCCCCATCCTGATCGGCTTCTTGTAGTAATGTCCCCACCCTGGTTCCCTTCTTGTAGTAATGTCCCCATCATGGTCTTCCCTTGTAGTAATGTCCCCATCCTGGTCCCCATCTTGTAGAAATGTCCCCCTCCTGATGCCACTTTGTAGTGATGTCCCAACCTGGTCTCTCTTCCTTTTGCGTACACACACATACACACATACACACACATACACACACATACACACACATACACACACATACACACATACACACACACATACACACACATACACACACATACACACACATACACACACACACATACACACACACACACATATACACACACACATACACACACACACACACACACACAGTCTCTCATACACACTCATAGGCCAGGTTCACACATACAAATGCGTTTTTTAAGCCCTTAGAAAAACGGATCAGTTTTTGTAAGTGTGCCAATTTTTGGCAAATTTTGGGACTTAGTAATGTTTTCATTAAAAACACATATGCGTTAACGCAGGTGTCCATATGTGCCATGCGTTAACGCATGCGTTTCCCATAGGGCACCATGTTAAAAAAAACACATGCGTTTTTTTTAAAGCACCCCAAAAACGCAGCTAGCGGCCTTTTTGGGATGCTGCATAAAAACGCATGTGTTTTTTAAAAAAACGCACACACATGCATTAACGCATGTGCGTTTTTGGACTTTGAAAAAAAAAGTCTAAAATGTTCCCAAAAACTGATTTAAGGCAAAAACTGATGGTATATGTGAACCTGGCCATGCACACACGCTCATAGACACTGACATACACACACTCATACACACTCTGTCATACATATTCTCACACACGCACACTCATATACACACACACTCTTACACACACACTCTTATACACACACACACTCTTGTACACACACACTCTTATAACACACTCTTATACACACACACTCTTATACACACACTCTTATACACACATACTCTTATACACACACACTCTTATACACACACACTTTATACACACACACTCTTATACACACACACTCTTACACACACTCTCTTACACACACTCTCTTACACACACACTCTCTTACACACACTCTCTTACACACACACTCTCTTACACACACACACTCTTACACACACACACTCTTACACACACACACTCTTACACACACACACTCTTACACACACACACTCTTACACACACACACTCTTACACACACACACACACTCTCTTACACACACACTCTTACACACACACACACTCTCTTACACACACACTCTCTCTTACACACACACACACTCTCTCTTACACACACACTCTCTTACACACACACACTCTTACACACACACACTCTTACACACACACACTCTTACACACACACACACTCTCTTACACACACACACACTCTCTTACACACACACTCTCTTACACACACACACTCTCTTACACACACACACACACACTCTCTTACACACACACACACACACACACACTCTCTCTTACACACACACACTCTCTTACACACACACACACTCTCTTACCACACACACACACTCTCTTACACACACACACACTCTCTTACACACACACACACACTCTCTTACACACACAACTCTCTCTTACACACACACACTCTCTCTTACACACACACACACTCTCTCTTACACACACACACACTCTCTTACACACACACTCTTACACACACACACACTCTCTTACACACACACACACTCTCTTACACACACACACACTCTCTTACACACACACACACTCTCTTACACACACACACACACTCTCTTACACACACACACTCTCTTACACACACACACTCTCTTACACACACACACACTCTTACACACACACTCTTACACACACACACACTCTCTTACACACACACACTCTCTTACACACACACACACTCTCTTACACACACACACACACACACTCTCTCATACTTGCATACACACACTTTTACACACACTCATACACACACTCATACACACACTCATGCATACACTCATATACACACGCTTTCTCATACATACTCACATACACACACTCACATACACACACTCATATGCACACTCACACACGCACTCTCATACACACACACACACTCATACATACACTCATACACACTTTCTCATACTGTAAGGGGACGAGGGGTTGCATAATTGATGGGAGGTATGTGTCACAGAGATATCTGTTGTCTGTGACATAAGTCGAAGTATTTTCCTTAGTGCATGTGAGCACTGGGAGTTTTCTTAGTCCAAAAGGGGCCGGCTTATGGGTCCTGTGAGAGACGGGCGGGTCCAGGACCCACATACCTCCCCAAGGGGCGTGGTGACAGGCCCATATAATGGAGCCTGGTGTTGGCACTGGGTGGGTCTGTGTGTTTCATTGTTAGTTTGCTGTGGAATGGCTTATGAAGGAAAATAAACCATTCTGGTGATCACGTGTAAAGACGCTGCCTCCTCGTACTTCCTGTCGCCGCAAGTGAGTCGCCCTGCTACAATACATAAATACACTCACATACACACTCATACACACACTCTCATACACAATCCACACTCACTTTCTCATACACACTTTCTCATACATACATACATACACACACTCACACACTTTCTCATACACGCTCACACACACACACTTTCGCATACACACACTCACATACACACTCACACACACACTCTCATGCACACTCCCAAAAACAGATTTAAGGCAAAAATGGATGGTGTGAACCTGGCCATACACACACGCTCATACACACTCTCATACACGCACATACACACTGACACACACACACTCATACACTCTCTCATACATACTCTCATACACACTCTCACACACGCACACTCATATACATCCACTCTTATACACACTCACTCTTACACACACACACTCACTCACTCATACACACACTTTCTCATACTCACATACACACACACTTTTACACAGACTCATACACAGACTCTTACACACACGCTTTCTCATACATACTCGTATACACACACTCATATACACACATACTCTCTTAGACCACCACACACACACACACTCATACACACGCACTCTCATACACACTTTCTTATACACTCACATACATTCTCACACACACTCTCATACACAGACTTTCTGATACACACACACAAACACACACACACACACACACACTTTCATATAAACTCACATACACACTCATACACACACACTCACATACACACACTTTCTCATACACACACTCTTGTACACACACACTTTCTCGTACACACTTTCTCGTACACACTTTCTCGTACACACTTTCTCGTACACACTTTCTCGTACACACTTTCTCGTACACACTTTCTCGTACACACTTTCTCGTACACACTTTCTCGTACACACTTTCTCGTACACACACTCTCATATACAGACTTTCTGATGCACACACACTTTCATATAAACTCACATACACACTCATACACACACTTTCTCATACACACACTCTTGTACACACAAACTTTCTCATACACACTCACACTCTCGTACACACTTTCTCGTACACACTTTCTCGTACACACTTTCTCGTACACACTTTCTCGTACACACTTTCTCGTACACACTTTCTCGTACACACTTTCTCGTACACACTTTCTCATATACAAACTTTCTGATACACACACACACACTTTCATATAAACTCACATACACACTCATACACACACACTCACATACACACACTCTTGTACACACACACTTTCTCATACACACTCATACACACTCACATACACTCACATACACTCTCATACACACTTTCTCATACACACTTTCTCATACACACTTTCTCATACACACTTTCTCATACACACTTTCTCATACACACTTTCTCATACACACTTTCTCATACACACTCATACACACTCATACACACTCATACACACTCATACACACTCACATTCTCATACACACACTTTCTGATACACACACACACAAACACACACACTTTCATATAAACTCACATACACACTCATACACACACACTTTCTCATACATACACACACATACACACTCATACACACACTCACATACACACACTTTCTCATACACACACTCACATACACACACTTTCTCATACACACTGACATACACACTCATACACACTCACACTCTCATACACACACTTTCTCATACACACACTTTCTCATACACACACTTTCTCATACACACACTTTCTCATACACACACTTTCTCATACACACACTTTCTCATACACACACTCACATACACACACTCACATACACACACTTTCTCATACACACTCATACACACTCACACTTTCATACACACTTTCTCATACACACACTTTCTCATACACACACTTTCTCATACACACACTTTCTCATACACACACTTTCTCATACACACACTTTCTCATACACACACTTTCTCATACACACACTTTCTCATACACACACTTTCTCATACACACACTTTCTCATACTCACACACACTTTCTCATACTCACACACACTTTCTCATACTCACACACACACTTTCTCATATACACACACACTTTCTCATATACACACACACTTATACACACTCACATACACACTCACATACACACTCATATACACACACACTCACTTTTTTATATATATATATATATAATATACACACACACACACACACACACACACACACACACACACTCTCTCATACACACAGTCACTCTCTCATACACACAGTCACTCTCTCATACACACAGTCACTCTCTCATACACACAGTCACTCTCTCACACAGACACACCTTAACGCTGCTGGGATCCACTGTGCAGGGGGCCGCCATAGTGCGCTGTGTAAGGGGTCACCACGGTCCATAGTGCTGGGGACTGCGGCTTTATTATCACTTCCTGCGGCTGCTACGACAAGCTCCGAGCTTCCTTCCCTCAGCTACATCAATGAAAGCTGGCAGGCCAATCAGATCACAGACCCGCAAATGACGTCTGCGTATGACGTCACTTGAGGTTTCTCATTGGCTGACGTCACTTGCGAGTCTGTGATCCGATTGGCCCGCCAGCTTCCATTGATGTAGCTGAGGGAAGGAGACTCGGAGATTGTCGTAGTGGCCGCAGCAAGTGCTAATAAAGCTGCAGTCCCCAGCACACTGCACCGCAGCGGCCCCTTACACAGCGCACCGTAGTGGCCCCCTGCACAGTGGATCCCAGCGTCCTTAAGTTGTCCACGGTGCCGCGAGCCGCACTTTGAAGCCCATGGGGCTGTGTGTTTGAGACCCCTGCTCTAGAAGAAAGGCTGCAGGTTATTACTAGGGCCCACTATACTCTATTGAGCGGAAAGGGTGGTGGAGGAGGGAGGAAAGTGCAGAGCTCTATAACAAGTTTTTTACCTCACATCAGAGTTTGGTTCACATCAAGACAGCTCAGCTCAGCTGTATAATGTCCTCCATCTTACTGCAGCTTGTCTTTGTGAGCTAAAAAGTGAATAAAGAGCAGGCATTCCCCTCTCTGTTGAGTTATCGATGGGAGAGAATGCTGCATCTCTTTTCCATTTATATCTCAGTGCATTGCAAGTTACAGATAAAGGAAGGGGGGTGGAAAACTGGTGAGAATGCTGGATAAGTTCCACAATCACCAGAAATCGTGTAGTTCTACATGTTCTCACAGGACAGGTTATTCTTAAATTTTACTTGAAAAGCACAGCTGTGCTTGAAATAATGGTACCATTGTAGGCACTGTTGTTGTCCAATTATGACCCTGATCAATGATTTATTCTATATCCTTTTCCATGTCTTTCACCTTTAAATGATCCGTTGTGCATTTTTGTCAAACATTGCTTTTTTTCTTGGCTACTTTTGATTACTGCAGCTTCTGCATGTTTTATAAATCTGTGTTCTACTTCTGTCTCTGTAACCTATATAGAGTTGATGAATGTATTCCATGCTTCTTATTTAAAGGAACATGTCCCTTCCAGAAAGAAAGGTAGGTAAAGCGAGAAATTGGGACAAGCTTTCTTGCTGCTCTAGGCAAAGGCTTAGTGGGTGCCTACCGCTTTTCTTGGCTCTGGGTTAGACATTTTGTGCCTTCTGGTCTATGCAGAGATTTATATGGAACATCTTGCTGAGGTTGGCAGAAACCATGGTCCTACACTGATTTTTTCCAGTAGCGGTTATGTTTTAAGAGAAGTGACTCACTCAACTTTAGTTGTGTTTTTTGATTCACATCATATTTACTCTATGCAAATAGAATATACATTATTATGCTCCAAGGTCTCTCAGAACATAATTAACATGGCTAAAACACATTAAATTATACTTACCTGGCCACCCCTTTCCTGCAGTTTAGCGCTGCTCTAGTCCTGTGTACTTCTGTCTCCCCGGCCTCTTCTCCCGCTGGAGCTGACTAAGCTACTACAAAATAAGGAAGAAAAATCACAACAGCTCATCGAGGCAAGGGATTTGTAGATTGGCTGCCGTGCTCTAACATCGGGCCGGTTCCTGAAGCAGAGGAATTCAATGGAAAAGAGAGGAAATCCAGCATTGGCTTGAAGGAAAAATTCTTAAAGGAACCTGACCCCTAAAAATCAGTCCTCAGACCATTTATACCTTTCCCTGCACCTCCAGGAATGCATTGTAGGCATCCCTTTGTGTAAAAAAAGGGTATTTGTAAAGTATCTAAAAGTGCTTTTATTACCTTCCTTTCTGCGGCTTCTCTGTGCTTGAGAAGTCACACAGGGCATTCCCTGTGGCTTCTCAGCGCCGCATGCAAATCAATTATTCATGCCCACATGGGCGTGCTAATGTATTGTGAGCTCCCTTGCCCTCCTCCATGGGCGGTATAGGCTGTATGACGCAAATCGCATTATATCCATATCATAGGACTTCGCGCTGCGCATTGAGCATGCGCGAGTTTGCTCTACAGCAGCTAGTCTGGGATTACCTGCCGTAGAGCAAACTCACGCATGCGCGATGCGCAGCGCGAAGTCCTATGATGTGGATATGGCTCATTTGCGCCATACAGCCGATACCGCCCATGGAGGAGGGCGAAGGAGCTCACAATACATTAGCACGCCCATCTGGGTGTGAATAATTGATCTGCAGGCTGTGCTGAGAAGCCACAGGGAACGTCCTGTGTGACTTCTGAAGCACTGAGAAGCCGCAGAAAGGAAGGTAATAAAAGCACATTTACATACTTTACAAATACCCTTTTTTTACACAAAGGGCTGCCTACAATGCATTCCTGGAGGTGCAGGGAAAGGTATAAATGGTCTGAGGACTGATTTTTAGGGGTCAGGTTCCCTTTAAAACATCACATTTATTTAATCATGTAAAAAGGTGCAAGTTTAAAAACACAACAAAAGTACCATGCGGTCTTCGCATTTTGGGCAAATTATGCCCTTACTCATGACCAAGGTTTTTTTACCCCTTTTTTCTGCTGACCTAAGCCGCACATCACATGACATTGACTAGCCAGTGACTAAGATGGCAGGAGGTGGAGGAAGACCACTGGTCCCTGGGGCCGAGTGAGTATCATTTATTTTATTTTTTAAATACCCTCTCCTGACTCTATAGACTTAAACAAGCTCGCCAGCAGCACTTTTGCTGAAATGTACACGAAGCGAATCTAAAAAAAAAAATCTGATTTATTAAAATTAAATTTTCTTTTTTAAAGCAAAAAGCACATTTGATTCAGTAAGTGGTAATGGAAGACATTTATTCTTTTTTAAATGAAAAAGAAAAAAATTCTGCCTTAGGCTAAGTTCACATGTTCAGTAGTCCTCAATTAGGCCGGGGTTCTACTTGCAAGAGCAATGTGAGTGTTACATATTGACTGCCATGTAGTATGGAAGTGCTGCTGCTGTAGGTTTAAATGAAGCCTTTTTTTTACCTGCTCATTGTGAGTAGATGAGGCTAATGAGCGGAGCAAGTAGTAGCAGGTGTGTGTGTGCGTGAATGCTTAGGTATGCTGAGGGGCGTGTCTGGGCTGGTTGCTCCCCACACCTCGGTCTTAAATGGATCAGCTCACATCCACCTGTTGTCGCTGATTCAGTTCACTTCTGGACTGTGACCTGTCGTGAGCAGAAGCTGATCCTGAGCTGCTGTAATATTCTCCATTGGAAGTTGCTGGGTTCCTTGTCCATGGGTAGAGGTAGGGGAATGCCTAGGGCTTCTTAGGAGTCAGGGATTTAGGTCGGTGGCTCAAACCTCCTCACCTTCAGAAGTACCTTTTGAGATCAGGTTGAGCCAGGGACCCTAGTATCAGGGCCAGAGTAGGCTCCCCTGACCCTCTAAATCCCGCTCCATGCTACCCTGGCCTCCACAACGTGTCAGTGAGAGACTCCCACGTGTCTTGCATCGCATCACCCAGCATGGCTTCCGGCTCACCAGTCAGGAGTGTTCAGTTGCATGTATTTCTGAGTCTCTAGCATCACTCTTGCAGGTTGAACCCCGGCTTTAGAATGGGTCCAGCATTAATCCTTTCACAAGTAAAAGTTGTGCAGACAAGTTTTTGGTCCAGCAAAAACAAACAAACTGATTTCAATTTGATCTGTATGTTTAAGATTGAAATCTATGCAAAATGAATCGCCATCCGTTTTCTTCCATTTGAAACAAACCCAGTAAGTCAAAAACAGAGCATTTTCATTTTTAAAGGAAAATGGATGGCTATTTAATGGGTACATTTTCCATAGACTTCAATAGTAATAAAAATGACATCCAGTAGGGGTTAATGATTAGAGATGAGCCACCACCCCGGTGTTCGAATTCGATTCGATTCGTCGAATCGACGGGGTGTTCGACTAATGTTCGTCGAATGCTCGACGAACACCGTCGAACACCCCGGAAAACGAACAAACCGGGCTTGTGGGGCTTTTTCACTTACACAATGTATATACATACATTGTGGAAGTGAAAAAAAGTGAAAGAAAGTGTTAAAAATAAAAAAATAATCAATGCTCACCTGTCCGCGGTCCACCGAAGCCTCCGGCAAGGTCGTGTGGCTTCTAGTAAAAGAAAGTGTCCGAATCATAAAAATATCTATTTTACGCTTTCCGGCAAGGTCCTGTGCTTCTAGGACCTGTGGTGACGTCCTGTTCTCGCGGAACTCCGGCCACACGACCTTGCCGGAGGCTTCGGTGGACCGCGGACAGGTGAGCATTGATTATTTTTTTACTTTTAACACTTTCTTTCATTTAGGTAATGTTTATTTTGGCTCAAAATGCGGCAGATGCGGTTTTCTGACCGCATCTGCCGCATTTTCGAACCAAAATCGAACATGTTCGAAATTCGCCGAATTGGAACCAAATTGTTCGAATTCGGCGAATGACTCGAATAAGGCCAAAATCAACTCAAATTTGAGATTGGCGAACTATTCGAGTCGAACATCGCTCATCTCTATTAATGATGTAGGGGTTAAAACATGGATTACACTTATCAGGCTTTGTGCTATTGTTTATTTGCAATTATTTATTAAGCACCAGGACCTTATGATTGCTTGGACTACATCTGCTACACCAGCATGTGCCTGCTAGTCCAACTCCCTTTCCTTTGCTAAGCAGTTCACCATAGACAATGTACACAGAGAGCTGTGGGGTGGGCAGGGATAGCTTTCTGAGCTCTGTTTCATACTACATTAAAATATTTAAATTGTATCACAACTGCTGCACCCAGTAAACTAAGTGATACATCATTGGTATCGAGATCACTTTTCCTACATTATGCTTCTCTCAGATGAAGTTGCAAAAATCTGCTGATGACTTCTGTGAGACAGTGCGGGGGATCATATGTGAGGGGCGCTATGTCTCCCCCAGAATGCGCACTGTCACGTATTGAGCCCGGTGTAGGGTATGAGAGAAAAGGGACGGTCCGCTCCCTCCGCTCCGGGTCTTGCAAGGTCCCGGAAGGAGACACGGAGTTAAAAGCTGAGCAGGAGGCAGGGCGGGGTTCCTTGTACACAGAATTGTGCCTTAGCTGCAGGAGCAGCAGAGATATATACAGGAGAGGTCTAGAGTTCCAGGGGGCCGTGTGCTATACTAACACGGCCTAGCCCAGGAGGGCTGGGAGCTTGGCGTGACCTATAACGGAGGCCTTTGGCCTGAAGGACCCGGAGTTACTTTATATGAACTGTGACCTGTGTACCCGGCTGCGACCCGGATTCCGGCAGACTGTGCCACCGCTGTGAGTGTATCAGCAATAAACATCGGGTCCTGTTTGAACTACTACCGGGCTCCACGTGTTTCCTGACTTGCGATCCAGGCGCTGCCCCACATATGGTGGAGAATGCGGGCAACTGCCGGCCCGGTGAGGTGTAGCATACATTCCTGGTGAAGCCCGCGCTACTGTTGCCCTTCCTTCCGGAACCGCTGGTGAAAGTGACTGTTTCATGAGGCTAATGAGCGGCAGCTAAGTGAGAGGAGCAGCAGTTATTATAGCCGCCAGTCTCTTGCGGGGTGCCCGACACTGCATGTCCATACTTAAGCCGGCCACGCTACAGTTCAGGCCTGCCGCTGATATGGAGGAAATCCTAAGGCAGCTGGTACTTACCCAGCAGCGGCAACAAGAACAGCAGCAGCGACACGAGGAGCAGCAGCTCCGACAGCAGGAGCAGCAACAGCGGCAACAAGAACAGCAGCAGCGACACAAGGAGCAGCAGCTCCGACAGCAGGAGCAGCAGCAGCGACAGCAGGAGCAGCAGCTCCGACAGCAGGAGCAGCACCAGCGACAGCAGGAGCAGCAGCAGTTGCTACAACAGGAGCAGTTTCTACAACAGCAGAAAATGAATGAACTGCTCCTGCAGCAAATTGCGGCCTTACGAGACCCGCCAACAGCGCCTCCCCCGGAGCGGCGTGAGGCCCGGGACCGGGTCCGGTCGGCACTGCGGAAGCTGAGTCCAGAGGACGACGTAGAAGCCTTCCTCACCGTCTACGAGCGCACCGCAGAGCGAGAAGGCCTCCTCCCGCTCAGTGGGCTGAAGTGGTGGCGCCATTCCTGATGGGCGATGCCCAAAAGGCCTACACGGACCTCAGTTGGGAGGAAGCACAGGACTACGCCAGACTCAAAGGTGAGATCCTTGCTAGACTGGGGGTCAATACTTATGTCCGAGCCCAACGAGTGTTTTCCTGGTCCTACGTGGAGTCCAAGCCGGCTCGCTCCCAGGCGTATGACCTGTTGCAGTTGGTGAAACGGTGGCTCCAGCCTGAGAGCTTGACTCCGGGACAGATGGTGGAAAGGGTGGTGGTCGACCGGCTGGTACGGACTCTGCCGGTTGCGATACAGCGTTGGGTGGGGCAAGGGGATCCGGGTACCTTGGACCAGGTGGTTAGCTTGTTAGAGCGATATACAGCCACCCAGGAGTTCATACGGGACTCTGCCCCACTGCGGCAGTTACGCCGGCCTCCGGAGCCGGCTAAAGGTGTACGTCCATCCCCAGGGGACTCTCCTAAAAACGTACCCGCTGAGAGGACACCCCAAAACGGGGCTGACAGGAGACCAGGCTCCCCAAGAAGGAGCTTCCGGCCCAGCGCTGCCACTGCTACGTGGTGCTGGCGGTGCAAAGGACATGTGGCTGCCTATTGCCCACTAACGGCGGAACCCATGGACTGCGGGTTCACACGCCGGCTCTCGATGTATGCCAGCCCCGTGTTCACTGCAGATGTGGTGGATCCCCTAACGGAACCACATCTGTGCCCAGTGCTCATTAATGGACACAGAGCGGAAGCTCTCTTGGACTCTGGCAGTTTGGTGACGCTGGTTCGGGCGTCCTTAATCCCCGGGTTGCAACTCACTGGGGAATTGATCGGGGTCCGGTGTATACACGGGGACCTACGCGAGTATCCAACCACGGAGGTGACTCTATCCACTTCATGTGGAGAGGTGACCCACGTGGTTGGAGTGGTAAACTCTCTACCCTACGGGACTGTGCTGGGAAGAGACTTACCATTGTTTTGGTCCTTATGGGGAAGGAGGAGTAACCCTTCCCTGATGCCCGGGAATCAGGGTGCTGAACCCGACGACCCTGAGACCGGAACACCTGCCGTAGGGGTCGCCAACATAGGGCTAGAGTGTCACCCCGAAAGGTTCCCGGTAGACGTATTGGCAGGAGAGGTCGAGGAGACCCACCGCTTCCAGAGTTGGAAGTATCCCGGGGAGCGTTTGGGACAGCCCAGCTACAGGACCCCACACTGACCAGGGCCCGAGAAAGGGTAACAGAAGTAAACGGGGTAGCTCAGCAGCCAGGGGCTGAGAATGTATTTCCACGCATGGTGATTAACCGGGAGTTACTTTATAGGGTGGACAAAGTCAGGGATGAGGTCGTGGACCAACTGGTAGTGCCGCAGCCACACCGCCGGGCAGTCCTAGAGATGGCCCACTCCCACCTGCTAGGGGGCCACCTTGGGGCTAAAAAAACGCAAGAACGCATCTTGCGGAGGTTCTTCTGGCCGGGCGTGTATGCGGACGTCCAGAGGTACTGTGACTCCTGCCCGGAATGTCAGCTGACCACACCCATTGCCACTTTCCGTAGTCCATTGGTACCTCTACCCGTTATAGAGGAACATTTTGAACAGATCGCAATGGATTTGGTGGGGCCTATAGTGAAGTCAGCCCGAGGCCACCAACACATACTCGTGGTTGTCGACTACGCCACCCGGTACCCGGAGGCGATTCCGTTACGCCGCACCTCGGCGAAGATGATTGCCCGGGAGCTGTTTGCTATGTTCTGTCGCCTAGGACTACCTAAGGAAATCCTCACAGATCAGGGGACTCCTTTTATGTCCAAAGTGACCCGGGAACTGTGTAAACTGCTCAACATAAAACAGCTACGCACCTCGGTGTATCATCCCCAGACCGACGGATTAGTGGAGCGGTTTAATAAAACCCTGAAGTCCATGCTAAAAAAAGTGGTAGCAAAGGACGGAAAGGATTGGGACATGTTATTGCCCTATCTAATGTTCGCCATCCGGGAGGTACCGCAGTCGTCTACGGGGTTTTCCCCCTTTGAGCTGTTGTAAGGCCGACATCCTAGAGGGCTCTTGGATGTTGCCAAAGAGACGTGGGAACAGGAACCCACACCCTATAGGAGTGTGATTGACCACGTGGCGAAAATGCAGGACCGGATCACGGCGGTCCGGCCTATTGTAAAAGAGCACCTAATGGATGCCCAAGGAGCGCAAAGCCACAGGTATAATACACGGGCCACCGTTAGGACCTTTGAGGTGGGGGACCGGGTATTGGTCTTAGTGCCCACAACGGAAAGCAAATTATTGGCCAAATGGCAAGGGCCCTATGAAATCCGGGAAAAAGTAGGGGAGGTCAATTACAAGGTATACCAGCCCGGGAAAAGGAAACCCGTGCAGCTATACCACGTAAATTTGCTTAAAGCATGGAAAGACCGAGAGTGCCTGCTTATGGAGGCGTCCGATGCACCCGGTGACCCTTCCCCTTCGGCCACCAGGGATACCGAAGGGGTAAAAATAAGTGACACCCTCACTAAGGCCCAACGACGGGAGGCTCGATAGTTGGTACAGCAGAATCCCGATGTGTTCTCTGACCTGCCCGGGCGCACTTCGGTCATTCAACATGACATTGTCACTGAGCCCCGGGTTAAAGTGCGAGTGAAACCGTACCGGGTACCCGAGGCCAGACGGCAAGCCATCACGGCCGAAGTTAAACACATGCTTAAGTTAGGCGTGATAGAAGAATCCCGGAGTGAGTGGGCTAGTCCCATTGTGCTCATTCCAAAGCCGGACGGATCGTTGCGGTTCTGCAATGATTTCCGGAAGCTGAACGAAGTGTCTAAGTTTGATTTATATCCCATGCCCCGGGTGGACGAGTTGATTGAAAGACTGGGGCAAGCCCAGTACTTCACAACGCTCGATCTGACAAAAGGATACTGGCAGGTGCCGCTAACAGAGTCGGCCAGGGAAAAAACCGCCTTTGTTACTCCGGAAGGTCTCTATCACTACGTCGTGTTGCCTTTTGGGTTGCATGGAGCCCCGGCCACATTTCAGCGGCTCATGGACATAGTGTTAGAACCTCATCGGAAGTACGCGTCCGCCTACCTAGATGACATTATCATCTTTAGTCCAGATTGGCACACCCACTTATCCCAGGTTCAGGCCGTGGTGGATTCGCTCAGGGCCGCAGGCCTGACGGCGAATCCAAAAAAATGTGCCATGGGGCTCGAGGAGGCCCGGTACCTGGGGTATGTGATTGGGCGAGGGGTTATCAAACCCCAAATAAACAAAATCGAGGCCATTCAAAATTGGCCCCGACCGGTGTCTACCAAACAGGTGAGGGCGTTCCTCGGCATTGTTGGGTACTACCGACGCTTCATACCCAATTTTGCTGGGCGAACGGCGGCCCTGTCCGACCTGTTAAAAGGGAAGAAGTCTGCTTTGGTGCGTTGGAATCCCCAAGCAGAGGCGGCCTTTCAATCCATGAAGTCGGCTTTGTGCGGACAGCCCGTCCTCATCAGTCCTGACTTCAAACGCGCCTTCGTTGTACAAACAGACGCCTCGGAGGTGGGGCTGGGGGCTGTGCTGTCGCAAGAAGTGGACGGAATCGAGCATCCGGTCACTTACTTGAGCCGGAAATTGTCCCCGGCGGAAAAGAATTATAGCGTAGTGGAGAAGGAGTGCCTGGCTGTTAAATGGGCCTTGGAGTCCCTACGTTATTATTTGCTCGGGCGACAGTTCCGGTTAGTTACGGATCACGCTCCTTTGGTCTGGATGCGAAATGCCAAGGAACGGAACGCTCGGGTCACCCGGTGGTTCCTGTCCCTCCAAAACTTCCGTTTTTTACGGTGGAGCATCGGGCTGGCAAGTTGCAGGGTAATGCGGATGCCCTGTTCCGGGCGCCCTGTTTGTTGGCTGGGGTTCAACCCCACAAGTTTGAACCGAGGGGGGGGTATGTGAGACAGTGCGGGGGATCATATGCGAGGGGCGCTATGTCTCCCCCAGAATGCGCACTGTCACGTATTGAGCCCGGTGTAGGGTATGAGAGAAAAGGGACGGTCCGCTCCCTCCGCTCCGGGTCTTGCAAGGTCCCGGAAGGAGACATGGAGTTAAAAGCTGAGCAGGAGGCAGGGCGGGGTTCCTTGTACACAGAATTGTGCCTTAGCTGCAGGAGCAGCAGAGATATATACAGGAGAGGTCTAGAGTTCCAGGGGGCCGTGTGCTATACTAACACGGCCTAGCCCAGGAGGGCTGGGAGCTTGGCGTGACCTATAACGGAGGCCTTTGGCCTGAAGGACCCGGAGTTACTTTATATGAACTGTGACCTGTGTACCCGGCTGCGACCCGGATTCCGGCAGACTGTGCCACCGCTGTGAGTGTATCAGCAATAAACACCGGGTCCTGTTTGAACTACTACCGGGCTCCACGTGTTTCCTGACTTGCGATCCAGGCTCTGCCCCACACTTCCCTTTAAATTACCATTGCAAATTTTACAGCATTTTATCTTGGAATTTGTACTCATTTCTTAAAGTGAATGTATCTCCTATAGTATTTAAACCCAGATGGTAAAATAAATTTTATTTGCCTGATTTATAAGTTCTGCCATACTACCTGGACCTCAGTTAACAGCATATAGGGCTCAAACACATGGGCGTATAAATCAAATGACTGGAATGCGAGAAATTCTCACACTGCACTCTGACCAGTGTTATTAAATAAGTCTGAGCAGATGAGCTCATTTGTGTTCATTTTTTTTTCTCATCTAGATTATGGATGAGAAAAAAGTTTCAGCATGCTGCGGTTGAATCTGGTAATCATACAAGACTCGCCAATGCAATCAATGAGTGCGAGAAAAAACGGACAGCGTTTTTAGCATAGTCTTTCTCATGCTGTAAATAGTTGGAATAGATAAAATGGATGGATGATAGGATAGATAGATCGATCTTACCAGTATCCCACTGCTTGTTTCCAGGGCCGCTCATTAAGCTTCATGCATATTCACTGCACTGACCGGCAACGGAAAATCACAGACACTCACTCTCTGTGAGAACCTCTGTGATTAGTTGTTGCAATCATACTTTGCTTCCTCAATCTGTACCGGTGTCTGTTCTTTGTTGTCATATACATTAGTGTGTGGCAACCAACCTGCCGTAATATGTGTGTTGAAAAAATAATGGGGGAAAAAATGCATAGGCTCTCTGTATTTTTCATTCTCAGCACAGATAAAGGGGACAGCCCCCAGCTATGCACTTTATCTAGGCTGAGTAGCAATTATGGGGCCACCATGTGTTTTTTTTTTTTTTTTTTTTAATTACTTGTTTAATTAAAAGAGTGGTGTGGGGTCCCTCCAGTTTGATACTTGGCAAGGATAAAGCTCATGGTTGGGGTTGTTATTCTTACCCTGGGGATGAATATAGTTATTGACCTCCCTCATGTAAGAATAGCAGCCCGCAGCCACCTCAAAATTTGGCGCATTTATTAGAAGCGCCAAATCCTGACGCTTTTCCCTGCTCTTCTCGATGCCCTGTTGTGGTGGTATCGAGATGACAGAAGGGGTTAATGATAGCTGAGTATTGACAGATTGTCATTAAGCCCTGAATTGATAATGTGAGGTGTCTTCTGATACACACCCATTATCAATCCAGCAAGCAAAGAGTTAATAAACACAAATGATGCGCCCACCAGGACCTTAGGGCACTCTGAATCGGACGGGCAGTTCTCTGGGATGGTCACGGGGCTGTGACCCGTTTCTGTGGGCCTGGCGGCATCAAATGGGGGGAAGAAAAGGGCATGGTGTATGGGATGTAATGTGACGCCACCTGTGGGTTTTAGCAATGAGGGATGAATGGCCGACCCGACGCTGCAGGGCAGATCCTCTGGGGCTGTTGGAATTGCAGGAGATGGTGTGTCTTTCCACGGGTAGAGCGGATGGCCCCAGGGCAGTTATAAAGTCTTAGTTGGGGTGGCGAGAAGGTAAATAACTTGAAGGACACAGCTAGGTGCAGTTTTTAAGCTTTTACTCACTGTTTCGACAAGTATCCAGGTGCTTCCAGCAACCTACAGGGTGCTGCGCCCTCCAGGTCAGGACTCCAGCCAACTCTCAGATAATTTGGGGAACAGTCGACCGGGACCCCCTTCTAAAGTTTCTTCCCGGGTCGTCCCTCTGCGCTGACTCTCACCCTCCTGCCCCACACCTCACACTCTGTGTCCCGATCCAGCAGCCCTGGGTCCTAACTGGCTACGTCTTCCTAGTCCACTCGACCCTCTACGGCCAGCTTTTTGGTGAATAAGTGTGGATTTGGGTTGTTGCACTTAATTGCCTCAACCCCGATTTTGTAGCGGAGTCTCTTTCTCTTTCACTGCACTATTCGGAGACCGGTTCCCCCCTCTATGGCCCGGTCCCTCCACCCGACTCTGGTCACTGTTGGTCTGAATGCAGGCGCCACTGGTGGTTTACTCACTTCCTGTGCCCCTGGGACGACTCCTGTCTCTCCAGAATCCCTCTCTGGCTCTTCTTTCCTTTCCTTCCTTCTTGGGTACTGGGACTAGCTCCAACCGGCTCCAGTCCCCAGGACGTCTCTCTCGCACCTCCTCTTGTGTCAGACTCCTGACACCAACTCTCCTAGCTCCTTTCACGTCACCTATGTTCGTATGTTCTTTTTCCTCTCTCCACTTCTTGCTCCCTTCTCCCCTTGCCTATCTCCCCTCCAGCCTGGGATGGAGCCCTCCCTGAAAAGAGTCCGCCTGAATCCCTGACCCGGAGTGTGTAGTGTTGGATGCAGGTGTGTGGATCTCGATCACTATCCCCTCCTTACCCAAGAGTGGGGTACCACACCTCTGGCTGAGGTGCAGTACCTCTGTGGCGACTGGACCCTCAGGGGCGCCACACCCCCCCCCTCATAAAACCCAGCATGTCTGCGGGCTGGACCTGGTTCAAAACATACAGCGAAAATACATGCAAATTTTTCTGAATACATTCTGGTGTAACCGGTAACTGTTTCCTTTCTTCCCTTAACGGGAGGCGCTCTTTTTTTATTTTTTTTTAATGTTATATATAAATACTATAATATAAAGTGAAACATTTTCCGAACAAAATCTTCAGCTGGGTGCAGTGAGGTCCCTGTCCGGGATGTCCTTTTCACTGTTTTATGTGCAATATGGGGTACCCGTCTTAAAACTCCCAATGTAGGCCCTGGGCGGACTACAGGGCATAGCTGGTCACCTTGATGGACCACAGTTCGGCCACGCCAAATGGGTTTTTGTTCTTTGGTTGTGCTCAAAGTGCAAAGTTTTCAGGTTTCAGCTGTTGGCTGAAAAACCAACAAGGAGCACACCAGGTGCTATTTACAATCGAAGTTCTGACCATACAGTGTCCATGATCATATTGTCCATGATGCAACTAACACTCACTCTAACTCACTGGTAAAGCAAATCAATACAACATACATTCTTTAAAGCCGGCGTCACACGTGTCAATCTGGCCTGTGATGTCGGAAACGATGCGCGGGTGCGCGCTTGCTCCCGACATCGCAGGCCAGCTGTCACACGGCAGGATGTTGCTGGTGATGCCGCTGCGATGCGGGCGGAGCCATAGCTCACTGGGCTGGGATCAACCCAGCAAGCGTTCTGTGGCAATGCTGCGGTATAGGCTGGATCGCCGCCAACATCGCTATTGCGGTGTCAGACGGTGCGATCCAGCCTAATCGCTGGTTGCAGATTGACAGGTTTATGTTCAACCTTGTAAACCTGTCAACCAGCGATATATCGCAGATGGGCCGCGCTGTCACACAGCACGACGCACTTGCGATATCGCTAGCGATGTCACTTTTCGGCAATGTCGCTAGCGATATTGACACGTGTGACACCGGCTTAACAATTTTACACCTAACCAGGTTCAGCCGGCTCAGCTTTGCGGACCTGTGCCTTTGCCTGCATATTTCTCTCTTCCAAAGCCTTCCACTGAGCTTTTTGCTCCTCTTCCTCTGCTACCCATCTGGCGACCTGCTGTCTACAATGCTCTTCCCAGCTGAGGGTTCAACCAGGGTCTCTCCAGCTTGAACCTCCTCAGAAATCCCATCAGCTCCTCGCCCCTATTTTTCCACTTGAAAACAACTCTCCCCACATACTTCCAGGGGCAGCTCGGGCTACAGTGGGGTTGCCAGTCTATTCCCGATGTTTGGGATTCAATCCCAAGCCAGGTTTATAGACTCCTGACCAGGTTTGGGGGCTGTAGGGGATTTTACGGGCCCTATCAGGGTATCTTTGGCCACCGGGGCAATATCAGTACCTGTATTACTGTCCCTCCCAGCGCAGAGTTTCTCCCCTTCATCATCTTCTAGGGTCGGGGATGCTGGGCGTGAGGCTACCCTCTGTTGGGAAACCTTCTGCAGCAGGGCCTTCCTTCACTTCCCCACCATCTTCTTGTGGGTCTTCATGAGCTGGTGACTCAGTGTTGTGTGCGGGTGTGTGGATCTCGATCGCTATCCCCTCCTTACCCGAACGTGGGATACCACACCTCTGGCTGAGGTGCAGTACCTCTATGGTGACTGGATCCTCAGGGGCGCCACACAAACACAAAGAAAAATCCTAAATTAGAAATAAAACACACTGATAACCCTCATTATCCAATTTATTAACCCCAACACATACCCTCCGACGATAGTCCACCACGAGGTCCCACGTTGCAATCTCTGCTCTGCTGCAACAGAGGCTGTGCTAAAGAAGAATCCCTTCACCGCAGCTACCTGTCAGAGAGTGAGCGTCTGTGATTACTCGCTGCCGGTCAGTGCAGTGAATATGCATGAAGCTTAATGAATGGCTCTGGAGGAAAGCAGTGGGAGACTGGTAAAGGTACCGTCACACGTAACGATATTGTTGCCGATATCGCACAAAAGTCACGTGTTTAGTGACGCTTGAATGATGGCGAATGGACATTGTAGCGTGTGACACTACTAACGATCAACGATCAGTCGGCTGATCGTTTGATTTGAGGACAAGACCTCAAATCTATCGTTGTTCGCTCGCTGGACACGTAGCATCGCTGCGTGTGACACCGAGAGACCAAGGATGAACGAGCTCTCAGCACCGCACAGCCTATGCTGGGAGCTCGTATCCATGGTAAACATTGAATGGTTATACAGCACTCCAATGGCAGTGCGGTGTTCATAGAACTGCTGTATAAAAGCCGTTCAGCACCCTGGATAGTGGCATGTACATTATGAGTTGTAATGTACCTCGGACTGTTCAGGGAGCTGTTTAGCAATTGTTCACGCCGCACTGTCAAATGACAGGAGCTGGAGGCTTTTTATGAATGGATATAGCAGAGCTGACAGTGTGCGGCTTCTGCAAAGTATATGACATAACCTCAGCCATTGTTTTTAGCTACATGGCTCCAGGGGAGGTTGGGCACTCTCTGGAGCCATGTGGCACACTAACATTAACCCATTAAACGCTGGCTTTATATACCCGCTCCTGCAGCGCTGTGCTGCATGTCGGCACAGAGCTGCAGGAGCAGGTATGAAGCCGGTGTTGTAGGGGTTAATGTTATTGTGCCACATGGCCCCAGAGAGTACCCACACTCCCCTGGAGCCATGTAGCCCATTACATTGGCAGCACAGGGGTAAAATCATTCAGTTATCAGAAGCCGAACAATGTCGGCTCTGCTACATTTATTCATTAATAACTATGGGCTGCGCACATTGAAACTCTGGTGCGCGGCCCATAGTTATTATGCTGAAGTGATCCGCACCATGGCCAGGGACGGGTACAGTACGCATCTAGCGTTCGTACCTGGTACAGCTCCCTATTCAGGAAGCTGTTTACCAATTATTCACGGCGCACTGCACAATGACAGTACCCGCCGTCTTTCATGAATAAATGTAGCAATGTAAATGTAAATGAGTCGACATTGTGCGGCTTCTGATAACTGAATGATTTTACCCCTGCACTGCCAATGTGATGGGCTACATGGCTCCAGAGGAGTGTGGGTACTCTCTGGGGCCATGTGGCACAATAACATTAACCCCTACAACACCGGCTTCATATCCCGCTCCTGCAGCTCTGTGCCAACATGTAGCACACAGCTGCAGGAACGGCTTTTACATGTGAAATCATGAAGGGATTTCACATTCAAAGTTTATCAATGACTTTTTAAACATACAATATTGTGCCAGTGCTGCTGTCACAGCGCTGGCACATTATTGTAACTGCATTGCTCAGCATCAGATGGACAAATCTCCCTCCGATACTGGCGCGCTGCCAAAATGGATATAGTTACCGATATCCTTGTGTGTGACGACGCACGAACGATAATTACAAATCGTTCGTACGATTTCAGTCACGTGACTTTTCTAATGGTGGGTTTACACGCTAAGATATCCTGAACGATATCCTTGAAACGTGACAGATTTGTGATCGTTGAAAAGATATCGTTCGGGCGTAGTTGCGTGTAAACGAACGATATAGGATGAAAAGATCGTTGGATCGTTCATCCTAGATTTCAGATCCTGACCTCAAATCTATCGTTTGTCGTCCAATTAACGCTGCTTCAGGAAGCAGCATCGTTCAGTGTGACAGCTTTTTGAACAATATCGTTCAAAAAGCTCCTATTCCTGCCGCTTTATTACATCGCTCACATGATTGTTCCAAGGATATCATTTATGATATCCTAGCATGTAAACCCATCATAAGGATATCGTTAACGATATCCTTGTGTGTAAAGGCCGCTTTACACGCAAGGATATCCTGAATGATATCCTTGAAACGTCAGATATGTGATCGTTCCAAAGATATCGTTTATGCATCCTTGCATGTAAATGAATGATATAGGATGAAAAGATTCTTTGATCGTTCATCCAAGACTTCAGATCCTGACCTCAAATCTATCGTTCGCTGTCCAATTAACGGTGGTTCAAGAAGCAACATCGTTCAGTGTGACAGCTTTATGGTGGGTTTACAGACAAGGATATCGTTAGCGATATCCTTAGAAAAGTCATGTGACCGACATCGTACGAACGATATTGAATTATCGTTCGTGCGTTGTCACACACAAGGATATCGGTAACGATATCCATTTTGGCAGCGTGCCAGTATCGGAGGGGGATTTTTCCAACCGATGCTGAGCAATGGCGTTACAATAATGTGCCAGCGCTGTGACAGTACAGTGTTGGCCAAAAGTATTGACACCCCTGCAATTCTGTCAGATAATACTCAGTTTATTCCTGAAAATGATTGCAATCACAAATTCTTTGGTATTATCTTCATTTAATTTGTCTTCAATGAAAAAACACAAAAGAGAATGAAGCAAAAAGCAAAACATTGATCATTTCACATAAAACTCCAAAAATGGGTCGGACAAAAGTATTGGCACCCTCAGCCTAATACTTGGTTGCATAACCTTTAGCCAAAATAACTGCGATCAACCGCTTCCGGTAACCATCAATGAGTTTCTTACAATGCTCTTCTGGAATTTTACACCATTCTTCTTTGGCAAACTGCTCCAGGTCCCTGATATTTGAAGGGTGCCTTCTCCAAACTGCCATTTTTAGATCTCTCCACAGGTGTTCTATGGGATTCAGGTCTGGAATCATTGCTGGCCACCTTAGAAGTCTCCAGTGCTTTCTTTCAAACCATTTTCTAGTGCTTTTTGAAGTGTGTTTTGGGTCATTGTCCTGCTGGAAGACCCATGACCTCTGAGGGAGTCCCAGCTTTCTCACACTGGGCCCTACATTATGCTGCAAAATTTGTTGGTAGCCTTCAGACTTCATAATTCCATGCACACAGTCAAGCAGTCCAGTGCCAGAGGCAGCAAAGCAACCCCAAAACATCAGGGTGCCTCCGCCATGTTTGCCTGTAGGGACCGTGTTCTTTTCTTTGAATGCCTCTTTTTTTCTCCTGTAAACTCTATGTTGATGCCTTTGTCCAAAAAGAGAGCACATTCTTCCAAAACATTTTAGGCTTTCTCAGGTACGTTTTGGCAAACTCCAGCCTGGCTTTTTTATGTCTTGGGGTAAGAAGTGGGGTCTTCTTGAGTCTCCTACCATACAGTCTCTTTTCATTCAGACACTGACAGATAGTACCTGTTGACACTGTTGTACCCTCGGACTGCAGGGCAGCTTGAACTTGTTTGGATGTTAGTCGAGGTTCTTTATCCACCATCCGCACAATCTTGCGTTTAAATCTCTCGTCAATTTTTCTTTTCCTAACCACATCTAGGGAAGTTAGCCACAGTGCCATGGGCTTTAAACCTCTTGATGACACTGTGCACGGTAGACACAGGAACATTCAGGTCTTTGGAGATGGACTTGTAGCCTTGAGATTGCTCATGCTTCCTCACAATTTGGTTTCTCAAGTCCTCAGACAGTTCTTTGGTCTTCTTTCTTTTCTCCATGCTCAATGTGGTACACACAAGGACACAGGACAGAGGTTGAGTCAACTTTAATCCATGTCAACTGGCTGCAAGTGTGATTTAGATATTGCCAACAACTGTTAGGTGCCACAGGTAAGTTACAGGTGCTGTTAATTACACAAATTAGAGAAGCATCACATGATTTTTCTAAGGGTGCCAATACTTTTGTCCACCCCCTTTTTTATGTTTGGTGTGGAATTATATCCAATTTGGCTTTAGGACAAATCTTTTTGTGTTTTTTTTTCATTGAAGACAAATTAAATGAAGATAATAATACCAAAGAATTTGTGATTGCAATAATTTTTAGGAAGAAACTGAGTATTATCTGACAGAATTGCAGGGGTGTCAATACTTTTGGCCATGACTGTAAAAGTCATTAATAGACTTTTACTGTGAAGTCCCTGTGTAATTTCACATGTAAAGCCGCTGCAGCAGCCCTGTGCTACATGTCTGCACAGAGCTGCAGCAGCGGGTACATGAACCTGGTGTTTAAGGGGTTAATGTTATTGAGCTACATGGCCCCAGAGAGTGGCCACATTCCCTGGAGCCATGTAGCCCAAAACATTGCCAGCGCAGTGGTTAAATAATATATTCAGTAAAAACCGGCGCTCTGCTATAATCCACCTTTAAAAGCCGGCGGCTACTGTCATTTGACAGTGCGCCGTGAAAATTTACTAAAGAGCTTCCTGAATAGGGAGCTGGCCAGGGTACTAACGCTAAATGCGTTCAGCACCCGTCGCTCTCCGAGATGCTTAGTGCTTTAGCACTAATAGCTATGGGCCGCACACATTGAAACTGTGGTGCGCTGGCCATAGCTATTAGTGGTAAAGTACTCAGCAACTCGGAGAGCGACGGGTGCTGAACACATTTAGCGTTAGTACCCTGGTAGAGCTCCCTATTCAGGAAACTGGTTAGTAAATTTTCACGGCGCACTGGCAGATGACAGTAGCCGCCGGCTTTTAACCCCTTCATGACCCAGCCTATTTTGGCCTTCCTGACCTGGCCATTTTTTGCAATTCTGACCAGTGTCCCTTTATGAGGTTATAACTCGGGAACGCTTCAACGGATCCTAGTGATTCTGAGATTGTTTTTTCGTGACATATTGGGCTTCATCTTAGTATTAAATTTAGGTCGATAATTTTTTCGTTTATTTGTGAAAAAATCAAAAATATGGCAAAAATGTTGAAAATTTAGCAATTTTCAAATTTAGAATTTTTCTTCTGGTAAACTAGAGAGTTATGTGACACAAAATAGTTATGAAATAATATTTCCCACATGTCTACTTTACATCAGCACAATTTTTGAAAAAAAAAAAATTTTTGTTAGGAAGTTGTAAGGGTTCAAAGTTCATGAGCAATTTTTCATTTTTCCACCAAAATTTACAAAACCATTTTTTTTGTGACCCCGTCACATTTGAAGTCTTTTTGAGGGGTGTACATGACAGAAAACACCCAAAAGTGACACCATTCCAAAAACTGCACCCCTCAAGCTACTCAAAACTACATTCAAGAAGATTATTAACCCTTCAGGTGCTTCACAGGAACTAAGCAAATTGGAAACAAAAAAATGGATATTTTAATTTTTTCTAACAAAAATGTTCTTTTAGCCTCAATTTTTTCATTTTCACATAGGCAACAAGATAAAATGGATCCTAAAATTTGTTGGGCAATTTCTCCTGAGTATATCGCTACCTCATATGTGATCATAAACCACGGTTTGGGCGCACGGCAGGGCTCTGAAGGGAAAGAGCGCAATTTGACTTTTGGAGCTAATTTTCCATTCAAAAAGTGAAATGGCGCTCCTTCACTTCTAAGCCCTGCCGCGCGTCAAAACAGTGGTTTATGACCACATATGAGGCATCGGTGTACTCAGGAGAAATTGCCCAACAAATTTTAGGATGAATTTTATCCTGTTACCCATGCGAAAATGAAAGAATTGAGGCTAAAAGAACATTTTTGTGAAGAAAAAGTACTTTTTTCCATATTCACAGATCAATTTGTAAAGCATGTGGGGGTTAAAAATGCTCACCACCCATCTAGATAAGTTCCCTGGGGGGGTCTAGTTTCCAAAATGGGGTCACTTGTGGGGGAGCTCCAAAGTTTAGGCACACAGGTCCTCACCAAACGCAACATGGTGTCCGCTAACAATTTGAATGGAAAATCAGCCTAAATTGTTAAAGGACACCATGTCGCATTTGGAGAGCACCTGTGTGCCTAAACATTGGGGCTCCCCCACAAGTGACCCCATTTTGGAAACTAGACCCCCAGGGAACATATCTAGATGCATTGTGAGCACTTTGAATCCCCAGGTGCTTCACAAATTGATCCGTAAAAATTAAAAAATACTTTTTTTTCCACAAAATATTTTTTTTTCATTTTTATGGATTAACTTGTGAAGAACCTGGGGGTTCAATATGGTTACCACCCATCTAGATAAGTTCCCTGGGGGGTCTAGTTTCCAAAATGGGGTCACTTGTGGGGGAGCTCCAATGTTTAGGCACACAGGGGCTCTCCATACGCAACCTGGTGTTTGCCAACAATTGGAATTGTTAGCGGACACCAGGTCGCGTATTGAGAGCCCCTGTGTGCCTAAACATTTGAGCTCCCCCGCAAGTGACCCCATTTTGGAAACTAGACCCCCCAGGGAACATATCTAGATGCATTGTGAGCACTTTGAACCCCCAGGTGCTTCACAAATTGATCCGTAAAAATTAAAAAAGATAATTTGTGTGGAAAAAAAAAAGTATTTTTACCTCATTACGGATCAGTTTGTGAAGCACCTGGGGATTCAAAGTGCTCACTATGCATCTAGATAGGTTCCTTGGGGGGTCTAGTTTCCAAAATGGGGTCACTTGTGGGGGAGCTCAAATGTTTAGGCACACAGAGGCTCTCCATACGCGACCTGGTGTCCGCTAACAATTCCAATTGTTGGCAAACACCAGGTTGCGTATGGAGAGCCCCTGTGTGCCTAAACATTGGAGCTCCCCCACAAGTGACCCCATTTTGGAACCTAGACCCCCCAAGGAACCTATCTAGATGCACAGTGAGCACTTTGAACCCCCATGTGCTTCACAAATTGAGCCGTATAAATGAATAAAGAAACTTTTTGTGAAAAACATACTAGTCTAGTAGTTGCAATTCGCAGCATAGGGGACCCAAAACATTTGGGTCTCTCCATGCTGAGGATTCCAGCCCCCTAGCTGCCAAGTTGTACCTGGCTGGCAACCAAAAATACAGCAAAGCCTATTTTTTTTTTTTATTTCTAGAATTATTTCTAGAAAAAAAATGACATAGGGCTCCGCCATATTTTTGGTCCAGCCAGGTACAACTTGGCAGCTACGGACTGCCACCAGCCCCCAGCTGCCTCGTCATACCTGGCTGGAACTAAAAATACAGCGAAGCCCATTTTTTTTTTTAATTTCTAGAACTAATCCTAGAAAAAAAATTATGTGGGGCTCCGCCATATTTTTGGTCCAGCCAGGTACAACTAGGCAGCTGGGGGCTGGAATCCTCAGCATAGTGAGGCCCAAGCGTTCTGGGCCCTCCATGCTGTGAATTGCAGCCCGCAGCCGCCCCAGAAAATGGTTCATTCATTGAAGCGCCATTTTCTGGCGCTGTACCCATGCTCTTCCAGTTGCCCTGGTGCCGGTGGCTAACTGGGTAATAAAGGGGTTAATGCCAGCTTTTTATTGGCAGCTGGCACTAAGCCCGAGATTTATAATATAGGGCCAATGTTAGACCCGCCATTAGGAATCTCTGGTAAATAGTCAGAAAATACACACAGAGAAAAATCTTTTTATTTGAAAAAAAACACAAACAAAATTCGGACTCCATCTTTATTATAAAGATCCGACGTAGTCCACAACGAAGGTCCCACGACACTCCATCGCCTCCGACGTAGTCCACAACGAAGGTCCCACGACGCTCGATCACCTCTGCTACATCCAGAGACTGCAGCAAGGGATCAAGTGTCCTCTTGTTGTAGTTTCTGGGGTCAGAGTCATGGTGCACGGTACGGCAGATCATTGCCATACAGTGCACCATGACTGACACCAGTGACTACAACAAGAGGACACTTGATCCTTTGTTGTAGTCTCTGGGGTCACAGTCATGACAGACTGTATGGCAATTATCTGCCGTACCATGCTTCATGACTGTGACCCCAGAGACTACAACAAGGGATCAAGTGTCCTCTTGTTGTAGTCTCTGGGGTCAGAGTCATGGTGCACGGTACGGCAGATCATTGCCAAACAGTGCACCATGACTGACCCCAGTGAATACAACAAGAGGACACTTGATCCCTTGTTGTAGTCTCTGGGGTCACAGTCATGAAGTACTGTATGGCAATTATCTGCCGTACCGTGCACCATGACTCTGACCCCAGAGACTACAACAAGAGGACACTTGATCCTTTGTTATAGTCACTGGGGTCAGTCATGGTGCACTGTATGGCAATTATCTGCCGTACCATGCTTCATGACTGTGACCCCAGAGACTACAACAAGGGATCAAGCGTCCTCTTGTTGTAGTCTCTGGGGTCAGAGTCATGGTGCACGGTATGGCAGATCATTGCCATACAGTGCACCATGACTGACACCAGTGACTACAACAAGAGGACACTTGATCCCTTGTTACACACATGCACCCATCCATCCACGCATCAATGCACGCACCCATGCGCCCATCCATCCACGCACCCATGCGCCTATCCATCCACACACCCATCTATCTTTGCACCCACGCTCCCATGCACGCACCCATGCTCCCATGCACACACCCATGCGCCCATCCATCCATGCACCCATGCGTCCATCCATCCACGGACCCATGCGTCCATCCATGCACCCATGCGCCTATCCCTCCACGCACCCATCCATCTTTGCGCCCATGCACGCGCCCATGCGCCCATGCACGCGCCCATGCACCCATGCACGCACCCATGGGCCCATGCACGCACCCATGCATCCACCCATGAACATGCACACATACACATACACAAACACACACACACACATACTTACCTCTCTCAAGATCCTCCAGTGAGGAGGAGGAGCCTGGGAGAAGAGGAGGAGCACCACACCGAGGAGCCGCGGCACCACGGAGGACGACGGAGGACGGGTGAGAGGGGACACGGGGGGGGGGGCACCAGGGCACCCGGGGCAGGAGGGGCAGGAGGGTTGCGGGGCACTAGGCACCCACCGGCGCCAGACCGTGCCGGTGCCTGCACCGGCGCCTGCAGCAGCGCCGGCATGCTGCAGGCTGCTGAGAGGGGATCGGTGCCGGTGCCCGGTGGTGGGTGGGGGGGTTAGCTTGGAGTCGGAGGGACTGAGGAGGGGGAGGGCACCCGCGCACCCACCCCTCCAAGCCTGATTGGAGAAATCCAATCAGATTTGGAGGGGAGAATCGCTCTGATTGGCAGTTCAGTTTAAACTGCCAATCAGAGCGAATTCAGCGACGAGGGGGAAATAGCCACCCCCCCAGGACAAAGTACAGGTCCTCATGTTCCCGCGGCACCAGTGACATGTCACCGGCCCCGATCACCGGTGCCGCGGGAACGCGATCCTGCCATGACGTCGTGGGACGTCACAGGTCGGGAACGCATCGACTTCTATGACGTCCCACGATGTCACAGGTCGTGAAGGGGTTAAAGGTGGATTATAGCAGAGCCGACATAGTGCAGCTTCTGCAAATTACCTAGGTTAACCCCTGAGCTGCCAATGTTGTGGGCTACATGGCTCCAGGGGAGTGTGGCCAATCTCTGGGACCTTGTAGCTCACTATTATTAAACCATTACATACCGGCTAAATAAGCACCGTTTTTTACTGAATGAAGGTAGCAGAGCCGACATAGTGCGGCTTATGCTAAAAACATTATTTAACCCCTGCGCTGGCAATGTTTTGGGCTACATGGCTCCAGGGGATGTGGGCACTGTCTAAGGACATGTAGCTCAATAACATTAACCCCTTAAACACCGGGTTCATCGCCAGTCCTCCTGCATCTCTGTGCCGACATGTAGCACAGAGTTGCCGGAGCGGCTTTACAAGTTAAATCACTACCTAAAAATGTATGTGTTAAACAGCATTTTAATAATATGACCGCGACAGGAATAGAAGTCTATTCCTGCCGCTGTCATTTAAGAAAGTTTATTAAAAACATTTTCCGTGTGTCTATATGTAAAACCTCTCTGCAGCTCTGTGCTACATGTCGGCACAGAGCTGCAGGAGCGGCTATGAACCTGTTCTTTAAGTGGTTAATGATATAGTGTGCCACATAGCCCCAGAGAGTGCCCACACTCCCTTGAGCCATGTAGCCTAAAACCTTGTCAGGGCAGTGGTTTAATCATTTACTTTGAAGACGCACACAGTCGGCTCTGCTATATGCATTCATAAAAAGCCGCCGGCTCCTGTCATGTTACAGTCCGCCGTGAACAATTGCTAAACAGCTTCCTGAATAGGGAGCTCTACCAGGTACTAACGCAAAATGCGTACTGTACCCATCTCTGTCCATGGTGCTGATCATTTCAGCATTAATAACTATGGCCAGCGCACATTGAAACTCTGGTGCACTGGCAATACTTATTAATGCTGAAGCGATCAGCACCATGGACAGAGATGGATCACGTGATCGTTCCAAGGACATCGTTCAGGATATCCTAGCGTGTAAACCCACCATAACCCTACCATAACGCTCCATTAATTGGACGGTGAATGATAGATTTGAGGTCTGGATCTCAAATCTTTGATGAAGGATCCAACAATTTTTTTCTTCCTATACCATAGTGCGGCTTCTGCTAAATACATTATTTAACCACTGTGCTGGGAATGTTTTGGGCTACATGGCTCCAGGGGAATGTGGCCACTCTCTGGGACCATGTAGCTCAATAATATTAACCCCTTAAACACCGGTTCATGTACCCGTTGCTGCAGCTCTGTGCCGACATGTAGCACAGGGCTACTGCAGCCGCTTTACATGTGAAATCACACAGGGACTTCACTGTAAAAGTCTGTTAGTAACTTTTACATACAATAATGTGCCACAGCGCACATTGTAACGCCATTGCTCAGCATCGGTTGGAAAAATCTCCCTCCGATACTGGCGCGCTGCCAAAATGGATATCGTTACTGATATCCTTGTGTGGGACAACACACGAACGATAATTCAATATCGTTCGTACGATTTCTGTCACGTGACTCTTCTAAGGATATCATTAACGATATCCTTGTGTGTAAACCCACCAATCCTATCCTATCCTTTCTATCCTATCCTATCTTATCTATCCTATCCTATCTATCTATCCTATTATCTATCCTATCCTATCTTATCTATCCTATATTCTCTATCCTATCTTATCTATCCTATTTTATCTATCCTATCCTATGTTATCTATCCTATCTATCCTTTCTTATTTATCCTATCCTATCTATATATCCTAATCTTATCTATCCTATCTTATCTATCATATCTTATCTATCCTATCTTATCTACCCTATCTTATCTACCCTATCTTATCTATCCTATCTTATCTATCCTATCTTATCTATCCTATCTTATCTATCCTATCTTATCTATCCTATCTTATCTATCCTATCTTATCTATCCTATCTTATCTATCCTATCTTATCTATCCTATCTTATCTATCCTATCTTATCTATCCTATCTTTTCTATCCTATCTTATCTATCCTATCCTATCTTACTATCCTATTCTATCCTATCTTATCTATCCTATCTTATCTATCCTAACTTATCTATCCTATCTTATCTATCCTATCTTATCTATCCGATCTTGTCTATCCTATCTTATCTATCCTATCTTATCTATCCTATCTATCCTATCTATCCTATCGATCTATCTATCTATCTATCCTATCGATCTATCTATCTATCTATCTATCTATCTTTCTATCCATCCATCCTATTCTATCCTATCCTATCTATCTATCCTATTCTATCCTATCCTATTCTATCCTATCCTATCATCCTATCTATCTATCCTTCCTATCCTATCTACCCTATCCAAATCCTATCCTTTTATCTTATCTATCCTATCCTATCTATCCTATCCTTTTCTATCTATCTATCCTATTCACTTATCTATCCTATCTACTTATCTATCTATCCTATCTTATCCTATCCTATCACTATCTTATCTATCCTATCCTATGTCTATCTATCTATCTATCCTATCACTTTCCTATCTATCTATCTATTCCTATCTATCTTATCCTATCCTATCTTATCTATCCTATCCTATCTTATCTAACCTATCTATCCTATCCCTATCCTATCTTATCTATCCTATCCTTATCTATCATCTATCCTATCTATCTATCCTATCCTATCTATCCTATCCTATCCTTATCTATCCTATCTATCCTATCCTTATCTATCCTATCTATCCTATCTTATCTATCCTATGTATCCTATCTTCTATCTATCTATCCTATCCTTTTCCTATCCTATATCTTATCTATCCTATTCTATCTTATCTATCCTATCCTCCTATCTATCCTATTATCCTATCCTTCATCTTATCTATCCTATCTTATCTATCCTATCCTATCCTATCCTATCTAAAATCTTATACTATCTTATCTATCATATCTATCTATCCTTCACCTATTCCTAACCATTCTATCTACTATCGTTGAATCATCCTATCCTTATACTATCCTATCTATTATCTATCTATCTATCTATCTTTAACTACCTATCTATCTATCTATCTATTATCTATCCTATCTAATCATTTCTATCACTGATCTTCTAGATCTATCATTAACTAATCCTCTGTAACCATCCAATCTATCCTATCCTTCTATCCTTCCTATCTATCCATATCTATCCTTTCATCTTATCCTATCTTATACTATTATCCTATCCTATCCTATCTATCTATCCTATCTTCTATCCTATCTTATCTATCCTATTTATCTATCTATCCTATATTATCTATCTCTATCTATCCTATCTATTTTATCCTATCCTATCTATTTTATCCTATCTTCTAATACTATCCTATCTTATCTTAACTATCTTATCTATCCTATTCTATCTACCCTATCTTTTTTCTATCCTATCTTATCTATCCTATCTTATCTATCCTATCTATCTATCCTATCTTATCTATCCTATCTTATCTATCCTATCCTATCTATCCTATCTTATTACCTATCTTATCTATCCTATCTTTCCTATCCTATCTTATCTATCCTATCCTTATCTACCTATCTTATCTATCCTATCTTATCTATCCTATCCTATCTTATATCTATCCTATTTCATATCCTATCTTATCTATCCTATCTTATCTATCCTAACTTATCTATCCTATCTTATCTATCCTATCTTATCTATCCATCTTGTCTATCCTATCTTATCTATCCTATCTTATCTATCCTATCTATCCTATCTATCCTATCATTCTATCTATCTATCTATCCTATCGATCTATCTATCTATCTATCTATCTATCTTTCTATCCATCATCCTTTCTATCCTATCTTATCTATCTATCCTATTCTATCCTATCCTATCTATCTATCCTATCTATATCCTATCCTATCTATCCTATCTATTTATCCTATCCTATCTATCCTACCTATCATTTCTATCCTATTCTATCCTATCCTATTCTATCCTGTCCTATCTATCCTATTATCCTATCCTATCCTATCCTTATCTATCCTATCCTATCTATCTATCCTATCTATCTATCTATCCTATTATTATCTTATCTATCCTATCCTATCTTATCTATCCTATCCTTCCTATCTATCCTCTATCCTATCCTATCCTATTACCCTATCCTATCTATCTATCTCTATCCTATCTATCCTATCCTATCCTACCCTATCTATCTATCCTATCCTATCTATCCTATCCTATCTATCTATCCTATCCTATCTATCCTATCCTATCTATCTTTATCCTATCCTATCTATCCTATCCTACCTATCTATCCTATCCCCCCCCCCCCCCCCCCCCCCCCCCCCCCCCCCCCCCCCCCCCCCCCCCCCCCCCCCCCCCCCCCCCCCCCCCCCCCCCCCCCCCCCCCCCCCCCCCCCCCCCCCCCCCCCCCCCCCCCCCCCCCCCCCCCCCCCCCCCCCCCCCCCCCCCCCCCCCCCCCCCCCCCCCCCCCCCCCCCCCCCCCCCCCCCCCCCCCCCCCCCCCCCCCCCCCCCCCCCCCCCCCCCCCCCCCCCCCCTATCTATCATCCTACTATCTATCCTATCTATCATCCTATCTATCTATCATCTATCTATCCTATCTTATCTATCCTATCCTATCTTATCTTCCTATCTTCCTATCCTATCTATCCTTTCCTATCATCTATCTATCTATCCTATCTATCCTATCTATCTATCCTATCTTATCTATCCTATCTATCTTATCTATCCTATCTATCTTACTATCCTATCCTATCTATCTATCTATCCTATCCTATCTATCCTATCCTATTATCTATCCTATCCTATCTATTATCTATCCTATTCTATCTATCCTATCTTATCTATCTATCCTATCCTATCCTATCTATCTATCTATCCTATCCTATCCTATCTCTATCTATCCTATCCTATCTATCCTATCTTATCTATCCTATCTATTATCTATCCTACCTATTTATCTATCCTATTATCTATCTATCCTATCCTATCTATCCTATCTATTCCTATCTATCCTATTATCCTATCCTTTCCTATCTTATCTATCCTATCCTATTCTATCCTATCCTATCCTAATCTATCCTATCTATCTATCATCTATCTATCTATCTATCCTATCCTACCTATCTATCTATCCTATCCTATCCTATCTATCCTATCTCTATCTATCCTATCTCCTATCTATCCTATCTATCTATCCTATCTCCTATCTATCCTATCCTATATCCTATCTATCTATCTATCCTATCTATCTATTCTATCCTATCCTATCTACTATCTATCCTATTTATCATCCTAATCTATCTCTATCTATCCTATCTATACCTATCCTATCTATTCTATCTATCCTATCCTATCTTATCTATCCTATCTTATCTATCCTATCTATCTATCCTATCCTATCCTATCCTATCTATCCTATCTATCCTACTTATCCTATCTATCTATCTATCTATCCTATCTTCTATCCTATCTATCCTTTTATCCTATCTATCCTATCCTATCCATCTATCCTATCTATTCCTATCCTATCTATCCTATCCTATCTATCTATCCATATCTATCCCTATCTATCCTATCTTATCTATCATCCTATCTACCTATCCAAACCTATCTATCTACCCTATCTATCGTATCTTTATCTAATCCTATCCTATCCTATTCCTATCTTCTATTATCCTATTATCCTATCTATCTATCTGACCTATCTATTCCTATCCTATCTATCCTATCTTATCTATCCTATCTATGTATCCTATCCTCACTATCTTATCTATCCTATTCTTTCCTATCCTATTATCTATCCTATCCTATCTATCATCCTATCCTATCTATCTATCCTATCCTATCCTATCCTATCATCCTATCCTATCCTCTCAACTATCTATCTATTCTATCCTATCTATCCTATCCATCTATCTATCCTATCTATCTTATCTATCCTATCTATCCTATTCCTTCTATCATCTATCTATCCTATCTATCTATCTATTCTCCTATCCTATCTATCCTATCATCTACTATCCTATCCTTCCTATCCTATCTATCCTATCCTATCTATCCTATCTATCCTATCCTATCTATCCTATCTATCCTATCCTATCTATCCTATCTATCTATCCTATCTATCTATCCTATCTTATCTATCATCCTATCTTATCTATCCTATCCTGTCCTACTATCCTATGTATCCTATCCTTTCCTATCTTATCTATCTATCCTAATCCTATCCTAACCTATCTTACTATCCTATTCTATTACCTACCTATCTATCTATCCTATCTTATCTATCCTATCCTATCTTATCTATCCTATCCTATCTTATCTATTTTATCTTCTATCCTATCCTATCCTCCTAACCTATCATATCTATCCTACATCTATCCTATCTATCTACTATCCTATCTATCTACCTCATTTATCCTATCCTATCTATCCTATCCTATCCTTCTAACCTATCTATTCTATCCTATCTACTATCCTATCTATCCTATCTATTCTATATCCTATCTTATCTATCTATCCATCTTATCTATGCTATACTATCTATCTTTCTATTTATCTATCCTATCCTATCCTATCTATCCATCTATACTCCTATCTCTATATCTATCTATTTATCCATCCTATCCTTTTATCCTATCCTATCCTATCTATCTATCTATCCTATCTTCCTATCTATCTATTACCTATCCTCTACCTATCTATCCTATCCTATCACATCTTTATTTTCTTTTACTTTACCTATCTTCCTATCCTATTTCTACCTATTATCTCTATCTATCTATCCTATCTAACCTACCTATCTATCCTATCTATTCCTATTATATTACTATCCTATCTACTCCTATTCTATCCTACCTATCTACTTACTATCCTATCCTACCTATCTTATTTATCCTATCTATCCTTTATCTACTATCCTATTTATCTATCTTCCTATCTATCCTATCCTATCTATCCTATCCTATCTATCCTATCCATCTATCCTTCCTATCTATCTATCTATCCTATCTTTTATCCTATCTATCTATCCTTTTATCTTATCTATCCATTATCCTATCTATCTATCTTATCTATCCTATCCTTCCTATCTATCCTATTATCCTATCTTTCTATCTATCTCTACTATCTTCTACCTATCTATCCTATCCACCTATCCTATCTACCCATCTATCCTATCTATCCTATCCTATCTATCCTATCCTATCTATCCTATCTATCTATCCATCTATCTATCTATCCTATCTTTTCTATCCTTCCTTCTATTATCCCTTTATCTATATCCTATCTTATCTATCCTTTATCCTATACCTATTTTTTCCTATCTTTCTATCCTATCCTATCCTACTATCTTACCTATCCTATTCTATCCTATCTATCTATCCCTTATTCTTATCCTTCTACCTATCCTATCTCTCTATCTATCATCTATCCTATCCTATTCTATTTCTTCTATCTATCCTTTTTTCCTATCTATCTATCCTATCCTTCCTATCCTATCTTCTATCCTATCTATCTACCTTTCTATCTACCTATCTTCCTATCCTATTTCTTTCTATCCTACTTATCTATCCTATCCTTCTCTATCCTTTTTCTATCCTTTCTATTTACCTACTTTTCCTATCCTATCTTATCTTTTATCCTATTCTTCCTATCTTACCTATTATTATCCTTCCCTACTTATTATCCTATCATTATCCTTTTCTATCCTATCTATTTTCCTACCTATTTCATCTATCTTCTATCCTATCTATCCTATCTATACTCCATCTATCCTTTATTACCTATCCTATCTTATTTCTACCTTCTTATTTATCCTATTCTATCCTATTTATCTATCCTATCTATCCTATCCTATCTATCCTATCCTTCTATCCTATCTATCTATCCTATTCCTATCCTAACCTATCTTCTACCTACCTATTATCCTATCCTACCTATCTATCCTATCTATCTATCTATCCTATCCTATCTATCCTATTCTATCCTCCTTCTATCTATCCATATCTATCCTATCTATTTTCTATCCATTCTATCTTTCTTCCTATCTATCTTCCTATTCTATCTATCCTATCCTTTCTACCCTCTATCCTATCCTTTATTCCATTCCTACTTCCTATTCTATCTTCCTATCATCTATTCCTATCCTCTCATCTATCTTATCCTATCCTATCCTATCTTCTATCCATCTTTTATCTATCCTATCCTATCTATCCTACCTATCTATCTATCCTATCTATCCTATCCTATCCTTCCTATCCTATCTCCTATCTACCATCCTATATCCC